>OX438763.1:16925064-17659659 GCA_949316455.1 Acleris holmiana
TTATTGCTCGAGGACGAATGTCGGGCGTGTACTGCCATCACCACACACATCGGTACATTTGTGTACAGATGCACGCCGTTTGGTCTAAGTTGTATACCAGAGAAATTTCAAAAATTTATGGAGGAGACTTTAAGGGGTTTGCGGGGCGTGACAGTGTTTCTCGATGATATCGCCGTGACAGGGCGCGATAGGGCAGAACATGTCGCTAATTTAGAAGCATTATTAGAAAGGTTTCGTGACGTCGGTTTAAGAATTAAACTTGAAAAATGTCAGTTTATGAGCGATAGCATTACGTACGTAGGGTTCATTATAGATAAACAGGGGTTGCACCCGGACCCGGGAAAAATAAAAGCTATGGTCGAAGCCCCGGCACCTAGTGACATAACACAGCTGAGATCGTTTCTTGGACTTATAAATTATTATGCTAAATTTATCCCTAGTTTGAGCTCCATTTTGTACCCGTTACATCGGCTGCTACGTAAAAATATTGCCTGGAATTGGAGTACAGATTGTGAGCAGGCTTTCCAAAAAGTAAAACGTGTTGTGTCAAGTGAAAAGGTTTTAGTGCATTACGACCCGAAACTTCCTTTAGTACTGGCGGTGGACAGCAGTTCATACGGGCTGGGCAGCGTGCTGTCGCACCGTTTCCCGGACGGCTCGGAGCGGCCCATTTGCTTCGCGTCACGCGCGCTCACCGCGCCCGAGCGCGCCTACAGTCAGCTGGACAAGGAGGCGCTCGCCATCATAGCGGGAGTTATTAAGCACCATCAATACGTTTACGGTCGACGTTTTATTATTAAAACGGACCACAAACCCCTAACTTTTATATTTGGTCCTAAGAACGGTTTGCCACAAACTGCGGCGAGTAGGTTACAACGATACGCGACACGGCTCGCTGCTTACGATTTTGATATCGAATTTGTTAAGTCCAATGATAATAGCAACGTCGATGCACTGTCGCGCCTGCCGCTACCCTCCCGGCGTAACAATCCGGATGTAGATTTAGTGTCGTACATTAATTATGTAGAAGAATCTTTTCCTATCAGCGCAAGGGAAGTGGCGTGTGAAACACAGAAGGACGAAGTTTTAAAAAAAGTTTTAAAATATGTTAATGAAGGGTGGCCTGCTAGTTCGCTAACCGAGCAGGAGAAACCGTATGCAAACAGAAAAAATAATTTGTTTATAGATAGAGGTTGTATAATATACAACCACCGAGTTGTGATTCCAGACACACTCAGAGCACAGGTGTTACGTGAACTACACGAGGGCCACCTTGGCGTGGTAAAAATGAAAAGTTTGTCGCGCGGATATGTGTACTGGCCACAGCTGGACGCCGAGGTCGAGACGTTGTGCCGCGCTTGCGCCGCGTGTCGCCAGCAGCGCGACGCGCCGCCGCGCGCGCAGCTGCACCCCTGGGCTTTCCCGGCGCGCCCCTGGCAGAGGCTGCACATTGATTTCGCGGAGTTACAAGGTAAGCACTATTTAGTTACTGTTGACGCACATAGCAAGTGGCTCGAGGTACAAAAGATGTCCGGCACGAGTGCCGGAGCGACGGTACTGAAACTACGCGAACTGTTTGCCCGTTTCGGTTTGCCGACGCAGGTGGTAAGCGATGGAGGCCCACCCTTCGGGTCGTCCGAATTCGCAGATTACATGCGCAAAAATTTAATCACGCACACGGTCACGAGCCCGTACCGACCGGCCGGTAATGGGGCCGCCGAAAACGCCGTCAAGTCGGTAAAGCGGGCGATGAAGAAGGCGATTCACGAGGGGACCGACGTCGACGCGGCGGTGAGCAAGTTCTTGTTCCAGTACAGGAACTGCGAGCACTGCACGACGGGCGTGGCCCCCGCCGAGGCGCTGCTGGGCCGGCGGCTGCGGGGGCGGCTCGACGCGCTGCTGCCGGCGCTCGCCACCGCCGAGCGCGTGCAGGCGGCGCAGGAGCGCGCCGGCCAGCAGCGGCCCGGCGCCGAGCGGCACGCGCAGCCGGGCGACCTCGTGCTGGCGCGGGACTACCGAGCGCGAGCCGGTAAGTGGGCCGAAGCGACTGTCGCCGAGCGAGAAGCTCCTCTCACGTACAAAGTGCGCCTGCCAGATGGCCGCGAGTGGACTCGACATGTAGATCAGCTGCTACCGGTAAGAAGGTCAGGAACTCGCCTTTCGCTATCGCGTCTCGCGTCCAAAGGCGACAAAGATGAGAGAGCGCAGACTTCTAGTGATAACGGTAAATCAGATACTGAGCAGTGGGAGGACACAGACGAATTCCACGATCTCCCCGAGTCTCCCTCGGGTCCTGTGGCTCCTAAGCCCGTTTCGGAGTTCTCACCGCAGCAGGCCACTGAATCAAATTGTAACGATTTAAATAAACCACCACGTTCACGCCCCTTGCGCACTTGTATTTTTAAAGGAAAATACAAATGTTAATCTATACCTACGCAATTGTACATGTTAGCAATAATTAGGATATGGATGCAGTAACGCTTTCTGTATTGCATTGAATATGTCTTTGTCTGTACAGTATCAATTTGTATTTATGCTTTAAGGTAAATTCAAAATTTAGGTATATCAAAGTGTTATTTTTTGTAAGATTGCGGCGATGATAAATAAGGATTTCATCATGTTTGATGTTTGGTTGATAAGAGGGGGAGGTGTCGTATATAGTAATTTGTAGGGTAGGGCAATAAAATCAGTTGAGTTGTTGACTTAGCCTTGTTGTTGACTTTGACAGTATGCGCCATCTATCGGTAAGAGTTGTTCCAAACTAAAAACTTTATTTCGAAACTATTTTTTAAATTTCAATTGTTAGGGTTAACTAATGTTTTCAGTTAGGTAGAACTCTTTCCGATAGATGGCGGTATGCTGTCAATGCATTAGCTATTTAATAAAGTATTACTTTCCTTGGCAGTAATCAGTAATAAATGTAATAATCCCACGCATTAGTGCAGTTTTTAATACCTTCATCACTTCATAAGAATCAGCCCCTTTCTGCACTTGTTGGCCTTGTAGCCCAAATAACTATGTATATTCCAATTAGTGCGGAAAAGAGTAGGTTCTAATCGCAATGCTTATCATTGAAGCCTTTTTACATAAAGGGTAAAGGAGCCCTGTTGCAGACACTACAGCAGAGGTTTTTAAGGGGAGACTGGAGCAGTATTTCTCAAAAAGGGCGTCATAGTATCTCACATTTTTAGAAAGACACAGCAGAGGCAGACATAGGGGAGGTTATGGGAGTGAGAGGCTGAGAGATTTCAGCCATGATACCAGTTTAACTTCTTGATGAATCCTCGCAAGATGACTTTGTTGCCGGCCATTCAGTTTCTGTGTCCGTATGATGTTGCACACAATGCGGTAGCGCTAGCGGTCCTGGGACCGATTTCCGATTCCCGTGATGAGCACGAGTATTAGTTCCTGAGTCTTGGAACTTGGAATGTATGTAACTATTCTTTGTATATAAGTATGAATTTCTCTTTATCCTATAGCTACCTAAGTATACCTACTCTCTTACATCGACATATGTACATACTACAAAACTATACTATACATAGACGTATGAACTTACTTTCTAATTAAAATTATTTGGTGGTGATTTTTAGTAAGTATACAGGGTGTTTTTTTGGTTAGCAACATCCACAATAAGGGTATTATTTTTTTCCGTCAAAAGTCGAAAGAATGTCCTCGCTATTTTATAAATCATGGTCTCTCGTTTCTGTAGCTACGAAGAGGGTAGGCCGCTTATCGTCACGATGTTATTGTTTGATACTACCCTCACAAAACTTTGCGCAAGCGACGTCAGTTCCGTGTTTGTTTCGAAGCGAGTGCTTGTTAAGTAAAGTGTTACATCATTTAATTGATAAAAAAAATGGTTTGGCAAGAAAATTTACTTCTGGACAATCGTGAAAAATGTTTGATGTTGTGAACATTTACTTTGTGAGTGGTCAAAACATTGCTGACACCGTTAGGATTTGGACTAAACGATTTACTAATCGGCAGGCCATTACGCGCTACACTGTAAGGTCTATCGTTAGCAACCTTTACAAGTGGGGTACTTTTGAAACGCCACGCCATGCTCAAGGAAGAGGCCAAAGTGGGCTTGCAGTGGGTGTTAAGCAGGCTATTCTCGATTACTTCGAAGAACATCCACGGGCGAGTACTCGCGACGCAGGGCGACGATTTGGTCTCGCACATTCAACAGTTTGGAATTTGTTACGAGGTGAAAGAATGCACCCATTCCATTTTCAAAGGGTTCAAGACCTTTACCCTTCGGATTACGCTAGTCGTGTAGTATTTTGTGAATGGTTGCTACTGAATCTAAATCGAAACATTTTGTGGACCAACGAAGCTTTGTTTACTAGGGTAGGGTTAGTAAACACGGCGCATGGTAACCACAATTAAGTAAAATAATGGGAAAAAGTGAAAATGCTATTTCTCTGACCTCCTTAGGTTTTTTAATTTTTTAATAAGATATTCGGATTGAGCATTCATTGTACTATCTCTCCTGTTTTGGAAGTTGTCGACCAAAAAAACACCCTGTCTGTGTGAACAAACAATTAGCTCTAGGAACTTAGTCGCGATAGTTTGTATACTCTGATATTTATTAATTTTACTAAGAGCACTGAACACTTAGTAAAAGTACATAGTTCTCATAATAGTACTGTCTTACGGTTCTGTACCAAAAATGAAATAAAGGAGCCCGTATTTTTGTGAGGCTGTCGATCCGTCTATCTGTGTGCGAATGTTACCCATATGTATGTATCCATAATTATCTATTTGTTTACAAAAATAGGATGTTTTTAAAGTCATAAAGGACCTAATTATCTTTGGAAAAAGAAGACCTATCTAACTAAAGTAAACAGATTATATATATAACTTTTGTTCGGAGACTTTTTACAAAACGTAACACATTTCCCAAGAAAAATCTTTCAAGTTTTTGTTGTACTATCTGATACCTTTTTAGATCTGTAATTTTATTATTTTAATAATTATTTTATTTCTGACACCATGTTATTTAGCAAAAAATAATCCTTATGATGAAGCCTTTCGATCGGTATGATAAAGCTACAGGGTAATTATTTTTCTCGTGTAACGGGTTCGATTCCCGGTTCAACCATGTAATTATTGAAATATCTATGAATGCAGTTTAAATTATTTTTTAAATTAAAATAATGTCTTCTTTCAGTAAAATGTTCCATCTAGGTACAATATTCAAAGTACTTTCCTTCCATGTGGCATAGCCGTGGGACGCCCTGTATATAAGTTATATATGCTCGAGCATGTCTAACTATTGTACGGGCCAAAGGATCGTTCCGATGAGGTCATGAATCATTAGCCCGGTCCCGCCCCTTTTACTATCTGCTTGTAGGGATGCGTGTCGCACCCTTCGCAGATTATCGATATTTAAATAATAATTGGTTATGTTACTTTTAAACTTATTATTGTTATATTAAAGCAAAATAAATATTAAGACAAGCTTTTAACAAAATGTTATTTTTATTCTCATTTTTCACGTATCGCGATGTTCAGTCTTGAGTTGCATGATCTTAGCTTTAAATAATTAGATCATTCTTTAATGACCCTTTTTTTAAATTAAATTTCATATATTTCATCAACTGTATAATAATAATAAATGCAGATGTATACTGTTTCATCGAGCAAGCGTAATTCATCGACAAGCAATATCGACTTTAGACGCATCCTTATTGACAGCTCGATTTATTACCCCATCGGAACGATCCTTTGGCCCGTACTTACTATAGCACTTGACCGTTTTATCCCTTAAAGCAACAGAAACCTAAACAACCGGCCGAGTGCGAGTCGGACTCGCACACGAAGGGTTCCTTACCATCCTAGTTTGGGGTCTCCTTTTTAATTATATTATTATTTTTACTTTACTGTTAAAGTAGCAATATAAATACACACTGTCAATTACGCGGTTCACGAGATACAGCCGACAGAAAGACGAACGCTTAGTAATATAGTCACGTTGGCACCCTTTCGGTGCGGAACCCTAAAAATTAAGGCGCGATTCCTTTGTAATTAGCGTAGCTGGCTTATAGTAGGCGAGTTTTAGAATATAACAGAATAATTATTTATTTGCAAGATTATGGTCATTACAGTTGATATTTAACATAATAGTAAGTACATTATATTTCTACCGACAATACGCCCCAGCAGTGGGACGCAAACACAGGCTAGGGTTTTTTTTTACTTAACTGTGATGACGATTACGTACTTTGAATTTAAGTGCAAATTAATTAAGACTAATATACAATATTAGAATAATAGAAATCCCCCGTGTGGTTGCTGGGTTAGAATAGTGCCACTCCATGTCTTCCCGTGGATGTCGTAAGAGGCGACTAAGGGAATAAGGGCTTGTAGTCTGTTAGGCGATGGGCTTGCAACCTGTCACTAACACACTAGTAAATATCTTGGCCTGATTGTGCAAAATGTGGTTACAGATTTATCAACAAGTCTTTTTAGATTTGTTGGTATTTCTGCAGCTCTGCCTGCCCCAATCTGGGAATGAGGGCGTGATGTTATGTATGTATGTATTCTAAAACTCGCCTACTATAAGCCAGCTACGCTAATTACAAAGGAATCGCGCCTTAATTTTTAGGGTTCCGCACCGAAAGGGTGCCAACGTGACTCTATTACTAAGCGTTCGTTGTAGTACTTAGATATTTCTTTATTTTTCTGTAGATTAGTTTTTTTACAATAAATATTCAAATAAAAACTAAAATAACAATACTCATTCAAAAATAAAAATATAAAAAACCTATAAAGTAAGTATAATCATTTTTGTACATTTTATTCTGATATCACAATAGTTGAACTCATTACTTTAATATCTTATGAATCTAAAGGAGTTGGTTTCAAGGAAATATTTTACAGAATAGAAACATTTTTCAGTCAGCCCGACTGACCGCAAGTTATAGGTAGTTAATACTGTGCACTTAATGCATTGAGAATGTTTGAAGAGTGATTACTATTTTCCATCGCCTATTCATTTACTTTCTCTTATGAGTATGACGAACGCAATTATATTTTTCCGTTCTAATGGACACATTAATGGAAACTAGGAGTGATGCTGATATTTGATCGACATCGTAACAATGAGTTTATGATGTAACGTTTCTTTGAATAGCCAATTTATGCATTAGGGTTGTAAATGAAGGCTTTTCTAGAACACGTCTTATCCATTTTTAGGATTTTGTACTCAAAGGCTGCCAACGGGACCCTAATACCAAGCCTCCGCTGCCCATTTGACTGTCTCTCCGTCTGTTTGACTGACTGTCTGTATGCGGAATCTCATAAACCGTATGACTGTTAAAACTTTCACAGTTTTTTTTCATGTTAAGAAGGCACACGAGCACTTAAACCACCTCATGGTAAGTGGAATCTGAGACCCATAGACATTTGAATTCTCAAGACTATAATCCTAAGACCTCAAATGCGTTGCCAACCCTGAGGACTAAGATGGAATGCCTCAATGCTAGTAATTTCACCGGTTGTCTTATCCCCACACCGGAACACAACAATGCGAACACTGTTGCTTAACGGGTGGTTAATGAATAAGATGGTGGTAGCGATCCGGACGGACCCTGCACAGGGTCCTACCACCACTAAAATAATAGTATAATAGTGTGTACGAGTATTTCTGTTGAAGCTGGATGGATGGATATTTCCATTATAATAGTAAAAACTAAGAAATTTAGAACCCAGCTCTTGTAGAGGTATAAAATCAGTGATTAAACTACTCTCTCTGCGTTATGTTATGATATCTTAAAAACTTGTTGAGGAATCACGTTTAGGAAAACGATTTTTTCAAACGAGTTAGTGATAGGTACGTTCTATTTTTAACGACTTTCAGAGCTCATGGCCCTCCGCATGTCTAATCAAATATTAAAAGCCTCGACGTTTTTAAATAATTCTTTCTAATTCTACCTACCTCTCATGGTGGTACATACACGCGGTGAAACAAAATTTCATGTCTCGGTTACATGTATGAACGGCTAACCATGTATTTATTTTAACATCGACGGTTGACGATTAACACCTACTTATCAAATTTATACTCGTACGTGCGCACATACAGAAACAGATGGATATAGCAAAATTATAGCTTCGTTGTCATTTGCCCGCGGAACCATAAAAAGAGTTTAATTGTATCTTACCATAAACAGAAGTGAGGGCACTGGCGTCAACCTCTTGATATCGATTAGCGATAACGCCAACGGTAGATGGCCGTTCCTGGCTCCGACGAAAAATAGTCGCGAGTTGGCATATATGGCGCCATTTAAGGAGCCAAAGGTGCAGAGAGCGACGAATATGGACATGATCCAGCCCCAGGAGCCAAGGATCTTCTCGCTGAAGGTGATGGCGACGGCGGAGGACGACTCGATCTCGGCGTTCGTCAGCACAGCGAAGAAAGCCACGTTTGTGAGCGCGTACACGATGGTAACCACCGGCATCGAGATGCAGATGGCGCGGGGAAGGTTTCTGTAATGGAGAAATGTAGCCTTGAAATGTGAGGTATTATTAATGTAACTATAACGTTATAGCACGTTTTGAGATCGTCTTATAATCACAGAGGCTCAATAAGAATTAAGGAAGGGCTTCGGAAAAAACCAGGCGGAAAGAAGGTGTGAGGAGATATCAGACGTTTTATGATCAACTATTAACAATAAATAAATAAATAAAATTATTCGGCTGAAGTAAGTAACCCTAAGTCTTCCTCTTCCACATTTTCCCTCGACTTTGCCCTCCAAAATCTTATAAAAAGAAACTGCCGTGCCGTATCAGGTGTCCCATATCTAAAACCTCTTCATTGGTTTTCTCATTATTTGTATTGTTGGCAAAATAAGACAGAAGGTCGTTTGGTATTAGGAGGTGAAAAAGCTGGCAGAAAACAGAGAACAGTTGTAATTACTCCACCGACGAAGGCTTAGCTCTTAAGTTGATGAGGATGACTAACAACGTAATAATTATAATAAGAAGATAGTTAGATTATAAACCACGGTATAAACTTACAAAACGTTTATTGAATTTGAGTACGATCTCCTAATCAAAACCTAAACCAAAAGTGAGTAGGTAAGTGCTTTATAACAAGCAGTACTTGTCACCATACTTACTTATAAGGATCCTTCATTTCCTCCGTGACAAAATTGAGATAATTCCAGCCGGAGTATGAGAATAAGCCAGAATAGAAAGCTATGGCGATCGAGCTTGACGATGTTTTTGTTCCCTGCATCATGTTTTGTAGGTTTTCCGTGTGTCCCTGGCACAAGTACCACAGGCTAGCACCAAAGGTCAGGAGCAGGGCGGCCACCTTCGCGGCCGTAAAGGAATCCTGAAGTCGCGTCACCCAT
Organism: Acleris holmiana; assembly: GCA_949316455.1. Taxonomy (NCBI): domain Eukaryota; kingdom Metazoa; phylum Arthropoda; class Insecta; order Lepidoptera; family Tortricidae; genus Acleris; species Acleris holmiana. Next base: position 16,934,430 of record OX438763.1, read on the forward strand.
TTTACGCCGATGCAGTTTATTATTGTGAGGAGACCTGGAATTGTGACCGTTCAGAATATTAGGCGGGAGTGTCAGGACATCGTTAACAGTGGGTCATGGGACTCATGGGGCTATGCTAAGAAAGCGATTATCGAAAATCGATTAGGTATGTATTGGATAGACATGAGCTGATGACAGATCGCGTCGACGACGGCTCGTGTCAACTCCATCTATTTCCAGTCGATGGAAAACAGAAACGTTAGCAGCTTTTGCATTTTGGCTAGGCCTACAGGGCAGTGATTGTGCCCTGATGATACGTGCCCTTACGCAATCGTGTGTTTGCTAAGATAATTCCGCACAAGTGTGTGTCGGAGCGATGCGGGAGGAAGTCCTCATTATCCTGTCAGGCGCAATCAGCGCCGGCGACCGCCGCCGCGCTCCGCGCTCTAAAGACACGGCCACGGGGCCACGGGGCCGCAGCCGACAGAGATCGATGCCTCTTCGTGTCACTCCAGACCCACTCCGTCAGCTAAACAGAGCCCTTGATAACTCATTACATTCTGTTGTATAAATGACATCCTTCCTTGGAGTTACTAGGATTTATTTGTAACCTCATATTCTCATTGAAGCATAAATACATAGATTGACGCGACTAATAAATTAATTTACAAATGTAATAACTTGAAAAAATAGCCAAGGCCTGAGCAACGTGGGCGAGGGCAGTAATTAATTCAATACCGACGATACAACCATAATTCAAAGCATATCAAGCTAACGAACGTCATCATAAGTCGCTTGTTTTACGGTAAGTTAGGTACGAATCAAAAGATGATTTTATTTTACCTCTCATGCTTGCATAGTTATTTTTATGAAAGGGTTTGCTCGAAACAATGTGAGCATCAAATCTTATACCTATAGTTTATTTTATTTTATTTTTTGTTTCCACACATTCATGGTTAAAATCGAAGCCTCTTTGTTTTGAACCTTATCAGTGCCGCGAAATCAATACCAAGAATAAGCACTGCTTATAATTCCTCAGACAAAACGTGTAAACCCCTTACAGTTCAACCGGTTCGCAGCATGGGGTAATGCCAACATGTAGTTGCCATCGAACAAGCAAATTTAAATTGCTTTTGCTTTGTACGTTTCTGAGAATGGACTCTTGTATTATTATTTCGTTACCGTCACTTCTTATGAAATGGAACTCACAATTTGAATTACCGGTAAATTTGAAACTGATGTAGACCGGTCTTTTTAAGATTGGCAAGACAGCAAAGGGTGTATTTTTAGAGCGAATTTTTAGACGTCCCAAGCTTATTAAAAGAAAAGCGAATAAAATTAACACTACAGTTATTTTTTTACACATTGAACACACTAAAATACATTCAGGCATTTCATTTTTGACATTGTTTTAATACAAAAAAAGTCCAAAAAAATATACAAACAAATCAGGTTTCATAATGCACTAAGTCTGTGAGCATTGTCCCACTTGCTGTTTACTTCAAACAATTTAGCATAACTGCATGTCTAAGAAACGTATTAATAAGTATTACACATAATTAGAAACTAGAATAAAAGACGCATTTCACAGTGTTTCGTTTATTAGAAATGCATTTTGATATAAAATATATTGGCTAATGTAATCTTGTCCCACGCTTAGCAACTAAAATCATAACGCTCAAACACCCGCGAATAACTCTTCACTCGACAGTTGTACCGTCATGTTTGCATTACTTTAGGTAAGTACGTTAGTTTTGCTTCGGTATTCAAGTGGAGTAGACGCGTTACAACGGATTATTAAGTGTCTGGAGAGGTAAGTCTTTTACGGGACGTAGTTTGGTTCACTTTAACGTCATTTCCGTGGGATACTATTTGAGGGTCAAAAAAAATGATTCCAGTTTATCTTTTGACACTTAAAATCATATTTAGTTATTATGTCTAGTTAAAGTCTGTATATTCATAGCACGATTGGTTTAGCAGTAATCGTCAAAATACTCGATTGTCATCATTTCGCTGGCGTCGTTTCCATGGTGATTTTACCCACCGAAATGACGCAGTGACAGCGAAATGACGAACACAGTTTTATTTGATACAATAAGTACAGAAAATATTGATTAAATGTAACTTTAACACGTTCAAAATGTGTTATTACTAAGACAAAAACGAAATGCGGTAAAATTACTCAATATGAATACTAAGTACTTATACGAAACTATATCAAAAGGGTCCAATATTCAATACCCGAGCAAACTGTGGTATACAGCTAGCAAAAGCCGTTTAAATTATGTGTAATTTGTTAGCATACAATTAGATAATTAACAGTTGCGTTACATTGAAATATTTCTAAAGGCAATTGAAAAACATAAGATCAAAATGAAATAATCTATACATATACAATTAACGAACTCACAAAGCTTTATAACTACTTCTTTTTTTTTCAAGTTAAAACATGAACAATGGCCAAAACAAAATAAGATAAAAAAGAGCAGTTAGAGAAAAATAATCTTGCTGAGAGAATAAGGAGAAATAAAATAAAAAGTGATCCTGTTCAGTATAAGTTATTAAAAAAGAAGGATAGGGAAAGATATTATGTAAACAAATCAAGAAAAAAGATTCTCAATATCACAACTTACTTGTTTTAATAAATAATGCCGAATGAATATACTTTGTTTTTTTTAAAATACGTGCCCCAGTAGATATCGAATAGATATGAGTTTTACACTAGTTATTAATGATTCGTCATTTCGGTGTTGCCCACGTCATTTCGGTGTTGCCCACGTCATTTCGGTGGTACATCTTTTTTCAAAATTTATTTACTGCTAAATTATTAGCTTCTGTGAAGTGCCCTAAAGCATAGCAACCCTTATGTTAATCTTCATCCAAACCAGTGACTTTAGATGCTAAAATCTTGAAAAATAAAAACCCCACCGAAATGACGTGAAAATATTGTTTCAAAAATTCACCCCAAAACATCTTCGACATACTTACACAGATACGTTTCTACCCGAGCATAACCTCAATTGCTTTGCGATATCATAGCTAGTACAAAAATGTTGATTCGAATAAGACAGTATACATATTTTAAGCGTTTTCTATTTAGATATTAATATTTGAGATGAAACTACGGAACCCTAAAAACTGATCACTGTTCTTTTTATTCGACTGCCGAAGAAGGAGGGTAATGTTTTTGACCTGTACGTATGTATGTATGGTTCTTTGTTCCCTCGTACACTGAACGGATGGCCCGATTCCGAGAAGCGAGATGTCGATAGCTTCGCCTTTAGCGTCGCGAGTGTCACTGGGTACCTGCATGAATTTATAAAAAAAGAAAGAAAATGGCTGATTATGAAGAATATAACGTGACAGGTATTCATTTATGTAGACGATAATATCAAACAAAATATGCAGTCGTGTTTTTAAAGCTTGTTTTTGGTTAATACTAGTTATAGCATCAAGAGGCAGACGGAAAAATTCGGAGCAAACCCGAAATAAACCGGTATTAACCGGTATTTTTTAAACCGGTTCCGAGCCCTGCATCTGTCTTTTTCTAACCAGTATGTCCGTGCGTGAGTGTCGCAAGCTTTATCCAAGTTTATCCACATCGATAAACACGGCCATGTTAGGCCCTTGGATACTGTGAAGGCGATAAAAACGTTCAAATTTCCTTTATGCCATAATCGTTATTTTATCGAAACACCTGTCAACGAAAGTCTTATTACGCAATTTTCATTTTATCGAAAGGCATTCTCACCGCTTGAGTTTTTGGTAATCACAAGTCTAATCTAACCTTACCATGATTACTCGTAATGTTTAAGATGTCCAGAAAACATCATGGTTTCACCAGAGAATTGCGTTCTTTGAAGTGAATTTCTATAAAATGATGAGTTATCCCACCAGCAGTAAGAACAAGTACTTACAAGTGAGAAGGGCCGCTATTAAGCTGACAGCGAACATCGGCGCGGGGCAGGCCGGCCACAGCGGCTGCAGCACGTTCTGCGCGAAGGTCAGTGCCGTGATGGCGTTGGCAGTGGGCGTCAGGATGAACAGCGCCACCCACAGGAACAGGAACGCTGGTAAGGGACCAAACGCCTCGCCGATGTACGCGTAGTCACCGCCCGACTTAGGGATCATTGTTCCTGAAAAAATGAACTTTTGTTAAAGTCATCTGCTTACTGAGGAAAATTTAACAAATCCAAACAACGGAGATTGTTACGAGAGCATTTTGAGTTTGTAAATATCGATAGCCCTCAGAGTGAACTGTGATGCAAGTGCAAAGCTCGAAATTCACAATTACAATACAATACTATTACAGAGTAAACACGCAAAGCAAGTAAAAAGTCTATTTAAATCTTGTTGGTTTATTTTCATACACCTACTTAGTTAAGTAAATTGAATTATAGAACCACTGTGTGGTCAGAGCCTAAGGGTGGTCGAAAGAAAAGTACGAGTACCTACGTTTTAGAGGCGTGACACATTGACAAGTACTGACAGACGGTTAACAATTTAGAGTAATTTGGACATCAGTGTTGTAACATCGTACGTTTAAGCTGCTACTTACCTGCGAAAATACTTCTCCATTGTACTTTTTCCTTATTGGAAATCATAATATAAGGATGTTTTTCAGTGTTGTTCTAATAATTAACCTAGCCACAAGTTTAGTGGAAAACTTAATAAGTTGCCTGACCAATTGACCACTAGGGAAAAATCGGACAAATAACGAGAAAACACGTGATTTGCAAAACCATTCTCTAGTTAGAGAATATAATGTCAGAGTTATACATACATACATACATACATGTTAGGTGTACATAGTGATCCCCCCCGATTGTGCTGCCACCTTGCCATGGTGGGGGGGCTTGCGTGTCTCTATGATCCCCGTGGCTATACCGGACAGGGCTACCCATACCGGAAAGTCTCGGGGTGAGGGGCCAGACTAAGAGCGGCACGTTCCTATCCCAATCCCACCTTCCCGATTTCCCATTCCTTCCCAGCTCCCATCCTTCCTCCCTTTTCCACCGAACCAGTGGCGGGATATCCACTTTCCAGGGCCAGCGCGGGCCCGGAGAACCAAATACTCCCCAAAAGAGCGCACATGAGGGGGGCGACGAGGGGGAGTTTGAAGGGACGGAGCTCGGGTAGGTGTCCCCGTATCCCCGGAAAGCGACCCTGGTTCGCCCAGACGTGAGTCTCGGGTCTAGTGACCTCTGTTTTCAGAGGACATGAAAGACCTGAGACAGGTGTAGTGTGGGTGTTTGAAGGATCGTGGACTTACCCCGGTCACTGCGACTGGGGGGAATAGCCTGCCGGAAAACACCCTACACTCCATGCAGGCTGTGAAGGGAAGGCGAACCCAGCTTTTGCTGATCGCCTGAACTTCATGGGGAGCCACGTGGGTGAAGGGCCCACATTGCACGGCTCCCCCAGCTTGGGGAGATCGCTGTGTGCGTACGCAGTCGTCTCCTCCTTTGGCGGTGTGCTCTTCGGAGCGGGCTGGGAGGCGCCCAGCGGGCAATGCTTTGGCGGTACCGCGGCGTCTCCGTTAACCAGCCAGGAGGGTTACGCCCGAGTGGTTTTAAACGGTAGTTCGCTTAGGTGAGAGTCCGTTATACCCCCCATTGCACGGTCATCCTTAGGCCATCGGGAGGATGCGTAAATGCATTTCCACTTCATCAAAAAAAAAAAAAAAAAAAAAAAAGGTGTACATAGTGATCGTTATCAACGTCTTATAATGGTAGCAAAGTATGGTTGACAAAAAAAACAAATAACGAAGTATATTAAACATTATATATTTTACAAATTATGAGATTTATATACATATTTATAACAACAAATCCAAATTATAGTGAATAAATTACTAAAATTTGTTCAACAGATTTGGCTGTCAGTCGTTCACGTCGATTGGAAAAAATTCATTTTAAATAGCTAAATGACCTTTCTACGTTAACAGAAGTCACAGGAAGGAAATTTAAGTCTTTAAAATATTGCACACTATTTTTATTCACACCTTCCGGCATATCCACCTCTTTACCTTCAATCAGATGCTGCACAACGCTTACCAGTACTGTAACCCGGGTTTTTCTTTAGGACATATTTTAGTTTAAAATAAACTTCCTTGCCCTTGGGATTTAATCTCAACTTTGCCATTTGTTTTATCATTTCCGAGATATTTTTTAATGAACTTTTCAGTTCTAGATTTGGATCCTCCAGCAATTGAATTGACTTGGCGATAATATCGAAGTTTGTGTCAACGAACAATAAATCTGATTTTAAATTGCGATCACGGAAAATTTTCTTGGCGTCGACAATTGTTCTTGCTTCACGTGAATCTAACGCATTGATCACAGTCTTGATTTCATTAAAATATTTCTTGTAATATGTAGCAGCATTTAACCATGTTCCCCATTTGGTTATCAGTGGTCGTGGAGGAAGAGGAATGTTTGGATACATCATTCGGAATTTTTTCGTTCTAGATGGAGCTTTACGGAAATCTTTTTTTACGCAGTCTATTAGTTTGTTGATTTTAGGGTAAAGACTTCTCACTTTTTCTGCGACGCGATTCAGTCCGTGTGCGAAGCATGTTACATGTGTTAAATTTGGATATTCCTGTGTAAGACATTTACCCGCCTTGAGCATGTATGATCCAGCATCAGTTACAAAAAACAGTAATTTGTCTAAGTTCTCATTCATTATATTGATGGCCCCAAAGATCTTTAAGCGTTTCGTTTACTAGCCTGGTTGTAGTTAAATAATTGGTTTCTTCCAGAACCTTTGATGCAAACAAATACATTTTTGTGCTTGTTCCATCCAATGACTGGATCAAAACGTTTGCCACTTTTTTCCCACATGAATCGGTTGTTTCATCAACGCTAAGGCAAATCGTTTTATTTTGTAGTTCCTGCCTGATTTGGTCCTTTTTTTTGCTCGTAAATTTTAGGAAGATATTTCAGCCTTATATTAGATTCACTGGGTAAATTGACGCTATTTCCATATTTATTGTTTAAAATATTTTCCATAAAATTTCGAAATTTCGGGTTGTTTAGTTTTGACCACGGTATGTTACAATGAATCATAAATTCAGTCAAATCATTGTTAAACTGTTTTTGTCCATCTTTCATTTTGTGTTTTTGGTGAGAATCAGTTTTCATATGCCGGTCCAATTTAGATAAAGAGGGATGAAATGTCGAATCACACAATTTACAAAATAACTTACTGTTTTTGATATTGATATTACAAACAGTACATCGCGTGGCTTTATACGTCGTAATAAAATACGGGTATTGTGTCAAATCCATGCTGTCAATGTAAATACTGTGATCATACGTGCACTTTATGAGGACTCCATTAAAATACTTGAATATCCACTCTAGATACGATATGCATTGGTTTATTTAGATAAACACGTCGCGTAGTGTAATTAGATTTTCAACTACAGTTATATTTTGATGACATTTTATGTCATTTGACGTACACTGTTTTAAAAATATATTAGGGCGGAAAAGGTTTTGTACCGTAAGGATTTATATCTAATCTTTAGAAGGTAAGTATTTATTTTATGGTTAAGATCAAAAGTAAACAACCAAATGTGTTTGTTTTTTCTGCCAACCATACCATTTGCTACCAAAAGTGGACGTTGATAACGATCACTGGACTTATACATGATCTGACGTTAATCATAAACTTATGTTTTACGGCGACATGTACTTATGTTCTGGACATGTTCTGTATTAAAAGTATTTCATGAGTTTCAACGACAAACAAAAACTACCCGGCGTGTGTAACATTCTTATTTGAGTGGTGAATAAAAATTTAATAATGCATGCATGTTCTAGGAGACAATAACCTTTAGCTGAGTATGTAGGTATTAGAATACTCCCTGAAAGTCAAAACAAACATGGCATGTATGTTATTCTATGGCCTTTTGTGAATGAAGAGTCTGACAGTTTATTGACGGGACGGTCGGGAGAACTTGCCTGGAAATAGGCTCAATTGGTCTTTTGTGTCTATATCGAGCCAAGAACTGGTCTAAGTACTAGATTTCGCCTCTACACAAATTTACAGTTATTGGGTTGTAGTCGGTGTATTTTTAACCGAATTCAAAAAAAGGAGGAGGTTCTCAATTCGTCCGGTTTTTAGGGTTCCGTAGTCAAACTAGGAATCCTTATAGTTTCGCCTTGTCCGTCCGAATTAAGAATATTTTTAAATATTGGGTTTGTGGAAACAATTTTTTGTTCAAGGGATCCGTTTATGAAATATTAAGCTTTAAAGTGCAATTTTTTCTTAGATTCAAGTGCACCCCCCCCCCCTTCCCCCACTACAGCCAAAACTACAATACTAATAATCTGAAAAAAAACTTAAATAAAAGCGCATTTAAAAGGAAAACTATCACGACTAAGTAGACATCATTGGTTCTTCAGATACAGGCGATTAAAGTGTTTATACCTACTAAAGTCATCTAAGATGGCGCCAAATGACTTTAAATAGAAAATTAGTTATTACTTGTAGTACTTAACGGCTTCGGAACCTTAAACTGAGCATGGTCCAACATGCTCTTGCCCGGTTTTTTTTATGTATGTTCGCCAATTACACATGGACCGCTGGACCGATTTGGAAATGTATTTTTTGTTCGATTTGGTATATTTTCTAGTCGGTCCCATTTCCAGCACGTCAAGATCTGATGATGATGCAATTTTGGAGAAATCGAGGGAACTCCTCAAATATTTTAGGAATAAATATACGTGGACGACATAACAGCATTATTATGATCACTAAAACGTATGAAAAAAATGAAAAAATAAATAAAATTATATGTCAGTCCAACTGAAGTCGGCGTCCCACTACATTTTTACCCAAAAGCCGATTGACCTATCATTATTTTGATTTTATCATGACAAAAATACTTTATCAATGTAATAAAAGCCATCACGACCTGTCAAGTAGTCAAGTGGATTGGCACGATACCTAACCGGACCACAATGTCTGATCCGGGAACCTACCCAGGAACTCATAATCTTAATGTATTGCAGTCTTAAATATAATCTATCTTAACAGATATTAAACTCTGCGGTTAGTTAAAATGAAGCGTCAACAGCGTCACTTGATGAATTGGGTGTATTAAGCTGCAATGTACCTACTCCAACCGAACATACGTGTGTTGAAAAAATGCTTTCTTGATATACGAATGTTATGGCGGCACTTCTAGTAGTATATTTTAAAGTAATACTTGTGTAGTTATTTCTCAAATAATCCTGCTGTAAGTTTCTCTCAGATATTAAATTAGAAATAAGGAGTTCCGCAAAAAACTAATAAGTTAGAGACAAACTTCAGCGAATAGCCAACCTCAAGTGGCAGACTGCTCGTAAAGCCGATGGCTGTTTGGGCGGAAAGGTTTTAGAGTGCCGACCGTGTACCGGAATGCGAACTTCCCTTCCAAAAACGCGAGATCAGCTAAACGCCTACGGTGCCATTTATAAGCCAAAACATTTTATGTCTAAACTGCCCCTGAGTACGGTGTGGCGTTTTGGTGTTGTTCCGTAGTCAAACTAGGAACCCTTATAGTTTGGCCATGTCCGCCCGTCCGTCCGTCCGCAGCCTAGCGCAGAGACTCTTAGTACTAGAAAGCTGTAATTTGGCATGAATATGCATGAATGTCACGGCAACAAAGTGGTACAATAAAGTGTAAAAAATAAATAAAAAATATAGGGTATAATATATACACGTAACGTGGGGATGTATTTTTTTTCTCGTATCTCCTATAATATCGATTTAATATCGATATCGCTTTAAAGCGCTAATTTTTGTTAGAATCAAGTCCCCCCCCCATCCCCTACAGCCAAAACTACAAATACAAAAAATCAGAAAAAAAAACTTAAATGAAAGAGCATGCCTATAACGAATTTTAAAGGAAAACTATCACGACTAAGTAGACATCATTAATTCTTGAGATACAGGCGATTAAAAAGTTTATAACTACTAAAATCATCTAAGTCGGCACCAATTGACTTTAAATAGAAAATTAGTTGATACTTGTTGATTTTTATGTTTGCAGTACAATTAACGGCTTCGGAACCCTACACTGAGCATGATACCTACGACATGTCTGGGCGGTTATGCCAAGTGTCACTTTGTACAATGTGATGTACATTGGGCGACACGAGGATAATACCGTTTATCGGTTTTCCTTTGATAACCTAAAAAAACTATGGGACAAGGGATGTCGCTGAATTTAAATTAAAAAATCTTTACTGTTCCTAAGTGGTTAAAAGACAAATATCCAATTTGCTCCAAAACGACTAGTTTTTTTTGGCTGTATTTTATTTAATTTGCTATTAAAGTACACCTCATCTGACAATCTGTCAGATATTTTACACAGATATTAATAATACTTAAATCAAGTTGCATTGATAAAATCATGTTTTACGCGTGAATCGTGATGTTTAACGACTTCCCGTCTACTCCAGACTGGCCGACACCCGGACGTCCAGAATAACAACTGCAATAAAATCTACATAAATAGTTTTATTCCTGTCAACCTGACTATCTTTACTATAGTCATTTTATATTTTACTGACGGAACTCTTTAGCGGGAGTCATAAAATCATTATAACCTCCTGCCGCCCAGATTTTTTTGCCCAAACACTAGATTGCAGCCCAGAGTCCTTTTTATAGGTTCACATGGTTCCGGCCCAAGACCTTTGGGTGACAATAACTTGATTAAGCGTTGTTGTAAGAATGTGTGGTTTTTATGGTACCATAAGGCATATGTGTAAAAGGCTTTCAGACTGAAAAAACTCCGAAATCGAATCGTCTTTTTTTTAGGTCTCTGGGCCGCAACCAAAAAAAATGAAAAAATATTAAAACGTTTATTTAAGAGTTAATTTAAATTTATTATATGCCTATATGTTAATTTTTTATGCTTCAGTAGTATTATTTTATTAAATTGCAATAAATCGAACACTCTGCATATATTTTGTTATTATTATTATTTTATGCCTACGTCTGCCACATGTTATCATTTATCCTGGTCACATCCTGATTATTTTTCAACCATGGCGTTTAGATTGTAAGTTTACTGTATATATTTATTACCAATAATACATTGGAAAATTAATCAAATGGAAAATGAGCCTTCAATTACGCACCAAAGTTGACCATGTCGTTTTTATTTACTAAAACGGGGTAACCGCCCGTAGACCTTTTAAAATCCTATATAGTTTCATGACCGGATATCGGAGTTTTGATGGCGGGGATAAATGCAAGTAACTATCCAGGTAAGTCGAATTTCTCTCAACATTAACTGTTCCTCTTGCTCTTGACCCTGTGCTTCTACCTCGAGGACGACCCCGACCGCGGCTGCGACCGCGACTCTGACCACGTCCACGCCCGCGGCCTCTTCCTAGACCCCGACCACGATCATGCTGGCTTTCGCTCTCCGCATGAACAGATTCGTTATCTGACGAAAGAGAATCTGAAGAACTAGACAGAGTTCGATGTAGGCTTTCTAAAATAAAGTCTCCATCTGCTAAATCGTCGTTGTCTCCAAAGTCATCGCCCTCTACATCTGACTGGTCGAGTACTTCCTTCAGAAAACATTCTAGTTCTTTGTCGTATGTAATACCTGTTAGAAGAAGTTAATCATGCATAAGCTAACACAAAAAGAAATAAAAATATCCATTACTCAAGCTATATATTATGAACCCAAATAATTGTTATTGCAAACCAAAATAGCATAGCGGTTGCAGCCCGTAGACCTATTAAAAACTTTAACAATATATACGCCCACAGACCTTTTAATAGGTCTCCCGATTATTAGTTGTTATATTTACAATAATATTGATTGAATGCATGAAATAAATACGGTAAAACTAAGATGAACATCTTCGGCAACACTCACAACAAAAACACATGCGAAATCTGCCGAGATATCAAAGAAATTCACAGATTTACTTACATTGTCCTCGACGCCGGGCCATTGTAATGGAGGTTACGCCAAAACTGACTGATGAAGTTTCACATTTTGACATCTAGTGTCAACGTCAAATGTGACGTATTCGTTCAGAAAGCATTCGAATTCAATACGCGGTAAATTTTAAGTTTTGTGACAAGATGAATTTGAAGTCCTTTTAAAAGGTATGCGGGCGTTAAAAAGTTATAATTGTCATTACGCTTGGGCCGGAACCACTACTCATGCGGAGACCTTCTGATAGGTCATTGGGCGGCAGGAGGATAAATGCGATAGTTTGTTAATCTTTACCTTGCACCGGCAGGACGGATGTGGACGAAATTTGGAAAAGAGTTAGCCTGAATTAAAACATGGGCTACATTTCATCCCGGAAAATCTAGAAGTTCCCGAGGTAATAACGATAATCGAAATCTACGCGGACGAAGTCGCGGGCAGAAGCTAGTAAAGTATAGTTCCTAGGTATACCAGTACGGGTAGCACAAGTTGTATTTTCTCGCTTGTCGCTCATAAGTCTATATCGTTAGTCGTTACAGACTAGATAGTCGCGGACAACTTGTGCTGGCCCTTCAGCTTAGTAGGAAGTGAAAGGCTGCCATTAATAAAAACCCTGGTTCCGGACAAGATTATCTAAAACTTCGAACATATATTGATATAGTTTATGTAAGTTTAAGTATGTAAGTATACATTTTGATGCGTAAATATATATTTCTGTATCTATTTTTTATGCATATATTCGAATGTGTTTACCTTTATAGGTTTTATTGATATGCTCCTTTCCTAAATAAATGTTTACACTTGCCTACTCGAAGCGCAACCTTTCATTTTTTCAATATCTCAAGGGTTCGCTGGAAGAGATCCCTTAAAGGCGAAGTTATCCCTTTAAGGGATCTCTTTGTACTTCAAGTTTTTTTTTCTGTATTGATTGAATTTTTCTTTTTGTACAATAAAGTGTTTACATACATTCATACATATATTATAAGATCTAATAGGGATGTTTCTCCGGACGCGTTTGGAAATAATAATCAATCTGATCTCATACCACATATAAGTGTTAGTGTTAGTTTCATTCATACAGATGTACCTAAATAATATGCAAAGACCGAGCATGTCCACCATGCTCAGTGAAGAGTTCCGACTACGTTACTACAAACAGAAAAACTTCTCTCGAAAAACAAGTATGAACTAATTTTCTATTAAACTTATTTGGTGATGATTTTTAATAGGTAGATTTTTATAGATACTTTAAGAAAAAACAAATGAAGTCTACTTAGTCGTGATCGTTATAGGTACCTATTTACTTAATTTAATAATTAAAGATTCAGATAAGGTACTTGTAGTTTACTTGAAATTATAATGTAACAATTTCAGCTTTTTAGTACCAAAAACAGTCTCTGAGTTAAACCACGGTCAGACGGACAGACAGACATGTAAAAAGACAAATATAAAGGAATAAAAAACACATTTGAACCTGTCCAGAAATTTTGTTAAAAGCGATTTTCCGTGTGTTCCGCGGTACCCCTACTTTTTGTCATATCGATTCGTCTAAAAATAACTTCATTCATAACGTTATCGAAGGGGAAATTTATACTTGAAGGAATTCGCGTTTATTGTCCTTGTCGGTAGCGATAATTGAAATGATAGCGATACTACGTATATTTTAGCGATACCATCCAAATATGCTCGGAAATAATGGCTTTGAAAAACGACGACGTGGAAAGCCTTTTATACTTAGTAAAAGAAACGAATGAAAACCGTTTGGCATATAAAATCGAAAGGTCCACGAAAAAACCCCATACAGTCGGCGGCGGTAGCGAAGTCGGACGGCGGCGGCGGTGAGTGGCTGCGGGCGGCGCCGGTCGGGGTCGGGGTCCATTGCTCGTGTAATTATATTTTTACTTTAAAAAAAACGGGCGAGAAGCAAGTCGAAACATGCTCAGTGTAGGATTCCGAAGCCGTTACTACATTCAGCAAAAGAGCGGATCGTCATCAACCGCAAATTTTCGGCGATAACTAAATTTTTTTAAAAATAGTAATGTATAATTTTCTTTTTATTAAAGTGGCCTTTGCCATTTTTTCATATTTTTTGAACATACGGTTTAAAAGATACAGGAGGGTGGGGGTGCCGCGTTGCATGGCAATGCTTAAACTTTGTGCTAAGTTTGGGCCAGCATATTGGTCACGTATCGCGGCGCGCAGAAAAAGGGTTTTTAAAAATACAGTGTTCTCCTGGTCCTGAACTGTCCTTTTTAGGGTTCCGTAGCCAAATGGCAAAAAACGGAACCCTTATAGATTCGTCATGTCTGTCTGTCTGTCCGTCCGTATGTCACAGTCACTTTTTCCGAAACTATAAGAACTACACTGTTGAAACTTGGTAAGTAGATGTATTCTGTGAACCGCATTAAGATTTTCACACAAAAATAGAAAAAAACCATAACGCCCACGCCAAAGGGGACGCCCACTTCAGTTTGACCGACCTATTTGCAAAGAAGTTATTTTTTGGGTTTGTCAAGGCGGTTTTATTGTACTGTATTATTATTGTAATTATTTTAATGCACTATGATTTCTTCACTTCTTATTCTTGTAATTTACTTGTCTATCGCATTAGGAAATAGTCTGTAATGATAGATTTAAGTCATTGAATAAATAAATAAATAAATAAATACATATTAAAACATTTTTATTTTTAAGCTTCGTCATTTTGTCACGCACGGAGACCTACCTAATTCAAATGATCGGTATTCCCCCTCGGGTTCAATTACTTACATTATATATTTAGGGTTTATTTAGGATTTCTGTAGTATTTAGGAATTTAATTGCATACTTTTTAGGTACATTTTTCCATAATTTCTCAAGAGGAATCTTTAATTTTCAATACAATGTAATACGCATACTCTTTATTGAATACAATAAAAACATAACACTACAGTTTAATTTAATTATACTTAAATCAGGCCTTCGTATACGAGGCCGCCAAAGGACATTTAGCACGAAAAAGCTATTTGTGGATTTTAAACAACATTTCCAACATTATGATATTGCTGCAAGTAGCCCTTAAACATTCATAGTTTCACGAGAAAAAATAAAGGGATCAAATTGTTCTAAATTTCTTACCTAGTACCTACTTTTTTAATTTTTGGTCACAGCCCTAAAGATCTACAGGAGCTAGAGCTCCGTCAGCTCTCTGCGATAGATTCAATTCGATCTAAAGAAAATACTAGCAAATTATGAGAATAGAAATATGATTTCTGGTAAAAAAAAACACGTGTCGGGAACATTTCTATCGACATATTTAATTTCTCTCGTTGCTTAATATAATAAGTTAGCCAGAGGGTTGATTTTTGAAAATCGAACACTGAACACTTAAAAACTTTTTTCGGAAATAAATATGAAACGGTAAAAATGTTTTTTTTTTTAATTAGGGCTTGGTTATGACGATTTTTCGCATGCGTTTTTATTTCTACAAATGAGCACTCGATTTCACAAAAATCGACCAGCTGCCTGCAAATTATTCAACTCTCATGGAATAATGCAACGCGATGAAACGTTTAATAGTATTTTAATATGATTAAATTCCGTACGGACATGCATGCATCTAGAAAAAAATGGGTGTGGGTAGTAGGTAGGTAGACGAGTAATTTACTTGAATTATTATTATATAACTTTGTTTATTGTTGTTTATATTTTATATCTTTTTGTAATTTCATTTATTTTGTAAGCTGTACAATATTTAATATCTTTTTACGTAGGTATTATTTAGTCTCAGTGAGCAGGACAGGGGCTCGACTTTTGAATCTCACCGACGGAAAATGATTAACATCAAAAACAAATTGTGCACCGTTTTAATCTACGAGCTCCTTTTTTGATTTGATATGATAAAAGCGTTATGATGTGAAATCCAAAAGGAGGGCTCGCTAGTAGATAGGTACAATCGCTGCACAAATTGATTTTAAACTTTGTAATTTTTCGTTGGTGAGATTCAAATATTGCCCCCCTAGCCCAGGTCATCACATCAGGACTTCAGGAGATGCGGGTAGATTTTTCTCACACAACGATACCGAACTACCTACTTATAATACGATTTTAACCATTTTTCCTTCATTCTTCATTTTTATTTAATACAGTTACTTTTCGTATCGTGTCGTGCGGAAAGGTGTTTTTTTTCGTACTAAGTAGTGCTTTTCCTTGTCTTAGCTGCACATTGTGAGGGAAGTTGGATATTTCGCACTAGGGAGGGTGTTCTATTTATATTTTTCATTTTTTTTTAATATAATTTTGTTTCAACTTCCAAGCCGTGTATCCAGCCAAAGAGTTTGCATGGACTTCAGGAGATGCGGGTAGATTTTTCTCACACAACGATACCGAACTACCTACTTATAATACGATTTTAACCATTTTTCCTTCAATTTAAAATGTTTATTTAATACAGTTACTTTTCGTATCGTGCGGAAAGGTGTTTTTTTTCGTACTAAGTAGTGCTTTTCCTTGTCTTAGCTGCACATTGTGAGGGAAGTTGGATATTTCGCACTAGGGAGGGTGTTCTATTTATATTTTTCATTTTTTTTAAATATAATTTTGTTTCAACTTCCAAGCCGTGTATCCAGCCAAAGAGTTTGCATGTTCAACCTCTTTTTGATAACGGTATTTAGCATTGAAACTATACATATAGGTAATATAATTTATAATATTATAATTACATAAATACAACATACAGGTAATATTATAAAAAAAAACAGCTCTCATCAAGATGGCTGAATTACGAATGATCGGATGGTTGAGTATTAAGGTGGATTCACATTACACCGGGCCCAGCCCAGCACGGCGTATTGTGAATCCACCTTTATGCGTTACCGCTGGATAATAGAGTATTTTATGATTTTGATTTTTAAATATATGTACATAGGTAATTTGGTAAATAACTGTCATTTCTTTTTCTTTGGTTTGACTGTATTGTCACAACCGTTGCCGTGTTATAAAATCTATGTCAATGTAAAATCGTCTCTTGTAGTTTTATTCAAGTACTGATTCATTACAGTTTTATTGATATGTTTCTCAAATATATTAAAAAAACGTCCCGAGTCTTGTCCCTCGCTTGCAGCTCGGGGCAAGACAACTCGGGAGTCTGGACTCGTGTAGAATGACAAACTTTCCGCACTTGCATCAAAATGTAGGTACTATTTCGAGTGTTCCATTCTTAAAAATCGATTGGTTCCCGTAAGGACTGCGCAGTCTGCGCACAGCTCCGTGCGTTCTTTCAAATACCTAACTGCAGTAATTTGTTTAACAAAAAAAAAGCGCCTGACTACTTACTCTATCTATACCTACTGTAAGCCTAGTTATTGTGAATTGAAAAGTAAATAAAAGTCAAGTCTAACAAGTGTTTGCCGAAACACCAAAGACCTAACTACTAATTTGCTCAAGAATTAAAAAAGGCATCGGTAATATAAATAGAACAAACTGAACCCGTGCACCGGATGTGCATTACGGTACAATTGTTGTCTACTTATTTAAAAGCACAGTTTCATTTCAATTTTAAAGTGAAAGTGACTAGGTAGGTACGCTAAGAATCAAAAACTTATATTGGCAAGTGGGCAAGTATCCGTAACGATTGCGTCAGGCAGGCAAGAGTCAGGGACACCGCATTAGGGTGTCAGATTCACCAGGATTTTGGAATCCACTTTGAAACCTGCCATATGGGACAGAGTGATGGCTTGTGACCGGTTACTTAAGCATTAATTATCAATTCTGTCTTTTTAAACTTCCAACTGGATTTTTATTCAAACCTTATCTTTATTCGTGTTTTATTTAGGTAGGTACCTACCTACTATTTATTTGTCAAGGTTAACAACAACAGACAAGAACAAGACAACTAAGATCCTAATCACTGCTGAATTAACTGGGAGGGTAAGAATTGACTTATGGTAACTAGGAATCTAAGTCAAAAAGCCTTTTCAAAATTAGATTTAGTGTAGGTACTTACTTATTTAATTTGTGAAATTCATACCTACTGAAAAAATATAATCAACGGCGTTGCTAACACATGCATTAGTATTATCGTAATGAACGAAACGCCTAATACATATAATAAGCATTACATTATGAAATATTGTTAAATTTACTTGCTATTAAATCGATAAGGAACGTCTAATGTTGATCATTAATTTGGTACCTACCTACCTATATCTAATTTCTGTGTACCTAGGTAAGTATGTAGATGATTTTTAACACTCACCTAGCTCCGCGTAACAGAGGGCTCCGATCATGGAAAGGCATCCAGAGAGTACCCAGACGATGAGCGCCATACCCTTGGAGCCGGCGTACTTGAGGGCTATCGCCGGAGACACGAAGATGCCGGAGCCGATGATCACTCCCACGATGATAGCCACCCCATTCACCAGACTTAACTCCTTTTTCAGTCGAACACCATCGCTCGACTTGCTCTCGTCTCCGCCTCCTCCGACTTCCATCGCTTTCGGCTTAAGTCCTTCCGAAGCCGACACTTTTGCCATTTTAAATATTTTAGTTTTTTTTATTGTACACTAAAATTAAATCTCAACGTAAACGTCACTGTTAGTAAATCGACGCACACGTGATTATTAATGAACTTGCGCTTAAAACAACCATTATTATGTTAATTTTCTGAAATTGTGAGCGGCGGCGGGCAAACATTGCATCACTTGCCGCGGGCCGGACTGCGAATGAGCGCCGGCGGGAACCACCACGTGCGGCTTACACCATGAAAACGCCATAAACTGATAAAAAACAGCCGCGCTTCACCGCAAGCGCGACTGATAAAGCACTTAACATTTATGAAATAGACACTATAATTCTATAATTGTGGTACTTTTTTGCACAGTGAATAATTTTTCAGGTTTAAAGATATAATTCGTTAAAATCTAACTTAAAATGACTCACTAAATCATTGCTAAACGTGCCTATAAAATTTTAAGTCACGGTGTTCAAGAATATTATAGTAGTTGAGATTGTTACGGACAGGACGAATTTATTTAGTTTGCTGACGAAACCGCGAGCACGTCAGCCGAGGTGAGCGTTCGTTACGCACATACATCTACTTTACCATTTCATTAAGGTTAACAGTAACCCCACAACGCGGCTGTCTGCCGGCACCGGAGGGCGGCTCAATATCTAAAACGATGCAAGAGCGTCAGGGCGCTGGTGTAAACGCAGTCTTATTAACAGGTAGTAAGTTTGAATTTAAAGCTATATACCATAAGTTGTGAATTCTCTGCCAAGTTTGAGCAACTGGTTTTGGTTCATTTGTCTCTGTCTCTCCTTGCATTCATTGCATGAACATTTGGCATAATTGACCGATAAGTAGGCCAGTCATCTGGTTGATAACTGATAAGATAACGCAGCGTGGGTTCTATTTAGTATATTCTCAGCCTCCTATGAAGATCAACAATAGTACTGTAGTAAGTACAGGATATGAACAATTCATTTGAGAGCGTGGAGGTCAATGACAGTAGGTACTTACCTATACATTATACTAAAACATGTAGGACGTTTTTATATTATCCCATATTTTTTAATAAAATCTTCTAATAAAAATAATTGTTTAGTGGATTAGTAATTAGGTACAACATATCCATTTGCTTAAAAGTTATTTAATTAAGTAAATCAATTAATTCGACAATCTGTTTCGCATGTTTGTAATCAAACCATGAGAGCCAAAAAAGGATAATTCCCGGTTGGGTTAAGAAATCCCTACCTAAACAGTAGAAACACGCGGTTATGTTATTTATTTAAAAAAAACAGCATTATTTTTAATTTGTATCTTTATTAATGTCATATTTGAATATCCTTGCCGTGCCATCATCTGATGTGGTTAAAATTATATTTTCAACTGGATTGTAGCACAAATCAAGGACTTCTGATAGATGACCTGTAAGCATCAGGCATTTGTCACCAGACCGACCCTCATATACTCTGATTGATCCATCAAGGCATCCAGTGACAAGATGGTTTTTTACCCATATCATCTTAGTGACGCCTATGACTGAATCATCTTCAGCCTTGGTGCATTGATGGCGGAGCATCTGCCTTCCTATATCCCATATTCCCACTTCACCATTCAGTGTACCTGAAAATACCAGATGTTTTCATAACTTAGCTTAGCATTTTTCATAAAGTTATGGCTTGCATTTCCAGGTAACAACCAAACAGGTGTTTTATTTTAACATACCTAAGGCAAAGGTGCCCTGTTGTGGGTCCTCAGGAAATGCAACTGCTTCTAAATCATTGTAAGCTTCTATTTGCCCTACGATTTTGCCATTACTTGATGTAGCCAAAATCACTTTACCTTGAAAAAAAATGATTAAATATAAAATTAACAATTGCATGCATCACCACTGCTTGTGGATTGTAAATAAATAAAAAGGTTGTACTTTGTTTTACAGAAACTCATTTCATAGAATGTATCACTTCACAGAATTTTTATTTCATCAAAAGCTAATTTCTGCTGTAAACTTACTGTTTTCAGATTATTTTTTAGTGGACACAGATCTATCCTTTTTTTTGTCCTGGGGAAATGCCTTTGGATGCGGTTGACATAACAAGCACACAGATCTATCTTAACCTAACCTACGTAACTCATGCTTAAGATAATCTGAAACCATTAAGGTTTCAGCAGAAACTAGCTTTCTATGAAATGAAAATTCTGCATAGTGATACATTAGTTTTAGTTTCTGTAAAACAAGGGGACACCCTATAAAATATTTATTACAACACAAAATATTAATAAACCTATTATTTAAATAAGTAATACCATCACTAGAGATGGACACCATTAAATTATTTTCTGGATGTGTGTCTATGGCTGTAACTCTTGTGTTATGTACACTTGCTTGTACTTGATGGAGAAGTTTATCCGTCTTGAGATCCCACACCTTCACAGCCCCATCATCATAACCAGCTACTAAGCGTACACCATCTTTAAACACCTGCAAAAAAAACAAGTTTAGATTATTCCAATGATAAGTTGTCAAAATATATATGTTTTTGGAATTTTCATCATTTACCTATATGATAGATTTTAAGGGAAACTGTACATTGTTAAATATGTTTTTATGTTTTTATTTCACATTCCAGTCAACCAACCTTTGCACACTCAACTCTTGTTTTATGACCTGGCAACAGTTTTGTTTCACCTGAAGGTATTTTAAATACATAAATATCCCCAGAGGCAGACCCACACATGAGTACTCGGGTTCCAAAGTGCCACAATCCAAAAATCAAATCATCAGCTTCATATTCAAATGCAACTGTCCAAGGGGCCTGCTGATTCTCATCTAAATTGCATTTCCATACTTTGATCAACCCCGACATGTCAGCAGTGGCTAGGTAAGCACCATCAAAGCTAAAGCCAGCAAAAATTACGGAATCCTTGTGCCCTACACATTCCATGATAACTTGGCCTGTCTGAACTGACCATACAAATGCTTTGTCATCAACCCCACCAGTTGCAGCCAACTTTCCATTTTGGTGGAGATCACAGCAGAATACAGAGCCACTGTGCTTTGCAAACACCATAATTGATTGATCTTCTGGTGGTTCCCTTTCTATATCTTCTTCCATATCTTCATCCATCAAATCTTCAAGCTGAACTTCTTCCATCTCATCCAAATAGAAGATACCCTCCTCATCCATACCAGTGATTTCATCTCCATCAATAGATGACGGTGGAGTGTTCTCTTGGTTCACTCTCATTATACCTAAAAAAAAAATATGTATTAAATGCTTTGCTGTCAACCATAGTTGACACTAGCTACACTTTGAGTATGTAGGTACAAGGGTAGGGTCCAAAAAGTTAAGCATGCTAACTCATGCAATTAAATTTTCTATGAAACCTTTCCATTGTGCAAATAAAATTAGCCATGCAAATTGTAAGGATACTTTTCATTGCACAACAGAACTTATTTCACCTTTTTTGTTTGTATGGTTAACTACATGGTCCAACTTTTTGGTCCTCACTCACAATCTCATTATTACTTCATTGTACAGATCTAGAGGCACTGGATGTAATTTGGCCCTGAAATAATTGTCATAGGTACTTGTACTTTAAGTTAATGTTTTCAAAACATATCCTCCTATCTATCCTGGTTTCATCTATTTATTTAAATGAAAATAAGATAGATAAATGTACAAATTTAATGCTAAAAGCATTCACATACAGGGACATAAAAAAAATGTACATAGTTAAGGGTTGTAATTAAAACCAAACTTAATTGATTCCTTTGTGTAATGAGAATTACCCATATAGGTAGTTTGTAAGACTTAACTTTTGTTACACAAAGGACACAATCGTGATTTTGATGTACACTTTTCTGAAAACAACCCTCCAGCCAACCTTAGCCTTGTCATGTTTCCTTACACATAAGACACTCGATTGGTGACAATTTAATTGGTAATTTATATTTTAAATTAGTCTCAATATTATATTTAAACACACTAATCGAAAATGAGTTAAGACCACCAATCAAAACGTACTTGTCTAAGCCGATGTACAATAAGCCTGTTTTTGAGATAATAAATATATCATAATGATGAGTTGATGAGTAATGCCTTGCCACATAAATGACATTATAAGTTATATAAAATTAAAAGCGTTCTAAGCCAGCGACGGCGCGCCCCACCGAACGAATTGTCGTTGCAATGTACGTAAAATTAAGTATCGAGGAGAGAAGTCGTGGGTTGAATACACCGTCGACTATTTTACAGGTGTTTAGACCAATTGGTGCACTAACCTTTTTTCTTATCCTATTAAAAATACAAGTACAGCAATAATTAACAATCAGCTAATATAATAATAATAATAGCTATCATAAGTCTGTTGTTTATAATGTTTAACAAATAATAATTAGTATAATATATTTTGTAAGATTATAACAAAACGTGATTCTTTTTCTAACCACACAGAGCCTCTTTTTGACATTGACATATTTATTTGACATTTATTCACAGATTGTAAGGGTACCTATGGCTGCGTTCCGAATCACGCTTAAAGTGCTCAGAGCACGCTCACGATCGGACCGAATCACGCTCACCAACGCTTACGGCGATTACAAGAAATGTCATGACGTCATTGATGACGTCATGGATGGCGCTCACGGTGCTCACACTTCCAGGCATGGGCACCGTGAGCACAAACGTCAAGTTGACGTTTGACGTACTGTTTGGATAAGAGATCGCATATTATATTTAAGATGTTTTGAAAAATCACGCAACGTATAAAGCATCATACATGTTTGTTACCTCATTGACTTATACCATCTCATCAGTAACACAATAATTTTAGACTTTCCTATTTTGACTTGACAGTTAACCTATTTTAGGTTATAAACATTTTAGCGCGCTAAAGAGCGGTCCGAAACAAAAACACACTACACGGCCTTGAGCACGCTAACTGCTGAATCGGACCGGCCGTCAGCACTGTGAGCGTTGTGAGCACCGTGAGCGTGATTCGGCCTGCCCTCCACCGGCTCCACCGCGCACTCAGACGACAAGGGCAACATCGTCAAATGGCAACATGTATCTGGCTGTTTGTGGTTTTCCAAGGCTTTTACTTATAAGGAAATTAATAAGAAAAAGTACTTTAGTCCCTAGGGAGTAAAATGTCACTTGTCAATAGTCCCTTGGGATTAATTTCATCACTTTATTCCGCCTATAAAATGGCTATTATGGGTCATTTTAGAGCATGAGAAGTGAAAAAGTATTAACAGACGATCGAACATGTCTGCTCCGAATCACGACCTTGGTACGGTTCGTGTACCATGTTCGATCGTGTAGGGAACGGCTCACCGTTCATTATTGTTATTTATTACCTTGTTCGGATGTTCGATGATTTTGCAGTTGAACAGTCGGACAAATGGCACGTTCCGCACGAATTCGCATGGCTGGACGGCGCTTAAACCGTACGGCGGTTTATTTTTAAGATA
This sequence comes from Acleris holmiana, assembly GCA_949316455.1. NCBI lineage: Eukaryota > Metazoa > Arthropoda > Insecta > Lepidoptera > Tortricidae > Acleris > Acleris holmiana. Next base: position 16,958,319 of record OX438763.1, read on the forward strand.
TATAAATTGCCCATTCCTTGTTTTCTTTGTTATAAGAGGCCGTGTTGTAATGGCGATAGTAGCACTAAACTAACGCGAATTTAGTTCTGTTGAAAATAATCAAAGGCGTGAAGTGAGGGGTCCACACTCCACAGAAACAACTACAAGGTTTGATTGCTGTACGCGCATCTGTTGCACAGAGAGTACCGTACGTACAGTACGGGTAGTTCGGAGTTGACATGTTCGATCGTCTGTTAATACCTTAAGAAACGCATTTACACCTAGACACCAGAAAATGTCATAATAGCTGTTTGAGCAGTTATTTAAAACTCTTCTCGTATTTTTTGATAGATGCCGTCTGACAATTTGATTTGACATTGACAAGTAAAAATACGGATGGGATCGGCTGACGAGGCCGAGGTTATTTCAGTTATTTCTGCAATTGTTTTGTCTAAAACGTCTTTTCTTGGTTATAAGTTTTAAAGTTTAAAGCTAAAATGGCATCTCTAAACAGAGGTACATTATTCATTCATATTTTATCGATGTGTACTACCTAATAGGAACCACAGTTCTTTAGAAAGTTATTATGTTATTTACAGGATTACTCCAGGTTCAAACTCCCTTTATATTAGCGAGACGGTTTCGAGGAAAGATTAATGTACAGAAACCCAGAAAGCCTCATTTTGAGAGACAACTATTGATCGATTTGTCAAAGCCGTGGTATGCACCACCTAGACATTCTATACCTGATATTGCATTATGTGACCGAGGAGAGAAAAGACGAAAAGCTGATATTGATAATCCCTTTGAACGTATTTTGGCTCAAGAATGCTTGAATTGGTTCAATACCTCCAAGATGGTGGTTTTTCTGCACACAAATTCTATATCAATGGAGGATAAGATGCCAATATATGCAGCTTTAAGGAAAAATGACATGCACTTACGGACGTATGGAAAAAAAATCGTGTCCATGGCTACTAAAGGGACGCGATATGAAGCAGTTAACGATTTATTTATCTCTCATCAGGAACTTATCTTTGGTCAACCTGAAAATGCAGCTATGATGTTTAAATTGATGAAAAAAGCTCCACAATTAGTGATAATGGGTTTGTACTTCACATTTCAGACTACTTCACAACTCTGTTACTGTACTTGTTCTGTACATAACATTTACTTTTAATTTATTATATTATCAAGTAACATGTATCAATTCTTTTATTGTTGCAGCGGGAATCATTCAAGATAGATTAATGTCAAAGAATGAATTGGTTGAATTCAGTAAATTGCCAAACTTGGAGGTCGCAAGAAGCCAGCTGTGTTCAGTGCTCCAAAGCGCTGGTTCCTGCCTTGTGGGACAACTCAATCAGAGCCAGCAAACACTTATTTCACACTTGGAAAATCATGTTGAGCTTCACAATAAACCGGAACCAACTAACAAAGCTGATGAAAGTAAAGAATAGATTATGATAGGATTCGGAAATAAAAAGATTGTAGATTGATTAAAATATTCAAGTAAAAAATGCTTCTTTTTCTATGCTTCTTGTTTGGTATGGTAACATAGTTAAATTTGGTCACTAACAGAACCGTTAGAAACAATGTAGAGAAGGTATGTCTGCTTCAAGACATGTTACAGATGACAGCTTTCTATGATCTGATTATTTACTTTTAGGTGTCTAGAAATGAGTTTCTCACTTGAGAGTCAGTTTATTAAGTAGGCCATAAGATTACCATGCAAGATCCAGAATCCCATGTTATTGTTTTTATATATACTTGTCACAACTTTCCAAATATGTGTGCCATCAGTATCAGCTTATCTTCTAATTTTTTTTATGTATAAGCTTCTATTTCTTTTACCTCATTCTATAAATAGTAAAAAAATCTGCTTCATAGTAGTGGCATCCAAGAGATGCCCCAAAGTAATTGAGAATCTTGTAGTGTATATTCATTTTGGGAATACCTGAGTTTGGTCTCTGGTGAAGCGCAGCTGTAGTTGCCGGCTACACATTGCAATAAAAAGATGCTTAATTAAGGTGGGTACGAATTAGAGCAGCCTCGGGCTGAGGCACGCATGGCTAACCTATTTTGCTCAAATTCGTACGCGCTCACGCGCTGTGCGCGAGCAGCGGGCGGTCGGCGCGCGCCAAGCCGTTGAGAGCCGTCTTTTGACCGTGCTCAAAGGCGCCTCGGTGCCTCGCGTAATTTGGACGTATATCCGAGCGTGCCGCAGTAAGAACGACTGGTTCTAACTTGTCTGTGGGTGAGGCGCGTACAAATATGATAAAGTTGCTGAGCTGTTCAACCACCGAGGCGATTTCTTCTTTTTGTTAATAATTCGGTGAATTATGATAAACGCAGCCGCGGCTATCATCGTGTCCGACGCCATTTTGCAATGTCGGCTCGCGGCGAGCACGCTGCCTCACCCGCGCATGTGTATGTGCAACAATTTGGGTCGGCTCGCAGCTCGCCGCGCAGGGCGAGCATGCCTCAGGCTGAGCCGCTCAGATTCGTACCCAGCTTTAGATGCACAGAGTCTCATAGCGCAGTGTGACAGTATTCAAATAAGTAAATAAATAATAGGGGACAAAGTCGCACAAGTAACATGGGACCGCTAGTTTTGTAGGCAGGGTAACTTCTAACTAGGTTAACAGCATCATTAATTAGATCATTAAAGTTGTTTCAGACTTTATATTAATTATAATCTGTGTGCGACTAGTGTTCCAGGTGGCTTACTATAAAATTATAAGAATTAAAATAAACTGCATTATTTGGATTAAGGGCAAACAATTGTCTCTTTAATCTTTAAATGGCATGCTTTAATTAGTATTTATATTGGAGTGACAGAAATAAGGATTGAAATTAAATAAAAATAAATAAATCAGGGGATAATCTCACACAAATTGACCTAGTCCCAAACAGCTCTAGGCTTGTAGGTACGGGGTACTAGACAACGATAAACATACTTAAATAGAGAAATACATACTTAAATATATATAGAAAACATCCAAGACTCAGGAACAAATTTAATATTCGCGCTCATCACACAAATAAATATCTGCCCTTACCGGGATTTGAACCCAGGACCGCTGGCTTCGCAGGCAGAGTCACTCCCAACTAGGCCAACGTGTCGTCAAAACGACAAAATTATATTAGTCCAGTCAAAATAGATATTTCAAATAGCAATTATTCCGACAAAGTAAAGTTTTGGGAGAAACCTTGGGTTCATCAGTAGAAATAAAGTGCCAAAAGTCCCTATTGATCCCAAGTGTGCTAAAAAAGGTTTTTTTCTTTCGAAGACGGTAAGTTTTATTTAAAAACATAGCCCAGACAAAAATTGAAGATCATACAATTATCTCCAAAAAATGACACGTTCTTTATTTCCTAACAATCACCATTCCTAAGAAATGGCGATTCTAAAAGTTAAAGGAGTTATTCTTCACCACCTATGAGGTAGTGTACCTACTTGGCACTTTTTTCAACATACTGTATTTATGCATGATGATTAGTGGTATTGATATTGATATAGGTGATTATTTTAATCTGTAGTTTATGATAATATTATTATCTGATTTAAAATCTTCAAATTCTACTTCAACAGTCATGTCTTCTTTGATTTCTTGTTCTTGCTGGATGTTCATAAATTGTTCAACTGTAGATGAATCAGCAGTCTCTTCATCAATATCACACGAAACTTCATATATATAGCACTACAACCTTTTTTTAAAATTGATAAATAGTGTTTAGGAGTTTTCCTGGAGCAGGTGGGAGGATAGTTTGAGTCTGTTAATTTCCAAACCCAGTCTTCGGGTTAAGTTGATTGCCTAACCAGGTATGAATGAACTTGATAGAATGCTCGATACAAGGTGTTGATGAGCTAGCCGATGTTGGAGGAAGACAAGGTTTGTTTCTTGTCCCGAACGAACCTAACCCCATGGGGATATATTGAAGAGACTGGCTAAGGGACTGATGTGAGTTTCTCTTGAGTGTGTATTCTCAGAATAACAAACAACATAAACATAAGAGATACAAATAGGCATTTTTACTTATATTAAGTGATATAACTACTTCAACTTTCTGAATGGCCATATCTTTGGAATGGTGATTCTTATGATAAATTTTAAAATTAATTTCTGTGGCGAGTTGAAGTAGGTCTCCCTTTTGGATTTTATATCATAAATGCGGTATGATATCAAATCCAAAGGGAGCCCGCTCGTAGATAATAATCGCCAGATAAATTGATTTTAAAGTTACTCATTTGGAGTCGGTGAGATTCAAAAATCGCACCGTAATGGAATATTTTACGCTGTCAACCATGACGGATATACCCGTCGTTAGCGATGAACCAGTGTGGTGCGGATATATCCATCAATGGCGTTGAAAAGGTAAACGCGGCCGGTTCTTAGCAGTCAACTATTTTCTGATGGTAGAGCAAGACAGCGAGACACAATATGCCGGTTACCTACACAGTCCATCGCATTTCGAATTGCGACGGTTTAGCATCATTTTTCAGAGTTCCGTAAATCTTTTAAATATTTAAAATAACTACTTAATTAAGGTCAAGGTAATTCCCCTTCCCAACTGTCAAAATTATAAACGGGCTTGTCATATGCTTGTCAAAAGTATTTGATAAACAGATTAAATTTATTATTCGAAACACTTATAGGTATGTGGAACTTTTAAACGCAATCTTTGGCAGGTGTAACATTACAACCTAAAGTCTAAACTATGAGAGATCAATTAACAAACAAAAAAACTAATCTAGATACATTAGGTAAACTAAGTAACTCTTGATCTATTCAAAACAATTAAGTACATTATGGTAGTTGAGCAAAACTCATTTAGAATGGCACAGTGCAATATACAAATTTCAACCTCGGTTACTAATATTATAATTCATAACCAAACGCCCAGTTTTTTGAAAACTTGAATGAAAACTTACGTAGGTAGCATCTTAACAATGTATCAGCTCCTTAGCTTAAGTAACCACAAGATTCAAAAAAAAAAAATGAATTATACCTAAGTGAGCATCAACCTTGTTAAAGCGAAATGATTGGTAGGTACCTACCTACCTACGCGATTTGACGTGAACCTAGTTACATAAGTGCTTAAACTAAGTACAAAAACAAAGTAAGAGGCGCTAGAATTTAACATCCATTGATACCCACATTAAATGACTACTGACTACACGTCAGTGATCGCAATCGAACAATCGCAAGATTCCCAATTAAGACCACACTCTTCAGCAGTTTTCAGCAAATTTTGTCAAATATTTTTACCTTGAGGTCGAGATCATCATTATTCGCGTTGGTCGGGGAAGTCGGGAAGCACTTGTTAGTAGTGTTTTTCAAGGAGCAGTGAGTCGACTAGTAGCGCATGCGAGAGCGGTAAGCGCTACGGCAGCCTCCACTTCGTCCCGATCGTGGCGGGACGCAGCCGTAAGCGGAGCCCGCGGCGGCCGCGGCTCGGGGCGCCGCCGCTTGCCGTCCGCCCACCAAGAGTAGTTCGTCTCACTCGGCTGAAACCGGGCAGCGCTCTCCAGCCACTTACTGAGCAGTAACGGACTCGTCATTTTCTTCGATTCACCAAGACCGTCACCTTGCTGGGCAGTGTACGAATTGTTATTGAAAAACTCGCACTTCTCTTTCGACGCTGTTGAGGAGTCGGAATCCTCTGGATGATAATTGTTAGATTCCGGGCTGCCCCCACGTTCAGTTTCGAAATCTAGGGTCTCGTAGTTGGAGCTGGTGGGCTCTGGCTCACTCCAGATGCTGTCATCGGAGCTTATGCTGAACTGCTCCACGTTGCCCTGGGCGCGGTCGTTGTACGTGCGGATCAAGTGGCCCCAGGTCTGCTGGTTGCGATCGGCGTTCACATTTTTCAGTTTACGACGCCAGTTGGCGAACCAATTGCATATCTAGAAAAAAGTTGTCATGTCAAGAAAAAGTAAATCAGTAAATGCAAAACGACACGGTGAAAGGTGCCCAATCACTTGTGCGTATAAAGAGTTCCACCCCAAAATTAATTCCAACTATTTCCCATATCATTTTTGATACACTAGCTGTTTGACATAACAATGTTAGCCACATTGGGACCTTATTTGTGTACCTCCTGTAGGCCTTTTGGTTACGGACCGCTCTTTGCCTGATAAATACACTCAGAAACAATATGAAAATAAACAGTTTCTATGGAAAGCTAAACATAATAATAACAGCCAGATTAATTATGGAAAGAGTTGACTTAAATATAGGTACTCGTTTTTATGAAGGTAGATGCTGTATTGGCATAGTCGGCGTGCAAGTTTTATGACAATTCATGATGTGAACTGTGTTAAAACTGGAAATAGTTAACACAAATCTGTTGGTTAACAAAGCAGTGACAAAAATAGTGCCTATTTAGGTATGTACCAATAGCAACTCTTGGCTCGCTGCCAATTAGGTTGGTGGCAAGCACAAACATGATACATTACATGGATTTTTAGCAGTTCGTGTTTTAATGAGAAATATAATTGTGTGCTTATAATAAGCACAGGTATGACTTTAAATAGATACCTGAATGTAAGTAAGTCCTGTTTCTTCAGCAAGGCATTTTTTTTCTTCTCTATTAGGGTAGGGATTGTCTCTTCGACGCACTAGCCAATCCTTTAAATACCGTTTTATTTCTGGCGTGAATAACCTTTTCTGCGGGCGCTGGCCTGCGACTAGACTCCTTCTGCAATTGTAAAAATACATATTGTCAGGCACGGTACTCCACGTTGTGTTTGAGGTCTTTTTTAGAGAAAAACATGTTTTTTTTGTTAAAATTCTTTGTTCTGTTTTGAATAAAGAAAGTTTTGCATTATCCTATTAGTGGGTGACGCACAAAGAAACATCCTCTCGGACTGAAAGTATTGAGTCATGTTCATGTCAGTGCATGAGTGTACTAACCGAGTGTATCGTCTGTTTCGCACAGGCCTCAGGGACTTGGCACTGTCCTCCTTAGCCGGGGATCCGTCCATTGAGTCGGCTTTACCTTCGCTTGAATATTGAAGTAAAGTCATCTGAATAGGTTTATAAGTTTGTTCTAAGTTGGGTGCAAGTACAAAGTCACTGAAACACGGGACGAGGCAGCACGTGCGTAGGGCGCCGCGGGTCGAGGCGAGACTCGTGTCTTACCGCGCTGCCGCAGCGGGGGATGCTTGGTGATCTATTAAAAAAATAAGGACATGATGACACAAATAGATTGTCTTTCGAACACAGCAAATACACTTTTTAATCACTTGGAACCGTCGCGTAGTGCACTACAGTCTGTCGGTGCGTTGATGTAACACAAACATGACGGTCACATTCCATAGTTCAGTTTAAGATGTTATTAGCTCCAAATATTTTCCGAACGTGTAAATTTGTAATTTGACACCAAATAACGCAAACTGACTAGTCCAGCTTTTCGTGAACACGCCGTTAAATAGTTTTATATTCAGTAATCGCAAATAAGAACAAAAAACATAACTATTACGTGTGCTGGTTAGGGTCATTGTTCTTGTTATTAAATGTGAGATAAAATAAGTGTATCAATTTAAAAGTTAATGCGGACTTTAAGTTGGCGGATCATCGTCGAGTTAAGTTGTGTATTTTTTGGTGATCGTGTATAATAATATATCTTATGTTAAACGGTACGTACCTGGCCGGGGGAAAGCTCGCAGTGTGTGAAAATGGCGTCGGATAAGCGCGGGCGACGGCAGCGCCGCGCGGGCGGCGCGGCGCGGGCGCACCGTCGCGCTGCAAATCGCGTTATTTCAGGATGACTCCCGCGAAGACTTCAAAACACCTTTTCAATCGATAAGTTTAAAATACATTTTTTTCTTTAAATTGGCCTTGACATTAGTCATGTTATGTTTATTTTGTGAATGTTATGTTATGTTTATCTTATGTTTTTTTTGTGAATAACGTAAAGCATATTCTGTTAACTTTTCAATCAAGAACTGATTAAAATTTTGACGTGCACACTAAGTCGTGCTCAACGAACAGTGATTTTAATAGAATAAACGACTCTATTTGGCGCTTATTAATATGCGAATGTTAACCTCAAAAGTGTTTTTACTGAGATGTCGATAATTAAGATAGTGAATGACCAACATAGTAAATTAACTTGATAATTCAGATAACATTTAGCTCCTTAGCGACAATTAACGTGTTTTTGTAACAGTTTAGCAGGTTTTACGAGCATGACAGACATTATCAAGGCGTACTTAACGGTTTTTTTTTGCGTAGGATTGTGAGAAATTGCAGTTGGAAAAAGTCAATCCCGGAATTTACTGTATTAAGTTGTACATACCTATATTTAATTATTTTATGTCATTAAATTTAAGAGTCCGAGTAAATAAGTATTTCTAAAAATTGTTTATGTTGCAGTCTTTTTATCGCCATTTGCTTACCTACTAGGTTATTTTATTATACTTCGTTTTTTAAGATGACAATAATAACGGTAAAATTCGCACATATTTCCTTTAATAACGTAGGCAATACTGAGAAATATTCGTGCCATATTATTAATTATTAATAACTTATAGTAGAGACAATTCAATTAAATTTATAATTTTGGCTTCTTTAGGGACAAAACCGGGCAAGAGCATGTCGAAGCATGCTCAGTAAAGGGTTCCGAAGCCGTTAAGGACTACAAGCCGTTAAGAAATAAAAAAAAATCTATTTAAAGTCAATTGGTGCCAAAAGAAGATTTTAGTAGGTATAAACACTTTAACCGCCTGTTCTCAAGAACCAATTGCAATGATGTCTGCTTAGTCATGATAGTTTTCCTTTAAAATCCGTTATAATATAACGGATTTTAAATGAAAGGACATATTATGTCCTTTCATTTAAGTTTTTTTTCAGATTTTTAGCATTTGTAGTTTTGGCTGTAGGGGGACACACACACACTTGAGTCTAACAAAAAATAGCGCTTTAAAGCTTAATATTGGATAAACGGTTTGCTTAATCGAAAAACTGTTTTTACAACCCGTAATATTTTTAAAAGACCTATCCAACGATACCCCACACGATAGGGTAGACGCCAAAAAAAAAAAAATCGCCATGTTTCATGAGTGGAAAAACCCTAAAAAAATTTTTTTTTTACTATTTATTGTACTACTTGTTGGCGTGACTAATATACATATTCATGCCAAATTACAGCTTTCTAGTACTAAGTCTCTGCGCTAGGCTGCGGACGGACGGACGGACGGACATAGCGAAACTATAAGGGTTCCTAAAATAACATAAATAAAACAACCTTCCAACCTTTTAATGTAGCAATATTACTATGTGATTTGATTTATGATGTTATGATAATTTTCATTTTTTTAATTACCTACTTGGTTTTCATTTTGTTGTTGATTCTGTCTTTTGTATTTAATTGTTCGAAATCGTTGCTATTTGTAACTTAGTATTCTTTGGAGATAATTATTTGAATTCAAGTTTGTTTTGATGATTTATGACTTTACTTTTTTTACTTACTTTAATCACTTCGTGGTTTACTTTTGCTACTTTGTAAAATGTTGGGGGGGGTAACAGGGTTAAGGTTAAGGTAACCTAAAATTAGATACATATTTTTTTTGTCGACTGTATAAAAGTGTGCCTATAAGGCCGACTGACTGTACCATCGACTTGGTATGAATGAATACGAAATTGGCTAATGGCAAAAAGTAAGTATCTAGGTCGGGCCGACGATATACCATATCTTGTAGAATAAATGTTTTCGTAACAGTTTTTACGGTCTCAGGACGAATCCCAACATTTGGTAAGTTGATTCAGTGTTACTCAAAGATCTTTTAGAGATTTTGCACCGCTATGTTACTAATAAAATAATAATAAATAATAAAATGATTCTTTTTTAGGTATAAACCCATCAATTAATTAAATAGTTAACAATATTAATATCAAACATTCATAATTAGTAATTTAATTTAATCTAATCTAATTTATAATTTACAATTTATTTTAATTTAATTTATAAGTTATAATAACGTACTTCGCTCCGAAAATAGTAATAGAAATTCGAGCACGCCTTAACAATACTGTTGCCCGACCCGCTCAGCCTCGCATTAAATGACCAGTCTTTTCCGCAACACGGCGAAGAAGTCATCCACTCCGTTCACGGCAAACATGCCAGACGCGCTACACCGCCAAGGTAGCCGCAGCATCGCTCGGAATGCGTTATTGTATTGTACTCGAAGTCTGTCAAAAGATCGCTTAGTGCAGTGAAGGTAGCCAGAGGATCCTATGACCACTATTAGGGGAGATGTGTGCAAAATGATCCCCTTAAGGGAAAAACTTTACTGCGCTCAAAGTTCAAGACAAAAACACAAGATTGAAATTGTTAAGTTAAGTGTTGTTGTGTTGTTGTCGTTGTATTGTTGATCTTAGCCTTTTTGTGCAAAATGTGGTTGCAGAATTGCCAACAAGTCTTGTTGTAGTTGTTGGTATTTCTGCAGCTCTGCCTACCCCACACTGGGAATGAAGGCGTGATAATATGTATGTAAGTGAAATGGTTAAAAATAGTGAATTTACTTATTTTTGTAACTGCATACTTATTTCTCATGAATCTCATGATAGGTATGTAGGTATGTGATTTATTAGTTTTGACATATTTTCTAAAAGTATAGTTAGGGATCGTTTTATACTCATCTATATTAATAATTTCGCACCGGTCTACGGTAGACTCGAACGAAATGCACATCAAATTGAAAAGCGTAAAAAATCGACCACTTATAGGCGGAAAATTCGGATTATCGAGTATTTTCAGTATATTAAAATGAATAAATTGCTATATAAACATGTCATCAATGTGGCGTTGGTGTCATGAGGTGTCCCAGGTTCGTATTCCGTCATCCATTGCTATTTAAGGTCTTATTTCTTTGATTGTGAGTAAGAGACATCATAGTTATTTGGGATTTGGGTAAATAAGATTTATATGCTAGCTGTGAAAGTGTTTGTGATAATTTTAAGGCTGGGAATATACGTCAGATTAGATACTTAAATACTGGCAAATATTTTTTTTACATACTCTTTGCGTCCAGCAGCCACATCACAATCTGACAAGAAAAAAACTGCGTTTGTTTTAATCGCAGGCTAATCTAAAACATGTGATTATCATCTTTGTTTGGAAGAATGCTGAAATTATTTGTGGTAGCCATGTGGGTACCAGAGTTTTTATTCCTCGAATTCGCCTTCAGCCATCAGTCGACTGCCTTTTAAATTTAGTTTCCCTTTAGTTTCCAATCTGCTTAGCATTTGCTAAATAACAAACGCCAGGGACAATTTTTTGTCCAAATCGGTCTATTTTACCTAAACGTGTTCACCCACGGCCGGCTGTAATGTTGCCTTCTCTCGAACTCGAAGATTCTATGATGTAAAAATCCAAAATATCAATACACTGAACAAGGTTTGAAAGGTGATACATATTTAACATTGAATGTTGCCTATAGAGAAATTGAAACAAAACAAAAGTTGTTCAGTTTAATGGACTCAGTGCCACAATTATGTACGACACAATACATATATGTATATGGTTCACGAATCTATGCCTAGCCAAAATATTATTCGTTGAGAACCGATAATTACAGAAGTATCATCTACATTTATGAGTCTACATTTTACCCGGGTTTTCATCTTATGTATGTATAAAACGATCCCTATTCCCTAAGCTTTTCCCCAGGTTAAAACGATCCCACGGATCATTAACACCCAACGATATTTAATATTAGCAAAATAAAACACCCAGCTGTTTATTTTAATCATAGGTATTGCTTAAAACAACAAAATTATGTGTGTTAGACATAACATTTTAAGTCTTGAGTTACATTGGGATCATTTTACCTCAAACAACAAATTTCAACACATCGATAAAAATATATCTTTCAAATACAACATGCGGTGTTCAAACGTTGCTTAAAATATAGCTGAATTTATTGAAATCCGCTAATAAAAAGATATATCAATAAAGGGTGCGCTAAAGTCCATATAAAATTTCAAATTAGGTAGATTATTGGAACCAGAATCAAAAAGGTTTCAGTGAAATTCACTTTAGGAGTTGCGATGATTATGAATAACAATTATGAACAAAACATGAACAAATTTTTTCGAAGAAATGATGAGTAAGTGTAGTCACAAATCGTTACTTGTATAAAAAATCGGAAGACTAATTTTATATGAGCCAATATGGACCCTTCAATAAAATTTTCACACCACCTGCTCGACAATGCCAAATTACATATCATGCAAACCTTACGCAAACCAACTCATTAAAGCCCTTGGCTTTAGCCGGGGTGTAATGTTGTACTGAATCTCATTATAACTCGCTGGGTTGTAATATTTTCACTTTTCATAGTTCTTATTACAATGGCCTTAAAGTCTAATTTCGTAATAAAAGATCAACTAATACTCTAAGGCCGGGCGCGGCGCCGCCGCCACCGCCGGCCGCGTCGAACCTAATTTGAAAATCGAACATTTTCTAAAATCGAGCTGGCCACGCCACGGCAAGCTGAATGGAACACATTTGAAATTAAACAAAAGCCGGTGATATGATAACTGCAAAGTTTTAAATAAATATTGTCTTTCCACAACTGGACTAATGTCTCAAATATCAATTTTCACTTTTATTTTAATTTACTATAATAAAACGCTGTTTTTAGTAGACTCGCTTTTTTATTGTCTCGCAAAAGGTGAGAAAAGTAGAGTACACTCCTACGGGGATAAAGCTGTTTTCGTCTTGGGCGCGCTTGAACCCCTCACTGCGCTCAGGACTCTTCTTAATTCCCTCGCTTCGCTCGGGAATTAACTCGTAACACCCTCGCTGCGCTCGGGAGTTAAATCTGGAGTCCTTCGTTACGTTCAGGATTCAATATCGCGCCCGTGACATAAAACTGTGCTTTATCCCCTCGGTGTATAATCTACTATTAACATGTATAAAATAAAGTAATGAAACTCAAAAAATAGGCTTAACTTGGATTAGAAGCACATTTTCATTTCTAATGAATCCACGTTAAGTGCTCACACCGCCATGACACTCGAAGAGGTAACTAGTGGAATTGCGGGGATGACGTTTGTTACGTATTTGGATAGATCTATATCGTTAGTAGTCACTCGTATTCGATGGGGAGTCATTTTACCTCGAGGAATCATTTTGCACACATCTCCCTACTAAGCTTACGCTGTCCGTCCCTCCGCTCCGCCTGTCGAACTTTTAAAGACGGTGTCTTTTGAGATAGCCGGTGGATTTCCAGAATGCATAATTAAAACGAGTGGAACATAGATACATACCACTTAACGAAATGCCAAACATAAAAGCGTAAAAAGTGGTGTGCCAACTCTAAAGAGTAATCCTACTTAACGCGAAAGTTTGTAAGTATGGATGTTTGTTACTCTTTCACGCAAAAACTACTGGACGGATTTTGGTGAAGTTTGGAATGCAAACAGCTTATACCTTGGATTAACACATAGGGTACCTTACATATCGCTATTCCCTCGGGAACTCTTTATACGCGTACGAAGTCGCGGGTGGAAACTACTAACTAATAAATAATAAAAACCGGTCAAGTATGAGCCGGGCGGTACGGCGCGTGCCCGACTCGCACTTGACAGATTTTTTGTAAATATCTTGAGTAACTTGACTATCTTGAGTAATTTGTATGACTAATGGCAAAACATAGAGATCTACAAAATGAATAAATGAAATGAACTTGCACACAGACATTTTTACTAATCGCATGATCTACGTAATATAGTATAGTGATTAGGTTTGTTAAGATGCTTCATACCTTTTATGTTCGAAGGGCTAATTTTACAGAGATAAAGCCAAGGTTTGGGCTTCGAAATTAAAGCAAAGTGGTGGTAAGTAGCATAGGACTTTCTGCAAGTTCCATCCGGTTCGCTACCACTATCTTACCCTTTAACCTACCGCCACGCAGTAGTGTTCGCTCCGGTGTGGGGATAAGAACTAACGGTGAGATTACTAGCATAGAGGCATTCCATCTTACTCCTCAGGGTTGGCAACGCATTTGTGATCTTAGGATTGCAGTCTTAAGATTGTAGTATTGAGATTGCAAATGCCTATGGGTCACTGATCCCACTTACCATCAGGTGGCCTAGGCTGCTCGTTTGCCTTCTCCCTGGCAAAAAAGGATTAAAATAATTACGTCTTTATGACCGTTACTTTAAAACCGTTTGAAGTTTTCTTTTATGATTTGATACCATTTTGATACTTACTTATTTATTAAAATAGGTAATTATTATTCTCTTCCCAAAAGTCAAATCAAATTCAACATTTGCGTCATTTACCAACTGGCTGTCATCGACATTACTTACTGGTTAGGGTTTTAGGATTATTTTATTCGATGTCTATCTACAATTCTAAGGGTCAAAAGTAACTCTTCGTACTTTCAATATGCATACGTAGGTTTAACGTCGTATGTAGTACAGAATCCTAAACTAAAGCGTTATGGACACATACTTAGCCAATATTTTAGGTTAAGCCACAATAGGAATCGCATAGCTGACTTTTTTTTTTTTTTTTTTTTTTTTAACTTTTGTCTACTCCTTCAATGTTGTTTCGTAGCCTAGTCAGGTAGATAGATAGAGTGGCGGGATGTTTAAAGCAAGGATTAACATATTTATATATTTATTTTATTACAATTAGAAGTAAATTATTTATTACTTGGAAATTAAGCACCTTTCGGTTTCTTTTCATTATTCAAATGTTACCCGCGTTCACTAGTTCGGCGTGGCCAAATTGGGGTTCGCCGTCCTCTTCTACAGTTGTCGTTTGCTAAAGCGCTGTCTCTGTCGGGCGCCGCCGAGAGGGCTCGAGCGCGGTCGGCGCTCCACAGGTCCCCCAGTCCGCACCGCAGTCCCACGTCCCACGAGCACTACTAAAGCCGTGCGGACGCGTAATTATCGCGACCATGCCTCTCATCAACACAACTTCACCCATTCCAGTTTCGCAGATCGTAAAATAATGGTAACCCAATGTGACTCAGTCTTGTTATAGATTCCGTGGCGAAACGTCGCGGTCGCGGCAGTGTCGATCCAGCCAGTGCGAACGTCGCGAAGTATAACGCGTCCATAACTCGGGTCCACGTGCGTTCCGCGTTCGCTACGCGATTGATTTTTGCGGAATGGGTGAACAAAAGCACGCCGGTGACGATAAAGTGGTTCTGAAACGCAAAATAACTTTGTTTAATGGAGTTGGAATTATCATCGGGACAATTATTGGCTCCGGCATTTTTATATCTCCGACAGGAGTTTTCAAGTACACCCGGTAAGCTGACTGCTCAAATTTCCCGCCTGTCTTGCATCATCTAATTGTGTTTAGATTTTGCACGCGACACTTCCATGACAACCGCTATAAAAGTTTTAAACTTGTAAATTAATGTGGCTGTGTTGTGCCGAATTGATTTTACTCCTTATTAGGTTCCGCAAAGTTATGGTGCTAGCTTTCAACAATAGTATAATAGTTTTTATTACATTATCTTAAAAATATAATGGTTAGATATAGTTAGAGTTTAGGAAAATTAATTTAGGCCGAACAATACTTATAGGCCCAGGAATAATAGTAGTAAGCTATCATGTTCTTAGGGATAAAACCTATTTTAAAAAACGTTTTCGTTTTCGTTTTTGAAGGCGGTTTTTTAAAACATTTATTTTATTTTATACTTTTTAGTGATCATAATACGCTGTTCCGTTGTCCCATTTATAAGTTAATATGAAACTTTTAGTTGCACTGCAAGCAACGCCGCTGGAAAGTCATAGTCATATTTCAACAAGTAAATATTCTTCGTTGTAGTCGCTCAACAATCTTAATTGAGATATATCTTATCGCCACCCTTTAAATAGGTACCGTTGAGGAGTTCCGTTGGCCATCTGTGGTCTTCATCATCAGTTCCACTTCCCCAGGTGATACTTTCTGAATGCAAATGCTCGATTTGTTACTAAAAATACTAAAATCACTATATGTTTGCCTATAATATTTGAGGAGTTCCCTCAATTCCTCACTGATCCCCTCATCAGATTCTGATTTGGTGACAATTGGACCACATCGGAAGTAAGAGTATACTTCCGATGTGGTCCCAAAAACTAAAAAAAAAACAAAATCGGTCCACAATTGACGGAGTAATCGGTGAACATACATAAAAAAAATATATAAAAAAATACATACATTGAAACTACGACCACAGTTGTAAGAGTTTACGGTTCTGTAGATTCGGTACGATAGTCAATGACTTAATTAGCCTACATAGGAAGGTACATGAGATTTCATGTCTTTATGATGAGCATTATGAAAATATCCTAAAACACCTGATGATAAATCCTCCTAATATTATAAACGCGAAAGTTTGTAACTATAGATGGATGGCTGTTTGTAACTCTTTCACGCAAAAACTACTGGACGGATTTAGGTGAAATTTGGAATGAAAACACCTACCTACCTACCTACCTACCTTGGATTAATAAATAGGCTACATCTCACATCGCTATTCCCTCGGGAACTGATTTATACGGGTACGTAGTCGCGGGCGGAAGAATCTGATAATATGATTAAATTAATTCCTACTGATGACTATTGAAATAAACTAGTGTGATCAATGTCTCCGAAGCATGAAATCAGGTAAAACAGGAAAAAAAGGTAGTGGCACTAGTGGCATTAATCGAATCATTAATATATGACAATGGTTCATAAAAGCAGGTATGAAGGTACCTCGCACTTATAGGTAAAGGGCGAGACACTTTGAGCAAAACAGAAAGACAACCTAGAGAGATGGAAAAACGACAGAAGAATTTGTACAAGTACCAAGGAATATTGTCTGTAGCGAAATAACTGAAACTGCCAGTCCTTAGGTACATAGAGTTAAACCACTAAAGTAAAAGTGCCCGTAAGGCCTAAGAATCATTTTGAAACTAACCGCATTAGGTACCTACCTAATGGATTTTAAATTAAGGGCACTTCGATAAAACTATAGTTATAGTCTGAAAACTAGATGTACCTAGGAATTTCCGTATTCCGTAGGTATGTATATTTCGACAGAACTAAACTGTACCTAACACTAAAACTACATTTAATTACTTACATCAATTAATATGGTTTTAAATAGAGCATCTGATTGTTGTAAAAGATGTACCTAATATCTTGTATACTATGTATAGGTAAGTAGCTAAATACCCAGTTCGAGTAGAGCTAGGTGGCAAACAACAGTAAAGTGGGTGTGACTTCGCAGTACCTATATCAACAGAGGCCTATTGCTTCCTTATGTGTCATACTCGTAGGCGTCGTAGCATAGTCTACTGGAGGTGCCTCGGTTGCAATGAATCGATCGATCGAGCAATGAATCGATTTGATTGAAGTCATGAACTTGACCTCCAAATCAGGAACCCAATTCTGATGATTTTTCATACGAGATGAACTGTCAACTGCATACATTTTTTTGACATAGGTAGGGTAGGGTGGGTACGATTGAACCACTTTCACTTTATCAGCGTATAGCGAAGAATCTATTAAACTCACGGATTCAATAGTTTGGCCATATAAAGTATGGTAATCTGGCTTTTCAATAAAGTATATTTTGTAGCTCTATCTCAAATAACTACGCCGCTATTGCCGAAAGAAGAGGACCAGGTAAATTGCTTCAATTGACCCCATGCTAGGGTCAATTGAAACGGTACGTGGGTTAATTGAAACACTTCAAATAACTTTGTCATAATTTGACATATTTAGCCCCGATTCGACCAAACTTTTTACACGGGGGTAAAGCTTACTCTGAGATTAGTAATGTCAAAATTCCATAGAAAACTGTCATTTTTTGACATTACTAATCTTAGAGTAAGCGTTTACCCCGGTATAAAAGTTTGGTCGAATCGGACCTTAATAGGTTTAAACGGTTTTCTATACTACATGAGTATTTGATGAGATCATGATAAAATGGTAAAGTAACTATAACTATTTCTATGATTATTACTGAAACAAAGTTTTTGAGATAAAGGTAGTTAATAAATATTTTTCTATTCATCGATAGCAGGTGGAAGTTGAACTAATAATTAACATATCATATTATCAACATACATATAATCTATTAATTAGCTATAATGGCATAATAATGCTTAAAAAAGGTAATATCATTTCTCATACAAACAAACATGTTTCAATCATAACCATGTTTCAATCATGACCAAAGTATGTATACCTACGTATACATTTATATACTTATGTATGTAAACACTTTAATGTGGAAAAGCAAAATAATAAAACCCAAAGTATCAAAGAATAGAAGTATTTTTAAATGTAAAAAAGCAAAATAATTACAGTGTCAAAGAATACAAATAACTTATTTATCGAACCAATCATTTTGGTATCTATTCATTGTTTCTTCATGTTCAGAGAAGAAAAAATTAAAGCGAAATCATCTACAGATGTAGTGCATAGTTGTTTTCTTTCGTATTTTCACGGAAACGTACGAACATGTCATGCTACTTCAGTCAACCTCAGTACTTTTTGTACGGTGACCGACTGAAATAGCAAGACACGTTCGTACGTTTCCGTGAAAATACGAAGGAAAACAATTATGCACTACATCTTTACCTAAATATTCACTGTTTATTTTTGGTTTTTGAACAACCTTGAAACTAATCAGAACATCTTAGTCTCGGAAAACCTAATAAAAAGTCGAAAAATACAAACTTAATAACATCTCTATAAGAGCAAAAATGTCATGTACTTATGACAAAAAACTAAAACAACTTATTATCAAAGACCCACACTATACTATGTATAACGAGTAACGACACGTGATCAATGTTGAACATTTCTGCAGCCTTTCTCAATGACCGCCGCCCCCACAATACTTCTTTGTATGCTTATTGGTACAAAAACAGGTCTTTTGAACTCCGTTCGGTTAGATGTTTTCTTTTTCTGGTCATCTGGAAGAGAAAGAAGTAGGTATTATGAGAGCAAACATTTGTACTTACATATGTTTTGTACCGGGTACCTATTAGTTTCTCGAAACACTACAATTTTAGTTTACAACACAGAAAATTAAGTACCTACTTATAATTCTGCCCCCTTTTTTCATAAGTACCTAAATATATACATACACCTTAGTTTGTAAGCTTTTTTTAAGGTATATACACATTAAAATGCATACCTAAATATATCCATACACCTTAGTTTAGCTTTTATTCAGGTTTATATAAATGAAAAATTAATTACCTACTAAAAGTAACATTAGTACATAAAAAATGCATACCTCCTCCTTTCTGGTTAAAGTCGGTTAAAAAGGGACGGTTGGAACACCGGGACGATTGAAACGTTTCAAACGTCCACAGGCAAATTGTTCCAATCGTACCCAACTCCTATTCTTCATTTCATGGTCGATATTTTAGTCTTAAATACTACTTTAGCGATTACCGATATCAATAAATACAATCTCAAATAGGTATACCATATAATGAAATAAGAAAAAAATACCAAATTACAAGAGGTAATTAAGATAAACCAAAAATAAAAAGAACAAAAATGCTTACTTTTGCGTGTGAAATTTTTCGAAGCGTCCTGCATTCGACCGCGTCCTTCGCTGCCCCGCGCGCCCATGTCCAAAGATTCGAAAATGGCCAACGTATTAACGAACTTCGTGTCGCGCTGGTAGGTGTATCGGTTTCCGAGATATTTGAGTTGTTTCAATCATGACGCGTTTCAATCGTACCCACCCTACCCTATATCTCGCATGAAAAATCGTCTCGAAATCACGAGAATTGGGTCCCAGCTTCTATTTATGTCCAACTAGGTTTTGCTTGTGACTTTCCGTGTTAAATCCGTTAGCTGTGGGAATGGTCCATTTCCGGCGATAAATGGTAGCCTCTTATCAATCTGCAACTATCTAACAATCTGTTTAGATTTAAGTTACCTACCTACCTTGGTATATCTTAATAAGTTAAGAGACGAGGTTCCGATTATGGGAACTGGAGATAAGTTGTACATTGGTAACTTGTATTTTGCAACACTGCAAATCCTGTGTGGATACCTACTAGTTCTAGGTATTTGTCGAGATCGAGCAATTCGAAACTTCGATTTTATAAACTACAAAAAAGGTCGGTCAAATTTAGTCATTTCTTGATTTTTATATTGGTAATTAATGAATTGTAACATATATTTAAAAACTTACTAAATACGAGTATAATATAAAATAGATTGATTTGGGAAGCCTATTATTCCTCGAAATGGTTTAAAATTTTCATACATTGTTGAAAACAGGTGTACCTATCCCAATAGAGAACAGCAATGAAAATCAGAATTGAGTTTCATTGATACATATAAAACGCAATACACTAAGTTTTGACCCGTTTATTAAGATTTTATATAGAATCAAACCTTGTTACAGTTATAAAACCTCTTTTAATGTTTATATTGTTTTTTTCGGCATCCTCATTTTACTTACGTAATATTTTAATCCAACGACATTGGCTTAAACATAGTAATTTACGAAATAAATGCAAATTTCTTTACGAGGTCCTTATATTTTAAACATGAAACATCAGCTGTGACGTCATTCCTGTCGTCGATTTTGTATAGAGCGTTTTTGTAGGGGTCTGAACTATGACTTAATAAAGCTCTTCTTCTAAAGATGAGAGGGTGAAAACTATGGATATAGTTGTCATTATACCTTACTCTGAAAAACATTTTCATTTTCCAAACAGTACCTAAACTAAACACTATATATTTCAGAATTTACCTTCTGATAAAAATATCTAGAGTCAAAATTTGACCATGCTGCTACTTAACCGCAAGTTGCGCGGGCGCTGAAGATTACAAGCTTCGTATACATTAGTTCCCATGGGTATTCACACCGCCGAGTGATATCTAATCATGTGAGACGATACACAATGCGGGTCAATGCTAAGATCACTAAGTCGCCGGATCGTCTTGTCTCTTGTAACGGAATCAGCTTATCAGATCCCGCCGTGTTCATTGTTTTTATTTATGACATTTTGACCGAGTATACATATAAGTAGAATCATCGCAGATTCCTTGGTATACAGGGTGTCCTAGAATGTGATGGTTATATTAAAACTCGATAACCCCCAATATCTTAGCAATACAACGTGTTACAAAATAATCCGTAATAAATAAATTACAAAAGTGTATCTTAGGTATACAGTATACTAGGGTTGACACTACTTTCGTAATTTCTTTTTGACGGATTATTTTGTAACACGTTGTATAACTAACTACCTACTGAGTTTACACTATTCTTTCCTTCACCGGTTCAGCGGTATATCCGTGAAAGCGTAACAGACAGATAGACAGACAGAGTTACTTTCACGTTTATAATATTAGTGTAGATACTATTTTCATGCTCATTTTGAATTTCTGTGATATACCTAAGTTGACAAAACTAAACGCACATTAATTTAACAACATGGCCGATGACATTGCGTTGTGAAACAGAAACCAAATGTATTACAATTTTAATCTATTACTGTTATTATTTACGGTGTTATACTCGTACTTACGTTTTCAATAAGGTTTTTTCCAAAATGTAAAGCAATACACAAGGGTGGCCCTTGCAATCTTTCTGCGCCCTCTTATAGGACGCGCGCCGCGCCACGGATGGGAAATCCTGTACTAAGCCTTTCTCGTTATTCATTCAACAACCTTGAATCTTCGAACTAAAAAATGCTCTAGCTCTTCACCCGTTGTTCAGTTTGAAAAAACAATGGTTCGCAGATTTCGTCCATCATTCTACCGAATACTCCAAAGAACTTTAACTCAAATGTCAAGGCCACGTAACATTTTTTGTACAGTATGTATCTTGCTTGCAACTTCATCTCGGTTTTGACAGATTTATGGAGGCCTGTAGTTTTTATTTATATTGCCAATGGTTTACACACAAGTGGCACGTGTCACATTCAGCTGCGTTGTTTTAAGTTTGCTTATTTGCGTTAATTCGTAAATGAATGTTAAGTGGTGCGTCGAGATTCGGGCGGTGAACGCCCTCCACTCGCGAACAGTTAACAGGGCCAAGGTCTCCAACCTGCTCGCTGACACCTGTTGCCATGTGAATAACGCTGTCATCAATTAAAACTACTAGATCAGGGCATGAGTTTAATGGCTTATAATTTGAATTCTTCTAAGAAGCAAAATAAAAAAAAAACCAAAACCAAAGTAACCTACATACTAAATTATCTGTTTCTTATCTATACTTACTAAGACTATAAGTTGTAAGTTCGTGAGTTTGTGAGGTTGTAGGAGGTAATCTCTGGATCTACTGAACCGATTTTGAAAATTATTTTACCAATGGAAAGCCACGTTATTTGTGAGTCCTTTAGGCTATGTTTAATTTTTCTACACGGGCAGAGTCGCGGGCAACAGCTAGTGTCAATAAGTTTAAAAAAAGAAACAGATTTACCTTAAGTTAATCTAGGTTATTTTGGTTTAAAATTTGCTAAGTATTACTAAGCGTCAAACAGGTAGGTTTTGTATAGGTTGTACCCATATATTATTTCGAACGGATAAGTCGGCCTTCAATGCGGCTTTGTGCCGGTTCCTTCCCGGGCTGGCGGCTGTTCAATGACTGGTTTGAATACTTTGAATCATTCGACGGCAGTTTTTTTATATAATTTTTAACACAGTTGCTCAAAAAGTGGTACTTTTCGTAGCTGTTTATCGTGCGGAAAGTTGGATATTACGCACTAGTGCGTTATAGTTTTCCATTTTTTTTTAATATAATTTTGTTTCAACTTCCAAGCCGTGCATCAGACCAAAGAGTTTGCATGTTCAACCACTTTTTGATTACGTCATTTAGCATTAAGACATTTAAGACTATACATAGGTATTATAATTTAAAATATTAAATTTAAATACATACATACATACACACATAAAATGTATCTAGGTAATATTAAAAAAAAAACACCTCTCATCAAGATCGCTATCTGAATTAGTATTACCAATGATTAGATAGTTGCGTATTAAGCTTAATTCACATTACACCATGCCGAAACCGGGCCTAGCCCAGTACGGCGTAATGTGAATCCACCTTTATGCATTACCGCTGGTTTAGAGAATTATACTTTTTGATTTTTAAATATAAGTAGGTAATTAAATTACTTTGACTTTTTTTTATTTGGCCGAATGGTCACAACCGTTGCCATTTCATAAAGTCTGTGTCAATTAAAATTAAAATTGTCTCTTGTAATAGTTCTATTTACTGATTTATTTTGTTTCATTGATATTTTTTCGCAAATGTATTAAAAACGTCGTTTGATACACGTGCGGAATTGTCATTTTAAATCGTCCCGAGTCTATACTTCGGGACTCGTGTAAAATGAAATGACATACTTACTTTCCGCACTTGTATCAAACAAACAAAAACAAACAAACAAAACATTTATTGATCACAAAAGTATGAATTTGCTTACAAGATTACCTGTGATTCCCACACTAGGCAAGGCCTGTATCGTGGGATTCAATATCATTAAGAATTACCAGAGTAGTGCGGCTTGAGATTTAAGTTAAAATGTAGGTACATTAGATCTAATGTTTCGATACACAATAAACGAGTAGTCTATTCAAAAATAAAGTAGGATCTGAAATAGTAATTTTGCAGTACGGTATGTGTGTGTGTGTGTGTGTGTGTGTGTGTGTGTGTGTGTGTGTGTGTGTGTGTGTGTGCGTGTGCGTGTGTGCGTGTGCGTGTGCGTGTGTGTGCGCGTGTGCGTGTTTGTATGTCCGAGCATTGTGAAAAGGAAAGAAATGTAGCCCTCCGAGTGGTTAAGCTCTTGGGATCGGACGACACCGGGATCGGGGTTCACACTACATTCACTTCAACACATTTAGGATTTCCTCAGATTTAAAATTTCAAATGTACTATTATGTTAGTTTTTATGTAGAGTCCAAAGTAGCGCAAACAATACCGAATAAAGACTTTTTAGCAAGCCGTGACGTGCTTAAATCACTCTCTCATTTATTTTTTGTTCTTAAATAATACCCAGTGGTTTGGTAAGCGCTTATCAAAACGCACTTTTAGAATTATAGTGACCAAACATTGAATTCAAACATTTTCAGCTTTCGATTTCGAGTCATAAATTTAGTACTATAGAGACCTAAGTCGAAATTCAAAATATTTGGATTAGGTCACTATAATTCTAAAGATGCGAAAAGGTCGTGGGAGTTTGACATTCTTCGTTATTTTCGTTTATGAACGCGATTTTATGTCGTGTTGTGTGTATGTTTAAAATATTTAACCTTCAATAGGGATAATGTCCTCACTCCACAGAGTGAGGACATTATCCCTATTAAGAAGTTTGCATTTTGGATGGTTAAGAAAATAATAACGGATTACCAAGGAGAGTTGCTTTACGACATTATTGTCCTCAAATCTGCCCGCATGATAGATTTGATGATTTCAGCCTATACATAGGTATGTATAGATACTTCCTCTAGTACCTACTTTCTACTCCATCAGGGTAATCGTTATAAATTAATGTGTATCGAATTTTAATGATCATAATACTGTCTGTGTTATTATTTATTTTAAAGTTAGGTATATTCACATTTAAATCGTTTGATGCATTAAATATCATTCCTAAATCTACGACGCCGTTAACCGTTGTTATTTTGCAAAAAGAGACAGGGGGCGATCCGAAGTTCGAATTACGGAATTTAAAGTAGAGCCGCAGGGCCTCTATTTGACTCGGTAAAACAATCTTTAATACGGCAACACGTCAAAAGCAAAAAGGTTTTAACCGTCTACAATCTTAGCCGCTCATAGACACACTAATATACAATATTGTATTTTCAGACGTACACAAATCAAATTATTAAGCCGTTTTAACCGAACTTCTTCGTTTTTTATGTATGTTCACTGATTGATTGACTTTTTATGTTAAGCAGAAGGCACACGATCACTCAGGCCACCTGATGGTAAGTGGAATCTGAGACCCATAGACATTTGAATTCTCAAGACTATAATCCTAAGACCTCAAATGCGTTGCCAACCCTGAGGACTAAGATGGAATGCCTCTATGCTAGTAATTTCACCGGTTATCTTATCCCCACACCGGAACACAACAATGCGAACACTGTTGCTTGGCGGGTGGTTAATGGATAAGATGGTGGTAGCGATCCGGACGGACCCTGCACTGGGTCCTACCACCACCCTTCCATCCTTCCTCCTCCTCCTCCTCCTTCCTTGGATCCTTTGGTCCTTCGTTTGATAGGGTACACTTCCATGGAGGTTTTATGATTTTATTGAAATTAATGATTAATTAATAGTTACTGACTACGACATAATTAATGTTTTGACATTTGACGACACGTTGGCCTAGTTGGGCACTCCCAGCCTGCCTCCGAAGCCAGCGGTCCTAGGTTCAAATCCCGGTAAGGGCAGATATTTGTGTGATGAGCGCGAATATTTGTTCCTGAGTCTTGGATGTTTTCTATGTACCTATTTAAGTATTTTTTTGTTTACAGAAGTATGTTTATCGTTGTCTAGTACCCATAGCACAAGCCACGCTTAGTTTGGGACTAGGTCAATTTGTGTGAGATTATCCCCTGTTTTTTTGTTTTCTTTAAAGTCTGCAATTGTCTATGATGTCTGACTAGTGCCAAGTAAATTATTATAATAAAAAAAAAAAAAAAATTTGTTTATTCAAAGTTAAATATTACAAATGCAATGGAATATCTGTTGGTCCCACACTAGGCTATGCCTGTCACGTGGTAACCGGGTTCGGAATAAAAACGTTAAAAGAAAGATTACTGTCTACTAGTATCTAAGCTTCTGAAGTTATTTAACTTGAACATATGAAAACTCTAAAACTAAACTAAAGTAATTTTACAAGCTTAAGGTAGAGTATGGGCCATACTGTATGGCACAATTATAAATATTTATAAATATTTTATAATACGCAATATTATAATACGCAACTTTTTTTTTCTAATTCACGAATTGATAATTGCTAGTCAAATAAAGCTTATTAAAATCCAGGCAAGAGCATGTCGGCCCATTGATTTTTCGTATTTGTAGGATTTTATTTTACCAATTTTACGGCGTGACTAATGTGAGGTGTATTCATGCCAAATAACAGATTTCTAGTACTAAGAGTCTCTGAGGTAAGCTGCGGATGGACGGTCGGACAGACGGACGGACATGGCCTAGGACTACGGAACCCTAAAAAGTAAAGTCCCTGAAACCTGCGTAGTGTAACCGCAATATGTAGACGGCGGCGAGGGAAGGCTCGCGCTCGGCGACGACTCGGCGAGGTCGGTAGAGCGCATTAGGATCACGTTACTGGTAGGTATAATCGGACGGCATATTCTGAAGCTTATGTCTGAGCAGTGGTGAAGTGGTTCTCAATCTTTTATTGCGCCGGAATAAGAAAGGACTAGGTACAGCTCAAATTTAAAATTATTTATTCAGTGAATTGGCCACATGAGGGCTCTTTTACACGTCGGTAATACGCAGTGAATCTATAGCGGAGAAGAAGCGCCGCAAGATAGTGTTTTTTTTTCATTATGAAGTACTATAATACTTAAAAACTAGTTTTTATAAGGTAATAAGGTAAAAAAATAAATAATTAGTATTCTGCAAATAAAATAATTACAAATGTAAGACCAACAACATTAGATAAAAAATAATTACTGGGAGAATAACACGACGAGGTCTTTACGTCAGGAACGATTACTACAATAACTAACTGGAAAATAGGTCCTTGCAAGCGTGAACAGGCCGGACCCCACAGACAGCACCCGTTCACGAGTATGACGCGTATCGCTTCCCTCAACCATATGTTCGGGAAGATGACGACCCGATCAACGACGCCGCCGTAAGAAAAGCCTTTGAGTGAGCGTAACATGCTTATGCTGCCGGTCAAAAAAAAGGAATAATAAAGAAGCTGTCCGGCGAAAAACCTTACATTGCGCTCTCAAAGTCTGCACTGAATGTTAAACATGAAAAAAAAACACAGTCGAATTGATAACCTCCTCCTTTTTTGAAGTCGGTTAAAAACCGGTTGTATTTTCGGCAAAGCCTGGATATAGGCTTTACGGAGCCCCGTGGCTTCGCGAAGCATACTTTTAGAATAGCTGGGTTAGAGTAACTATAGTGTTGCCATCTAATAAGCTTTTTATCGAAATATATTTATATCATTCTACGACGCCGTTAACCTAGTTAGCTGTTGTTATTTTGTTTTTACGCTCTGTCGGGATAACTTCAACTATAACTACGTATATAATTAACCTGTCGAAGTCAAGAGCGACATTTAAGAGAATCCATTATTTTGAGGCTGTATCAAATAAGCCAAATTAGGATAACCAATTCCTATCCCTTGTAAGACAAGCCAATTACAATACCTACAATAAATACTCTTTGTTATTATTTTATTACATACCGCAGATACAATTGAAACAAGGACGAGGATGTTAAGTGCAATTCTTATCATTTTGCAAGTAGAGTTATATTTTTATTAATATCTCCATAAATATCTCTCTGGGATGGAAATAAGTGGGTACTGATAAATGATAATATACCCATTTATTACCTATATCACGGGTTATCACTATCACTTATCGGGCGGGTTGTTCCAAACAGCGCCCGCATGAGCTTTGGAGAGAGCTGATAGGTACCTACCTAGTAACCTATTTAAATATAGGTACATACATAGTTAGAAGTCCCCAGATATTAAGGTTCGATTATTTCATGTCGTAGTCTTGTTATTGCTATATCTACAGTTAACGCTTCGTTTTACTAAATAATTCCAATTGTTTATTAATAATTTGTCATGTTATGTAATTAAGTGTAATTAACAGTTTACATAACGATTGAACTCAATTTACATTGATAAAACAAAGGGGAGTAAAAGTTATTAATAGTATAACTATTATTTGTTTAAAACCACTTAATTGATTTCATATTTTTCCAACATTGGATAACAAAATCTCTGACACAAATCTCTATCACTAGATGCAACAAAGGCGTCAGATATTTTTGAGCTCTATGTTACTTGCGACGTTTATTGCAGGGGCCTAGTTGTGTTCAAAATAACTACATTATCATGATTGATGAGTTTAACGGTAGTCTTCAGTCCTAAAGGTTTACTACCTAATGAGTTCGACATGTTCTAGATAGATAGCTTAAGCGTCTTGCAAGAGCTACATACTCGTAGAATGCGGTCGAGCGGGTTTAATTAAAATACCGTCGGCCAGATTAACACTAGATTTAACGACTACCTACCAACTTCTTAACCAATAAAGTCATCTGGTCTGGCGATTATACTTAAGTATACAATTTAGGTATCGAAAGACTTGAATATTAATGGTGCAGATGTTTGAGCAAGCAGCCTACTAGATTGAACTTTTGTTTTAGATCGGTGGCTGCATCCTTGGTAATATGGCTCGTTTGCGGCATCCTGTCGACCCTCGGAGCCCTGTGCTACGCGGAGCTGGGCACTTCCATCACGCGGTCAGGAGGGGACTACGCCTATATCTACGCAGCGTTCGGTCCTTTACCCGCCTTCCTCCGGCTCTGGATCGCGCTGCTCATCATCAGGCCCACCACGCAGGCCATCGTGGCGCTGACCTTCGGCCACTATGTTGTAAAACCATTCTTCCCTGAATGTGATCCTCCGCAAGATGCTGTCAAGTGCTTGGCAGCCGTATGCTTGTGTAAGTTGGGTAAAAGAGGACATGTAGGCTAGAATACGAAACTCCCGCAGTGAATTAGCTCACATAACTATCTACTTATGCGTAAATCTATACATGAAATTAAATTACCTATGCAACATTAACATTACATAACGGTTATAAACACTTTGCATATTGGAAAGTAAAGAGAGAAAATTTTGACGTAAACATAGCCCAAATCGGGTACAGAGAAATTTCCAACTGTGTTAAATCTGTTCTAAGTGCGTAGATATAATGAGATAATGGTTAGGCCAGATACGTTCCCTTTCACAAGCTGCGCGCCAGCATCGACGCGGAAGAACGAGTTCGTAGAAAAAGATAATCAAAGATCAAGTAGGTACACGTACCTACCTAACTACGGACTTAATATTTTTTAAGGTTTCTCTTAATGCATGGGCCAGCAACAGCGTACGGCGAGCATTCCACTCGCTGCTTGGGTCACGTTGATATTTGACTCTGGTAACAAGCCCTCGCGCCTTATGTGACTCATGTCACACTCACACGACATTATCTCTTATATCAGGCGCGATTGGAAACTGGTATCTTAATGAACTTGTTTGTTACGTTTGCTTGGGGAGGCAATTTGATGTTATTTCGCCAGCTTTGTTGCTATAAGCTTCGTGAAATTTTCACCTGCCATACATAATACAGCCAGAGCCGTTTGGTGGTTTTAAGGATACTACTTATTTCTATATGTAATGCCGAATATATGCTAGATTGATCAGGTAATAATGTAAATGAACAGATATTAAAATATTCTTTCGCATATTGACGTGTTCATAAAAGGAAATGATTTATTCTCTGAAGATCTAAAAAATGCCGGGTACCTTTACTTCTCGAAGATTCTCACGGGTCGTTATTGTTAATTTGAAGTCATGCACCAGGAACTGTTGTATTAATTGTTGCATAGGTACTACACTTTTTAAACCATATTGATGATAAACAATGTTGTAACTGTAAGCCTAGAACGCTTGTTCACACAGTCAGGTTACTATGTAACTACAAATGATAATATAAATACCTATGTGTGGCAAATGATGAATGGCTTACTCGTAGTAAGCCCGTTGACGTTCCTAACTGAATAATAGGTAACTTCTAACTTAATAAATCATAGCCAATATTAGTAATAAAGTAGTTGACTACAATACAGTTTCTTTAGGTTTGCAAAATCTTTTAGAATAGGTTAAGCATGATTATTATTGTAATTGCGTTTACGTGAGACTCGTTGTGTTTGACCGACTTTGACGTTATCGTCATTAAGTACATATCGACGAAGAGAAAGTTACAACAATTAAGTTCTCCCATTGTACCTGGTCTACTGTTGGTTCATTTTAATTTTGCTTTCTACTTTTTTCTTTTTCTCACAGGTGCGTTTATTTGAGGCCATTATAAAGGATCAATTAAAATTCAACAGTAAAGTTAAAAGTATTTTTATGTTTCGCTTTATCTTTTGACTTTTCTTAAAGATAAACCCACGGCTCAATCAATACAATTTGCCGTTCGATTACATTGCCTCCTTCCTCTCACGTCGCTGGGCCCAGCGGCAAAGGAAGCATCACTTAACCTAATTACTGACGATGAAGGAAGTCTCTCTGAAAATCAACTGCAGATACGAGAGGAAACTCAGTCCATTCATTGGGGAAAACAGCATTAACAAATTAACGTTTCCAAACGAAGTATAATTTATTTGCTTATCAAAATTGCTATTTTAGCAAATGCAGATACGAGAGGTAACTGCTTAGGTTCATTTGTTTGGGAAAACACATCAGTCCGATTAGAAATCTTGCATTCAATGATGAAAATGCTTAGTAATGATAACTAAAAAGCCAACAAACGTAACTGTATACATTCAAGTAACTCAAACATTAATTTTTTAAAATTATCTTTTACGTGTAAAATAGACGGTATAAAAATAACTACATATGAGTTATATTTTTATTAAGTACCTACTTCTACGTATAAAATAGGGTGAGAAAATGGGAACTTATTCAAATGCTTATTATATTTAGGCATTCGTCCGGTTTTCCTAATAACACGGCAACCATGTCAATCGGTCTCACTCATGTTTAGCGAGAAATTAAAACGGCCAACTGCGAGTCGGGAAGGCACACAGAGATTTCCAGACTCAAGATAAAGTGTCAGGCTCAAGATTGTCAAGATGAAGAGACACCACCGTATGCTTGCAGGTGTCCTGACAGCGGTTAACTGCATTAGCGTGCGGTGGACCATGCGGATCCAGGACGTGTTCACCACCTCCAAGCTGCTAGCACTCGTCGTGATCATCATCTCCGGCCTCGTTTACATTTGCACGGGTAAATACTGTTAATTCAATATGAAAGGTCAAGCTGGGTGAATGATCTGCAGAAGCGGTTCAAGGATCGGCTCTAACCTCTATGCCGTTTAGGTCAGATTCCGTGGCCTTATTTAGGGTCAACATCTGAAGGCAAAATCTTAGGATCTTGGTAGCCTGGGGCTGAGCCACTCTTGGGACGCGCATGATTGATCAGTGTATTTAAAACCGGTTAAAGTTTATGTCACGTATTAAATGAGTTATCCTCTATAACCCACGCTACGCTCCACAGGTATTGCTTGTTTTTAACCCTTTCTTTGGTTTTCCTCATATTTTTGCCTTCCCTTATCATTCTTTATTCTTCAAATGTTTTTCCTCTCCGGCGTTAAAATAGTGTGTTAATTTACACACTATAGCTTATATATAGCTTTATAAAGTTTCGAATTCGGATAAAGCACGTATAAAAGTATATGAGATTGCAAGGCGGAGAAGTATCGATACTTGTTTTAAGAGCTGACCCACTTTGACTCAGAGAATTTTATAGAGAAAAGGTAAATTGGATTTTGTTTCCACGTCTATTTAGGAGACAGTGTATTTTGGTTTGTGTCCATGGCGCAACTTAGTAATAAGAACAAGATTATATTAATAAACCAGGCAAGAGCATATCGGACCAAGCTCAGAGCAAAAACAAAAACAAGACTACTTTACCACTTTGTTGGCGTGGGTAATATGTTATATTCATGCCAAATTACAGCTTTCTAGTACTAAGAGTCTCTGAGCTATGCTGCGGACGGACGGACAGACGGACGGACGTGGCGAAACTATAAGGGTTCCTAGTTTGACTACGGAACCCTAAAATACAAATAAAATGATAAGAAAAATGTACACAATTCTCTGAATCCCAGATTAAGGGATCGATAGAAAAGTGGAAAGTAACGTCTCGCACTGAATTTTGGGAAGCGAAGCAAGCGAAAATAAATTGGCTTAAAACAGCATAGTAACAGCACTACCTAAAGATAAATATTGCACATAATAAATGCATAGAGATATACAACTTACACGAGTATTGTCCTGATGGCGGCCCGTGTCGGTTCACATCATAAATCTCTCTGATAGCAACATGTCGCAGGAGGTCGCGAGGGTTGCGACTCCTGCAACAGTGTACTATTTTATAGGAGCTGCATCAGATAACCCACTAATGGCGCTCGTTTGTTTATTCACAGAATTATCTTAATCCTTACAATAAGTAATTATAGATAGTGAGACAGTGGTATGGTGATGGCAACCTTGTCTGCGCAATGATATGTATTCGTGACATGGATATGTAATGAGTTCCCCAATTGGCAGCATCTTGCTTATTAAATACATATGTAGATTCAATATTATATGTGAACGCGAACTGTGAATACACAAAAAATTCAGGATGAAATCCAAATAAGTACATAGACATGTCGTTACAGTGTCCCGGTTGAGTAGGTTAGGTAATTATGTTGTTTTTATGTTAAAATTCACAAATAGAATTTTCGCCTTGTTCTCGGCTATTAAATGGCAAGACTTGCCTTTTTTTTCTATAAATTTCAGCGAAACTCGTCTCTGCGAAGCACACTTTTAGAATAGGTGAAGGTGATTTCTCACTAATTACTTGCTGCGTTTAATCATGTTCTGTATGTGCTGTATTTGTTTTAGGGCATACGGAGAACTTCCAAGACGCGTGGGAGGGCGAGTACGGCGCGGCGCAAGTGGCGTTGGCCTTCTACTCCGGCCTCTTCGCATTCGGGGGTTGGAACTACCTGAACTTCGTCACTGAGGAGCTCCAGGACCCTTACAAGTAGGAGGCTGTTTATGGAAAAAATATTCTTAAAAATTTCTCTCACAGTTGGCAAAACCTTCGACCGGTATCATCGGATGGTGGGCGTTATAATAAATAATAACATAACATTTTACTTTATCATCAAATGTGTTTTTAGATACAAAAGTAACGATACCTTATATCATGCAGTAAAAAAGCTTCCAAAGTGTTGCTCATAAACATGTCCATGTGCTTAGATTTCTTAATTTTTAGAATGTGTATGTTACAATTAGTTTGCGATCAATCCAATCAATTGATTTGACTCCAGCAGGACGACTCCATAATGGCTTCACGAGACAATACTTCAAAGAACAAAATAACGAGGTCAATAGGCACTATTTCTCGAAAGCACGATCGCTTCCCGTCACTAAGAGGAAAGCGGAGGTTTTCTACACTTGCCATTAGAAGCGTTGACGTCAGAGATAGCTTTGTTAAAGTATCCCGCTTCAGAGTTTTATATCGAGAACAATTTCAAATCTGAAGACATGATAATACTGAGAATAACCTAAATTCGTGCTGGGTATACATAATACCTACATCATTAACATCATGTAGTGTGTGCTGGTTTTGAAATCATATCAGGGGCTATATTCAATTAGGTAAAACCATATTGCTTTACACGTCATGTTATCGTATTGTCAACGTTACGATAGCTCATATTTATTTGACAGTTATGTTTATGGCGGCACAGTTAAACAATTCGATACATGTCAAAAGCAATGTAATAGTTTTATTTTACTGAGGAGAATAGAACCCCAGCAATGGGCAAATAAATAGCTGTTCCCCCGGCTCTGCCTGCGTATAACTCGTTAATCGCTATTCCCTCAAGAACTGTTCAATTTTTCGGAATTAAAACATATATAGTAACCTATGTCCTTCCCCGGGTGTTCAAGCTCAAGTTGTTTCTCCATACCAAATTTTACTAAAACGGTTCGACGGTTCAGCCGCATATTAGTGTGGATAGGCATGCTGATTACGCAAATCTCAAAAATTTGCTGATACTATACAGTTGTGGGACGTTGTCAAAGAAATTGTACATAGTAAAGGGCTATAATTAAAACAAAACTTAACTGATTCTTTTGTGTAACGAGAGTTACCCATTGGATATAGTTTAAATGACTAACTTTCGTTACACAAAGGACGCGATCGTGATTTTTGTTTTCACTAAGCCTTTGACCAGACTATGTACTTCTTTTTTTAAATGACCGAATGATTTCGGTAGGTATATTCTCTATTGTCTTTCAAACTTTAAGTAGGGCAATAAAGTGCAAAGAAGTCACGAGAATAAATAATGCTAGAACGTTAATAGGGCGTGGCGAATTGACTTTTAAATTCCTTGAAGCGGCTCCCTCGAGAGTTTTGCAAACATTTGGTTGGAGTTAAAGCGCTCTTTTGTTTTCTAGGCTTTCAAATAAAAGTAATAGTTTCAATGTTTTTTAAGTAACTTAATATTTAGCAAAGAACTGCGCGGTGTCTACGTAGGATCGTTGTAATAATAAAACTCATCTCTTCAATTTGCTGCTCATATCCAGAAATACTGCCTTTTAAAATTAGAATCATCTATCCTGAATTAATTCCATATTTACGTTCGAACCGTCGTTTGAATGATTTGAAGCAATGTACTGTAGGAGGTCGGTAGGTAGGTATATTGCGTTTTAAGTCCATTTCTCAGCACTTGGCCTATTGCATGTATTATTCATAGGGCCGTTTATCTGGGTAACAGTTCCCAGGAAACTGTTTCTCACTCAGTCTTGATGGCGTGGATCGGCGCTTTTTGCAATTCTAATGCCGAAGATAAACTAATGACGTGGGGGCGGTAAATTGATTCTAACAATAATTAAATTTTAAACTGAACTCAATTACAAAGCTGGGTTTTGTCAAGCATTGATTAAGTAACTTAATTGCACTTAATATGGTGTATTTCTTTCAGCAAGTCGGTCAATCGCCAGTGAAACGCAATATTCGCTGAAATTCTCGTGCGTTCGCAATAATCGGAATAATTTGTAGTGCTGCTCGTTTACGCTAGCTCATAGCATTTTTATGTGTGACGCACGTCGTTATGTAGTCGTTTTATTCCAGGAACTTGCCGCGCGCAATATGGATCGCCATGCCATTGGTCACCATTATTTACTCGATGGCGAACTTGGCTTACTTCGCGGTCGTCTCCAAGATGGAGATGAGCTCCAGTTCAGCTGTTGCAGTTGTAAGTGGAAAATTTTCAAACTTTTAGTCAACATGTGGCCTGTGAATCTTTATAATTTAAACCTTATTTCTTTCGTAATGTTATTGTTTCGTGCATCGGTAGTGCTCTTAGTTAATTTTCATGCTGAAGTGTGTTCGTATACATTCATAATTATGCAGGTATTATGTTTATTTATAACAATTTAGCAGACAAATTTAAAATAAAAAGCCAAATCAGGAAATGTATCTATTCCTACCTATATTACTGTATTTTACAGATAATATTCTCAGATTTTGATATTGTAGTACGTACTAAACATTATGAACTAAAGTAGTCTAAACCTAATGCTTGACCTTTAGTCACAACGAAACACTGTCTTTTAGTGATCTAATTTAATTGCTGCAGCCTACAGCTTGGCTGATCTTGAATGGACCTATGGAATAGGTACTAATAATTTTATATACCTAGTCCTTATCTCACGCTTGACCATTTCCTGTTTTCTGCTATTTTTAACCGACTCCAAAAAAGGAGACTTGCGTTGTTTATTTTTGTGTGTTTGTTATGCGATTACTCCGTAAATTTTAAATCAATTTTGAAAATTATTTTTTTCTTTGTTAGGGTGTACTCCTGAGGTGGTCCCATTGCCACACTCATGGTATCGGATGAGGGGATCCGTGAGGAGTTGAGAGAATTCCTCTAACATTATTTGCATACAAATAGAGATTTTGGTATTTTCAGTAACAAATCTAGCATTAGCATGATTGATGATTATGAAGACCACTGATGGCTACCGGAACCTCTCAATGATACCTATTTCAAGGGTGGCGATAAGATATATCTCGATTTAGATACTAGAGCGACTATGACGAAGCAAATTTGAATGGTTTATTTTTTTTTAACCAAAAGACAACTTCAGTTTGACTGCACCCACGATAGCAACTGCCTTAAACCTGCGCGTACTTCTCAAACATTTAATTTCTCTAAAATATAGTGCCCCCTTACTTGCTATAAAATCAATGCCCACTTTGTCTAAATTCATTTGCTATAATCATTCACTTGCTAAAAATGCCCTAATAGTTAATCTCCATAATCTTCGTTTTAAATTTTCTAAACTTATTTTATATTTCAAATCTATAACATTATTTACTCTAATAAACATCACTATCATCAGCCATGAGATTTAAATGGCATAAGATCTCGAATCTTATGTATAACCGAATTAATACAGCGGTTGGTTGTGAAAGTCCGCAAAAACATCGAAATAGGTGTTAGTGAAAATAATTTACTGTTCCAGATATTCGGTGACCGTTTATTTGGCGCGTGGAGCTGGGTGATCCCGGTGTTTGTGGCGCTGTCGACGTTCGGTGGCGTCAATGGGGTGCTGTTCACGTCAGCGCGACTCTTCGCCACGGGCGCCCAGGAAGGCCATATGCCGCCATTCTTCACACTGTTTCACGTCGAGCGGCAAACGCCCATCCCCTCACTCATATTCACGGTTAGTTACCTGTTCGGTACTGGCTGGTTTTGATGACTGAACAGCGTGCTGTTCCATTCAGCACAAGAGAAAAAGGAAGGTGGTGTTTGGGGTGCTGTTAACTTCGGCGTGGCTATCCGCTATGGGGAAGGTGTGGGGTTGAAATTAATAGCATTAAGACATCCCATCTTATCTCAAAGAGCCCGTTTACCATGAGTTAGCCTATGTGCTCTCATTTGCATTGAATCAGCAGCAATTTAACACATGTTTTCCTTATTTCTAGTGCCTGTTTTCGCTGCTGATGCTGACGACTAGTAACGTGTTCGACCTCATCAACTACTTCTCGCAAACGCTCTGGCTGTCCGTAGGCGCGTCTGTGGTGGGCATGCTGTGGCTGCGGCGCACTCGGCCAGACATCCCTCGCCCAATCAAAGTCAACATCCTCGTGCCCTGCTTGTTCCTCCTTGCTATCGGCTGCCTGGTCATCATCCCGGCTATTGACAAACCGAAAGACACGGCGATAGGACTCGCGATCCTCCTATCCGGCATACCCGTCTACTACCTCTGCGTTAAGTGGGAAACCAAACCCAAAAGCTACCACGCGGCTTCCGGTTGCGTACTTAGATTCTTCCAGAAACTCTGCTCGTGTATCTACGTAGAATCCTCTGAGAAAATGTCAGACAAATAAGACTGTGTTACTAAATGATCGAATGCTAACGTAAAGGACCAACACTTTATACACATAATACGCTTATTTTAAATAATTTTATATGTATGTACAGCTTTCATTTACTTGTTTTTTTGTTAAATATAAATGAGCGTACCTGGAATCCTCATATAGGGATTTGAATAAGTATGTGATTCGTGCAAAGTTTATGATTGGCAGTTTTTTAATCAAAAATGCAGTATTTTATACATAGGTTATACAAATGCCAACTAGGGCATTAAATTTACTATTTAAGTAGTTTAAAATTGTATTTACAATAATCTGGTTATCAGATACAAAATATTGTTTTATCGAGGTACCTAATTGATAAACTGACGCTGAATTGACTGACGCCTTCGGCGCTATTTCCCATCGGTTATTTATTAATCTTACTATTCACCAACGACCAATAATTTAGATGACTAAAAATATTTTCTGTGTGGCTTATTGCGCACGGTTGCACACAGTAAATTTATATACTTCGATAAAAAAACCTCTTATAAATAGTAAGTAAAACTCGAATCAAATTGGGACGTAAAATAAAACTTATATAATAAATGATCAATATCTCCGGCAAAATAAATAGTTTCATGCGACTAAATAAGATTTCTTTTTTGTGGTTCGTGTTGACCAATGAATGCTAGTAATATTGCTATGGAGGTATATTGCTCTCTTCCTATAAAAATGCTTTCGACTCTTGAAAGTACCTACCTATATATACTCATATATATGATGTTTTAGATAACATGTAGTCTACGGAAGTAAGTAAATAACTGTATATCTATTATATAACGGCTATCATATCCAAAATAATTGTTAGCTTTGTATGTATATTACACTTAATATAGGTATAAAACCAATACATTCCACTGAGGTATACATATAAGGAATTAATTATGTAAACCTGTCGGAACGTATTTCATAAAAATCAACTGTATTTACTTTTACTTCTGTGAAAAGTTAGCTGACTCTTTTTTTAGACGTGAGAGTAATTTTGTAGGTACAGCTTCTTTTTAGAAACTTTTTCTATGAAACGCTTTCTGAGCGCGGCGACAGTGTCGTTGCCGCCGTGCTTCATAGAAAACCATACAATCCAGAGTGTCGCTGAGGTCGGCCGCGGTGCAAGCGGCCTTGGCCTCTATTCAGGTGCGCTAAAACGATATCGAATTTGACACGTTTAAGAATCGTTTATGTCACAGTCGCCATTATTGTAAATGACATAAGAGTTATCAAAACGTTGACAATACGGAAACAGGTCAAAAACGATATCGTTATAACGCAGTTGAATAGAGGCCCTTGCCGCCACAAATGGAATGGCACCTTAATTCAAGAGGTTAAGACTTAGGACGGCAATATTTCAATAAAGTAGCGCCCTCTGCGCCCCAGATGCTCGTATAATGTACGTACGAGTTTATACCTACACGCAATCAGTTTTTTTTATTAATATATGATTTGAGATATGTTAGTGTCCTTATGCAAAGCAAAGACCTCCCATGTCTTTGGCAATCCCGCAATGTAAAATTAAGCGGTGGCTTAGGAGATACATACTTCTACTCGGTGGTGTTGGAGTGGAGCGCGTCTTTGTGAATTGAAAACTGTAAATTCTCAAGTCTTTTACTTCTGCTTATATTTATACATAAGCTGTTATTGCAGAACCTGACACGAGGTACCTTATATTGTATAAGCGGTAGGTACAGTCACCGGCATAAATAAGTTATCATTTACGAGTATGAACCTTGTCACTTTAACGTCGTGTTTGAAATGTCATACGAAATTGTCAAACATTTAAAAGCGACAAGGTGCTGAAATCATCACTTATTTATTAATGACGATGACTG
The DNA here is from genome assembly GCA_949316455.1 of Acleris holmiana. Taxonomy (NCBI): domain Eukaryota; kingdom Metazoa; phylum Arthropoda; class Insecta; order Lepidoptera; family Tortricidae; genus Acleris; species Acleris holmiana. The sequence goes on from OX438763.1 coordinate 16,997,323, forward strand.
TACCTTCATTAATAGCTAGCGCCTTGTGCCACTCTGCGGCAATTGATTGGAACAAACAAAATAAATGTAGGGACTTTAAGTCCCAGGGTCCATTCCCTATATTTGGTAAGACTCTTAAAAATCTTGAATAACTTCCAATTTACAAAACAGAGTGCAGACGCGTAGCTTACTGAAAATGCCCAAATCGTACATTCGGTATTCGGTTTCTGATTAAAATTTGTTGAATTAAATTATTGAAATAAAAGTGTACCTTAAAATATGGCTTACTAAATCCTTTGATGTGTCTCATTGGGTGAGGCAAGCCATTAACAGGTTCCCTGTCCCACGAGGCACATTTGCCTCATGCGTGGTTATACTGATACGTCCATGAGGCACCTGTACTTTCCATATTATTAAGTGCAATCATATTATTCAATAGAAAATTTAAACGCCATACTGAATAGTGTTTGTTCGCCAATTTTCACCTTTGATTTCGCAATGTTAAGCATAGTAGTATAGAATGATTAAAAAAAAACCGGTTCTGGCTGTAGGGTCGCAGGTATTTCTTAACACTCCCGCTTCGCTCGTCATCGTACTCGTACCTAAAGGAGACCTGCCTTAAGAGGGCGCCGAGCGTCCAGTGGCGCCCTTATTACTTCTATTGTGTTTTCTAATAAACTAAAGTATTATCTTAAAATCAAAGAGCGCTTTACTGTTGTACAAATAAAAACGCAATATATAGCATACATGACACAGTTTAATAACCTTAATCTTCGTGTAGTCAACTTGACGGAAAATGGTGGCCACTTTTTTCCGTTCTGCAGCTCACTCGTAGTTCAATTGTTGTTAAGTTATGTCATATTCTCTATAAATTGTGTATTCATTTTGTACAACATTAAAGCGCTCTTTAATTTTAAGATAATACTTTAGTTCATAAGAAAACACAATAAGAGTAATGAGGGCGCCACTGGACGCTCGGCGCCCTCTGAACGTAGAATACCTACTTAGGTAGGTTATTAATGTTATTATAATAGTACTTAGTACGTATTCCAGATTATTAGGTACCAGTACGACGTTATACCCACTGAGCGTTATTATTATACATGGATGGCAAATGACATTATGGTATGTGATAATTATGGATTACAATGTTTAGGTATTAAAAAAGAAATTATCGAAATTAATAGTATTATTATTGGAAACAAAGGTAATACTATATTAATAATATGGTAAACAATGAGTATGGCATACGAACTTATAAGAAAAAACATTATGGCAGATGAAATTGGGGCAAATGAAATTCTGCCAAGTAAAGTTTATACCTATCTGTCAATCACTAAGACACGAAGTATCATAAAATAAAAGAAGGCAATGACGTGTCAATTATACGAAAAAAGAAATAGAGCTTGGCATGGGGACGTGTCGAAAGAACGCTGCACGTTGCTTTGGAACAGGGAGCCTGTTAATGTAAATATTGTCGACTTTTGACACTTGACACTCTGAGAGTCGTGGTTTGTACAATCGGCGAAATGGAACCTTGCCTGACCCACCATAGAACTGCGTCACAGTGACATGACATGACGTTGTAAGTCAAATCGTAAGATTTGTCAAACCAAATGTTATTGTGACACAGTTATATGGTGTAAAGTAAAATAGTTACGGCTTCCGACTTTCGGGGAGCCAGATGGAACGTCCAGCTTTTAATTTTGATTTATTCTGTTTACTATTTTCTCTACTCATGTCATGTGACATTGGTGAAATCACTGCGGAATAACGCGGTGGACCGCCAATAATAAAAAAATAAGAAAGCAGTCATGTTTTTTTGTAAATACCCTCGAACTTTTTACGTGGAGTTGGATAATAGTGTTTTTAATCAGCGAAGGCACACCCCACTACTTACCTTTTACTGTCTTTTTTACGCTGTCATGCTACATACATAACATAAAGAAGTAGGGCGCTTCTTCGTAGCGTCAAAATACAATACACTGTTGTAGTTAGGTGGGTATTATGTCTACATAGAGAAATAAAAGGTTAAATGTCGGACGGATAGACGGACTAAAACACCCTGCAGTTGTGTAAAATTAAAATGACCAAATTTGTAGCAAATTTTATGCAGAAACATTTGTCAGAAATACCTTAATCATAATATCATATATCATGCTATTCGTACAAATGTTCAAGATATACTAAGGCAAAAACGCAAACAAAGGATCTTTAAACCCTCGCCCTCAGCACATCCCCAGCTATAAGGACTTTTAGAGTATATTATATACACGTCAAGGTTTTAAATATCCTTAGGGTGGGCCTCTTTGGTGGGCTGCTTTATCCTCGTCTGTTATATTCTCGCTGCCTTACCACACAGTTTTTAACCGACTTCACAAAAGGAGAAGGTTATACGTTCCACTGTACGTAACTTTTTTTTTATGTATGTTTACCGATTACCTACTCCGTCAATTGTGGATCGATTTTGAAAATTCTTTTTTTGGTTGAGAGAGGGGGTGATCCCATTGTCATCAAAACTGAATCAGGGAGGAATTGGGGGAAAAAATATTGTAGGCAATCATATAGCGGTTTTAGTATTTTTAGTAACCTAGTATTTGCATTCAAAAAGTATCACTTGGTGAAGTGGAACTGATGATGAAGACCACAGGAACTAATCAACGGTACCTATTTCAAGGGTGGCGATCAGATATCTCGATCAAGGTAGTTGAGCGACTTCAACGAAGAATATTTACTTGTTGAAATATGACTATGACATTCCATTGGCGTTGCTTGCGGCGCGCAGTGTCATATCAAATAAGAAGTGGCACTACGTAACAGCGTAGTACCTATTATGATCACTAAAAAGTACAAAATAAAATAAATTTTATTTAAACTTACCTACTCTTTTTCTTTTCACATATAATACGGTCAATCGCAAACGATTCCATTAAAACATTTATCAAACTGAAAAATATTTGTCTAATATACATACCTACATATTATTGTTCTTCTTACTTTTTATCTTTTTATAGAAGATATCATTTCAAATTTTACTTTGTTGAAAACGTGTGCGTTAATAACGGTTATTAACGATGTAATCCGTAAACAAAAACGAAATATAAAGGTATTATTATTTGGAATGTTGGCGACCGCGACCGGCGCCATCATCGGAATCATACCCTCACTACATATTTATTAATTACGCTGATTACCATTTTAATATTGTTCTTGATTCAGGTTTAACTTACACAATACCTAATTCTACTTATTTCTAAATTATATTGTATTTTATTGTTGTATTACCTTCACAGTCAAGGGTAAAAGTAAACATTTGTAAAATTACAAAAATATGTTGACATCCACTTTATTGAGAATAAAATACTAATAGAAGGGTAACTTCATCCCCGCCCCGCTCGCTCCCGCGCCCGCGTGGCCTGTCAACAATCCAAGACTGCCTGGCGGGTTGCTGTGCCACGTGCCACCCAGAATCGGCGCTTGAAGTAAACGTGCAACTATATTTTTAACACAGTTGCTCAAAAAGTGGTACTTTTCGTAGCTGTATATCGTGCGGAAAGTTGGATATTCCGCACTAGTGCGTTATAGTTTTCCATTTTTTTTAATACAATTTTGTTTCAACTTCCAAGCCGTGCATCCAACCAAAGAGTTTGAATGTTCAACCACTTTTTGATTACGTCATTTAGCATTGAGACTATACATAGGTAGGTAATATAATTTAAAATATTAAAATTAAATACATACATAAATACATACACACATAAAGTGTACCTAGGTAATATTAAAAAAAACAGCTCTCATCAAGATGGCTGAATCTGAATTAGTATTACGAATGATTAGATAGTTGCGTATTAAGGTGAATTCACATTACACCATGCCAAAACCGGGCCCAGCCCAGTACGGCGTAATGTGAATCCACCTTTATGCATTACCGCTGGTTAATAGAGTATTATACTTTTTGATTTTTAAATATAGGTAATTAAATTACTGTGACTTTTTTTTACTTGGCTGAATGGTCACAACCGTTGCCATTTCATAAAGTCTGTGTCAATTAAAAGTAAAATTTTCTCTTGTAATAGTTTTATTTACTGATTTATTATTGTTTTATGGATATTTTTTCGCAAATGTATTAAAAAACGTCGTTTGATACACGTGCGGAACTGTCATTTTAACTCGTCCCGACTCTTGTCCCTCGCTTGCAGCTCGGGCCAAGATACTTCGGGACTCGTGTAAAATGACATACTTTCCGCACTTGTATCAAAATGTACTATTCCGTGGCTGGCGTGAATATGTTGATAACTCCTTGAAAAAGAATAAAGTAATTGAACTATATGCAATTGTTCTTAATACAAATTTCACTAACTTTTCATTTCGACTTATCAACGTATTCACGCCATGCACGGATTTCAAATGAAGCTCTCAAAGGCGCCACTGTCTACGCAAACTGAGGTTTTACCATACGAAATTGTTAGTTCCGTATTTGACCACGTGCTTTACGATAATTGTAGGACGATATCTACAAAGTTTGAATCTTTATTTATTATTTGTAACATAAACACTTTAAGTTAAGAGCGCAAGAATTAAAGAATTAAATAAATACATTATTTACCTGTGCACTTTTTGTTTAGATTTAACAATACTTGTTTTAAAACACTACAGTATAAAAATGCGATGCTCCTTCAGGATCTTACTCTTGGTATATATTATTAATATTATTACGCCACTGATACGAGTACCGGATAAGCGGTTTACTTGAAACAGCACCTTTTAACTGAAAAGAGATTTGTCAAGGACACCACTGAGACGTAAAATATTTAGGGTACTTTTTATCCCACTCCGCTTGTGTAAAAAAAAGGTTATGGGTTATCGTATAATTTTACAGGTAAATAAACTAATTGCGGGCTTAGTTAGTTTTATACACTTGTGACAACCCTAATTTTGCGACAGGCGAGAGAGAGGTAAGGCGGGTCGTGGAGCGCTGTAGGTAATTATTTGACGGCTTTGCTGTCAAATCCGTACTACTACGCCGAAGATGCCTTTCTAATGGTATTTTCACACCACCTGCTCGACAATGCCAAATTACATATCATGCAAACCTTACGCAAACCAACTCATTAAAGCCCTTGGCTTTAGCCGGGGTGTAATGTTGTACTGAATCTCATTATAACTCGCTGGGTTGTAATATTTTCACTTTTCATAGTTCTTATTGCAATGGCCTTAAAGTCTAATTTCGTAATAAAAGATCAACTAATACTCGAAGGCCGGGCGCGGCGCCGCCGCCACCGCCGCGTCGAACCTAATTTGAAAATCGAACATTTTCTAAAATCGAGCTGGCCACGGCAAGCTGAATGGAACACATTTGAAATTAAACAAAAGCCGCGAATATTGTAAGACGCTGCAATAAAATACATTGGTGATAACTGCAAAGTTTTAAATAAATATTGTCTTTCCACAACTGGACTAATGTCTCAAATATCAATTTTCACTTTTAATTTTAATTTACTATAATAAAACGCTGTTTTTAGTAGACTCGCTTTTTTATTGTCTCGCAAAAGGTGAGAAAAGTAGAGTACACTCCTCGGGGATAAAGCTGTTTTCGTCTTGGGCGCGCTTGAACCCCTCACTGCGCTCAGGACTCTTCTTAATTCCCTCGCTTCGCTCGGGAATTAACTCGTAACACCCTCGCTGCGCTCGGGAGTTAAATCTGGAGTCCTTCGTTACGTTCAGGATTCAATATCGCACCCGTGACATAAAACTGTGCTTTATCCCCTCGGTGTATAATCTACTATTATTCTTATGGCCTTACCCATCTACATCATTTTGAAACAGGCGTTTACTATTTATGGGGCTAATATGGTTTGCCATGTTTACATTATTTTTTTACTTTTCATAATGTTTTTCATCATAATTTATGTTAGACATAATGTTGAAAGTCATAATATTAGAAAGTATAATTTGCATTCCCAGTTGAAACGAGGCATATTTTTCGAAAATATTCGTAGCTTTTAATATCGTAATTTATATATTACATTTCATATTATTAACCCCTTAGCCAGGCCTGTCAATTTATTTTCTTTTGAATATGGATTTTGGAAGATAAAAGCCATCAAAGGGTTATAAAAAAAGCAAATGCTTGTATTTTTATTACTAGGTACCATGCATTATATCCTTACTAATATTATAAATGTGAAAGCGTGGATGTTTGTTACGCTTTCACGCAAAAACTACTTGACGACTCATCATGAAACTTTGTACACATATTCTGGGAGGTACTAGAAGTAATATGCTATGGGATTTGCGCCAGACCTCCTTCAGCTTCTGGCAGATTATCAACGCGACCGCCAGCAATACGTCAGGCTTGGTATATTCGAATCGGCCCCCTATCATACGCGTTCGGGAGTAAGTCAAGGCTCTATCCTGGGACCGTTACTTTTTTTAGTAATGGTGAATGATATTCCAAATGTCCTCAAACATTCACTTTGCCTTATGTACGCGGTTTATTTGATGCTGTATACAGTTATCAATTCTATTGAAGACTGCCTACTTCTACAGGCTGATATAGAAGCAGTTTGCTGTTGGGGTGTAAAAAACAAAATGGAGTTTAATCCACCCAAATGCTTCGCAATGTCCTTTGGAAGGCTTAGGCCTCCGCTATCCTTCGGCTATGTAATCAACGGCATCCCGATTGCAAGACCAACAGTTGTAAAAGATTTAGGAGTCATATTTGACCATAAACTTACATTTCACGACCACATTGTTGATGTTACTAAGAAATCCTTTCAGAGGTTAGGCTTCGTACTCAGAAACGCTCGTGATTTTCGAAGCTGTAGAGTCATCAAGCTCCTGTTCGAGGCTCTTGTAAGGAGCAAGCTTGAGGCGAGCTCTTGCGTGTGGAATCCGTATGAAAGCACATACGCTCTGATCCTAGAAAAGGTTCAGAAAGCATTTCTACGGTTTCTCTACAAGCGCACCCTAGCATACTATCCCTTTATGTATCCAACGAAGTTCCTCCAGGGATGTCTTGGGTACAATTCTCTTGAAGTTAGGAGAGCCCGAGACCAATTTATAATGTATTGCAAAATCCTTCGTGGCATCATAGACGCTCCCAATTTACACGACGACCTGCTTCGTCTTTTCGTCCCAAATAACTACCTTCGTAACAGAGGTCACAAGCTTTTTTCCGTGCCCTTGATTCGAACTGTTGCTCGCTCCAACTCTCCGCTGCCTCGCACTCTCAACGACTTATATTTCTATACTATTATATGTATAGAAATATAAGTCGTATTTGTTTTTATTCATACCATTCCCTTGCTTTAAGTTGCAGTAAAGTATGTGAGCGCAGCGAGCAAACAATTCTAGTCATTTGTATTAGTAGGTATAAATATACTTAATCATCAATATGCCTTTACGTTATAAATATCAAATTTATAACTTGAGAATAGTTATTATAATGTTTAACATTATAGATAATTAACGTTAGAATTATTCAAACTTATGCTTTCCAATGTCTATGACTACCGATACTTATTTATTAGCATAAGTACCTAATATGGAAATCAATTTCTAACTTTCAAATTCGATACAATATGTTTATGGGTGACAGAAAGATCCCACTATTTTTAAACTGGAATGTAGGTACCTACTAAAGGCGGATCTCGCATTTTATATTTTTCTCAAATGTTAATATTGTCATCTATGTAAATGATGTCTTTCTACCTACAAAAGTATGCAATGTGTATATTTATCAAAATTTTACTTGTAAAATGTATTACAAGTAAAATATGTATATATTATATGTGTTTATATGTATATATTAAAAAAACAACATGCCAGTTTATTCTATTATTTCAATTACAAACCAGGAAAAATTTTGGAAATCTGATTAGCGATCAACGTCACCGAAAACGATGTCTACGGAGGCAATTATAATGGCGATATCAGCGAGCATGAGCTCCGGCCCCATGACGGCGATGCCTGCCAGATGCAGCATCGAGCAGGCCCGCAGGTGCACGCGGTAGGGGCGCGAGGTGCCGTCCGACACCATGTACAGGCCCAGCTCACCCTTCGGGCACTCCACCGCCGTGTACGTTGACCCCGGCGGCACCTCGAAGCCCTCGCTGCACAACTTGAAATGGTGAATGAGAGCCTCCATTGACATTTTCATCTCCTTCCTAGAGGGCATACAGACTTTCGAATCGTCCGTCTTGTATTCACCCTCGGGCATAGTATTCAGAACTTGGTTAATAATTCTTAAAGACTGCCTCATTTCCTCCAGTCGAAGAAGATGACGATCATAACTATCCCCAAAAGTGCCAACAGGAACATCAAAGTCGTATAAATCATAACCATCGTAGGGTTCAGCGAGTCTTAAATCCCACCTTACACCCGTACACCGCAACATCGGACCCGTGAAACCCAAACTTATTGCATCGTGAGCACTTACAGTGCCGATACCTGCCGTTCTGGCGTAATATAATCGATTTCCCGTAACTAAATCCTCGGTTTCATCGAAACGTTCCCCCATTTTCATGGCAAACTCGTGTACATCGTCGAGGAACCCGATTGGTATATCTTGAGAGACGCCACCAACGCGAAAGTATGCGCAGTGAACACGACTGCCACAAAGCCTTTCGGAAAACTCATACAGTTTTTCTCTTTCTTCCAACATCCAAAAAAAGGGCGTGATGCCACCAGCATCCAGGACGGTGCCAGACACGTTTAGCATGTGATTGGATATTCGAGTGAGTTCCACACATAGAACTCTGATCGCTTGACCTCGGGGCGGTACTTCAATGTTCAACAGCTTTTCAACGGCTAATGCAAAACCCTGCTCGTTCGCGAGAGCTGACACGTAATCCATGCGGTCCATAAACGGCAAGTTTTGATTGTAGTGTTTGCTTTCCATTAGTTTTTCAGTAGCTCTGTGCAAGAACCCAATGTGCGGGTCGGCTCTCTTCACTGTCTCACCATCGAGTTCTAAGATGAGGCGCAGCACGCCGTGCGCGGCTGGGTGCTGAGGTCCGAAGTTGATCCACATGTTCGTCAGCTTGCGTTCTAGTGGTAGAAGTCTCCCGTGATACACCATTTTGTAATACTTCTCAATATCTGGGGTGCTCCAAATTGCTGGCTTGCTAAACTGCTCTAAATAATCAACATCTGGAAACCAACGGTGCCCACATAGTTTAGAACTCACTGTTAAGTATCGAACACAATTAATTCTTTTAACAAGCGTCGTGAAATTGATAATTCTCATTATAATTATTAACTACAAATATGAGTATGACAATATGTCACTAACAGTCACTATAAGCCAATAAGCACGTCACTATAAGTGTTTATTTGGCGTTCACGTAGTGATTATATTCTCTTTGTGCATGCCAGTTGCAATATAATCCAACCAACATCGAAATCGCGAGAAAAAACAGCTGTTCCATACAAAATTTGAGAGCTAAACAGCTAAAATGTATGGAATAGCTGTTTTTTTTTCGCTTGTCCAGTTCGCCGTCTCACAGCGAACGCCTATTAGATACAACGTCATCACTGCACGCATTGAAGCGACGTTGCCACTCCGCTCTGTGCACGCGTGTACGCAGCGTGCTGTTTGGTAGCCGGTTTGTCTCAGGAGAGCTGCAATGCGTGTGACACGCACTTTGTATGAGGATTCATACTATACAACGCAGGTACTGCACACGCTGGTGTTGCGCACGCAACCGGGGTGGCTTCGCCTGAAATCTCTTTCTTTAACATAAAAAATGAAAGAGACGTCGATACGTATGTTTGCCGATTCCCACAAAATGTTACCGGCTTTATAACCTTTGTAACATAATGTCTATGCTTTGTAATTATGTTATCTGTGGTAGTGGTTGTCAAGTCATGTTGGTTGTCAATTTAATGTCATGTCACTTGGACATGACACTTGTATTTATTCATTTTCATACATAAACATATTACATCCAAAGACTACTATTGTATACTAGGATAACTTACCTCCTACAGATAGCTCACTCTTCCTTCCTTCCTTCATCCCTCCCTCAGTCATACCAGTCATACCCACAAACTATATAGAGATACTGAATTAACGTATGTCATATTGTGTCATACCAAGTAATACTTATACTGTACTGGTGCGTAGGTACCCGTTTGACTCATTGTTATTGTTTCTCTTTTTCTTTCGACTTTGTGTTTTATTATTCTCATTATCTATCTAGTTGAACAAGAGTAAGGAAGTGTTCGTAGATCGTCATAAAAACATAATAATGTTAAAGTTCGAGATAGTGTCCTCGCGAATTTCTACGGGTACCGATAATGATAAAAAGTTTGTGGCTTATATGGTACAAGTAAGACAGGATTCCGCGGAATCGGGGGCTTCAGATTCAGATCCAGCGAATGTAGAACGGAGATATACACATTTTTTGGACCTTTACAATGGGCTCAAAAGGGATTTCCCTACGTGTTTAAATAATATATCATTTCCAAGGAAGGTATGAGTCATGTTGCATCATTTTATAATTCAAATAGAAAACGGAAGTGCTAAAGTGGGCGTAATCATTCCAAATTGTAATGTTCTTGTTAGCTTTACTTTTGTATTACAACTGGGTAATTAATTTATCATTGTTAGCTTTTGATTCTTTGTCTTTGTAAACAATGATCCTTTGTTATCTGCATTGCAGTCCAATTTCCCCATGAGTATTGATAAGCAATTAAAGATTTCATGTATACATTTCAGATGGTTGTGGGTAACTTTGACTCTAGTCTGATATCAAGCAGATGTGCAGCATTTGAGTCACTGCTGCAGCTGATAGCCAGCGAGTCCCGGCTGAGGGAATGCCCGGCCGCCATCTCGTTCTTCCAGGATGCAGAGTTGGCAGAGGCACGGCGTCTCATTGATGCAGGACAGTTTGACCAGGCCCTGGGCTTACTCGAAGCTAGTTTCAGATTATTAAATAAGGTACATATTAAGTTAGTGAACCATCACAAACTTATTCTCTTTGTGTTGTGACCAACTGATTAATTTAATTAGCATAATTTAAACTGAGCGCCATGCCACAATTATTTCCTTACAGAAGAATCTAACTAATGTTTTCTAGTCATTCATGTGTTAAATTTAATAATTATTTATTAACCTTGCTTGAAGATGCAATCAGAGACAAAGTCAGCTGATGACTCATATAAACCATGTAAATTATAATCGGAATCAAGATTTACAGTTACTGGTATCAAGTATGTTTATTGTACTTAAACTCCTTATTTATGACTAATTAGCAGTAATTATGTCTTATTTAAAGATTATATGAAAATATTTATAAATCAGCTACCAATTGAACAAGAAAGAAGAAAAAGGTAACAAGTGTGAATGAAGATATTTATTGTGTTAAGTTTAATCCTTACATTTTAAAAACTGTAGATAGATTCAAGAGTTCTTATAATTTTGGTTCCTGTTATCATAGCAAGATAAAACATGTACCATTTTCTTAGTAATAAGCTTGTGAAGCCATAAAGTTTCATCAAAAGCAGTTCAGTATAAGGTTTTTCATGATGTTTGAACAAACAAGTAAAAATAAAGCAAAGGCCTATGCCGAACAGAGAAATGATATAATATCATTATTTTAGGCTGGTAATGTTATTAATTATTTTTATGGTTGTTTTGCAGGTGTACACAGATCGGTCGCGGGTGGTACTAAGCGCCCTGTGCCGCGTAGTGGCCTGCGCGGGGGCCAGCGGCGGCGCGCTGGCGGGCCCGGTGGAGCGCTGGGCACAGCTGGCACTCCGCCGCTACGAAGCCGTCAGTGACTCCGATCTCCTGCTTATCTACATACCTTTGTTACACACATGCATTTCAATATGGTAAGTCTATAATCATGAATAAGTAAAAGTATTTTTTACTCGCTTTAATTTAACTATGACACTTAAAACACATTACCCTCCTCTGTGTCACGCAGTCGGGTAAAAATGGCTTCGACATGCAGAAATAATATAAGGTTTTTGTATGTACAACCCCTTTGCAAGAAATGGGGGCTTATGGTTTTGTTAAGAAGTTTAAATAAGGAAATATGATTTTATGCTACAAAAAAATGATTACAAACAATAATTATTGTTTATATATAAAATCCATGTCCATCTTGTAGCATCCAATCCAGTCTCATTTAATTACCCCATATTTAAACCATCCTGTTTTTTTTACAAGGGTGTTTAAATATATAATCATGTGGTGCTTTACTTACCACAATGTTCAATGAAATATCTCTATAGCACTAACCTTTTGATTGCACTGTCTTAAATTTATTATCTTGTGAACATTTCTATAAGTGAAATGGAAAGTATCTTGATCATATGTTTTTTTAGGGTTCCGTAGTCAAACTAGGAACCCTTATAGTTTCGCCATGTCCGTCCGTCCGTCCGTCCGCAACCTAGCGCATAGACTCTTAGTACTAGAAAGCTGTAATTTGGCATGAATATACATATTAGTGACGTCAACAAAGTGGTACAATAAAATGTAAAAATATTTTTTTTTAGTGTACCACCTACATGTAACGTGGGGATGTATTTTTTTTCTCGTCTACCCCATAGGGTGGTGTGTCGTTGGATAGGTCTTTTAAAAATATTGTGAAAACAATTTTTCGATCAAGGGATTCGTTTAGGAAATATTAAGCTTTAAAGCGCTAATTTTTGTTAAGAGTCAAGTATCCCGCCCCGCCTCCTACAGCCAAAACTACAAATATTAAAAACCTGAAAAAATCTTAAATGGAAGGCACCAAATGACTTTAAGTAGAAAATTAGTTATCATATCACTTGTTGATTTTATGTTTGTGTACGGGGTTTGTGACGGCTTCGGAACCTGTAGGGTTCCGAAGCCTTCAAGTACGTACGAGTACTGAGCAAGGTCTGACATGCTCTTGCCCGGTTTTTTTTCTATTTGATCAGTATAATAAACCTAATTATAATTTTGTATGTAAATTGTTATGCTATTCTTAATTGACCATTTCTTTTTCAATAATATCTTTTTAAATTGCAAGATAATTAAGAATGCATTATAGGAACTAATTATTGGCCTGAATTATAAAGGTATTAGGAACTTATTATCTTAGAAAAAAAGCAATACAAGCAAAATTTACTTATCAACATACATACAGTCATGTTTCAAACATTAGTATATGTAAAAGATAAGGATGTCCACTCAAATCGCCACGTAAAATTAATCCATTGATATCTGCATGTAATCTTAGGGTAGATCCTTATCATGAGAAAACAATTTCACATAAACCTTTGTTTATCTGCCTATGGCGATGCGCAACAGATGCGTGAGCGAGTCACGAGACCTGATGACGTAATCTCAACACGTAATTGCTCTCGCATTACGATTTCATAGAACTTCTAATAATTATAATTAGCACATATTCTCTTTGAATAATGCAAAAATATTCCTGTTTGTAAGAGTATTCATGTATTACCTCTCTGATGATCTTGACGTTGAACGAGAGAGTAGGGCGTTGGCAGTGAGGAGCAACATGCTGGCTCGCAGATTTGCACTCTGTATGAAGGATGTCAAAATAACCCTCCTTAAGGCATTTTGTCAGACTTTTTACATGTACAGTCTGTGGGTCTACTGTACTCTGAAATCTATCAACGCCATACCCGTCCAGTATAATAATTGGTTTAGGACGTTGTTGGGATGTTGATGGCTTTCAGGACATAATGCGCAAATGAGTTACCTCCCTGATGCGACGAATACGTGGCAGTTTCAGCAGACTCCTAAACAAGATTCTTGATAGGTTGCGCAGTCCCATAGTTTTCCACTAGTATTCAGTTCATGTGGAGTCCAGAGAGGGAATTTTACCTTAAAGTAGTTGATTACTAACTAACATAGTTCTAAGATTATTTTTACTAATCATCTATGAACTGTTGTATACATACATACGTTAAATCACGCCTGTTTCCCAAAGGGGTAGGCAGAGACCACTTCTTTCCACCTGCTACGATCCTGACAAATCTCTTTCGCTTCTTCTACATTCATACATCGAGTCATGCATGCACGTCGGTTTCTGTATGTTTTTGTTCGAAATAAATGCGTACATAAAAATACTTGTTTTTTGCAGGGAGACCCTTGGTAAAGATAAGTCAAAGCTGGTGCAAGAGTTAAATGATCTTCGCAAAAGAGGTATGAAGGTAGATTCAGTGCCTAGTCTTATGGAGGCGGTGGACGGTTTAACCACCGTTATTTAATGATCTGATCTATTGTATTTTACACGCTGGATCATCTAAGAAGAAAGCAAGTGCAGCTTTTGTTGGAGTACTGGCAACTATTGGCATTCAATGTTTTTACTGTGATGCATAAGTGTGCAATAATATAAAATGCGATATCAATAAAATAAAGTGTAGGTAATGTAAGATAAACAAAAGCTTATAGGGAAACATTACATAAGTAAAATGTAGAAGTATAAGTGCCACGCGGTAATCAACTAAACAATATTTTTTTTTATTTTTTTTAACCACTTTTTTATACTAGGCACACGCAAACAGCTTTAGATCACAAAGTGTCAGTTGGTGCTTTTCGATACTGTTAATTTATGATAATTTAATTTGTAACAGATTTTAGCTAAATGTTAGAACAAATGTTGTAAAAATCTTGTATTTTTAAGTTAAATATTTGATTATCATCATGTCAATTTACTCTAGCGAGGTTTGTCATATTTACAATCGATTTTTAGTTAGAACATAATCTGGGTACTATCTTCTCTACACGCAAAAAAAATAGCTTGTAAAAATAAGCTAATAAGTATTCTAACTATAAATCACAAAGCAATGCCAGTAGTACTATAGTATGTATGGTAATAGTGATAAACACGCGCACAATTGTGGTGAACATACATACGACATATATCTATTGCGATAAGCTAATCGAGAAAGAACCATTTATACCTACTTTTCCGACATAGGTAATATGATGTCGTATGATTATGCACTACATGTGTAACACCATTATGTAGATACAGATTAAGGCTTGAGCCATTAACAACGCTTTTGCTCGTTTCAGTGCAATGATGGATAACTATTTTTTCATAAGATGCTCTTACTTAACTCAAAATATTCTGTATGATTCACTAGTTATTAAGAATCTAATATGGCTGGACCTATTGTATGGTTTGAAAACGACTTATACTCGTACTGTCCCGTTATAGGTAACTGTTATCTTTTGGTTACTAAAATATACTCTACTCTTATGATGTCAACAATATTTATAGATATCAAAGCGAGATTTAAGGTTCATAGAGTACTGAAGGCACAAAGGGTAGTGAACGAACGGTTGATCACGCCTGATTGCGTCAATTTTCAAAAAGTACAGCGAACGCGCAGTGGAGAGATAAAAATGTTCAAAAAAACTAGTCAATTGAAGGAGTCGAAATGATCGTATAGTTATTTGAAATGTGTACATAAATACTATCACAAAAAGTTGACTATGATATGATTTGGGAACAATGTAATGATATTGCGTAACACATCTATTTATTTTCTCAATGGTTGGTCAATACAAAGTATTTAGATCGGATATTTTGTGTAAGGAAAAGTGTTAAAATATAAAAAAGTTAACTTTTAAAGCGAAGTCGATCTAGCAGCTTGCTTTTGATACTGCTATCGGTACAACACATGGTTTCGATACATAACATGACGCTGTGTGCGTAACTGTTACATTCGTTGCGGTGCCTGTACAAACGAAGATACTGTTGACTGACCACCCATAGACTTTAATACGTTGCGATGAGTTTTATGGTTAGAGTGTCTTCGATTGTACCTACAAACGTAATATTACTATGGCGGCACTTGACTTGGCATGCCGGTTTTACTTCTCTAGCGTTGGACACTCAACATGAAAGAATGGCTTTAATAAAATAATAGTTATAAAATATTCTATAAGTAATAGTTATGTAAAGTGCCGTCATTATATCAATGCACACTATTTACGACACTAAAAGTAAGTAATTCAACTGAGCCATATAAAAAAGAATGTAACTCGA
Source organism: Acleris holmiana (assembly GCA_949316455.1). Lineage (NCBI taxonomy): Eukaryota > Metazoa > Arthropoda > Insecta > Lepidoptera > Tortricidae > Acleris > Acleris holmiana. The sequence continues at coordinate 17,013,309 of OX438763.1, forward strand.
AGTAAGTACTAGTTTCTCTTGAGGACTGTAATCTCCAGGATTTTATATTACACATATAAGTGCCTTTATGCGTACACATTTATTCTGATAATAGCTTAGTAGTCACCTTAAGAGAGTCTATGATATTATCTCTATGTAAGTTCAAATAACAGAAGTGTAATAAAAAGAAAACAACACATATTACTACTTAAAATTTTGGCAAAAGTAGTATCCTACCTATTTATCATTTATTATTGGGTTAGGCTAGTAAAACACACTTTCCCGAAATGTGCACTTTCTGCAAAGGTGCCCTTTCCACAAAATTTACACTTTTCCAAAACGCAGGCTTTCCCTAAATGTGCACTTTTTCATTCTGTCCACTTTTCCAAAAAGCACACTTTCCCGAAATGTGCACTTTTTCAAACAATGCACTTTACTAAAACGCATGCTTTTCCGAAATGTACACTTTCCCATTTTCTCCTGTAAGAATGAAGGCGTGACGTTATGTATGTATGTAGTAAGAAGTATCCAAAGTAGCCAAATATTAACGGAACATTTATAGTTTTGGTCTTTCTGTTCGTCCGTCCGTCCGTCCTTTTGGCCGACCTTCTGTGTGTCAGTCTGTTTGCATTTGCACTATTTCATAGAAACCCTTAGCACTATAAAACACCCTTAGGGATACCCCTATCCCTAAAGAGTACTTTCCGGGAAAATATACCTTTTGCGAAAGTGCACATTCTGGGAAACTGCACCTATTGACTAAGTGTACATATCGGGAAGTGCACTTTTAGAGAAAGTGTACCTTCCGAGAAAATGACCCTTCTAAAGAAGTGCACCTTTAGAGAAAGTGCATATTTCAGGAAAGTGTGTTTTATGATCCTAACCCTTATTATTGTTACTTAATTTTCTTCATTACATATTATATTGATATACTCGTATTACGCAAAGCCCGAGTGGATGATGTCGTTGGACAGAATAAGGTCACAATATTTTATCCTTTTGTTTTCCTAAAATCTGGTCTTTACTCATTATTGTAATTTAGACTATAATTTGAATGGATGGCAAATTAATGTTTTTGAATATTATATCATGTTTGCAAGTTCAAATTAAGGTTAATTGTATTAAAGTAAAGATATACAGAACTCTCACGGGTAGGCCCTGGGACACTAACATTTGAGTCTCGTTACAAAAAAAGGGCGGTGACGAGCGAAGCGGTGGGTCACCTCCCAACCGAGCGAAGCATGAGTTTAGGCAGCTAGTGGCGCTTTTGGTACCTATATATTTTAAAAGTAAACTTATTTATACTATTTATTTTTATAAGATATAAATATTTTAGGATATGATTTTTATCCGTTAACCAATTGTGTGTTCTAGCCGACAAGTACCTTATCCTTTTTCCTTAACTTATAGACATAATTTTTATCAAGCTATATTTTTTTATTTGGTGATATCATTAAGTTTGATCGCAGTAAAATATTTAATCTGGTAAGTATTTAATAATTGCCAAATAATACTGATACTTGAAATTTTATGCTCGTTAAAAGATTTACAACCATTTTCTTCTTTCATAAGATATATAATCAGACCCAATCGTCTAAGTCTCTTTATATTGTAGGTACTAGGTTGGTAGTTAATTGCTATTTAAGAGTAAAACAACTATTTTACATTTGATATGAGAGATCAGTAATCATACTTAATTTAATATTATTTTGTATATTAGAATATAATTGGCGAATAGCATCAATCCACACCCTCAAAATGTCAATATCATGTCACAATTTTCATATTGTTAAATTAATTAGTGGGTAGTTACGGTTTACATTCATCTGGCATAACTTTTTTTGGCATAATCATCATTTGGCATACAGGTTTTTTTCTCTGAAACCGTATACTTTTCAAGATTGGGTTCTATACAATGATGTTTTTAATAATCCTGAAAAGTATACGGCTTCAGAAAAAAAAGACTATGCCAAATGATGATTATGCCAAAAAAAGTTATGCCAGATGACGGGAACCCGGTAGTTACATGATTTTGAAATTTTTGCCTGCCATTGTTATATTAAAGCCTTGACTAAACACTATTTAGTATCGATATCGCCTAATTAATTAAAACTTCATTAGTACCATAAATCGGGCTTACCTTGATGTACGGGGTGACTTTGATACCAACTACCACTCGGTTTCTATCGTATTTATTCTTTTTTTTTGCCTATGGCAATACTGATAGTTGGTCTAAGTTAAAGTAGCGCGTGTGTTACACTCTTTTTTCGTTCTTTTGTGATTTTTGTATGTATTTTTGAGGTAACATAACTGCACACACGTTACGTAAAAACGAAATTTCAAAGTATTCTTAGTATAACTTTGATTATAGTGTTTTTTTAACTAAAGGTCTTTTTTTATTTACCAATTCCAATTAACTAGAAAAACTGATTATTACATATTTTTATTCTATAATAGGGAACATGCATTATTTTTTCATGAGCTCACTGGAAAGTGCTACGAGTATGAAAGAGAGGAATACCTGTATACGCTAAATAAATGTCGTGTAAATTTTTCATAAGATATGAAGCTTTAAAAAGTCATTATTCAGACCATCTGCAAAAACACTCAATACAAAAACATTCTAAACATTAAAAGAAGTTTTAAAATTTTAACAAGTTTTGATTCTATATAAAATCTTAATAAACGGGTCAAAACTTAGTGTAATGCGTTTTATATGCTTTTTTATATTTTCTCCCAAATCGTATCAATGAAACTCAATTCTGTTTTTCATGCATATTTTGTATTTGGTCTTATATTTTAAAATGCTATTAAACTTTGAATTTGATCAAATTAACCTCCCGGTTTACGGTATGAAACTAAAAATGTTTTTGGAACAAAATTCATGTAAGAATTGATAATTATAATAAGGTGATAAATAACAAGAGCCACACTGCCGTCATACCAAAGAAGGCAGCTAACTGCAATGAAGTAGTTGAAGCATTCTATACTCTATTGCTAACCACATAAGCTTTAAAATCCTTATACTATTACTATGCAGTTTGCCGCTTCCTTTAGCATCACGTAAAGGTTAGTCTTCGTTTCATAAAAAATAGTGGCAGCATTCTTTAGAGGCCTGACAACGACGCATTTTTCGTATTTTCTCAATAAAACTATTGAAGTGAAAATGAGTGTAATTTTAAAATGTAATATTATCCCTGAGTACATGGTGTATTATACCTGCAATATTTTGTTATGATAGGGCCTCTATTTTTTTTACATAATTTTGTGTTTGAAATCTTCCAAGCGAGGCAGAATATAAAATACACCAAATGCATAAGTTTAATACACTACTTACAGAGGAGAATTTCATTTTAACAACCACGAGATACAGGTCAAAAGCGTGTGTGTGACACGCTCGCAAGGAGTCTTCTGTACTCAATATCAAAGCTAATTAAAATAGTAAAAATACGATAGAAACCATAGCAATTACGACTCGTTCAAAAAAGTTGAACCAACAAAACTAAGCAACCCCAAGAACAGACCAACCCAAAATGAAACATCGAATCCGGTTGGCACCCTTAGCTACTGAACTCAAAACACGAAAATATGCCATGTTGAGCTTTTGTAACACTGCTCTTAATCATAAATTACTGGAGTTATACTGGAAGCTTTTTATGCAACTTGATAATTATTATAAAGAGTTACCAGAGTTAAATGCTACGGCGACTGATATTTTTGTATATTTGTAGTCATTCACATAATCATAATAAAATGTATATTATAACTATTGTGATTGTTTTTGTTTTATCATTATTTGTTTAGGCGAAACAGTTTGACAACTTTGGTATAAATGTTGCCTCAGTAGGTATGCTGTTCGTATCAATGTTTAAAAACAGTTTACAGTTTGACATAGCAAAATACTGGTAACTTGTTTTTACTGCAACATATATTTAAATAACTTTTTATTAAAAATAAATCGAGCTAGTCCCAAACTAAGTTTCAGGTTTATACCTACCAAGTATTTATCATAACTTTGTGTAATTTGTCATTCACGAGAATAATACACATATTATTTGACAGTTACGTATCTACGAGTATAACTAAGACTTTATTTAAGTCAAGTCGACATTAAACCAATTTTTTTAAATTAAATTTATGGCAACACATCTGTCAAACTAGTTTGTCTAAATTAAAAAAAAAACATTTGTAGTCACTGCTACTGGACAAAGGTCTCTTTTTCTATTTATCTCTCCCAATCCTGTGCATATTCTGGCTCCTTTCACCAGTTTTTTCCTCAATCTGATCTATTGTTACTAAATCTAAAATTAACCTTGACTAGCTTTGAACAAATATTTACTACGAGTCTGCGGTCATGTCGTCACATCCATGCCAAAGTCGCGAATCTGCACTTTGACTTCTAAAGACAATGACGTAAACGCCACTTGGTAAACTAGCGAATCTGGTATTCTTATTTTGAATCGAAGTGCAGATTCGCGACTTTGGCATGGATGTGACGATGTCAACTCATGTATCATAGTAACGCTAAATAAATACACACCGCATCTTTAGAATTGTAGTGACCTAATCCACGTATTTTGATTTTCGACTTCGGTCTCTATAATACTAAATTTAACACTCGAAATCGAAAGCTGTTTTTTTTTGAATTAGGTCATATAATTCTATGTAGCTCTGGGCCTAATTTCGTCTTATCCGATCTATGTGAAAGGATCAATAGGATCCATTGAGAAATTTGGATGCAGTCTCAGCAGCCCTTTCGTTCCGGATGACGTGTTAACTCGTCTTGTGCGATGTGCACTCAGATCCGGTAGACGAGTAAACTTGTCTTGAAAAAATTGACATTACATCCTAGATTAGTGCAATCGACAGTCACTTGCACAACCGGACACATAACTTCCTGTACTCTTGAGCCATATTTATTTGCTGTAGTTATTTTAATGTTGCCAACTAGTGAATAAACTTATTAGTCTACCCCAAGAATATTCGTTACGCATTTGTGTCTAAATAGTTACGTTTTGAACAAACAATATTACCCTCATTTTGACAATATTAGCCAACGAGTTATCTCGTCTACCGGCTCTGAAAAGTGTTTTACGTATAGTCTGTACTTTTAGGTATTTAAAAAAGTGTAAACAAACCAAACCACGTGGCTCTGCTCATCAACCAATCCAAGCTGTTTGGTGGAGCTTTGACGTATCAGTGTTCTGCTCCTATTGGCTGACAAACTGTCATCTGTCAATGTCACGTGGTTTTTTTATTTACACTTTTTTAAATACCTAAACGTACAGACTATAGCCGAGTTAAGTCGTCTTTCGGACGTAAGAGCATTTCTGTGTACGAGTTAACTCGCCTACAGGACTGAGGAGCAGGTATCAATTCATTGAATATGGAAAACTGGGTAGATTTTGTGTATGGCTTTGCCGGAACGAAAGGGTTAACACTCGTGTTGGGTCTGTTAGGGTTGCCGCACACATAACCGCTCGGTACCGGATCGGCACCACGTCAACTCTAGCTGTTCAGTATTCTTATATGAAACTATACTGTAACGCACACTTATCGACATCGCCTCGCCTTATATAAATGAGGCGAGTCGGTGCCGGTACGTTTGCGAGCGGTTATGTGTGCGTCAACCTGTTATGTCTTTGCATGCGTAAGTATTTATTTTTTTACTACGGGCACCAAGCTAAAATCTATTGCAGTTACAAGTCGTAGTTGTATGGGACCAGTCCCATGGTGGGATTATTAAGCTCGAGTTCATTTTCCCATTAGACCTATTTCGTGACGTACATAGGTACGTAGGTACTCAGCTCTGTTGGTTCTTGACCCAATTTGACGCACGGTCTTTTGGTTAGTAAAGAGATTGTTTATCGTCTGGAGACAGGCAAATATCTACCTTGTGAAGCGGAAAACGAACAGTTCCCAAAGGAAATGCGGTAATCACCTTAGCGGACGGAGTCGCTGGCATTCTTTTAAATTAAATATTGTGTGTTGACACATGCGGGCAGGAGTTCAGCAATCTTCCAGCAACATACATACCTACAACCGTTTTTCAGATTCCTAGGTACTTACAATTTCATGTAAAACCATCCCGACAAAAATAATTATTTTAGCTGGGATAAATACACTGCATTGCTAATTTTTATTAATTTCCAGTTATCCCTATATACAAGTAGGTATTCGAGCAAATGGAAGACACTCTGTAACCACTTAAATAAATCATGAATACTTAAGTATACCAAATTGGAACTAATTTCCTATACAACTGTAACACTTTTACGGAATTAAATAGATGGGAGCGCCGCTGAAAGGAGTATCTTTATGCACTCGCGGACTATAGTATAGCTTTACTGCAGTTGTTATTTCTTGAAACTTAGCGGAGTAGGTACCTATACCTAGTCAAGAAAGGTGAAGACTATCACCGGGGAAAGACGAACACTGTCTAATAATAATGTTTCGTAGAACATATTATCGTTCTTAACTAGACCTCGTTATCTCAGGGCAGTGACGGCAAAATAGGGAAACATGGGGGCAATTGGCACAGTTTGATATTTATTGTAAGTAAAGTAAGTACATATTCTAAAATGACAATCATAAATTAAAAAAATGTTACTATTTAACTATTAAACTTTCATTTCAATTATTTCACTTAAACGTTTTCACATAAAGTTATAAATAGTTATATTAATAATATTTTGACATAATTTTCTCATTATTATTTTTTAACCCTTAAATTGGCAAAAATTAAAAAAGTCCTGAATTTAAACCCTATTTGATTTCGAACCAGCATAAAAAAATATCAATCCAAAAAAAGCAAAAAGTGAACATTATGGTATGTGCCTTACAAGGCACACTGCCAAATTAAGGGTTAATCTTTATAGGTAGGTATGGGTCTCCTTGCTTAAGGGTGACCCAATAACTTTAGACTTATATATTTGCTCTGGAAAGTAAGCATAATTTTGTTTTGATATAATGGAAAAATTGAAAATGAGCTGTTTTGTAAATGGTGCAATTTACGATTGATTCAAAAAAATATGTCATACAGAACCATCTTAAAAAATGCTAATATAAATATGATATTGTTGCGAGTGGCCACAAACTTTCCTATTTTGACAGTTGTGACATTTCACTGCCCTGAGATAACGAAGTCTATTTATAACTTTACTCTCTCAGTAAGCCAGTAGGGGGAACTCAGTAGAGATGAACCTCATTTTGCACAAAGTACGAGTAACATTAAGTTAAATCTGTAAGTGGTAGCGACTCGATTTTTCACATGATCAGATGTCATGTTCGAATTGGCATCATTAAGTAATTTAATTAATATTTTTTACGGGTAAAATAAATACTTGAGCCTAGCTTGAGCGAAAATTACACTTTTAGAATTATTCATTATTTCCTAAACGATCCTCCAATTCATATATTTCTGCATGAGCATGTCCTCAGACCCAGTAGGTCATGTTACATAATGAATAGGGCAAACCTTTTTAATATGCAACGTTCTAGATTGGTGGCATGTTGCGACTCGATAAGGTTGCGTTACGGCCTGCTCTTAGTCTATAAGAAACAGTCTAAAATTTTCATTGACCTGAATATCATTATTATTTATATATTACATACTTACATAATATCACGCCTTCATTCCCAGAGTGGGGTAGGCAGAGCTACAGAATTACCAACAACTCTAAAAAGACTTGATAATTTAAATATTATTGAACCTAAAATGGGGACCCACTCGTCAAAAAACTTATCGCGTAAATCAATTTTAAAATTACTAATTTATTATCAGTGAGATCCAAAAAACGTACTTCAGGTTGCATTATTTTTTACTGTATTGTAGCGCCCATGACTATCAGCTCAACGTTGTGTTTCGGACAAACGGTAGACTGCTTAAAGATTCTGATTACACAGAGTACCTACAAGGCATGATTTCCATTAAGTGGGCAAGTAATAAGGGTTTCTATTGACTCGGCGCACGCATGCTACCCTCAAATCACCTAATTGATTCGCGTGGTCCGCCTGCGGCCCGCGGGAGCCGTTCGCGATCTAGTCACTGCCGAGCTTGTTAATTCTGTGAGCCAATGTTACTCGACACGCGATACGCTACGTACCTACTCAATTAGACTCTTTCGTTACACTTGAGTGATGAAAGCTTTTAAGAGGGTCCGAGCAGCCAGTGGCGCCCTCGTTACTAATAGTCTTTTATAAAAAAAAACAAAGTAGGTATTATCTTAAAATGGAAGGATGGTTTTTTGTTATTAAATATATAAATATAAATTAAGTAATAACAATGTAGTGGTATACCTTTGCTTGGCAGAATTTCATTTGCTCGAATATCATCTGTCATAATGTTCAACTGCTATAATGTTGTTTCTTATAATTTCGTATGCCGTAGGTACTCATTGTTTGCCATATTAATCAAATGTCAAAATGTTTCCAATAATATTAATTTCAATAATTTCATTTTTTATAAACATTGTAATACATAATTATCACATGACATAATGTCATTTGCCACCCATATACTCGTACCTATAATATAACGCTCAGTGGGTATTATGCAGTACTGGTATAATCTGGAATACGTACTACTATTATAGTAACCTCCCTATATCTGCGTTAAGGCAGGTCTCCGTTAGTACGACGACGAGCGAAGCGCGGAGGAGTGTCAGGATTCGGAAAGAAACACTATCCAGTATGGCGTTTAAATTTTCTATTAATAGTAGATTATACACCGAGGGGATAAAGCACAGTTTTATGTCACGGGCGCGATATTGAATCCTGAACGTAACGAAGGACTCCAGATTTAACTCCCGAGCGCAGCGAGGGTGTTACGAGTTAATTCCCGAGCGAAGCGAGGGAATTAAGAAGAGTCCTGAGCGCAGTGAGGGGTTCAAGCGCGCCCAAGACGAAAACAGCTTTATCCCCGAGGAGTGTACTCTACTTTTCTCACCTTTTGCGAGACAATAAAAAAGCGAGTCTACTAAAAACAGCGTTTTATTACAGTAAATTAAAATTAAAAGTGAAAATTGATATTTGAGACATTAGTCCAGTTGTGGAAAGACAATATTTATTTAAAACTTTGCAGTTATCACCAATGTATTTTATTGCAGCGTCTTACAATACTCGCGGCTTTTGTTTAATTTCAAATGTGTTCCATTCAGCTTGCCGTGGCCAGCTCGATTTTAGAAAATGTTCGATTTTCAAATTAGGTTCGACGCGGCGGTGGCGGCGGCGCCGCGCCCGGCCTTCGAGTATTAGTTGATCTTTTATTACGAAATTAGACTTTAAGGCCATTGTAATAAGAACTATGAAAAGTGAAAATATTACAACCCAGCGAGTTATAATGAGATTCAGTACAACATTACACCCCGGCTAAAGCCAAGGGCTTTAATGAGTTGGTTTGCGTAAGGTTTGCATGATATGTAATTTGGCATTGTCGAGCAGGTGGTGTGAAAATAATATTATTGCACTTCATAATAAAAACAATATGTATGCTATTCGTATCATTTAAAGCATCAAATTTTCGGGAAAACAAGAATATGTCAAATAACTTTTCTAGTAGACAAATCATTCGAGCAAATGAAAATCGGGCTGATGAAATTCGAGCAAATGACGATTCTAGCATATGACTTTCGAGCAAACAATAGACGACCCAATGTAGATCTATTTTTTTCAAAATGGTGCCACTTTGTTGTTTTCCGTGGTTCTCACAGTGTCGCTTAATGTGTGTGTGTAATGATGTGTGTGATTAGTTCTTGCTTGACACTTGTTCAACGTATTCCTGCTTTTTTTATATTTACTTATTGTACCTATATATCTGTATATATATATTTATAAATATTTATATAAATTTCAATTTGGGTATAATAATTATAATTTCCTTTTGTGTTGTACGTATATTGCTATTCGTAGTCATTAATTATTTCGTAATCGCTCAAAGGTTAACGGCAAGAGATCCCGTTAAGGGATAAGTTCGCCTTTGTACATGTCTGCTATATATTAAATTTGTCTATTCTATAATGGTTATCTCTTTTGTTTGTTCAATACTCGTTTACTACAATTAGCATTGTTATGTTCAGTTTGTTGACGTAACATTATTATATTATTATAATATATGCTGTGACGACTTTAGTTGTACACATTGTTGTAACTAAGTTACCACCCAGTTATTAGGTACACATTTAACCTAGATGGCACACTCCTCACAAAGTTCACATAGTTTACATAGTTGTTACATAAAGTGAAGTAACACCGAAAATATACCCTGTTTCTTTTTGGTATTGTTTGTAACTGTTACTACACATTAAAGCCAAACCGCGTACAGTCGCAATATCGTAACAGTTACGAAGCTGCGACCACTTCCAACTACTTTCACGACTCTACAACTGGAAATGGCTATCTGAGGTATTACACGTGGAGCGGCTCAAATCATCGGCGACTCAATGATGGGTTTGATTTCGGGACTTCACCCGGATCTGAAGAGACGTCGGACTGCTATGCTTGCTGTACAGTCACCAGTAATAATATCTTACCCAACATTGCGTTCAAAAATATCTGCCACGCTTTTATGCTTCTAGGAATAGAGACGTGTCAGATATTTTTATATAGGATAGCTTTAATATGGGAAGTGTAGATGTGTGTTACCTTTCGCAGAGTTCCACCACGGTACCATTCCACCACCACACCAATGTGGATGAATGGCATTCTTCAACAATGCGTTTCACTAGGCACCTAAGCTTTTAACTTCTGTTATTAAAGCTGTTGAACAAACTCCTCTTTGCGGCGTATTGCAACAGTTACGACAAGGGCTTTCGAGAAAAGACCCTTCCGTATCACACTACCATACTACAATTTAAGTATTTATTTGTTTACTAGCGACCCGCCAGCGGCTTCGCTCGCTGCAATTTTTTTTTCTTGACAATTTTTATTTTTATTTTTGTAAAATATATAATTTTTTTTAATAAAAAGTATCCTACGTCTAGTACATCCCAGAATATGTGTACAAAGTTTCATGATGATTCGTCAAGTAGTTTTTGCGTGAGAGCGTAACAAACATCCACGCTTTCACATTTATAATATTAGTAAGGATTATGTTATACGGGTCTAGAGATAGAAACCTATCTTGTTGGTACTTTAATCTGACGTTTCGTCTGAGTTGCATCGACAGAGCATAAGTTTAATGAAGCATGAAAGTTTAAATTTAAGTTTTTCGTGGCAAGTGGGCAAGGCTGGAGAGGGAAATAAATATGATACTCAATAGTACCATATTTAAATGTTTTTTAGAAGAATCCTGCAAGGTGGGTATCGAGTTAAGATCACAATCTGTTTACGTAAGGGAATAAAGAATAGGAAGAGGAGTTCTTAAGAAGCAAGTTGGTTTTAAGCGCGCCCTGTAACCGCTATAAATCGGCCGTCCAGAATTTACGAGGGCCCTCCGCAAATCGGTTTATATTTTCGATAAATAAAATTGGCGCGGGTTTTGCGAGGTAAGCAGAGGCCGTTAGGAGCGCGTCGCCGCCGCCAGCTGCCGCGTGCACATAAACCCGACTACCCTCGCGTTTTCTTGCTGACAATTTTTTCCTGCCCCGGTCATTACACAGCTGGGCCCCGAGACAAAACGGCGAATCGTTTAAGCCCTCTCCGGAGACCGTCCAATTTTATTGTGTGTACCTAGTCGAAATTGATATGCCGCGTGAGTCTGTCGTCGCAGGCCCGCGTGATGGACTCGACTCCTCGCCGCCCCATTTGCCGCCTCGCAACTTTTGCCAAATGGAACTTACAAATGTCTGACTTTATATGCTTTTCTTTTTAATCTTATCCTTCGGGTTTGTATCTCTCCCATTCGCTCTCTCTTATTTACCCAAACCCGAAAGACTTCAGTTTAGACCTTCTGCGTCTTGCACTGTATTTTTAGTTAATAAACCCTTTTTGAATAAACACGACTTTTCACTATGACAGAGCTTCACTTTGTCATTCAAATGTCATTGCAGTGTAAATTTTCTAAGGCAATGTGATAGCTTAATTCTGGACGTCGGAAGGCAAAATTATCGAGTTTGAATGAAGTTATGTCTAACGGGCGAACCGAGTGGGATGTGACGACCGTAGTAGGGGCGCTGGTGGCGTTCGCGCTGCCGCTGACGCTGCTGGTGCCGGACTTCTCCGTGTGGGACGTGGTGCCCAAGGTGCGAGTCATCCGGTGCCACATCCTGAGCCAGCATCTCACGTGGCCGCAAGCGAACGCTGCTGTTGTTTTCATACTGTCGGTGTTCTTCTGCTTTTTTCTCGAGTTAAGGAAACGAAAGTAAGCTTTAGATTAAAATAATGTAAGGTAAGTATTTAATTTTGAACTTTTGGATGGATAAATAAATAAATAATAATATCAGACACCCATTCCACTCAAACTGACCTAGTCCCAAACTAAACTCTAGATTTACTACAACACAACTAATAAACATACTTATAAAGATAAATAAATACTTAAATATATAGAAAACATCCAAGAGTGAGAATCAAATACTAGCGCTCATCACACAAATATTTTCCCATACTGGAAATCTAGCCCAGGACCGGTAGGATAGGTTTATATTAAGGTTTTTAACCTACACAACGTTAAATTACCTTATGTTTAACGTGTATCTCCGTGTATTCATGTATCTGTGTATCTGTCTGTGGCACCGTATCTTCCAAAATGATGGACCGATTCAAACGTATTTTTTTAATAAGAAAGCTGGTTAAAAACCTGAGGGTGCTTTGCTAGGCTTTATAAAAATCGGTTGTGCCGTTCTAAGAGTTATCATGTCTTTTTTAAATATTTAATAGTTATTACCAAAAAAAACGTACCTATGGGAAAGATTTGTTAGATCCAGAGCCCGGAGTTTTCGTAGCAATTTTTATTTTTATAGGGACTTCTCGTTTATCGACTTCTGATATACATCGTTTAATCGATACATTATAGAACACAACACAACATATCAATGAAGATTAAAATTAAAGGTAAAAAAATGTTAAATAGAGATTTGCAATGAAAAGCACAAACAACTAAACACAAAGTTCATACTAAGCGGAATTTGCCACTTTTACCTCAAGCCCTGACAAAGGGGCGATAGATTCAACTCCATTTTGGCTTCTAGGATGGATGACATGGTTGAGAGTGTGATGACGGCGAGCCAAGTGACGGAGTCGACGATGGAGGTAGAGAAGGAGCGGCAGGCGGCGGCCCTGCGCGCATGCGTGGATCTGCTTGACGCCTCCGCAGACCACTACGAGAACCTCGTGCTGTTCCGAGAGGGACTACGAAAGCGCGAGAACGAAGTGAAGCAACGCCCGCCCACTATCGAGATGAGTTCTTTAGAGATGTAATTAAGACCACTCATCCCAGACGTGGCTTTTGGATTTCATTTTCGTCAGGGCCTTTACCTTTGTCTGATCCAAGGCGTATTCAGCGGCAGACCAGACGTCATCGTTTATGAAAAGGATAAGGTCTGCCGTGCAAGCAAAATAGTAAAAATAAGTTTTTAAATTCTACGTTTAAACCGATGAATTTAGTGTTTTGCCGACATAAGTCTTCTATTGTCCAAAGTACAAATTAATCCAGTGTTATAATTATACTTGTAGCAATTTTAGTCGCTTGCTATGATGAAAATATATATGTGGTGCCGTAAAAATATTTAGTGTACATTTTGTTAATCATACTTGAAGTAGGTACCTAATGCGGTTGTGTTTGTGTATCGAACATGTATCTCACAAGGAAAGGCCCCCTACTGTCCGGCTCAGAATTGTTTGATTTTTATATATGTTAGAGAGTAGTCTAAAATAACGAACACGTATTCTTTATTAGCTGCCCAAACTCAACCTATTGGGAGAAATTGTCCTCCAAAGCACTGAAAAGTGACTAAACCCTCTAACTTCTGTAGAGAGTTTTGTTCAAGCATATTGCTGGTTTGATTAGGTATATGTTTGAGAACATGAAAAAATAATGAGCACATGTTTTGTAATATCGACTCAAACTCATATTTGGGCGTTTTCCAAAAAAAAGTGTACATCGTTAAGGACAAAAAATTTAAAACTTTAACTTTTCCATTTCGTCACGCAAATTAACGTATGTAAATGTATGGCTAATTTTCGTGACGAAACGGAAAAGTTACATTTTCTTAATTTTGTTCTTAACGATGTACACTTTTTTTGGAAAACGCCTATTGTCCTAAAAGAAACGCCCTCAATGTTTTATATTTCACATCGTTCAAGTTTTTTTTGTTTTGTTTTTAGTATATAAATTTTACGGTCCATAATTAGTACCTATCTTTTTACAAGCCAGTAATTAACTAGCAATTTGCTTTAACTAAACTCTACATATAAGTTAGAGGGTTTGGTCACTTTTTAGTACTTTGGAGGACAATTTCTCCCAATAGATTGTAATAGGGCAGCTAAAAAAAATACGTGTCCGTTATTTTAAACTACTCTCTAACATATATATAACAATCTGCCGGACAGTTGGGTACCTTTCTTTGTAAGTTTGAAGGATATCTTTATAAATAACTTTAGCTAGGGTCTTAACAACATACAACAATTATAACTTACAACAAGTGAACCTTGTGTGATGTGTTAGCCAATATCTTATTACTAGCTTCTGCCCGCGACTTCGACCACGTAGATTTCGATCATAGTTAATCCATCGGGAACTTTAAAAAAATCTGGAATTAAAAGTTGCTCATGTGTTTATCTAGGTTATAAGCTACCGCCATTCCAAATTCGTCTAGCCGTTGTAGTGTGAAAGATTAACTAAGTAGTAGAGAGCATTATAGTAGTTAGGATATCACAAGATGATATATTTTGATGACTGGAGAAATGGGGGATATTCTATTTTTTTCCTTTTTCTCGAGAGACATTGAACATCTCCATATGAGAGTAACTTTTAGTAGTAAATTGGCATATTAGGAGTGTTTTCCATCGCTTCTAACCGTCTCGGTACCAGAACTTTACCTACCTACAGTACCTACGGAGGCTACGGAGCGATTAACTTAAAAGAACCATCTTGAAATGCACACCCGAGCGGGTGTAGTTACGTTTACGTCGTTAAAAGAACCGCTGTAGAGAAATTCGATTTTTATTCAACGCTAGAAGTGTTCATTAGAGTGTACCGGGTCCCGCGGGACGTTGTCGACGCGAAAAAACCAATCTGGGGCTGGCAATTATGGCAAATGACCTAATTAGGAGCCGCCGGTGCTCCGCCACCGCAAGATTTTTCTCCACGCTGTACTTTGCGGTGTTTCACGAGAATTGCCTTTTAATAAGCGGTGAACGATAGTTGCTCGGTTGGTTTGCTTTATATTAAATCCCACGCGTACGCAGAAAACAATTTGCAACAAACATACATCCGTAGACATGCTATCAAATTCGTTTTTTTTGTAAGATAACTACTTATAACATATAAATGTTTAGAAGTTTTATAAAATATAAGTAATTATCATTAATTTACATTGCTTCTAACAATTGTACCGGGTTTCGGTTTACGACATAAGTCGGGTTTACGAGAGAGGCGGTCGTTAATTCGCGACCGAATAAACGTCGCCTGTCGCAAGTTTGTCGCGGCAAAGACGCATCTTCATTAAACGCGGCAGTGTTAACAATTAATTTGATTTAATGTAGCAATGTGTTCCGCTTCTTAATCGAGCAGCCTTTCATGTGATGCCAGCTGTATTATAGCTTTAACGCAAAAGTTTTGTTGAAATGCTATTTATCTAGGACTCATTGCAACAATTAATTAAGTATATTTTCAAAGTCAAAGTCAAATATTTATTGCATGTCACATTACAGAAGAAACAGAAGAAGGGACACATCTTAGTGTCCGTTTAAAATGTTTTTTTTTTATAAAAATTACTATTTAAAACGTAAATTGTACCTAATGTCTTTTACAAACGTACACTTGTTTTATATCGCGAATGCAAATAACTTTTCTCCTTTTACTCGTACTAACATAGTATGTACTCGACGATTCTTTCTGGCGCGAACTAACTAGCACTACTTACCCGGCCGGCGGATTAAAATTTGACACATTTTGTAAGGGCAAATGTGAAATTTCAACCCGGAGTAAGCCTTATCTATCCGCGGTTTGAATATAGGGTTCGGCCGTGAATAATCAGGCCTCATAACTAGTAAACTATCAGAGAACATAGAGAGATAGAAAGTGCAATGCGCCATCTTGAAATCCTTGAATGAGAAAGAATAAAAACATAACATGGGCTCTAAAATAGGTATGGCATAGTATATTAACATTTAAAAAAACTAAAGAAAAATAAATTTTTGATATACTCGTAAGTACCTACATATATTTAAAATAACAATTTTAAGAATCATTTAAGTTCGAGAAATAAACGTATTTTTTGCAAAATTCGTTTCATAAATCGGTAACTACGTGAATTAGTTCTTTTTACGTCAGCGTAAATTACCTTATTTACCTACAATTTCAAGGTTTGGACTAGCGATATGATAATAGAAATTTTTAACGTTAAACTTCGGTCTCTAATAAATAAGACATCGAGATTGCACACTACTAAAAAAAAAACATTACTAAGAAAAATAATAATAAGAATTATTCTATGCAATTTTATAGGTACTCTTTTATAATATTCTTTGTTTGTCAATAACGTAAAACAAACAAAGACACGGTATAAGTAAACTAGAGTGTCCGGTCGATAAAAAGTAAATCTTCCTGTCATTCCAGTACAAATTATAACCTCAAACCCAAGAATTGGTTTTAAATTGTATTGCGATGACAGGTGTCAGGATCTACCTACTTCTTATCGGCGAACACTATACGTCTAAACGCGGAAATGTCTCAAATCCTGATATTATAATAAATGTAAGTTGGTATCGAAGTGATTGATAAATGTTAATAATGCAATATAATGATTGCCACCTCCGTGAATTTAAAAACATACATAATGTTTTGGAAATCTCACAATTTGATTTGTATTAATATAATAATATTTGATACGCATTTTTGACTAACAGCATATTGTCTTAACAACAGTTGTTCTTCTTTGCTAAAAAAAATATAAAATATTTCTTTTTGCATTAAATATTTAAATGAAAATAAAAATATCTAACTAAGAAGTAAATTCTTATGAATAAAAGTTCACTTCCTTTCCTTTAAAATAATTAACTTGCTTTCTTCTAAAACTTATCTAGCATAACATCAGCCAAGAAATTTTAGTATGGGAATATTTTAATGTAATTTCATTAACTTAACCAACACTTGGCAGAAGCGCGTGGAGCTACCCACATGTGCTTCCGCTTAGTCCACAAGAGAAAATACTCTTTTACCGAACAATTTGCTCTCGCGTGTGACTTATTTCTCTAATAAGTCCATGGGAGTGTCAATAAATAACTCAAACAACTAATCATTGGCGAAATACACCTTAACAGGAAGCCATTAATTAAAACTAGCGACCCGCTCTCGCTTCGCTCCGGATTAAAGTATTATACATATAAACCTTCCTCTTCAATCACTCTATCTATTAAAAAAACCGCATCAAAATCCGTTGCGTAGTTTTAAAGATTTAAGCATACGAGTACATAGGGATATAGGGACAGAAAAAGCGACTTTGTTTTATACTATGTAGTGATAATAATAGTATAACTTAACCAAGGTTTTTATTTTACATATTTATATGCATCCTACACTAACATTTGAAAACAATTTCTTCTATCAAATTCCGACTGTTGACAGAGAGTCAATAACTGTAGTCCTAGGCGTTGTTAAGATGCATAACGCTGCTAATGTTTCTGGTTTGCGGTCGCGGTGTGTAAGCGGTCGACTCGAAATGCATGGATTTGACATTAGCGGTCGACTCGAAATGTATCTGTTTATATCTTGGCTAGGGTCTCTGTTATCAGTAAACATCGGTATCAACGTTCTAATTTCATGGCACCCGGTAAGTGTAGCAAAAAAAGAAATACATTCGAATATTTAATTTATCATAACGTTTATTTTGTACTTAAAGAGGTTAATATCCTAAATTTCATAAAAACTTAATACTAATTTTGCGGTCGAAAAATAATGCATGCCGAATAAGTAACAAATTTCAATTTAATTGTCACACCAAATAAACAATGTGCCAAGTCTGCAGCGTAAAATCTATCTGAAACCCTCACAACACAAGGTCCCAAACCCAACTCTGTGTAAGACCGAGTCCATACTCAGCAGAATATCATATTTGCAAAACATGATATTCGCAAACAATGATGTTAGTAAAACATGATATTCGCAAAACACGATATTAGCAAACATAATACTTATTCGCAAAACATTATATTTCCAAATAGTGGAATTAGGTTATAGAATCTTAGTTAGGTGCGGTAGTGGAGCTTCGTCGACACTGTCTTATTACCTAATAATGATGTTTTGAGAATATCATGTTTTGCGAATATCATGTTTTGCGAATAAGATGTTTTGCGAATATATTATGATGTTTTGCGAATATTATGTTTTGCAAATATGATATAAACATACTGATCAGACCGAGTTAATGGACATAACGCAAGATCCTAATTTTGTATTGACGGATGGAGGTGCCTGCTGTAATATTTCCTAATGCAAATAATGAAACTAGCAATTCTTGTATACATTTATGTAAATATAATCTGAATCTCGGAAACGGCTCCAACGATTTTCATGGAATTTAGTTTAGTCATCCAGATACTTAATATTAAAGGTTGACAGCAAATCCATGGAACAGATTTTAGTAATTTAATAAAACCTTAAATAATTTTTTACCGTCTTTCTTTTTGTTTATAAAAAAAATATGTTTGAAATATTACTTAAGTGTATTTTTTCGTATTTGTTTTTCTGCAAACTGTACTCTGCCAAAAAATAAATAAATAAATATCAGTAAGTCTTTAGAGTTGTTGGTATTTCTGTAGCTCTGCCTACCCCACTCTGGGAATGAAGGCGTGATGTTATGTATGTATGTATGTACCTACTCTGCCATGAAAGTTGAACGTTGATACCGATGTTTAGTTATCAGTCAGCTTATGTCAATCCTATATATACATTTTCGAAAATCGCTTACTTAGCGTTATGCATCTGGACTACGCCCTCTGAGACGTTATTAAAAATCTAACTTAACATTAACATACCAGCATTAACACAGCCGTCGCCGTATGAAGAAAATAGTAGTTTTCTATAAAACCGAATGTAGCAGAAATTACGCGATTCTTAACTCAAAAATTTTCGCCCGTCTGGCTTCACCCTTAACTTCACTCATATCTGTAAGCATCTTTGGCAACTGCTGATTCAGCTCTAAGTACTTACTTAGGTATTATTAGCCCGGCCCCCGTAAATACTTAAGTTTAGTGCGTCAGTTACGCTTTTATCATACAACTCATACCACTAAAAGCAAATTTAAAATTACACAAAAAACCGGAACTAAGACTAAACCATCGATTTACTCGAAACACTTGCATACCTCCGCAACGTTACAGTAACTACAAAGGTGCCACAAAAACTGAATAATATTTTATGCATTCGTTCCCACCGGAAGAAGCAGTTAGTCATTTACAATTCACGCGCGAGGCGAGGCTCCGAGGCTGCGACACCGGCGCTCCGTCGACCGTCTGAGGCAGATCCAGCACGCTTTCTATATTTTCATTAGACGCATCCACTGGGAGCGGATCAGAGTCTCGCAAAAATAAATAAAACTGTTATTGAGATAAGCATCTGTGCGGCGAGGCTTTCCGCTAAGTCCCGCTGTGTCGCGCTGAGAAATGTACCAAGATATGTTCGGATTACTGCGCCGCGCCTTCCGCGCGCATCCGCTTTTCCGCTGTACCTTGTATTATTTAATAAACCAATCTGCACTAGGATGTATAAATCATACCTCCTAATTTCTCGTTCTGTAACACTGACCATATTTATTGTTTATCAGACAAATAACCAATAACCATTTTTTTATTATCGGTTAGGAACCCGATAAGTGGGCTTACATACGTAAAATATGCGTATATTATTTTAACACTTTTACATACATACCTACATAAATCACGCCTGTTTCCCAGAGGGGTAGGCAGAGACCACTTCTTTCCACCTGCTACGATCCTGACAAAGCTCTTTCGCTTCTTCCACATTCATACATCGAGTCATGCATGCACGTCGGTTTCGGGTACTTAAGATTCCGCCCTTTTCCAGTATTTCCCCGATTTGATTAAAAAAAGTACGCCTAGGGCGTCCCCTTCCGACCCTTCCACTCACTTTAGCACTGTATATTTCTTTCGTCAATCGTTTTTCATCCATCCTTTCCAAATGACCGAACCATCAAAGCATGCCCTTTTTAATTTCACTTTCACTTTTATTAATATTTAAAAAAAAAAAAAAAAATAGGTTTGTCAATCCAAGGGTAAACTTTAGACATATTCTTGCCATGGAGCCGTATGTAGCTAGTTCAGGTGAAAAGTTATTACAATGTGACGGTACCTACCTACATCTGTAATTTAATGTGTTCTTTATTGAATTTCACGCGGGCTAGATACTTACAGACCAATTGCACATGAACTTTATTTTTAAAATGTAGTTACAATAAAGAACTTTCCAATGTTTTTTATAGAACACAATGATACTTTGAGTCTTCTTTTTACATTAAAAATACAATTGCATACTTACTCCACATATATTTGTTTATATTATAAGTAAGTAAGTCTTAGTCAAAGATGTGGATGGTCGGATTACCGTGGATGGCGCAGCATAGCGCGCGGCGGTTGTCGCAGATTGGCCGCGGCACCTGCGGCGACGGCCGGCACCTGCCCACCCCCGGATTAATTTCTCATCATCCCACCGCCTTCCCGGGATATAATGAACACGACATCCTTGGAGAAAAATGCCACTAAGCCCAGAGACGTTCCACTTGATTAATAAACTCCTGGAAGCCTACTTCAGATTTTATGATGCCTATCTTTGTTGAAATTGAACAATAACAGCGAATAAGTTGGGTTTTGCTGGGAAATGGAAGTATGAAAATGTGGTTGTGGTGTTTTCATATCTTACATTGTAAGTAACAGTGATTGTGTGGCAATTTGGAAGACTCCGGTCATGAAGCGACGCGTTGGTGAACCTACTCGCCCACTTACGCGGGCACTTACCGGTGTTCGCGACGCAGATGGCAATTTCACGCCCCACAGCCTCTTGTCTCGCGTGCTTATGTATTATTTTTCTCATTAATATGGAGTTTTATAAGTTTGCAATATACAGGTGTGTGGATTAGAACAATATGGTGATTGTGGAGCTCCTACGGAATTTCTTGTTATTTGCAGTTTATGTAACTATGAAATAAAAAATAAACTCGTGAAATATTATTTTCCCCTAAAACGAATAAACACATAAATGTAAGGATAATGGATAGGTGTAGTGGAGACTAACTTTTTTTAGGAAGTAAGTTTGTGGTAAAAAAAATGGTCTCCCTTACACCTATCCATTATGTAAATAAAAAACCACCCAGTAAGTTTTTTCAATCATGAATAGAGCAGTACTAAGTACCACTCTAATATTCATTTTTAAATAATATACTTAACGTTCTATCAGGGATATCAATTTGAATGTTACAGCAACTGTTAAAATAAAAAATGCATGAATTTGGATTTTATTTATATACTTCACAGATTAGAAGGGTATGTCTATATACTTACTACTATCCGGACACTGTCACAGAACTTAAGCATAAACCCTCTTTATAACTAAATTAAAATAAAATAAAGTTATTAGTTTAATATGACCAATATAAATAAACAACAAAACACACACTACTTGTCTATTGGTTTATTTATTTAAATTTTATTGCACAGTACAAAAAGTAAGTACAAATGGCATATTATATTTATACATGATGGTTTTATTTCTGAAACCGCAATCTTTTCAGATTTAATTTAAAACGCCATTGTATAAATAATCCAATTAGTGGGAAAAAAGAGGCTTTGCCCTACAAAAGTAGTTTTTTTTGTTAATTTGTATTGCTGGCTAGTCATGAAATATTTAAGTTTTCGACCTCGAGGGGTCACAGCGTAAGCCGCCGTCTTGAATTGAAGAGGCCAAAATTTGTTCTTTTTAATGCTTCAACAGTTGACTTTGTGACCAAAATGTCTAGATGAGAAGTATAAAGACAATGCAATTTCTGTTCTTTTTTTGTATTCGTATTAATTATGTACATCTTATAGCTACAAAGTTACAAGAGGAAGAAAAAAATATATTTACAATAAATTATTTTAGTGGCAGATCTTAGGTCCATCACCTTTGAGACAAAGCAAACTTCTTGGAACAGGTGTTCTTGGAGGTGACCTGAGCTGATTTAGCCCGGTTGCCACGAGGTTCCCACAACAGGACAGCAGGGAGGGGGGGGGGAGTGCATCCAACTAATTATGAACAAAAAATATGTGGAAAAAAATTATGAAGAGTGATTATTATGAATACAAATCGGTAGTAAAACATAAAATAGGAATAAGATTTTTATGTGAGCCAATATGGACCCATTTTGAACCTTATTTATTATGATACGAACCCCTTTCTTACAGAGTATTGCAAAAGTTATTGTAAACAAGGGAATAACCAATGAAACAATTTACAAATGATCCCGGTCTTCGGCATGTGTGTAATGTCTACCACCTTTTGGCTGCTACTCATGGCAATTTTGGCAACATTACTAAAATTTGATTTTAAATGGAGACATTCCGACCACAAAGTCACGAAGCCGCCAGACGATACTTCGTCACAGCCGCAAGATGGCCGCGAGCATCTGTCGGTTTGTCGCTCTTTCCTTTTAATGACGGTACTTCGATACAATTATTTGCTATGACGTATCATTGCGGTTGAAGTTCGTTCGCGTAAACACTCGTGTTGTAACCGAAAACGCCTTGAGTTATGTAAATTGAAATTGTGTAATAACAATCGCAAAATGCCACAAGGCAAATGGTTTTTACCATGACTTTCTCTATGAAAGATGCTTACGGTTCAGGGTCTACATGCGCACAAATCATTCAATTGGTTGTTGCCGGTACTTGAGACAGTAGGTTCTTTTACTGACATAAATTTAAATTGTCTTCTAGACCTTCTGACTGTGTTATTTATGCCAGTATTTATTGTATTAACATAAATTGGACGTGAGTTATTTTATTGCCCTGAATGCGTCGAGAATGCGTTGGGTAAAGGTTATGATTGTAACTCGGATTTGTCATAGCTCGTAAAGGCACGATTGTTTATTTGTATTTATCGGCATGAATTGAATATTCTCCGTAATATGCCGTGTAATAGGTTTAGTAAAAGCCTATTTATATTCTTACGGATTCGGGTTGTAAAGGTTTCGGTGCAATGTATTCCGAACCTATGTTGTAATGGAATGTTTTAAAAGGTGATGCAAATGTATGAAAAGATTGATAAGCTAATATTTATTTTTGCGTGACCGACAGTTCGAGGGGTTTAAGTAAAGAGATGACAGATTTTGTTAGACTGTTGTCATTTTGGGCTATTACTTGTTCTTGCCGCAGCCCGCACAACCAATTGCCTCTTCAACATGACGTGCGGCAGCCCTGTTTTACTCATATGGGATAATTAATTATATGTATTCTTAAAGACCCACGCAGGCGGTTTTTTCAACTAGAAATAAATGCAAATGCTATGCAATTTCTTTGGCAAATCTTCATCAGTTGACGGTCGCTGATGCCCTTAAACGCCACTTCACCCTCATTGTCATTTGTCGCTGTTCATTCAATCATTTCTGTCCAAACACGAAATATCACATTGATATTATCCCGACACAAATCCGTGTTGTGGTCCGATGGCGCATATTTGTGGGTGCAGAGAATGGCCCTGAGCGGCGCGCGGCGGGGGTCCGGCGCTCAACGGTCCTTGTGCCTTAATTTAATAATCGCATTTTGAACATGACGCTAAACCCACATAGCTAAACAAGAGTTATCGTCACTTCATCTAAACTCTATGCCATCGAAATAGAGCTTAGATTCAGTAGATTCCCACGAGCGGTTGTCGCTCGCATAGGACATCGATGCGACAGTCTATTACTGCCTTGCTTGATTGTTTATCTTCGAGCATAGAGAAGTTATCGGTTACAGAGCCAGCGGATATTTTGTTTAATCAACGATAGGAGTTGAAAATTAAATAGGAATTAAGTACCTAATATAAGTTATTTATTAGTTACTTAAGCATACATAGGGATATAGGGACAGAAAAAACGACTTTGTTTTATACTATGTAGTGACTAGCGACCCGCCCTCGCTTCGCTATCCGGATTAAAGTATTAGATTTGTTAGACGGATTTAGCGAACGCATTCGTCAGTAGCCGCTAATTATAAGGTCGCATTTTTTAGCGAATCAACTTTTCATGTTCGCTATATTTTGCGAACGCCTGATTTAGTTGCAGCGGATTTCTGGGTCGCATTTTTTAGCGATAAATTTTTCATGTTAGATATATTTAGCGAATCAATTTTTCATGTTAGATATATTTTGCGAACGCCTTATTTAGTTGCAGCAGATTTCATGGTCGCATTAATAAGCGTAAAAAAAAATCACAGTTGGATTCTTAACGATTGTTTATTTTGTGATCCTGTATTTTAGTTAAATACCTATTCAAACACTCAAATTCAGCAGGAAAACCTGGAGGATATTTGGGTACGTACGTATTACAATACCGAAGTTCAAAAGACCTAATTTCGTAATACCTATGAACGGAAGGCCGAATATTAGAATACCGAATGATTATTTGACCGAAAGTTTAAAATCCCGAATGTACGTTTGACTGAAAGCTTGAAATCCCGAAAACCATATTCCCGAAACACAAAATACCAAAAGTAAAAAATGCCGAAAGTACGTTAGACGATTAGTAAACAGCGGTGCCCCCTTGAAATATCGTCAAACGTTTCACCGAAAAGGTCGACGGAGCTCCTATTTCTGCGCGGTGGGGCCTTCGGCCCTGACACAAATCTAACCTAACCTTAACCTATTTTACCTAAGTTGAGACCTAAATCAACACTGTCCCTATTTCTGCGTTAGATTTGGGACAAGGCCGAAGGCCCCACCACGCAGAAATAGGAGCTCCGTCGACCTTTTCGGTGAAACGTTTGACGATATTTCAAGGGGACACCGCTATTTACTAATCGTCTAACGTACTTTCGGCATGTTGTCTCTTTGGTATTTTGATTTTAAAATACGAAAAATTATCTTCACACACCCACAAAGTTACGCCCACCCCCACTTTACACTTTAATTGTAATTTTACTAAAAATAATATTGTATCTTAGTTAAGTTTTTATAAATGTGACATGTAAAATATTACTTTTTATCAATAAATTTACAATACAATAATACAATACACCTCTGGGAGGTGCCTTAAAAAATGTTTTTTTAAAGATTTTATTTCACCACTTTATCGGCGTAAATAATATGGATACCCATACCAAATTACAGCTTTCTAGTACTAAGCGTCTCTGAGCTAAGCTGGGACAGACGGACGAACGGACGGACGGGCGGACGGACATGGCAAAACTATAAGGGTTCCGTTTTTTGCCCTAAAAAATGAAAAACGAAGGTGGTCGATTTACAAGAGCTGGCACGAATGGATTGAATGAGTGAACGAAAGTATACAAGTCTGTAAAATAATAACAGGTTTTCGGTTTGAAATTCGAACATCGCGTATCGGTTCAAAGGACGGCACTCAGTGATAGGTGACATTACTTTTGTTCATATCATTCGTGCCAGTGCCAGGTTGAATCTACCTTTTGTAGGAGCCCTTACATAGATAGGAAAAAACAAACACAAATAAAGCTTTTGCAAAAAAGGCTAACTACTCTGAAATTTACTGCAACTAAAAAAAGAGATCGCGAAATTAATCTAGTAATAAACTATAGGAACATAAATAAAGCTTTCGCTAAAAAATGCGGTCCTAAAATTTGTGCCTACTGAATAATGCGTTCGCGAAATTTGTCTAATAATAAACTATAGGAACATAAATAAAGCTTTCGCTAAAAAATGCGACCCTAAAATTAGCGGCTACTGAAGAATGCGTTCGCGAAATCCGTATAACAAATCAAGTATTATACATATAAACCTTCCTCTTCAATCACTCTATCTATTAAAAAAAACCGCATCAAAACCTTTGCGTAGTTTTAAAGATAATTATAAAGCTCAGATTTAAAATATACACACAAGTAGTTCCCTCAGTTATATTATTATAACTAAAAAAAGGTTAAGTGTGAGTCGGGCTCACGCACCGAGGGTTTCGTACAAAAGTAAGAAGCAGCGATTTTGCTGTGCAGACTGTGCAGACTGTTTTATCAATTTTGTAACAAAATATTAATTATTTTCTATAAATAACATAATATTTTGTAAGATTTTTAGTTTTTGTATTTTTTATTGAAGATGATTTCCTTTTCTCTTGTTGTTTTTTTTCCGTTAAACTAAAATCCTGCTTAAAAGGTTCTCTTTCTTTTTTTCAAATTATAATTTACAGTTTATAAAAATCCCAGTTTCTATTAATAAAACCTTGTGCAGGCCACTTGTTAAAATGAACAGGCAGAGAGATGGACAAGCATATGATTTGAAAAGGGTTTTATTTTAAAGGTTTTTTTTTTGTAATTGCTTTATGTTTGAATTAACCTATTAGAGCTAGGGCCAAGGACAACTTACGAGTACATCAAATTAATAGTTAAAGGCTATATTTTTTGAATTTTGTTTGTTCCAATCTCGCGGTGCGGCACCATTTCGGGTTCTTTGAATACGAAGATTTTTATTAAAAGTAAATGAATTTATTAAAAGGTTATTTTCCATGATTTATTAACTTGAATTAACTAGGAAGTGAATTATGTAAGAGTTATAAGGTAGTCTACGATAGTAATGGCGCATTGTTCAGTGTGTGGCGCCACGTTGATGTGATGTCCATCCGTGAGTGTTGTGTAATATCTCGGCGACGCGACATCACCCGACATCATCGATTCTTAGAGACCTCAGTGCAGCTCGACGCTTATCTACCCACGCTTAAATCAATTAGACACCAAACGACACGCGTTCCTCATGTAACCCGCCGGGGAAAAGCACTAGGGTGATCGAACCAGTAATGAGCAAGGTCCAATGAAGGACACTTGACTCTTATTTTACAGAAGATAAAGGTTATTCATTTGTTTTGCAACAATCAATTTATAACCTTATGATCTTTGAATTAAGAGTGAAGTGTCCATTATTGGTGCCTGTCAGCTTAAAGTGTCCAACACTGGTGCCATCAGTGCCATCACCCTACCCATCTAATATTTCGATCAAAATTATCCCGGACATATATGACAGGTTAACACTTTAACGTATATTTTTTTATAAAAATAAATCGCAAACTTTGGTAGTACACACATTAGCATTACAGATAACTTTTTTAGTGATTTTTGAGAAAGATAAAACTTTTCGTTCTCATACCTTACGAGTTACAGGACGGTAATATGATTGCCGCTGTCCGTCTACGACACATCTAAGCATTCAATTTGTACTGACTTTCATGAATTTACTATGGAAATTCAATTTAAAATTAGTTATTTTTCTCAAAACTTTATACCGCCTTAATTATCTCTGAAGTAGGAGTGTTATGACTATCAAGAAGAACGAGCAAGAATATTTTTAATTTATAGACTTTTTTGTTCATTTAGCAAAATACCTCAAATCATGTCGAAAATGTACCATTTATTAATTAATAGAAGGAGTGAATTTTACTACATCTATTTTTGTTATTGGATAAGTAGGTTTATAATTTCGATTCTTAATACCTAATTAAAAATACAAAAAGGTGCTTTTTTGTTAAGAAATTAAAATGTATGCGGCAAATATATTGCCGTTCACCACTAAAGGGTTTAACTGTAGGAACAAGGAAGAGGTACGAGTAGATAGGTTATATGCGTAACAGTTTTTATTTTATTAGCATACTTACCTCTCAGCCTGTCATGAGTAACTACAGTAAAACAACGCAATCTATCTAATCCTAAGAAACTTTTTAAGATTTCGGTGAAACCATATTACTTTTGACATTGTAGTCGTATTGTTTTTAACTCGGTCAACATTACTGCGCTATAATGATATCGTGTTTGACGTGTTTTAGAATCGTTTATGTCGCGGTCGCCGTTATTGTAAATAACGTAAGGGTTATCAAAACATTGACAATGCGGAAACATGTCAAAGACGATACAATACAATACAATACAAATACTCTTTATTGAACACAAAAAAAAACAGAACACGGAACAGTAAGTACATTTAAATCATAGGTATACAACTGGCGATCTTAAACTAAACAACTACAAGAAACAATTAAAGTATTTAAATTTTGAAATTAAAACTATTTGTATATAAACTAAATATAAATACCTACATGAAGTAAATAATTTAATAAATACATATATGTAAATATACAACTATATAATATATACATACATACATCCCCCAAAACAGCCAAACAATGACAACATACGAAGCATGAGATAGAAGAAAAAGAAAACTTAGAAAAATTAAAGGAAATCATTGCAAAACGACGACGACGACTGATGTCGTATTTACCGTGTAGAATCACAGCCCTGTAAAGTAAGTACATATATACATAAAATCACGCCTTCATTCCCAGAGTGGGGTAGGCAGAGCTACAGAAATACCAACAACCTCAAAAAGACTTGTATGAATTCTGTAACCACATTTTGCACAATCAGGCCAAGAAGTTTACTAGTGTATTAGTGACAGGTTGCAAGCCCATCGCCTAACAGTACGAGTACTACAAGCCTTTATTCCCTTAGTCGCCTCTTACGACATCCACGGGAAGACATGGAGTGGCACTATTCTAACCCGGCAACCACACGGACGCCGGTAAAGTAAATAAAAGCTATAATAACGTTGTCAATTCTTTAATATGTCAAAAGCAATATGGTTTTACCGAGTAGAATAAAGTACTAGCTCTCGGTAATAAATTTATCGTTCTACTTTTTTAAACAAAACTTCCATGAGAATGAGACTCAAGTCGAGAAACATGTCGAGCGATATTCGTCATTATTGACGTGAGTAACCCCTTGTGATCTCTTATCTCTTATGCCATTCTACTTTCTCATGGCGGTAACCTATCTAGGTCTAGCTTGTAAAAATAACTTGCTCCGTTCTTGCAAGTCAGTTTTGAACCACTCCGTAATTGTATGGGCCGCAATTTGGAATGCATAAGTAAACCCGAGGGCAATGCAATATTATGGTGTCGAGAAGCTGATCTCATGATGGACTCAGAAGGTGGCATCGTGATTTAACTATGCTGTACTCCAAGTAGAATAGATATTCGTTAGTTTAGTCTCGATAAGCAGATGACGACTGTGAAAGCTTGCTTCAATAAAGTTGTTTTAGTAAGATTTAATAAGAATAAAAATGAGTTACCTACATCCCAATATTATAATTTCATAACTGCAAGATCTTCATAAGTACCTATACAAAACAACTTCAATACTTTTTAATAGAAATAACATTTAATAGGTATGTTGTACTGACAAAGTAGGATATCTTTTGATTTATAAAATCCTAGGTCATGGTTGGAAAGAAATTAGTTCAAATAGTGTTTCAATAGCTCGAACTGGACAGTGGACAACATACTTACAAACTTAAAATTCTTTTAGGTGGCGATAACCATATAAAGGTTGTAATGCCGTTTATGGCGTTTATACAACACAGCATACATTGAAATTTGGAAATTTTGTTTTATGTCGTCTTATAAAAATCATCTATTGTTAAAATTTCGAAACGATTCTAAATAAACATCTTTGAAGTAACTTGTACTCGCCATTAGACCGTAAACAAAGTCAGTGGACGTTAATCATCACTAAATGTCTCTATAGTGAAGTACCCTCATTTTATTTCAAATGTTAACGATTCAGCCCTGCAGTCTCCGCATCATAAGCCTTTTCATCTGTCAAGTCTTAACAGCCGTGGAATTGGGCTATAATTTACGATTTTATCTCACACGGCACCCCGCATAGGGGCACTGGTCAGCGTCGTGAAAAAAGTTGCAGCGGGTAATAGAGGGATAATGGTGAGCGGTGACCGCCCGCCATGACCACCACGCCCGCTGTTGTGACTTGCCAAAATAGAGTCGTAATAATGAGAGATGGCCGCGCATATTGCGCGTAATTTAGAGTGATCGCGTAACGAGCGCCGTAGGCCCTTGCTGTTTGTCCAGCGGGCGCCTCTCTTGTTGAGTTATGCTCGGGGGTGATTCAGTTTCACTTTTGTTGGTCACTTTACGTCGGTTTTGTATTTATTGTTCAAGCAGGCAATACATTTAGTTTTGAAGTGACGTTGTTACGCTTTTAATAGGATTCGTTGACCAGTTGTTATGATCGTTTTATTTCGGAACTCTATGATAAATGTCGCCCGTTTAGCAGAGACGTATATGCTCGGCAGCTGTGCGTGCCACGAGACGTCGCTGAGGTCGCGTTAAGCCAACATTCGAGATTGATGCCGTGTCGGTCACAAGTGCCTGACAAATAGTTGGTCCATTGGTGGTTGGCGGCGCGGGCGTCTTGCCATAAATAAGGATTACTCTCGTGACCACGCAGTCTTGCGGAGTGGACGCAGCACAGCGCGCCTTGACGTCTCCCAAGCTCGCTCAAGTCATTTTATGTGCCCGCGTCAAGTGTCTCCGCTGTCCGCATCGTTTATTACACATCCACTCAAGCTTTCCCTGACTTATATCTATAGAAAGTGATACAGACATTCTTATCAAAATGGTTGCAAATAAGCTTCAGTCGAAGTCGTGAATTTGCGTTATTTCGGCGCCTAAGCTCCGAATTACAAGTTAGAAGACGGGTATTGACTTGAGTGCGGGATGCGCTAAGCCAGGGCCATTTGGAACTCGGCGGTGATGTTTCAATCGCAAGTGCGCCCGCGGCTTAAGAGGCTCTCCCGCGAGGAGGGAGGCGTCGAAGCATTCGTCGAACTCTCATCTCGCATACCCTTGATTCCTGACTTTTACGTGATATAACCACTGACCATAACTCTGAAATGGGCATATTCAAATACAATTTCTATTTCACCTTATCTGTCTTCATCCTAGCGTCTTGTGACCGCTCCCTTGACTACTTGATAATCAGGGGGACACTAAGCCGCAAGAAACAATTAGACTACTCTTCGTCGATCGTTTTCATGTAACGTTTGTTAAATTGGCTGTAAACTCGTACGCGCGATAGATCCAAACGCAAATTGCCGCAGAGGAGACGGGGAAATTTTAAGTTTGGTAATGGTGATCTCTAGAAGATTAGTCAGGCTTTACCTAAATTAAACTAAACTGCTTAACGAAATACACTATACGCATGGTCTAGAATAATTAGGTTCGTTTTGAAATAAGTTTATCATGGACGGTTTAAATTATAAATTATTGAATTGATTTTACTCTGTAAAGTTAAGGCAATTAGGAAGATTGTATGTAGGTTCGTATAATAATTAGGGACGTCGCGATATCTTGTGAAATCTCGAAACACATAACAATGTAGCGGGCAGCGGGTGCGGTCCAGCCGATGGTAGTCTTCTCACGTCGGGCGCCGGTCAATTACAGCCGTCGCTCCCCCTATGACGATATTGCTTTGTATAGCTTCCTATGAATATGTAACAATGCATTATATATCATCAGGATGTACTCAAGCCAAAGCAATCTAAGGTTTTATCAAAACAATACAGAAGTGCCACCTCCGTAAATGAAAACGTAACGTATCACGCACCGACCCTTCCCAAATTTAATACAACGCCGCCAGAAATTAAAAGGGTTACGTTAATATTACACCTACATATTGTGAATTCGTTACTTTTTAAATGCCTTAATCGCGGATCTACATAATAATGTGAAATGGGACTTCCCGTCCATCTGACAAGTTGATTGATGTGCGCTCCTAGATTTATTTGCTTAAAAAAGTAGCACGCTACCCGTCCGCAGAGCTTTTACGGGGACCTTTGTTTCATTTTTAAATACGGGTGTTTCATAATTAGCGTAATAAATTACGAAATGATAATAATGCGAGGGCCATCTTGTGCAGCTCACAGCCGCGCGTCGGGGGGCGCCCGCGGCCGCCGCGTGTCAATCACTCTCCCGAATGTAGAACAATTCTTATTTTGAAAAAGAATAAAAAATACATATCACATTTATTTCCCATCTCACTTCGTCCAGTTCGCATTCCGTTTGTGCGAGCAGAACGGGGTAACAAATCGGTCTTGTGGTAACATCTGTGCTGTATAATAGACGCTTACGTGGGCTTCTTTTCGGGGATTCGATGCGAGCCCGGTGGGATCTCTTTAACATGATTGATCTGTTTATTTTACATTTTAAAGGAACATTTTTACGGTTGCTTGTCAACTTAATAACAAAATGCTTTATTCCGGGACACGTTAACTTGAATTTTATTGATAGGTTTCTTTTAACGTTGTGGTATTCGTTGCGTTAGGTGGTAAATACTCGAGACGTTCAATTTAAATTCCAATATCAGTATACATGTGTCATTTCATGGGTTCTTTACGCACAACTTTCCTCGTCATATTGGAAGGACTACATACACAAAAACACATGGCAATACGCAATACGTTACACTATTATTTTTTTGAGGAATGAATTCCCGTCAACAATCTGGACTTCTCATTCTATTACACTAAATTAGAGTAAACTATTATTGATGACTGATGAGTAGGTACTATAATATTGCTCAAAAAAAGCCTGCGTAAGTGCACCGTAACAAGGTTTCACACACTACCTACTTGTCTTTATCTTTCTTTTTTCATTGATAACCTTTCACTAAAAACCGACCTAAAATAGGCTGAAGCCTGTTGAAGTGAAGTGCTGCAGAGTGCTACCGCGGCCGATGGCTGGCCGGGGTTCAAAGGCGCCGCGGGCGTGTGCGCGGGCGCAGCCAGTGAGTGCTGAAGCTAACCAGACTGACAGGTGTAGTTCACTGCTTGTAAGCAGAGAAATGCTCCTAGCTACTTACTTATTATATCTGTAAAAGAGTTTGCTATAGATACTCGTAGTTGTGAATTAGGTAAACTCATAAAAAGGTTGCTCTGAATCGTAGATACCTACTTAACATTGTAATTGTGTAACACGATAAGTAGGCTTATCGTGTTTGCCTGTATTTTTCGTATTTAATTGCAATTTACGTTATAAATTTGCGATGGAGAAAACTTGAACAATTGAAAACAGAATCTATCTTTTTCGGAAATTTACAAAAATCTACTTACACGGACGTTACATAAGACACCATTAGCATATTTAGAATCATTCCATCTTAGTCCTCAAGGTTGGCAACGCATTTGGAGTTTTAAGATTGCAGTCTTGAGACTGCTAATGTCTAGTCTGTGATCACAGTTACCAATCCTACTATCAGGTGGCCTGTGTGCTCCTGTGCTTTCTCCTTTGCCCTTTGTCATAGGTAAAACAAAAGTAATAGTAAAATACTTTTAGTAATTGTGAAATTTATAAAAAAAAATAGGCGCATTCAATCAAAGTTATGATGTTAATATAATATGTTATAATGCGTGGATGCGTTTAAGACGATGTTTGTATTGCTCACTAAAGGCGAAAGAAACGAGTGCGCCGACGCAGCGCTATCGGAAGCAATTACACGTTGATCACTTTATTAATTTTCATAACTACCCTCACGACATCAAAGGATGCCGCCGGCTCCGCGCGCCCTTCAGCGTGCCCTAGGCGACAAGCGGTAGCGATGCTTAGGGAGCACTCCGCACTATAGGCGCGAAGAGGTTAGTCGCCTCTTACGACCTCCATGGGCTCCATGGGAAGACATGGAGTGGCACTATTCTAACCCGGCAACCACTAAAACGTCAATATGCTGGCAACCGTTTAAGAGTGCGCCGAGGCAACGATACGTAATTACGAAAAAAATGCGTTCGTTTGATCGCCTGCTGCATTGTTTTTACTGAAGCTTTAGTTATGCAATTCATATGTAAGATATTTAAGGAATCACTCTATTTATCATATACTTTAGAAACACGATTACTTGTACTTCCCTCGATAGAAAAAACATCCAAAGATACCTCTACATAACAAAATAAACACTTAGTACGGCGTAATTACTTCACGGAAGATCATCAGTTTTGGATTTACAACAAAACTACACGTCTTCTATATATTCTACACTTTAGATTTGAAAATGTGTTTTTATTTTACTAATATGAAGGAAATACCTAAATTCGCACGCGTTTCGTCCATTTTAGCCAGAGCCGTCACGTTTCCCCCATGTCCGCATTAGTCAGGCTTCGGCCGTCGGACGTGGAGGCTGTGTCGCTTGGTGGTTGGTTGCGTTTATCCCGATTATTGTGATTATTCACTTTATTTTAAATGGGGAACAAACACAACCAAGAAAGGAAGAGAAGGGGTTGGCAAAAGCACAATGCTAAACGCTTGCGTGAAGAAATGAAGTTAGTTAAAATCGTAAACCTACTGATAGTGGAGTAGTTCTAAGAAACCTGATTTGACAGTGGTCAAAATGCCACGCTAAGGGAGGAGAAAATAAATCGGTAGCAACATAGACTGATTTTCGAGATGTATCGATTTGTATTACTAAGACTTTGTAATCGTTTAGTTGTAGTCTTGATGTTTTGGGCCAAAATTGGTTTATTTACACAAGTAATTTTAAACAACACGCGAAGTTCTTTCAATTAGTAGGTAGGTATATAAAAAATACACTTCTATGGTGAATATTTACCAAGATATAAAAGTAGTTTAGCTAAAAAAACACATTTACAGGCAAAACAAGCTTCTTAGAACGACCCGAGGTTTTTTTTACTATAATTAATTATATAATATTGTTACTTCTTGGGATGGTTTCAATATTTCTAGAGCAAGACATCTCCAGAAATCTGAATACAAAGAGAATACTCCGTAAGTATACTCAGTACCTAACAACTATATTTCAACAAATGAGTAAAATTGCAAAATTATTCATATTTTTTTATTTATAGGGTTAATGTTCCAGTTGTTGGCACTTCGCTACAAAGCGAAGAGTTAGGTACCTAATGAACCGGTGAGGTATGCGTAAAAATAGTAAGAGGTGTATAGGAAAACATTTTAATAAATTTAGTATGAATTTTCACATTATCTTTATATTTTTTCAATTTACAGAGTAAATGAATTGGTTGACATCGATTATAAAATTTACCACACAATGGAATTGTAAGTCCCAAATACGAATTATTTTTATAGAATGAGGATTACAAAATTTCATCCAAAAACTAATTCTGTTAATAAATAAATTATAGTTAAATCAAAACGTTCTGTTTTATTACAGGATGCCAATGGACCAAATTTCTTGTCTTTCAGTGGATGGAGAAATAGACAATGACATTGCTTACTTACACAGACAAAATAATGCCGTGAAGTAAAATCCGATATTGATTATTGTTGTTTCTTATGTCCTAATATTTTTTTCTAAAGATACCTGCGTACATTATTCATTACATTATATACATACAAACATTAAGTAGGAACTTCTAAATATGTGATTGATACAGCAGCTTTAAGTTTTTAGTTTTTTAAACATCAATTTAATTTTATACTTTATAGTGATCAGAATCAGACATTGAAGTTTTTGCGGAAATAATCATGGATAAACATTCGTACAAACTAAGATCCTTTTTTTTAAAGACGGTTAAAATACCAAAACCTACTCCTATGTGAAACAAATACTTTTCTGAAAACCGCATTAATAACGGTTCAGCCAAACGTGAGATAATCGCGGACAAACATACATACATACATACATACAGGTCAAACTGAGAACTTCCTTATCTTTGAAGTCAGTTAAAAATAATATCTTGAAGAAAGGGTCCATGACTGGGATTTTTGCCCTACTCAGCCGTTCTTATTACTTTACATTAGGTATTGAGTTCACTTTATTTTGTGCTTAGAATATTGTCAATAAAGGTAATTAGGTTTTATTTCATTTCAATATACAGTCACATTAAATCACGGGGTTGTTGAGCCACCATAGAACCCTGTCCTAATGACAGCGTCAAGTCACGCAAAAGAAATTATTTACGTCAAAATTTACCGTCAACTTTCTATGAAAGGGTTCTCCCGGTAACCTTCGGAGAGGGAAGATGACCGATTGGAAGATGTACGGCTTTTACTTATGATTTATTCTCTTTAGCCGAACAATTTGCCCAATAAATATTATAAATAACTTAACACTAGCTAAATACACCATAGATGTACAAACGACATTAATTAAAAATTATCTATCTATCTGTGAGTGGGTTCTAGAGTGGCTCAACAATCTCGTGATGTGACTGTACCTCAACAATACAAGTAATTCAATCCTACCTTACCTACCGACAGTAAACAACAAATTTAAAAAAAAATGTAGACTGAAAAAAGTTTTTAACTTCTTATAGTCAATATTTGAATAAAAGTATTCGGAATCGATTATGTTTTTTTATTTTGTAAACATTGGTAGCAACCTCCGCGCCTAGTGGACCGGCGCACGGCTCGTCAGGCGCGGCGCGCGGCCGGCGCATGGCTCCAGCTCGCTCCTTGCTGGTGTGCTATACGCACACATACACAGAGTGCATAAAATACCTAAAGTTAATGAGCGCAAAAAGCTCGGTGCCCCCTTAAATCACACCCGTGAATAATTCTTACAGCTAGAAAGGAGAATCGTACCTACAATGCAGGTTCCTCTAAAGGCGTTTCCTAATTTTTGTCCTCTTTTGACAATCGAAAGACCTTGCGCGCGTTAAATTCCATGAAACAGCAGATGTAGTGTATAATAGAATTAAAGTTGTTTAGATGCCCGTAGAATTTACCCAGAGCGGCCTCATTCATCGCTATAAGATCGTAAAAAGTAGATCTATGTTACCCCAAATGTAACGCGTGCGAAGCCGCGGGCAAAAGCTAGTTAAATAATATAATTCATTATTCGACCGTGGATTTATTTAAGGGCAGCTACTGGCGAGCGGCCACTGCCTGAGTGCTCTCGAGGGAAGTTTCTGGTCTTCACCTCACCCTTGACTTCACCGATCGGCTGGAGTGTACGATGAGGAGGGCAACCCTCAACCCTGGTAAGCCTATATTGGCTGATCAGATGGGAGTCGCAAGAGATATATGCTCTGATTCTCCTTTCGAGTCAGTGGTCCAACTGCTTTGTCCAACTGATCAATAATTTCCATTTGAATATCTAATTATCAGGCTTGACGGAGCTCCGCTCTCGTGGAGCTCCTTTTTTTGGGTGGTTTGGCCCTTCGGGCCTGCTGAAGAACTACAATAACCTAGACCTGCCTCATATTTATGATGCTAATTTTGATCAGTTGTACAGAGCAGTTGGTCCACTGCCCCGATACTCTGATTCTATTCTATTCTATTCTATAAGCTCGAAAGGCATAAGTGGCAAGTGGGCTTTATGGTCGTTTAAAGTCCACAGGTACCTCTCAAGCTTTACCCCCCTGGAAGTCTGCTGCTAGGTAAGTATCTGCGGCTACTTTATATCGCCCTAGTCCCAAAAGTCGTTAACTTTTCTTAACTAGGGTACACTTTATAATGAAAATGCCCAGATACTATACGAGTTTGAGTAAGTAAGACAACGATTTGCCCTACCGGGAATCGAACCCGAGCAGGGTCACTATCAACTAGGTTTACAGTGTCGATAATAATTATAACGTTTATGATAATGATATGGCGACAAAGTGAAATGAGGCCAAATTGGCAAGCAATACATTATATTGACTCAGAACCCGTTATAAATCCTGCTTTACTGCAAGATCTGTTAGTCTGGCGTAGGAGCAGCATCGGAAAGCAAGCGTCTGACTCTGAATGATGTGATATGTACTGTCTGAATGACAAAGTTTCAACTTTAATTTTGCGGACTTCGCGATTGTGAAAGTTTTACTTACTCGTAAATAAAAATCTTTTTCTGTTCAAACCCGAATCTGAGAGAGTATATCGCTAGCGCTCAAAATCTTGAGCCTGCGTCGGCGCTGCTTCTGTTTACCTCTCCGAGACCCTTGAAGACGCTTTAACAGCACTCGGCCTGGCGTACGCCTTTGATCTTTGCGCGACACTCTGGCGTCCTATCCTAATTGCGTTTTAAGATGTAAAGTAGCGATCTATGTTCTACGACAAATTATTAGTATCTGTTTAATAAATCAACTTCCTGGTATTAAGTACAGAAATTTAACTGCCTTACCTGCTTTAAAAATCCTAGTAAATAATCATAATATAGGGATGGGTATATTCCAAGTGACGTTTAAAAAATAGCAACCATCTCGCTGACGTTTAAAAGAGAAACAGCAACATGATGGATAGTAGTTTCCAAGCACATTAACTTAAAAATAAACATAAGATTAAAGCAGACAACATAAATCAATGGGTTTGGGAATCCAAACAAACAAAATTTACATGCATCACGAGATTCACGAGAGGTGAACACTGGAGCACAAGAGACTTATCTCGCTAAAACGATTCCCACATAAATAAAGCTCATCGGATATGAAACCGAATTTACATAAGAAAAATATAAAGAGGCCTAAACGATAGATCCATAAGGGCGGCGTATCGGGGAGCTTGGGACGCCGCGCACGTCCGCGGCCTGCGCCTCTAATAACAATACGAAATATCAGTTCGTTCCTCCGATCGCAAATCTACGTCAATAACATATCCAATAGTAGCGCTCAATTCATTCCGACATAATCTAATATAGCGGGGCACGTTTCCCGCCTAAATCTACCGCCACATGTCGCCAAGATGGCCGCCCGGGCCAACTAAAGAAAAAGGAGACCACGAATCGGTAATATCTTTCGAGTCCATAAACTTAAACGTTTATTTGTAGCGATATTTTGTCCTTTTGCGGATATTGCTTTACTACGTAAGCACTGGGGCATGGGTCGCGGAGCATGCGGATAATAAGCACCTATCAAAAATTTATGTTCGAGTACACTGAATCGATTGTTTGCCAAGGCGCCACCGTTGGTAATAGTTACTAAACTATTGATATTAAGTAACGACTACTTGTAAGTTCTTCATTTGGATTGAATTAATAGTTCGTAGAATTTGTGTAGGTAGTGCAATATTTTGTTAATTTTTACTGTTCAAGTAATGTTGGAATGGCTTGACAATGGAAAAAATAGATACGTACATTTAAGTATTTGACTTTCTTTCCCCGTTGAAAACAGCAGTACCTTTGACCCACTGTCATTAAATAAATATACAGCTACTTAAATAAGAGCTCAATACAAGACAAAGGTTCCTCGGCGTAATTATGCCTGCCGTGTTTGCTGGTAGCCACGTAGCTTCCTGAGCAACGATAGCTGCACTTACAATGGAAGGGGAGTAATTTGTCCAGACCCACCGTCGCGTTCGTCAGTACAAATAAACGCACGAAATTGCCTCAATTAAGCCATCCTTTCTAATGTACTGATTGATCAATCATCGGGCTCAATCGAAGGTAGTGTAAGTGCTGCTTTGTCTCGGGGCCGCATTGTCCGCGGACGTGCTTGCTGCGCGAACGGGCTCAAATGTTGCAAAGAGTAGGTACTGGGGAGGCGATGGGTTCCTTCTTTACATTTTAACTCTACGTTGTCACTGTTGCTTTATTAATCGTAGAATAGTGGTTAATAGTGAGAGCGAACTTCAACTCAACATCTTTTTTTTAGAACTCGCTCTACGAGAACAGCTGTTGTAATGTAATTATATATTTCACAAGATCTCTAGTTGTTGGATATAACATGCATGTTCTTTAAAGAGATGGGCAATTTGTCGGGACTTGTGAAGTTTATTAATCCTAAACTACTCTCTCAAATGTGTGCAATATCATGTAGAGTCTGATTCTCATTTTATTCTCTAATCTATGATAGGAAAGGTTTGCTATTTCGACTGATTCTATCATTGTGCTAGTAATTTAGTTTGGTTTATTTTGCTGGACTCCCGTTTTAAAGAGTTACACGCATTATATAATAACATATTAAAATTGCATTAAGGTATTTTGTTGACGATGGTTAAATATCTATGTTCTTTATGTTCCCCTTGTGTGCGTTATGATATACATAAAGGCTTTATGTTCAATGGGAATGAGATATTCAAGGCGATTACTTTTTGGGTTAATAAAATAGCTTATAAATAATAGAAAACCTTTAATTCATACAACAAATCGAACCATATTTACGAATACCTTACCTTACAGACATACTAATAAACCTACTATTAATTGCGGTTAACATATTGTTGAAAGTAAGTAAGCCTTAGACAAATATAATCAAGCGTGAATCATAAAAACTGAATTGTCGTTGTCGTTTTACTTTAGGTACCTAACTAAAAACTTTTTGGGGTTTCGTAGTCAAACTAGGAACCCTTATAGTTTCGCCATGTCCGTCCGTCCGTCCGCAGCCTAGTGCAAAGACTATTAGTACCAGAAAGCTGCAATTTGGCATGAATATGAATATAAGTCACGCCAACAAAGTGGTACAATAAAAAGTAGATTTTTTTTTTTTGTGTACCTCCCCTACACGTAACGTGGGGAAGTATTTTTTTTTCTCGTCTACCCTATAGTGTGGGGTGTCGTTGGATAGGTCTTTCATAAATATGGGTTTGTGAAAACAGTTTTTTTTCTAAGTAATCCGTTTATGAAATATAAAGCTTTAAAGCGCTAATTTTTGTAAGACTCAAGTGTCCCCCCCCCCACTACAGCCAAAACTACAAATACTAAAAATCAGAAAAAAATCTTAAATGAAAGAGCATATAACCAATTTTAAAAGTAAACTATCACGTCTAAGTAGACATCATTGGATCTTGAGATACAGGCGATTAAAGTGTTTATACCTACTAAAATCATCTACGACGGCACCAATTGACTTTAAATAGAAAATTTGTGATTACTTGATGATTTTCTACTTGGCTGACTTGGCTTCGGAACCCTACACTGAGCATGGTCCGACATGCTCTTGCCCGGTTTTTTGTTTAATTGTGAACGGGTACCGTATCATAGTAACCCTCAGTCTGAAATCTGCATGGCTCGCCGCGGCAGCGCCTTTTGATTAGTAGTGCCACCGCCAACGTTCCTCAACCTGCAGGTAAATAGTAAATAGTAACATCTGTCTGTAGTATGTAGTTCCTCGGGCGGCGAGATGTAAGGGTCGTCGGTCACGTGCGGCGATCGCTATTGATTTCCATTTAATTCGACGCGTGCCGGTGGCGACTGGCCAGTGGCGTATTCTCGCAGGCAAAGTGACTCTTGGTCGATAGGACTAGCTAAGGCTAAGGCTACACCGGAGGTTAAGAGGCAAGTTTACTTGAACGCCAACGAGGTGCACATTTATGTCACTTAGCTTTTATGGATTGTGCTTTTTTAAAGTAAGTAAGTAAAGGGTTAAATTAGGTTAATTCGAAGAATTTACCTTTTGCGAAAGAGAATAACACCGCTGGCGACGAGTGGCCGGTGCCGACAAATTGCAGCTTTACCTTCAGCGCCTTCATTTCTGCTGATTGAGGGCGATTGATTTTGTTTTTGTCTATTTGGTCGACATAGTTTAGGTTTCTGTTAGTCAGCAGACTTAATAAACAGCAACTTCAACAACTCTACTTGTTTAGATTTCAAGACAGATTTGGAACTATTGAAAATGTTGTTAAATTGATCATAGTAAAAAAAAAAACAATCATAATGAGTATTGATGCTTACAAATAGCTTTACGTAATTTAATACATTGTTGTATTATATAATATAACACAGAATCAATTTCTGCTACTACCTTCATACTAGGCAGGTAGCATTAGAAGCGAGTACTAATCAATGGTATAATGCCCAAATTGCCCAGTAGTGATCCCAGAAAGTGATTGTCGTCGGTCGCCGAACAATGGCGCGCGTGACTCCATCACCGGCGCTGGCGCGGCTCGAGATGCGATTACTTCGACCAATCACTGCTCACTGAGTAATAAAGCTTCATTTTTTAATGCTTTATCGCTACTATAATTCTGTTCAAGATAATACAATTCTAAACTAAATATTGTTTCCGTAGGTACTTCGTGCCCTGGCGTTTTCTCCGACATTTTTTACTTCGTTTAAAAGTTCGCTAATTGAATGCCGTCGTTTAGAGCGTAAAGCTTAGCTACTTGATCAATTACTTTTTAATATGTACCCTTTTTTTGGAATCGAATTTGTTTTTATACAGCCCAGTAAATTTAAAGATGGCTTACGCCGCCCAAAAAATAATTGATCGGATCTCGGTTCGCAGAGGAAACGGCGCGGAAGAGTTTTAATTAGTGAAAAAAAACACCACGAAACTTCCGACGTAAAATGCGGGAGACAAGGGTGGGCGAAGCGAGGAATAAAAATCTCCCGCTCGTAATGCGGGCAACATTTGTGTGAGGAAGACGCCTAGTAATGGAAGACAAATTTCAATATAATTTGCAATACATAAGCGTGTTACTTTAATAGCCCAGAACCACCCTTCAAATTAAACGGGGCTTAAG
The DNA here is from genome assembly GCA_949316455.1 of Acleris holmiana. Lineage (NCBI taxonomy): Eukaryota > Metazoa > Arthropoda > Insecta > Lepidoptera > Tortricidae > Acleris > Acleris holmiana. The sequence continues at coordinate 17,055,782 of OX438763.1, forward strand.
TTTTATTTTATTTTTTCCTCCGCGCAGCGGGATCGTGTTGCGGGCGCGTAAGCAAGCCCGCCGAGCACCGCGGCCGCAGCCGGGGCCGGAGCCGGGGCCGGGCGGGAGACGCGCACAAGGCGCCGGGAAAAAATATAATCCGGACAAATTAATTGCTCCTACTGGCAATAGTGGCGCCTGCAATACCGCCAAATCAAATTAAGGCCGCGCTGTAAAAACCAAATTAGAGCCCGCTTTAAACGTGAGAGGGTATTTAGTTGCAAGACGTTAGTTCAAATCCTGCCATTTTCATTAACAATAAATATCCCCTCGCAGTCGCGCGGAATCCTTATTGTTTTACTTTTTACACCCTTGTGTCCCGGGCGGGATATAGCTCGGACGACGTCTTCTACTAAGGCCCGAGCTAATTTGTTCTTTTTGTTTACTTACTTACAGGGCGAAGGTAATAAAAATTTGTGTTGCGCGAATTGTATGGACGTTAAATTTTATATTGCCGGTCCAGGGAGCGTTTTGCATTTAATTGGGAAAAATTTAGGGTCGGCGACGCGCTTCTGTGCGGAATTTTAAACTGTAATTCGACGGCCGTTACAACTTTTTTTCGTTTCTAAGGTTTGCGTACTTACAAAGTAGGGGAAGAGAGATTTAACAGAATTATGCGGTTCGCCTCTAAATCGTATTATGGAGTTAATAATGTTATAACCAGGGCAGTAAAAATAAGAATGCCTTTGGGCGAATCTTTAATATGGCTTACTATGAAAGACCGTTACGTGAAGAGCGCCCGTGTCGCGGTCACAGATGCAGTTATCACAAAGGGGTGAACTTAATGGTATTTTTTTGGCACATCGGTCCTTAATTACAGGCGATGCACTGAATTAGAGGGCGGCGGTGATCTAAAACAATAAGCTGACACCGTCATTAGAGCCGGCCGTTGCAGATCGCCGTGCGTTGCGTTCTACACATAATTTGAACACATTTAGCCTCATTAGTGATTATCTATTATTCATTACGTGTTCACAAATTAGATGATAATAGTCTGTCATTATGACCGAGAATTAACAGGAGTGGAGAGCTTTAAATTAAAAACGGTTTTGAGGACATTAATAATACCTACTGAGTAGGATATATTGAATGGAGACTTACATGATTGATTATTAAGATAGCTATTTCGCGAGGCTAATGCATGTTTCTTTATTTAAAATTCTGGTATTTTGGGAGTAATAAATATGAATAGTTTCTCAATTTACTTAAAGCGATACGAAAGCTTTTGCAAGTCCGATATAAATAAAATAAAACGCCTTAAGGGCGGGATTGATCGTGATTATCTCGGCTGTCGTTTTGACCATCTGCTTGGTTGGTTCCTAAACGCTATTGCGGTCGAGTATTTAATTAAAATTTTAACACAGAATAATGTGCCTAGTTCCGTAGCTAACGTGCGAGATGGATGTTAAAAGGAAATAAGGCCTTGAATTAGTAATTCTGATTAACAAGCTGCTACACTTATTTAAAAATAGAGCCAAGTGTGTCAGGTCCGTAAAAGGAAAATATTATTAGTAGCAACCGTATACGTGTATTCGTGTTAAGAGGAAATGCAGTCTCGGGGTAGGTATTTGAATACTATTGCTGTCACTCTGCGAGCGTTTGTCAGCCGAATAGGGCACGAAAGGGACAGTAGCTCATGCCTATGCAAAATAGTCAAAATCAGGATCCCGTTTTCCCTATTTCCTCTTCCAAATATGGACAACTTTTCATATTTTTTTCAACAATACCATAAGGGGGGTTTGGCTATGAGTTTTAAAAATAAAACTAACAATTTATTAAAGTTGTTTGCTGGTGTTGTTGTTGCCTAAAACGGTGGTTAGGCTTTATATTACAGCTTCTTTTCAGGACAAAAAAACAATACTTCCTATATATTACGCAAAAATTTTCCAACTTCTTTCAAACGCCTACAGCAATTGTTTTTTAATAAACACGATTTCACGATCGAGACTCGGGAGAACAGCAAAAATATTTAAAAAATCATGGTTATCACTTAAAGGCGGATTCTGATTAATATATTGAAATCAGATTCGATTTCCTTATGTTAGTAATTGAATAAGGTTACACTAATATAGGACGTTTCGTAGGAGATGCCGCTTTTTGGTTTCACACGTCAGCTCACATCAACAAACATACTTTTTTTTTCAGTAAATGCTATTTTTTTATATGGTTAGGATTGTTTTTATTTGATGAAGCTTAGGTTAATTCAAAGATCATACGATCATAAATTGATTGTTGCAAAATAAATTACCTTATCAACCTTATTATCTTTAAAATAAAAATCATAACCCCGCATTGTCCATTACTGGTTCCATCTTCCATTACCCTACATTCCTATTTCTATCCAGTAATTATTTGACTCTGCAATATAATATGTACATAAGTAATTTGATCTAGTTTCCTTTCATGTTCCAAGTGGCAATCATTATTTCCGCTCTGTACTGTAACTGCATTGATATGCTAATATAAGACTGTCACAAGCCTTTATTGTACAGGTAAACAGACGAGTACTAAGTTAACAATCACTTATCCCCCAACAGTCAAGGTAACAGCTAGTTTCGTTAATATTCAACTAAATCATTTTGAATATCGGTTGCGATGTGTGTTATTTAATCGTCAGGGTGTTTTGTTGTCCGTCATTACAGGCCTGAAAAGCCGCCAGTCCAATATCGTAATTATAATTTATTAAAATTACCACGATGATTGCAGGAAACGTGTTATTTAACGTGGCAGCGATACGATCTTATCGGTGCGATCCTAATTCCCGACGTGTGGATATTATCGTGCTACCTGCCGAAATCGCTCGGATAACGCATAGAGCCAGCTACGCTAATATGGCAGCTTTCACCATTCCATATGCGCGCTACAGAGTGTTCGAGTTATTGTGTAATACTGGTCAAAATATTTCTAATGTTATTTAGGTTTCGTTGTTTTTTTCCTTCAAAAATACCCATTTTGTCAATTTATATTACGTAGCCATATTTCGCTATTAGAAAAAAGTATCATTAGCATACAGTTTACAAAGACAATGCTTAACCCGTATTGTCTTTGTAAACTGTGTGATAAATAACAAAAACAAAACCGAATACCTAAATACATAGCGCACAGCAATTTGTCATTGTGACGGAGTGCGGTAAACAAGTGAAACGCGATCCTCCGCCGCGGGACACCCTCTATAAGGCGTTATTATCGAGACAAAGCGGTCTGTTTGTCTATCACGATAATCTGTGGACTGCTCATTTCAATTCCGTGTTGTGTAAACGCCCTAATGGACGCCGGTAATGTGACACGCTTGACGATTTTACTCACAAAATTGTTGTACGAAACTCTATTACAGTCTAATGACAGCCACCGTCTAATTGCAAGGTTATTACGTTTTGTTGTGCACGCGGCTTAATGATAGTGCTGGGTAATTATTGGGCGAGGTGAAACCCTGAAGATGTGTCGAATTGAATCGTCGGGCGCGTAATGACGGCTCGCGGCCGCGGCGGCCCGCAGCGGCCCGAGCGGCCGGCGGATGCGAGCCTCCAATTATACCTACACATATCAATGAATGCATACAAATTAATTTAACACTGTTTTTACCTGAGGCCGCGTAATATAATTACTACTTACCCTCCAAGCTTCAAGCCTCAGATGCTACGGAAATCGACACGCCGCTTACGGTCAACGCACGGACATAAAGATCCGCATGTCTCATAAATTTAACGTTTTCGTGAAAGCGACATCATTATATATTTAGCCGCAAAAAGTCAATATTACACCGTCACGACTGTCATTAAATGGGTGTTCTTTAAAATATGAAAACGGGTGTAATTCCCCATATCGCACGATCTCGTCAAAGATCTAGAGCGACGAATAGTTTCGTGAATAATTTACCAGACAATGGACTGTCAACTCTTCCATTCCATTATTTCGTGTTGTGGCGTTGCATGTCACGAGAAAGCCTGTCAGTAAATAACTCCCCATTATTTGTTTGCGCAAGTCAGTAGAAAATTGTTTTTGCGAGACTATGCGATTGATTGCTGACGCTGAAATAATATGCTGTTATTCGAAAAAAACACCTTTGCCCTAGCACATTACCTTGATAGATTTAATCCCACATAATCTTGTATCTAAAAAGTGCTTTCCAAATTAAAAACATGTATACAAAATTGTACAGCAGAAGTAGATACAGCAATGTACCTATCTGTGTCAGCAGCACTTGAAACAGTGACACGTGAAAAACAAAGACGTAGTATTTCACACAGTGGCGCGAGTCGATCGCTCCGTGCTTAGATATATTGTTGCTAAACCTGTGTGTAAGCGGATTTTAGTGGCGACTCGGTGGTACCGGGAGCATGTCGTTGTAGTTGAGTAAACTACAGCAGGTCGCTCCCGAGACAGAAAAATCTAATCTTAGCTTAATAGCATACGCCTCCGGTTTGCAAATGTGTGTCAACAATATGGCAATGGAAACTGACATTAAAATTCCCACACACACCATGACGGATGTGCGTTATCATTATAAAAACGCATCGGTCCTATTTGATAATTGGAATACACCTAGAAAAATAAACAGTTTTAACATTTAAGTTTGAAAGAATAGTCATTTTAACATCATATTGTATCGATGACAACCCTGTGTTAGAGCGTAATACCAAATTCAAAGTTTCGCTCGTCCCTTAGCAGTTAAGTTTAGTGGTAGGCAGGTATTACACCTAGAAAACTAAACGGTCTTAACATTTAAGTTTGAAAGAATAGTCCTTTTAACATTATATTTTACTGATGACAACCCTGTGTTAGAGCATAATGCCAAATTCAAAGTTTCGCTCGTCCCTTAGCAGTTAAGTTTAGTGGTAGGTACTTATATTGTTTACTGGTTTTATATAAAACTAACTAAGAACGTACTTTCATATTTAATTCTGGGGGGTTATCATGAGCTAGCTTTGCAGTTCATTTTACGGTGAGCGTAAAGGACAGAGCTATGGCGGTTATATAGCTCTGTCCTTTTCTCTGAGCGTAAAAAGAACTGCAAAGCTAGCTCATGATAACCCCCCTGTTAACTCTTAAGGCCAGTAGGCCTTTAGTAGTTTGAAGTGTTAAATAAGCCTACCGATGCCCATTTACATTTATTATTTCATTGCAAGATGTGGTTGTCTATAATTAGTGTAGCATTTAGATTTGTCATTATTTAGGTACCTACTCGTACCACTAAGCAATGTATACTTACACGGTTGACAATCCTAAATAAATAATATATTGTGGTAAAAACACATGTACCTACTTAAATAGTTAATATTTTAAAGTAATCTGAGGTTGAGAAGTCAGTGATATGATAAGTGATAAAAGCTAATAAGGCAAACACATTTTACAAAAACTTTATATATTTATGATGGTTAGAAATCATGCAAGGTAATTAAATACCGTAGTTCAAACTAGGCAATGCAATGGCGCAAGCGTGGTTTTCTTAATTACTAACATACGACTTTTATTCACGAATTACAACAGCGTCTTCGGAAACCTATGAAGTCTGCTGTCATTTTCTCTTCTACAAAACCCCAGCGACCTTTTATTTTTGCCGCGTCGCCTGAGACGGACCAGATTGATTTACGGGACGAAGTGCGAGATACCCGGCCCGGTTCGACCCGGTCGGACCCGGCTTACACCTAACTAAGCCCCGCCGGGCTTACGCAAAACACACGGTCGTACGCCGCACGTCGCGTCGTGACGTGGGTGGCATCGCGAATTGCCAACAGCTTGACTTTGCGATCGGAAGGATTGTTACACCTATTTGTTTGTAATGAGGTACTGTCCAACACAGTGAATGTTGGGCGTACGATCTTAATTTCGTCGTGTTATACCTCGATGTATAATATTTTTGTTGTTGTCGTTGTCGTCATTGTCAAACTAGACTGGTTTCCAAATTCAAAATTCACTAAAGACGTGACTGTACTAGTACATAATAAGTTTCAAAAGAAGCACATTTTTCTTAACGCACAATTAACCACCGTTCTTAACCAGAATCAGTTTTCATTTTGCATAAGTATTCTATAAAATCTTCTCCGTGTTTTTGCTTGGTGGCGGTGTTTCTCAGGCACAATCGAGACTTTAATTTGAAATTTCGCTTTTTAAGTTATTACACCTATTAAGCGAAAAGTAAGAAGACACGTTCGGTCATTAAAGGAAGTCTTAAGCAAGGCGGGCTGAAGCGCTGGATATTATCGCGCAGCTTGTTGCCCGCGTAAAATAATAATGGCCGAACTTCCGGTGCCGGCGGCGCGGAAAACTTAAGCGAAAAAGTCGGGAAACGCCTCCGGCCTCGCCGTTAACTTTGTTGACCGCTGGAATGTGACGTCACTTAATTTATAAACACCTAACTCTGCCAAGAGGCTCGAGCAGTTAATGACGCCGCTTCTTACGGTGCTACGACTTTCGTAGAACGTTACTGAAATATGTTCAGCTTAAAAGTTATGTTTAAGGGAATTAAGTATTATTGAAATGCCGTTAGCGAAGCATTTTAAGGTTTCTGTAATTCATCGTAGTTGTAGTGAATTGTTTTTAATACATATTTGTATGCTATGATGGTATGAATTGATTGATTGATTTGTAATTTAAGTCTTGACATAAAAGGTATAGACAAATTTAAGGTACTTGTTTAATTCATTTTGAATATCAACATTTTTAAATTTACCACTAAGTAAATACATACATTTACATATAACATCACGCCCTCATTTCCAGAGTGGGGTAGGCAAAGCTAAATAAATAACAACAGCTCTAAAAAGACTTGTTTATAATAATGTAACCACACCTTGCAAAATCAGGCCAAGAAGTTCACCAGTGTATTAGTGACAGGATGCAAGCCCATCGCCTAACAGTACTACAAGCCGTTATTCCCTTAGTCGCCTCTTACAACATTCACGGGAAGACACCGAGTGGCACTATTCTAACCCGGCAACCACACGGGGTAAATACGTCGTGGTGGTATTTAGTAAATACTTTACAATTATTTACTTATTGTTTTTTTTGTACAATAAACTCGCGTCAAAATCTTAAAAAAAAACCGTAAAATTTAAAATACTAATCAAACTTGTCAATAATAATAATATTCATTCTTTTATCTTTCTGTCTGTCTGTAAATCCGCTAAGTCCTCCTAAACTATTACTATACGGATTTTGATGCAGTTTTCACCATCAGTTACATAATTTTTCATGTAAAAGGCGAAGCGAGGGCTGCTCGCTAGTAATATTAATTAAATAAATCATAAAAACATATATCACAAAATTTTATTGCTTGAAATAAGGTTTAACAAAGGACTTAATTTGACAGTTAATAGTTCATTATTTCATCAAATTACTTAGTATATTAGAATAATATAGTATTAATGTATTTTTCTTGTGCTTAGTAAATCAATAAACTTATCTTTACATTTATCTTTATCTTAATTATTGTCTACTATTATTTTATCAAAGTTCTGACTACCGTCAATACATAATAACCAGATATGACGTCAATACGTACGTGCGTGTGAGTAGTATGTTAGTAACTACTTCACGTTTTCACGGGTGGTAGGACCTTGAGCAGGGTCCGTGCGGATCGCGACCACCAAACCATCCATCCACCCACCTATCTATTAAACTAACGCCAAACAGCACTGTTCTCATTGTTGTGTTCTGGTTTGGGGATAAGACAGCCGGAAAAATAACTAGTAAATGTATGCATTCCATCTTAGTCCTCAGGGTTGGCAACGCATTTGCAGTCTTAGGATTGTAGTCCTGTGAATACGAATATCTATGGGTCATAGTTTCCACTTACCATCACGTGGCCTGTGTCCTCGTTTGCCTTCTCAATGCCATAAAAAAACGTTGAAACAGCAATATAGATTTGGGTGAAATTGGAGATAGCTTATATCCTGGATGTAACATATACAATGAGTTATCCCGAAAAATACACTGTTTTTGTAGGAAGGTCAACGCGAATTAAGTCGTGAGCAGCAGCTAGTTAAAACAAAGTACATTAAAACCTACCCATTACAAATTGATTCGGCGGGTTGTGGGATATGACGATTATTTAAATAAAACGACCTACGCCGATAATGATACAGAAAGAACTTTGGAGGCATGTTCTAGAATCGGGTTCTAGTTCTGTGATCAAAATTTATTTTGCCAAACCCATCATTCAAAAATAAATAATTTGCGTAACCATACTTTTTAATCCTTTTCAAATTGCATAGGCTTGTAAATTATTATACAGGGGGTGGCTCATGTAGATCGGTTAGTATGGGCAAGTCTGAAACTATAAGGCATACAAAGATTTGTTCTTAAGAACCATGTCATCGATTTTTAGGACAAGAAAAACTGCACTCAGTTCGGAAATAGAACCTGGAAGTTATGAAAAATAAAAAGGTACATTATTTAATTTTCTACTTAGATATCAATTGTTTGGGTCTTAAGCAGTAAATGTTACTGTGAGACATGATCTCTAAAATGAATGTAATGCTTTGTTTTTCACATCTTTTAATCTAATATAGTAAGTACGTGATCAAAGTAACAAGTAACACAAATTCACCATCTGGAGATACAAAACGCAATAGTAAAATTGTTACCTTAACGAGATCAATGTTGTATTGAAAAAAGTGGTTGTCATTTCGAACACCTACTAAATTAAATGAAGGATATGAAAAACAATGCATTTTATTCATTTAAGATATCACGTTTTCATTGTAATATCTCTTGCTTAAGACCTACATAGTTGATATCTAAATAGAAATAATGTACGTTTTATTTGTCATAACTTCCGGGTTCGATTCCCGAACTGAGTACTAGTTTTTTTTAAATCTAAGACTGCAGTTTTTTTTTGTCACTGAAATCGATGACATGATTCCAAAGAACTAAACTTTGTAGTATGTCTTATAGTTTCAGACTTGTCCATACTATTCGATCTATATGGGCCACCCTATATAAGTTAGGTTAGGTTTAAGTGTAACGGTATTGCTGGTAAGAAGACACACGGTTGATTCTAACAAAATTACCACCGAAAGCTGTATCGCTGCCTATAGTTAATTCGACAAGGTTGTAATTACAATGACACTATAATAGGTATGCCAACGAGGATAAGGGTTTCTTGTTGACAACGGAACCCTAAAAAGGCAATTTTCCCAGAAACATAACAAAACAGGATGAGTAACCGCCTAAAAAGATTGAGTTAATTTGGTTAATTTTTCCCAAGTTAAAGGTAAAACAAATTGACAGACTGCGTAAGCTTAAGAATAGGAATGCGACAGCGTTCATTAGGTACCTACTGAAACTTAAAAAATGTTGGTTTAAAATAAAGTTTTTAAGGGCTTATAAAAGAAGAATAGTAGTAGTAGCATTACAGTCTGACGTTTGCGATTAATGATGTCTCGCTTCGAGTCCATTTCGATAACGGCAAGTGAAACTTCGCGTCGGTCCAAACAGTTGGGAAATCAATAACCGGGACCGCAGCCACTCGGATAAATACTGCCCTGACTATCCAATAAAACACGTGAATCGTTTACAATTAAAGCTTTAAATCGGCAATAGGTGTTGCCATAAATTGGACGAGAAAACAATCAGCGCTGCGCGTCGCTGGCAATTAGCGCTGCGCGGCTCGATAAATTTGCATTAATGCCTCCGAAAAATCCGAGCGGCAATAATTTTCACGTGCCATCTGTAACTCTATCTGTAGCGCTTTGTTATAGCCGTGCACGTTTTTTCACGCGGCTGCTGCAAAACGCAGTGTTTGGATTTGGTTTAAATTTTTATTGACTACCGATGGATGCGAGTGGCGCAAGCAAGACCAACCGTCGTGGAGACCGTTGAGCCTATCTCTAGTCTCTCGGCTGATATCATGATGGTGATCACTCGATGTTTTCATTATGGCTTGGAAAAGGCAAACAGCACACAGGCCTCCTGATCTGGACCACCTGGACTCTGAAGCCCATAGACACAGATCTCGAGACTGCAAACGCATTGCCAATCCACGAGGACTTGTTTGATGGTTGTGAACAATATTTATTATTTATTTAATATTTATTACACAGAAATAAGAACAAATGACAAACCTTATACCTAATAGCATTATCTCCCTATTTCTCTATTCTAGATATTAACTATTATGTAGATATAAATGATAAATGTGTTTGGTGCGCTGTAAAAAAAATACTAAAGTTTCAGCTGTTTATTTCCTTTAATACATTTTTCTTGTTTAGCTTAGCATCTAATCTTAATTAATAAAGATTTTGTGTGTTAAGGTTTAATAATATTACAAATTTATTCTAGCTAGCGTGAAATGTATTTTTCTTAGCTTTAAACTGTTTTGGTTATTAGGATGATTTAAATTAAAATATGTAATAGAAAAGGTTTTTAAAGTAATTTTATTTTAGATGTTTGATAATCTCAACTGCCATATAGGAGCCCTAATCGCACGTTCAGTACCATGAACTCTACTGTGGCCGCAGCTCATCATTGCATTATTCCGACCGTGCTAGGTTCCGGGTTGTTTCTTACTTATTCCTAACCTAGAGATTAAACTCCCCCTTCTTAAATTTCTAAGGATTGGGACCCAAGGTGGACCGGCGATCTGATATAGGTCTGGAAAATATAGGGAAAGGCCTTTGTCCAGCAGTAGACGTCTTGCGGCTGATGATGTTGATGATGATGATGACGATGAATTATCTCTTCACTTTGCCCACAAGTTATTGTAAAATTGTGTTATTACCCATAAAGTTTATTTCGACATATAAGCATCAATAACAGGTTACTTAAGAGGCCGTATACGTAATTTGATTTATGTGATTACAGACGTGATTTTACAGTTGAAATACTTCACTTCTACAAATTTTAATGCGCAACACGATAAATAATGTGTTTTGTGAATTTTGCTGTAAGAGGTTCAGAATATCGCATATGGGTCATACGCAGATTTAGGTTACCGCCTTTCCAGTTGACACACTGGAAGTTAACGTTTCTAAGGCCTAATTTTCTAGCTAAGCCCATTCCCGATTAAACGGCGTCAGGACTGCTTTAGCCCTATCATATAAAAATAAAACTTACATGCACACAAGCTATTAACTATTGACCACAGGAAAGACACCTTTTGTTTTTAAGAGTATGTATGACCCATATTCACGAATCGTTTTGACGTCTAAAAGGTATGAAAAAAATACAATTTATAGCTGGAAAACTCGTTCAAAAAATGTATGTATCACTTTTCACTATCTTTACATATTTCTTTGTATAAAAAATAGTTACCTAAGTAAAAATATTACAGAAAATGGGCAACAAAATATTTTAAATTTTGGCTACTTAAAACTTTCGTTCATACAATTAAAACAACAGTAATAAACTTCAGTTCAAAATCAATCCATTACATTAATAAAACATCCAAAAAAATAAATAAAATAGCATTATTATAATGTTTTAAAACAACCTAAATCTCGCATTATAATACTTGACAAAAAAAAAAAAATTGCTCATTCATTCGTTACCCATTTATTCGATCATAACTGAAATGATATTTCATGATGTGCATCAGAACTTATAGAAAAGCAGTATTTTAACTGTAAAATCACGAAAAGAAGCAAAACCGGCAAAATTTCGTATACGGCCTCTTAACAAATTATCATTTAGTTATTTATAAACACCAATTTTAAATAATGCCCCGGTGGGAAAGGTACTTCACTACATAGTATAAAACAAAGTCGCTTTTTCTGTCCCTATATCCCTATGTATGCTTAAATCTTTAAAACTACGCAACGGATTTTGTTGCGGTTTTTTTAATAGATAGAGTGATTGAATAGAAAGGTTTATATGTATAATACTTTAATCCGGAGCGAAGCGAGGGCGGGTCGCTAGTTAACAATAAGACTCCAAATTCAATGATATTTCTGGATGTAGGTGCCATCTACCGGGGGTGGCCAGTTATTACCGATTTATCCTATAACTCCACTGTTCAGTCTTTTAATTATCTATCCCAATGCTGGGTTGAGCCACCGAGTTGTTTTCCAATAAATGGTTTTCCTAAAGCATATAGATAAGCAGCGCGCCCGCTGCCGATTGGCGTGATTTACGAAACGCGCGCCGCCTCGCTGCACTTTACACTTTTGCAGCTCCGCGCGCACCAACGCCTATTAATTGATATTCGCTGCGACACGCGCTCTCTGATATTTTACCATTTTTACCCGCCAATAAAATCACCGCTTCACGCTTTCAGAATGATAAAAGGAAGGCTTCATTTGGCAGTATTGTCAGCTATGACGGTTGCGAGTTTTAAAATCGGATTTTTGGGTTTGGCTTTTTAAGAGTGTTTTTCATAGACCTAAAGTAGTTTCTTTTACTAGAAAAAAAATATCTAAAAGATTTGAAATTGTTATTTATAGAAATTACAGGTGTTGATTACAGCGTGCCTCATTGATGGATGACATAGTCTACAATACATACAATAGGGGAATCTTTACAGCTATTTCACTATAGGATTGAATCAAAATTTAAATAACAACTATGAAATTAAAGTCATAATTATTCATTTTTAATTTGTTAAAAAAATTGTTACCAAGCAATTGCTACGACTGCTACGCCGTAGTACACGTAGAGGTAATGAATGAAGTAGAACGCTTACATACTCGTAAATCAAAGTCACATTCAAGACATCAAGTCGAGGTTTTAGAGATAAGGCAATAAAAAAGGAGTATCTATTTGTCAACAGAGTTATACCTTTTATCGATCGCTAAAAATAAATATCTAGAATCTCTCACGATAACTCGTTTATTTTGTACTTTGTAACTGTAATTTATTACTGTATCATTTCAACATAGCTTGAGAAACGATGCCCCATCGTGATAGAGTCTTCAAACTACAGTTAACGTAGGCGGTGGAAATAATTTGGCACGCTAAGTACGCGTTCCCCGCTGCTTGGCCGCATCCGGAGACTGCGGGCCGCGGCGTCCTAACTCCCATCTCCAGCCGATAAATAGTCAAGCAAAGCAATATGCGAATCTTAAAAATAGACAAAATCTACGATCGATACATTCTGAGTATTTTATTGCTTTTTAATGGGGTAATTATTTAAAACAGGTATTTTTTTATAGATTTGTTTCAATTTGATTTCCAAATAGAGTGGCCGGGCGACGTGAGTGTCAGGCCGGGCGTCAAGCGCGATCCGTTCTCTTGTTTATGCCCGCGCCCGGTGTTTATGTGGGCTGATTGGTTCGGCAATGAATAACAAACGGCTCATTTGGACCTGAATAGGACGTTCAACGGAACAATTATTTGCATATGTTATGCTAAAGGCTGTAATAGGCAGTAAACGTTTACAATCTTTTTAAAAGATTAAATGTAAAGTACGAATTTAGAATAAAATTCTCTTAACTTGGTTGCCTTTTTAGTAATATAATATGCTATAATTAATTTTAATTCTACATTTGTTATCATATTTTTATTTATTTTACTTGTTTGTTCTTGTGATTATTCTAAGTTATGAACTTATGACACGTTTTCCTGCTTAATATAACTACTTACGCACTTTAATTATTATTTACATTGTTTTATACATTGCTAGGTTAAGTATTATCATCGTCGTAATCGTAAGCACTATTTAATAAATTACTGATTGTTGAGTTTCTTGCGGTGTTACTTCTCCAGTGTTCTCCTCTTGGAAAGCGCTGGTAAAACTTTAAACGCTAGTAAAAGTGCCCGTGCGCCTTCTTTCTGAATAGACATCCTTTATCTTTTTTATCATTTTACTCCTTCCTTGGTAATTTGTGTGCCCGAAGAGCACTGGTTAGAGTGGTTAGGTTGTTAATTTATACAATTATATGGTCATAGTTATACCAAAACGTAAATAAAGGGCATGCGTATTCAAATATGGTACGTAAAAGACACGAACAGTATTAACATATTTGTGGTAATGTTGACGACGAAACTTAATAACGTCTCTATCCCTTAAAAAATATCATAAAACCGTATGTTTGTGGGTGGAGGTAGACACCGGACGGACGGCGAGCGCGAGGCGCATAGACGCTGCAGGGGCAAACGTATTAGGTAATATATGGGAAATATTCAATTTTATAACATTCCGGAGCGATAACATCTCTGCTGTCGATGCGAGGTGTTCCGTGCTGTAATATAATACGGAGCGGAGGCCGGAGCCCGCTGCGCGCGCGCGGACATCGTAACTTAACACTTAATCATTTACACGGACACTTATATTGTCGTATACATGGCTGGAGGACCTACGCCACCGATATACAGGAAGGGCTGTTACAGACTCCCATCCAAAGTGAAATTAAAGGTACAAGTCTACCATTCAATTGATAATTCATACTCCTAGCGGGAGTCAGATTGAGGTTCAGATTTTTTTGGTAGGTAATATAAACCTTACAGGTCAAAAAACATAAAATTATAAATTAGGTTTACTAAGTACAAGTATTATAGGTAAGTAATAAAATTACATACAATTACTACGTAGGTATTATTATAGGTTAACGATACATTGTTCTATTTTAAAACTAGAACATAGTTTGATAATTGATTTATGGCATCAGTTTAAGCAGATAATTTTGGTTGCAATATCTAGCTATAAATATACTCAATGGATATTTAGTACCTAGGTAGTGCGTAGTTTTCTACAAACTTCTAACCATGGTACCTAGAAGTGTCTTTGTTTTAGAGTAATTCTGCAACACACTTACATATAAGATACAAGATCAAAGATTCAGTAAGAAGGCCGTACGGGCACTTCTACATGTTAAAAATCCACCAGCGCTTCCCAAAGGGAATCACTGCTGAGAATAAGCGTCGCAAGATACTCAACAGTCAGTCATTCTTTAACATATAACTCGCCAATGATAATACTTAACCTAGCGTTGAATAAAACTATGCATATAATAACATAAAATATCATGCGTTGAGTAGAAAAACATGCCAAAACTCAGAATCATGGCATACTGCCTTTTCGGCGACATAATTTTTCTATAACATTATTTCCCAAATTAATTACATACGTACATAACATCACGCCCTCATTCCCAGAGTGGGGTAGGTAGAGAGAGCTACCAGAAATACCAACAAACTAAAAAAGTTGCCAAACTGTAACCAAAAATTAATTAATTTATATTTAGAATATCTACGAGTAAGATACTTCGACAAATTACTATTTGTCGTTAGGAGACATTTTACAACAGCTAATTATTTAGCGTGAAAAATATTTATTAAATTTAAATTTTGCATATTATTAATTCCATCAACACTAGGTCACATCCAAACACACAACAGACAGGATCTACTAGGTTAGGTTAGATCAGAGCTATGTCAAGGCGCGTAGCACCTTCAATACACAAAATAAGAGCTCCGCGAAGCGGGGCTCCATCGACATTGTCTTAATTAAATGACATCTTTATTACCTTCTTGTCTTAAACTTGTATATGTTATTCCGGCGTAGCATAATTTGTTAAAAAACGTTTCACAATTAACTGCGCTTGACTATATTCCAACTTTTTGGTCCTCACACATTAAAAGTTTCGGAAAAAAACTGGTTTGCTAAATGATAATGTTTGTGAAATGAATCAGTTTGTAAGACGTTTTTTAACAAATGACAGGTTACGATAATTTCCTACCCATATTTTGGGAAACGTATATTATGCCAGCCGACACGTTAAATTAATGCAAAGATAACGAGCATATAAAAAATGATCAAGTAATTATTTCTTAATTGTATATTTTGATACAAGTCCGGAAAGTATGTCATTTTACACGAGCCCCGAAGTATCTTGGCCCGAGCTGCAAGCGAGGGACAAGACTCGGGACGAGTTGAAATGACAGTTCCGCACCTATATCAAACGACGTTTTTTAATACATTTGCGAAAAAATATCAATGAAACAAAAATAAATCAGTAAATAAAACTATTACAAGAGACAATTTTACTTTTAAATGACACAGACTTTATGAAATGGCAACGGTTGTGATCATTCAGCCAAATGAAAACAAAAGTCTAAATTACCTATATTTATAAATCAAAAAGTATAATTCTCTATTAACAAGCGGTAATGCATAAAGGTGGATTCACATTACACCGTACTGGGCTGGGCCCGGTTTCGGCATGGTGTAATGTAAATCCACCTTAATACGCAACTATCTAATCATTCGTAATACTAATTCAGATTCAGCCATCTTGATGAGAGCTGTTTTTTTTAATATTACCTAGATACATTTTGTGTGTGTGTATGTATGTATGTATTTAATTTTAATATTTTAAATTATATTACCTACGAGTAATGTATAGTCTCAATGCAAAATGACGTAATCAAAAAGTGGTTAAACATGCAAACTCTTTGGCTTCGAAGTTGAAACAAAATTATATTAAAAAAAATGGTAAACTATAACGCACTAGTGCGTAATATCCAACTATCCGCACGATATACAGCTACAAAAAGTACCACTTTTTGAGCAACCGTGTTAAAAATAACCTTTAATTGCAAAAACATAAAGTGCAAAGAGTTGTTGTGGCATATATGGCAACAATATGGTATAAATAGTTTGAGGAGTGATAATTTGCGATTCAATCTTCGCCGATTCCTTGGAAAACCCAGATTTACTACAAGAGCACATAAATAAAAATGAAAAGTATATACCACATGAAAAAATAGATAGTCCTAAATACCTAAGCTTAGACATTAACGACTTTCTTAAGTAACTTTAGTGTAGATAAGGGTAACTTTAAAATGACGTTGGATAAATTATTATAAAAATGAATGCATTGACGAATAAGATTTTGTATCAAAATGTACTATTCTTTCCTTACCAATCAAGGGACTATGCGAGCCCCGGACCTTTGGAAGGCATACATAGAGCCGAAACTAACACGTAGAGGTACTTTGGACAACTAAACTTTAATTTAGGAAAGTTATGGGGCACCAACCGGCGATTGTCCCTGGGTTCACACTATAGAAGTATGCTCTGTATTAATAATAGGCTATATTTTATTTATTTTATTTTATTTTATTTATTCGGGTCATCAACAGCAAAAAAAAAGAAAAAATTTGAATTGTTCAACTAAGACAACCGGTGAAATTACTAGCATAGAGGCATTCCATCTTAGTCCTCAGGGTTGTCAACGCATTTGAGGTCTTGGGATTATAGTCTTGAGAGTTCAAATGTCTATGGGTCTCAGATTCCACTTACCATCAGGTGGCCTGAGTGCTCGTGTGCCTTCTCCTTAACATAAAAAAAAAATTATATTGTTCTAAATAAATTGTGACGCTTCTGTACATTTATTATTTGTATTCTATTAAGAAATCACGAGCATTTAAGTAATATAGAATGAATGGCCTTTATTTTATAACACTGATGTATTCTGTATGTCAGCTGTTTTACTCCGAACCCAATACTCGTAACACTATACAAATAATGATAACTAATTTAGCAAACTGTCTCATCTCAATTTTGTTCAATTGTCTTATTTTCCGAATAGCGTATGCTGCCGAATTTAAATCACCCGCAAGTCCTGCTATATAGGGACTCCATTACAAGTTTTAGTCTACATACTAAAACTGTCCCTAAAAAGAGAGCCTTTGCACATCATTTCCGAGCACTCGGCATTAAGAGATATTAAGTACTTTACCTAGCGTGGCATTAATCCAGTTGTTATTGAGGAATTCCCGATTTACTACAAAATTAATAGTGTATCATCAGCAAAGTTTATCTACCTTGCGTGGTAAGCTGGTAAGTCATGTATATACCAGGGCCTAATATAAAGCCCTGAGGCATACCTAGTTTAACTGCTGCTGTTAGAATTATTATACTCGTAGGTAATAAATGACAAAAAATATTGTCCGGTTATGTTAATGTTAATTACTTGTATTTTGTTTACCTCAAGATAGTTTAAGTATTTGAACTAACTTTGGCAGCTGCAGTGGTCATAATATTATTATCCTGGTACAATGCAAGTGTACTCCTCGACCCACAAAGGATACTGAGCGGCCGCTATAAGTCAACAACGCGGGCAGTAAATCGGAAGGGTTCTCGAGTTGCGTGTCGGCTTGTCGCGTGGGCGAAGAGAAATCTAGACAGCTCTTAAACATTGACCTAAACTATTGTATTAAGTAATTTGCTAATATGAGATGCACAAACAAGTTACAAACATTTATTTTTATGCGCTACTGATTCCAACCAAACATTAAGAAGTGTGACAAAAACACTAAAAACTGAATATCCTTGTCTTATTAATTCAAATGGTTTTGCCAAAACAGACCACTGACTGTGAAGGTCCGCAAACAAAATGGTTAGCACTATAAAGCCTTCCTCAAGATTTTTATAGTACTTACTAAAATAATGTCACATAAAATTTTCTCTTATTCTTTTTATGAGATAAATAAGCTTTGTTTATTGTTTTATTTGGTAGAATAAAATGAATGAACATGCATGCGTTTTAGTTATTTTTTACCGATTTTAAACTTGTTGCTGAAATTTCATCTTGGAAAAATACTCTTGTGCTAGAAAATCAGCGCCTCGAATCGTTCGCACACGTGGGCCACCGGCGCTCCTGGACAATCCTGAGTTACGAGACCGGGAACAAAAAGATTGTTAGTTAACGCTCTCCTGCAGCTACCAGCCAGCCCATAACACAGTTCATTATTTATATTAACAGTTTAGCAGTCAGTGGCCAGCGTGCCTGATCCCAACTTATGGCCGCGTGAATATGCGTGGGCATTATTTGTACCCTTGTTAAGCGCAGAGGATATTATAAAAATGATTCCTTTATCCGTGCTGTGACACTCGCTGGAAATTGGTTGGTTAATTTATGGTTATCATAAAAAAGGATTCGAACTCGGTTTGGAATTTCATTCATAAGGAGGCAGTGGCGTGCGGGTCTTTATGGATGGATGTTTTCATTAATTTAACGCGGAACGGGGGAATGCCACCGAGGTGTCGGGTGTCGCCGGCCGCCAGATCGAGATAGCTCGTGCTGCGACTACTGTGCATCGCGCCGGGCATTTGTCACTTAGGATTAAAAATGACGTCACTGGCAACGAATGACACCTTATGTGCCAAATATGCCCAGCTCGGCTAAGAGTATTGGTCGAGTCACCTTGATACATCTGACTTAAATAAGTGCAAGTCGTGATCGAGGTTTGTACAAAATATTAAATGCAGCGTCATTCCTTAAGAGTCAAGTACGTGACTTAATTTATTGCCACGACGGATGAAGAATAATTGTTAGATATTGGAATCATTAGTCACGACGAGGCCGACGGTGGCGATGCGCGGTGCGCGCGCGGCGGCGGCGGGCGCGCCGACAGCGCCGCGGACCCGGGGCGGCCATCAGATAAGCGACAACTCGCGCTCCACATAATCTCTGCCGCGCATTAGTCACCGCGGTGACCGACTCCAACTGACTCGAATACTTCGCCTAATCCGCTCAAAATATTCGGAGACGAATTTGTCGGCCCGCTCCAGGGATCGAGTGATCGATAGTGCGACTCGCCACAAAACGATAGATAAAGGCCGATAAGTCACAAGAAATATGATGCGAACAAAATCGGGAGATGTACGTAATAAGATAAAAGTCAAACAATGATTCGACCGCGGATTCGCCGCGGCATAATTTATGTGACAACGCGTGATGGACGAGCGGCGACTTTTGGTAAACTATTTACATACGGCGGCGGCGGCCACGCTGTCGGATTGGGTTCTGTTGTGACAGAGGGTGGGGCTTAGTACCGAAAACAAATGTCACTGTTATTTATTAGGTTACAGAGCTATTAAGCCTAAGTAAGACGGGAATTATGGTCCTTGAAACTTTACTTCGATTCGGGAGTTTTTTTTTTGCAGACCGACATTGTTTTTCTCCTAATCCCTGACCCCGACCGTATTTGTTTTATTGAAAATTCATTTTGGTATTTGATAGATGACTTGTAGCAGTTTTGCAGAGCAGGCGTGCCTGTGAGTGAGCACGACTTTGAGATGCGCTCCCGTGGCG
This sequence comes from Acleris holmiana, assembly GCA_949316455.1. Classification (NCBI taxonomy): domain Eukaryota; kingdom Metazoa; phylum Arthropoda; class Insecta; order Lepidoptera; family Tortricidae; genus Acleris; species Acleris holmiana. The sequence continues at coordinate 17,075,797 of OX438763.1, forward strand.
ATGGTTCGGTGAAATTGAATCTAGACGCGGCGCGGCCGGCAATTCCCTCAGCGCGCTGACTTAGATTGCTTCCTCGAGATTGTCTCCCGCTAACTGGTTGTACGCACACGATTTCCTTTTGCCTGAAGAATTTAGAATTTAAATGGAAATAGGTATATTTTTGTTTCAGTATTACTGCCTTAAATATCTTAAATTCATTTGTCTACGAGTATTGTATAATAGGTACATTGTTGTCAGACTCTGGAAATTTTGGGTGGTTGTGGGCTGCCTATTTTGATATGCATTCGAGCAGTTTGTCACCAATATGAGTGTGATTGTGTCAGTGCGAAGATGGCGCGTAGTGTCGCGAAGCCGTTAGCCGCGCGACAATCCCGCGGAGGCCGGCGGCAGCGTCGTTTTTATCTGCTCCTCGCCGCGCTCGCTCGACCGTGTAATTGGATGAGAACGACGCGATCCCAATAGCGCGCCCTTATCTGTTCGCGGCAAATCCTCCCTCCCGGCACCCTGACACACCCCCGCGCGCCCCGACGATGCTTCGGCAATAAGTTTTTAGTGAGTAATTCAAGATAACCCCTTGATGTTGTTCATTTTCACACTTCCTTTCGCGAGAACAGCTCTTTATTGCGTAATATGTAACTGTCTCCTCGCCGACGGGCGTCCCGGGGCGCAGACTAACTTTGCCCCTTCTATGATGTTAATGCGATCGCCCCCGACCCTCCTATCTGGATAATGATAATTGCTTTTTCAAAAATTATTGTTTGATGTCGTTTAATGTGATTTCTGGAAGTTTCGTGAATTGCCTTTTGACTTTGTGACGTTAACAGTTAATAGATTATAATAATCTGTTTCCAAATATCTCTACATCAAGGACTTTAATAGAGGTTGTTATTTAAAATTAACTACTTTCTTAACAGACAGTAATCTAATGTTTAATAATATGTATCAATACGTAACATTAAAGTTGAGTCGCAGCTTGCTCCTTTTTTTTACTTTTAATCTGAACTTTCAAGAGCAACATTAAAAAGAGAAAAAAGCTCCGGGTAGAAAGCGAGATGCTGCGAATTGTCGTCGTATTAGCCTGTATTAGGGCTGCGCTGCCCGCTGCCCGCTGCCGGCAGCCCGCTGCCACGCTAAGCCTGCTTTACAACGGGTATTCGAGACAGCGCGGCGAGCTGCCTCAATTCTCGGCGGAGCCAGGACAATGAGCTCCGCAAAGTGCAGACGTTGGTGCTAGCGCCTAGATTTTAATTATTTTGTCTGATACATTTGAAAGTAAGATTAAAATACTTATGTGAATGTGTTTAATTTATACTTTAACCCTGGCATGTGAACTTACTTAAACCCTGCTGCTATATATTAAGTATTATGTTGATGCCAGGGTTTAGGTATAAATAAAACACATTCACCATTAGTATTTTAAATAATGTAAATGTGTTTTATTTCAACTTAAACCGTGGCATCAGTATAAAGTGGCTTAATAAAGCAGCAAGAAAAAATGAAGAGGGGTAAGGAATAAACAAACATGTCACGTTAGTTTGTCAAAGTTAGGTTATGTTATGTTTCTGAAAACAGTTTCATTTTCGGGGGTTTTTTTTAGATGTTGAATAAAATCGTTGGACAACATGAAGCCAACAGGTCCAGAAAAAACATGTTTTTTAATCAATTTCTGGAGGTGATATTGTAATAAGACAAATTATTGTTGTGTAGTATTTAGAGTTAATGTCAATATAAGGTTGCAGATTCAAAACACTATTTATAACATATTCAATTTCTCCTGTAATATTTATAGAAACTAAAAAAAAAAACAGTGATTTCGAATTAATGACACGTAACTTTCACATTCGTTTGACTTTTCCCTGTGTTAATAAAGATATCCTATAAAAATCTTATTCTCGTCTCTAATAAAAGTCTGATTGTCGTGTCCGAGATTCGAACCTGGGTATGCAAATGTAAGCATCGCGGGCAGAAAGTGGCCGCTTATCGCTGGCTCTGTGAGAGTACTGGCGCACTGTCGTCGTACCCTGCGCTATCTGATGGGCCGCCTATCTCTACTCTGCTAACAACTGCTGAAACTAGGACGTGGCTGTTTTGTTGCTTTTTATATGCATCATAATGATTATTATGTATGGGTTTTGCATTGCCTTGCCTTCGCGAACTACCTGCATTTGTAAGAAAAGCAAAAAAGAAATAAAGTGGTAACCTTGTATCTAACTAACCTTGTGAGCATTCTTCTTGTGAGAAACTCTTTTACCACTTTTCGACTCTATTTCTATAGTACCTACTAATTGAAGTTAAAATGTGGTAAAAAACTTGCTTGGTCGATCTTTACGATTTTTACTTTTTTATAGTCATAGGATTGATTAGAAATTATGCATAGTGACTTATGCGATTTTGACGACAATTCAAAACATGATACGGTCAATAGCTTGAATTGTTGGACTACTCGTGTGTTGCCGCTATTGTCACGATGGGTTCTATGGCGTCCCAAGTGTCCCAACTATCGATTAGATAATGTTATTGACCATACCATCGAACTGGTATGATGATAAAGATGTTTGACTCTTATTTTAATATCGATTATATCGTCAGTGTTAAGAGTACAGTCGGTAAAAACTAGTGTTACGTAAAATATAGTCGGTCAAATTTATGGAGCGAAGTCGGTACCGTAAAAAGTGATTAAAGTGATTGAACGTTAGAAAAAAATATTAATAATAATTACAAAGTTTCTACAAAACATCAAAACTTTAGTAAGCTGTTTAAGATTGATAAAGCCTTAGGAGCAATTTATTTCAAATCTATCGTATAAACGAAGACGATTTTCAACTTATTGAACTGTGATAGTTGAGTTTCTAAATGTGAGCGACCGTAACATCAAATCCCCTCTAAGGCTTATCATTATTATTCTCCGAAATGAAAATCTGATCTCTGAATATAAATAAATTCGATATTGATACGTTTCATATTACTTTGGCAATAAATGAGAAAGCAATTTGTGGTTCGTAGAACAATTTGGCAAGATCAATGGGAACACGGCTCGTCTCGGGATCAATACGGGGGCTCGGGACAGCCGCGGCGACGGCGGGGACTGGACACACTACTTATGAGTTTTTAACTGGAAGAGGCGCCCTAAACGGATAACTTAGTCTTTATATATTTTCATGTATATACTAAAGAGGTGTTTTTTTTTCGTTTGTGCAATAATGTGTTCGAAAGTGTTTTGTGTCGCCCTTCTGCCGCCAAAAGCAATTTATTGATTGACGTATTTAGCTCAAAGATAATCGAATCAAGTGCTATTATTTTCTTAATGCCCCGCGGTTAGCTGCCGCTGTGTCACTCGCACACGCATCTGACAGTATATTTGTTACTCGTTTTTTATAAAATATAACAAAAACTAAGCTAGCAGGGCCGAGATTCGACACGGTAAAAACGATATCGTATTTGACGTGTTTCCGTATTGTCAACGTTTTGATAACTCTTATATCATTTACAATAATGGCGACTGTGACGTAAACGATTCTAAAACACGTCAAACGCGATATCTTTATAACGCAGTAGAATAGAGGCCCAGGGGCATTAAAAAATAGACGCACAGCTGTTGTTTATCGCATGGTGGACTTACAATTATGGTTCATATTCCTTAAGAATCAAATTTTTGATCTTTAGTTAACCCATATAATGGTTGAAATTCAATTATTAAATTGTAAGTGTGGTCCATTTTGTCCAGATATCAGAATTGCTTACGATACATTACTTAAAATAACTACAGATCATAAGAAGCGTCTTATCTAATAATATTATGAATTCTTATCATAGTAATAGGTATATTGTTAATATTAATTGTTCTACGCACAAGCGTTTTTTGCGATTCTCTGAGACGACTCGATAATACATCCAGATCCCGCAGGATCCGCCGAAACCTCTTTTTTTATTATGTTCATTATTTTGAGTGAAATTGCGAGAGCATTACGTTGAGTATAGGGTGGAGGCGACGGGGCTCATTACGGCGCCGCCTTGTAATCAGTGCCGTCCGCCAACGCACATATATATTATATATTAATTTGTTAGGCGCATTGCGAGACCGCTGAGGTGACAAATAGGTAATAAAATGTAGATTACAACCGGTTTAGTGGTTGTTTAAGTCTTAATTTTGGGAAAATAAGTTAGCGTTCAAATTAAATGTGATCTTACATCTTAACTTCGTTATGTATAACAACGAACGCCAAAACATACTTTTTATATAGATGTTTATTGAATTAGGCTTAGCGTTATAAATGTAATTGGGGTACTTAACTAAATAAAAAAAGAGATGGAATTAATACCAAGTAATAACAGCTTTGCAACCACAATCATTATTTTATCAGTAAATATGTTTCCTAAAGATTAATTGTGATACCTACTGGCTTATTAATCTTGAACTTAACACTCCACTTTTCACTTCGAAGGCAGACACAAAAAAAACGGAACTTGTATAATCTCAACAAACTATCTTTATCTCTAGGGCTATCCTTATCGTTCTCTTAAATTAAGAAAGAAACCACTCATTGGTTTTGGAGGTTATTTTCATGACTTACGATGAAAGGGGTGGTCATGATATAAAATTGCGAAAATAGAGAGCGAGTATCTTGATATTAGGAATGAATAATCACCTCTTTCAGTGACATAAGAAACCAGTAACGGGGTGATGATTATAGCTCTCCATGATAATTAAAAAGAAAAGGTAACTAGGGACAAGAGTGTAGTTTTTTTAGAAATGATGTGTCTTATTTTCGTCGGATATCCGTTAAAGTTCAATAGTTAATTCGAAATTTGACACTCTCAAATAAGCTTGAGTTATAATAGAGGCCGATGGGTGCGTACGCGCTGTTAGCCGCATAAACGCGCCATCGGCGCATGTGCCCTGTAATTTACTCCCTAATTTTAAACCTGAGAAGATTTGAATTTGCATAAAAATGTTAATGAGTTATTGCAATATTCGACGTTTCGGAGCAATAAATGGCTTAACAAAGAGTTTGGTGTCACAATTAGAACCTTTTAATATTGAGGAGGTACATTGAAGCCAAAACATCATTGAAATCCGAGTTTTTCAGCTAGTCCTGACAGATATATTTTAGGCTCCTAAAAACGTACTGTGCTATTCGCTACTCGTAATGCAAACAAATAAAATGATGCAATTAGGCACTACGAGTATATTGACATGACATGTTGCTAGTAATAACAGGGCTAGAAAACAACTAAAATTGCAAGCTGTGGGTCGTGTAAATAAATGTCAAGTAAATTATACCAATTGAAAGAGCTGGACGTATCGCTCGCTTTAAAGACAGCGGCATTTCAGTAGGGTGGGATGTTCTTGATAGTTGAACTTACCTAGATTCTACGGGAGTAATTTTCCAGGGGGGTGATTCTCTCAACACAGCGCTGCGCCAACCTCAAAGGTTAAGTTTTATCCGGCAAGTTTAAGAAGTGCTGCTGCCTAATTGAGAAGGCACGCGCTAAAATGTGTTTTGTACGCTCTGACGGGACTTCTTAAACTTGCCGGATAAAACTTCACCTTTGAGATGGACGCAGCGCTGTGTTGAGTGAATCACCCCCCTGCAAGTAAGAACCGTCGTCATCCCTACAGCAGCGTGGCTTGTAGCGCGGTGTGTTTGCTTTGAAATCATTCAAAATAGTATTCCAGTAAGAAATTTCAAGGCTATTTTATATTAAAATACCGAATTCAATTCAATACGTATACCTACTCGTACTTGTGTTATTGACTGATAACAATTAATAAACGATGTAGTCAGGGGAAAACTATTTCAACTTTTAATTTCTAGTACTTCTTAGTACCTAGTCTTGAAATTAGTTGGAAATGACCGTTTGGATGATTTGAGAATTAACTATTAAGAAATTGTAAAAACATGTTGGGTGGCAGTGTGCTCACTTTATTATAGTCAAACTAATGGTCGCAGGAGGCGAGAGAGTCCTGCTGGTGGCGTGTCTCCGAGCGCGGCCTGTAATCTGAGGCCGGCCCCCAATCATGCATTTCTCACCCGCGCGCGTTGAAAAAATAATACCTCCTCGGTTTGTCTATAATTTGCTGGCCGCCGACGGGCTGGCAGTCGTAACCGATATGTAACAGCTGAATCATTCATATTCCATTATTATTTTTATTTAGACAGTAGCTTTCTAATATACACACTCTATAATTTTCTGTAAGTCGATCTGTCCATTACTAACATTTTATTACTGCGGTTGGAATAAATTACGTTATTTTGAGATTAAAGATTTATGAACTGCGTTCTGTTATCAACTTCTTATTACACGTACCTACCTAGTAGTTGAATTCCAAAAACACCGTTTCCTTAACAAAAAGTACATTTTATAAACCATTTTGCATGGTAAATATTTCACCTATTATTCTATTATGCGCTGTTGTGATCGGATCAAAAAATTCCGATGTTACGGGAAATTAACCGCGAAATTCACACACGCGAGTGATATTTTGACATTTGAGTGACAGTTACTTTCAATGACGTATTATGCGGAACCAAAAACTGTCAGAAAGTCGACGTTAAATTGTTCCCTTTATTCATGTTACAATGACATAGAGGTAACCGAGTTTACAAACCGCCAAAGAATGAGTGCTCGATAAAAAATAGAGAGTAAACTTTTCGACGTAACCTATTTGGAGATAGGAAAGCCTTAAATTTGGAGATACATAGGTACAAGTAAATGCGCCGGTTTGGTTCATTTAATGGGCAAAACTTAGTTCAGAGCCCAACTGGGATGTGCCGTATTTGTAGTCATTGAAAAACCATTTTGAGGAATGAGCATACATGACCCACGATCATTTGCCAGACCTAGAAGACACCAGCGGGAAAACGTCGCGGAATATGATAATTTACTATAATGGCACAAAATAGACGAACCAGGTTTTGGAAAAAATGTGTAGTAATCCATTTTTCGGTTAAGTTAATGTGGGCATGGTGTTGGATCCCAATAATAACAAACTAAACGAACTTATCACTACTTGAATAAAACTGTGTGTCGTATGTTATGCAAATACAAGACTTCAGAACATCCCCGAACGAGCTGCCATTCATTCAAGCACACAGCTTGTGCTGTCAAAGCACATGAAGGATTGCTTTTGTCTGCCACCGCTCACCGACACTGTCCATTCATATGAGAAGAAATCGTGTTATGATACCAGAAAATCGATGTTAATCTTTTTATAATGGGAAACCGTTTTATAGGACGCGTTTTTCAATACAAACATCCTGTTCCTTTTTTAAGTTTATCGAAAATGGTTGCCGGTACGACACTGATCGACGCACGATACCGAAATTGGATCGACAAGCGGCGTGTCGAGAGAAGTTGTTATGATTCGCGCGACAGGCAAGAGCGGGCACCCGTCGGGTACTGATAGCGTGCATGCATTTGGAGCTACTTTATTTTAAACGAAAATTGGCAATATCTTGAATTTCTTTGTCATTTTTTAACAAGGCTCACGCTGTAAGTTATTATATAACTCATGCGATGAAATGCGGTTATCATAATACTATAAATAGTCCACAGCTGGAATATCAATTTAGCATTCTTTACGCGTGAATTACGAGTAAAGTATTTAACAGGTTTTTATCAAGAGTTATGTTTTGAAGACTATGGTTTTTTTTTGAGCGCGGAATAAGTGTGGTGTTACGATGGGGGCCTCGTGGGCCTCGGGCGAGGATCAGTAGTGTTTATTCTCTTACGTATGTTCGCTCGATCAAAACTGGCTTAAAATGACCCCCTTACGCGCTACAATGCCGCGGTGAATCGTGTCTATGACGTTGGTTTAGATGAGTCTGTCCATGAAAATAACACCACAGCTTGGGTATAATGTCCCATTGTACCGGCGTCGAGCGCATGTCACATCGCTTACTGACGGATTACCGAGTTTTTAGCTGCTTATTGATACTGCCTCTATTGTAGGGATAACTTTGGGCAACACCGACAGGAGGCTTAAGGACGAATTTGAAGAGACTTTGAAGACACATATTTTTATTAATTGAAACCGCATGAATAAATAATTTAATTTATTCAATTAGAAGTAAAATTGTACGAAAATTTTGTAAGTGTCAAAGAGGTGGGAAAAGCCTTTACGTCCATACAATAAAAGCAATAATAACTCGGCTAGACAAGCTCAACGATGCCTTTTTGCTCTTATTTATCGATTGTACTCTGTGAAATAAAGGTATAAACTTTTTGAGCCGATTTTACATTTCATTATACAAATAGTCATCTGCATAGAAACCAAACTAGGTAACTCTCAGTAAAGTACAGTGGAGATCCTTTTGTCACCTTCCGACTCCATCATAAGTTCAGCTCCTGGACACCATAAAATTACATTGTTATTAGGTTTCCAAATTTAAGCCCATTCCAATAACCGTAACTGGTTCAAAGTAACGGACGGACGGACATGGCGAAAGTATAAGGGTTCCTAGTATGACTACGGAACCCTAAAAATTAACAAATATTGGCACCTTCATTTCAACACGGCGAATTGCGCCCCCATGGTGAAGAACTTGGATTTTTATAACGTCCGCATTCGTTAACAACATAGATTAAAAAAGTTCATGCTCAACCTTTTGTAAGGCCTTTTGGTCCCTACAGACTAGCGTAATAGGAAAGAGCATGTTTTTTACTAATTACTAGCTAGCTACGTGACGTTTCTTTTATTTAACTCGCATCTAGATGAATTAGTTCAACCTCTACTTTCCCGCGACTGTTTCAGTAAACGCTGTCCATAAATAAACCAAAGGAAATCCATTCTTGCAAAATTGCAAATAATTAAGTAGTTACAGAAATACCCGCAATAAGTCATGACACGGTTTATATCCGCTGGAAACGAAGTCACGTAAGCATAGATTAGGGACGTAGGGCACACTCGAATGACCCTTGCGATTAGTAAGTAGTAGGGCTCGTGGGTCTCAGCAGTATTGGAACGTAAAGCCGCCGGTAATTGCGGCTTCGGCGCTGGCCCCGGTAATCCCTCATTTAGCCCCAGGATGTTTGTTAGTGATACCTCCTTGTGGAAAAATAGACAACTTGTAGATAGCTAAATCACTTCATTTTACTAAAGTAATGGCCAGACTACGTTAACGGTGAGATTTTAAACAAGTATAAGTTTTTCTTTATGAGCTCCTACAGTCAATGTTTAGGAAACATCTGACTCCGTTGCATGGTAGTTGATATCAAATGCGTTAATTCTGTAAATCTATTTGAAAACTGTACCAAAACGCTTCCAATTTTTGCATGCATTTGTAAATTGGTGCAATAACGCATTTTTTCTTTATATTAATCAAATCAAATCAAATCAAATCAAAATCATTTATTTCAGCCGTCTTTGGACCATAATATTATTACAAAGTGTTAGTAAAATAAATTAAAAATTTAACCTAATGTTAATATTACATATTTTAATGTGTGTCAATGTGAAATATAGCCTGACAAGATTCTATTTAGCCCTATTTCAATACAAATTTGTATTGAAATAGGGCTAAATAGAATCTTTTCAGGCTTTACAAAATTGTACCGAATAAGTGCCCGAAGTACCTACCTAATATTTTTATAAATAAACAGTTGCGAACTAGATCAGAAAATCCGAACTTTCATCGCCATACAATGTTCTCGAACCCAGACTTACTTCAACTTTAACACGTCGCGCGGTATATTGTGCTGTCGTCTTAGAACCTTGTAACACTGCGCAATGAGCATAGCATTATAACATAAAGTTCAAAAATACATCGCGGTATGACACAATGATGCTTGGTCACGGCCAATGGATCAACAATGATGGAAAAACAATGCTCCCTGATAAATTATTACACTAACTAACTGAACAGCAATGTTGCGCGCCATCTTTCACCAGCAGGCCAGTCATGCCGCGGCGGCGCGCGTCGCGGACAAAGCTGGGAGCGACCTAATCTGACGTCGCATCAGCTCGATCATCGCTGATCATGATTTACCGATGCTGTTGGGCCGCAGACAACATAACAATTGACAGTCCACTTCCTATTTTTTAATAATATTCTAGGTAAATCTGTTGACTGACTGACAGACAAATGCACAGTCTAAATAAATCGTTGTACATGGGGACTCAAAGTTTGGAGAGTATATTACGCTATGTGCAGGTATGTAAGTATTTCTTGTTAATTTTTAAGGACCTCCCCAATAAGAATTAAGTGGAGAGTAGCGGCAATCTAATTATACTTGGACGAAGACACAGTCACAGTCATATACTAAGGTTTCTAATGTCTTTGGGTCCACTCTAAAACTCAAGAGTTGGAGGATTATTCAAAAATAATCTTCTAATTCTTGAGTTTAGGGTTCACCAATTACTTTTTTGATACGAGTGAACTAGTAGTTTCATGATGTGGCCCGTCCGGTGATAGGTGATCTGCCTTCTAACAATTGGCTTTCGACTGTTGAACTTGTTCTAGCTCCTCATCCATCTTTGTCCGTTGTATTTCGGTGGTCTCAACCACCCGCCTGCCAATTCGGGCACACGTTCCAAGAAAATTCACGCTTATTTAGCCTTAAATCGTTCCCAGTAGTTGGTGTAAAGATTTAAAGATAAAATTAGAGGACCATTTTAATAATTTATAATTTTGCAGGTAGTGCCTACTCTGTTAGCTAATGTTGATTTATGTTCAGTTAAGTATTAAACAGATCATTGTGTAATAGGTCGAACATAGAGATTATAATAAAAGGTCTCTGATGAATGATGATTGATTGACCTCTGTAAATTGCAAAATGTTGGTATTGTTCGCTATTTCAAATTTGGAAAACAAGGTCAACGGTTAAATTATACAGAAGAGCATCTGTATCTGTTGGAAAATTATGTGGGTATTCATTATCTGATGAATGGTGTATATTTACTATTTGGTCTTCAATAATTATATCGATCAACATCGAATAAACGTCAGGTTGATTAGCGGTAACTTTATCAGAAAGGAAGAGATAATATAGGTTAGAGTATGTAAGTATCGATCGATCACACACAACACGGTCTCGGCACAGCCGAGATCAGCGTCGGCGCACGCTGGCCACCTGTCCGGGGTCCGTCACCTACTCGTACCGTGAGGCGCGGCGCGGGTCATCGCCGCATACCCCAAATTGAAATCTGTTTCGTTCTGCCTCTACCCTGTCAAAGATCTAGCTGACGCATAAAAATGCCGCTGCGCTACAAGCCGATTAAAAAACAAAACCACCAATACCCCGGGCCACACAAGCCCGCAAACTGTTGCGTGCTACGTTTTAAAATCAATCAACATTATAGTCACTCAACAATATCAAATTTCCATTAACGTGCAATATCGAAACAATCGAAGCTTTAATTGATTAGAAAAACACAGGGAAGCAGCCGCCATGACGAGCGTGCGAGTGTTTACTGCTCGATACTCTTGCATATATTAGTCTAAATTAAAAGCGCGGATACCAAATGTCGAACATTTAGCCGGACGGCCCTAGAGACTCCATTAGGGGCAATAAAATGCCTATTATTATCGAGGACCGAAAAGCCAATGCACGCGATGCAATTACTTGATTGGCGGTGTTCTGGCCGGCTCTGGCTGAGCCGTGATTGATGGTGTACGTAATTAGAAAATACTTCAGCATGTGTCTTCATCGGCGCAATCTTAATTGCGGGCAGCACTTACCTCGCTGAGTCAAGCAGCACGCGCCGGGCCGCGCCGGTCGCCGGCCACTCGACATATTCACTTCTGATCAGATGCGGTTGTTATTGAATGAGCTCCACTGGCTTGACTCTGATACGGCTATCAGTTTACGGATTCCTGTGAATCGGGTAGTGTTTGCAATGGATTATGATCAGACCAATCTTCGTAAATAAACATTCTTATAATTTCATACGATAATTATTATAATAAGTCCATTGGTCGGCGATCATTTGAAATTGAATCGGCCTGAGTAACCAAACGCCGGCAGTACTTAAAATGTTTCATAAGCTGCTTTGCAAATGATAGAAACCATCAGACAGAGAGTGAGCGGCCGATAGCAGCCGACACCTCGCAGATTTATGGCCCCGGCGCAGATATGGCGGATATTTCCAGACAAATTGATATTTTCAGCTCGCTCCATCATGTGGCTATGGGCTCGCAACACACTCAAGTAGGCACTTTATACTGAAATGAAAACCAATTATTGGTTCGTACAGCGAGTTCCAGTAAATATTTAACCGTTTCGGTTTGTGATACGTGATACAAGACAAGTGTAGGAACTTTATCAGATTGCAGCATTGCGGTGTTAGTTGTTGTGGCTTTGGTTAGCCTCTTGGAGGAATATAATGGTAGTATGGGTAGTAGAGCAGCCCAGGCAGAGGCGACGCGGCGGCGCGGCCGGCGCCGCGCTGCAGCCGCTAGCCGCCCGCAAGTAATCAACCTATTAATAAGGGGCTCAACTCTAATGCGACCAATTAAAACAGCGACTTACATCTTGAGACGCTCGCAGTTTTTGGGCAAGCTCCAGCCGGATTAGGGACGCTTCGGCGCGTGAGGCGCGATTACGCTAAGACTGGAGTGCAGCATTTGCAGTATTTTACTGCGCTTTACATTATTTTTGTATGCAAATGCAAATTAATCCAATTGTTGTTCTGATCGATCGTAATTTTAGCCAGAGGCCGATATTTAGTGGAGACCGTGGCCGTGTTGACAGACTGGGAGCGCGTGCGCACGGCGTCTTTGTCGGCGTCCTCTTTGATCGCTGCGCGGGCGCCGGTAGCGATGGCTTCGAGTGCCAGTTTACGACCGCCGACGGTTTATTACTCGTCTGCTTCAATCAATAAGAGGAGATGGCTATTAGCCAACCAGCGCGACGGTTACTGCATCGGGCGGATTTCGCACGCCTGGTCTCGGTGCCTTTGGCACCGATGTTCATGGTATTTCGGTAATTATACATAAATGGAACTTGATTGGGTACTTAAACCTTAAAATTTCCCAAAAATAATACTACGGAGTTAGTTTCCGGATCTTCAACATGCCCGTGTTTTTTCCAACGCTTTTACGCGTAACATCTGGGGTGCTGCTACTGTTATAGTACTAAAAGTACTAGAGTAAATTGTCTGAGTACCTAAGGCCTGAGTACTTAAGTAAATTGTCTGAGTACTTAAGCATTGTGTGTCAGTCTTACGAACATAACATATTCTTGCCTTTTTAGTCAATTGTTCACTGACTTTAATAAATCTATTGACAGGCCCGAATTTATCTGGCTCTTCTTTTTGGCAGAAGCGGTATTCAGTTTAAGTCAAGGGCTGGGATCCTACACGGTAATAACGATTTCGTATTTGACGTGTTTCCGTATTGTCAACGTTTTCGTAACTCTTATGTCATTTACAATAATGGCGACTGTGACATAAACGATTCTAAAACACGTCAAACACGATATCGTTATAACGCAGTTGAATAGAGGCCAAGGAGTGTTAAATTTCTGAAAGTCCCAATTTATTATCACGGTTAAAGGTCGTTATTCAAAAATTGTGGATTGCGTGGACTGTCCAGGATCCTTAAAGATAATCCTTGGTTTGTTCAAATTGGTTTTTGTTTCCTAAATCGTTCTAAAAGTCTCGTCGTCGCGTGCGTAAGTTGTAGTGAGCCAACGTATGGACGTCAACAAGAGTTCCTTTACTGCCACAGAACACTAAATATAAATTAATCATATTGAATCAGCAGAACATAACAGGAAACCAATCAAAAAAGTTTCAGTGTCTATGCAAAAAGGAGTTAAGCTGCTATAAGCTCACTTAGCTAATTGCTGCAGCAGCTCAACAGAAGGTGTCGCCGTGTTCGCGTCCTAGTAATTGACTCCTGCACGTTTAAAACAATTAAGCCGGCCGGCTTGCGCGCCGTGTTCTCGGGAGCGGTTCTCGCGAGCAATATATTTAGCATCATTAAGGGCGTACCGTTTATGCGCTATAACACGACTACCGCGAATCTGCGCGCAAAAACGTTGTTTCATCAACACCAACCCCGGTCGAGGTAATTAGGTAGTTTCGATTGAGAATAAAGGCTTTATGCGAAAGAAGACCATTGGGGTTTATTGAGAATTGTGTTAAAAAAAAAAACTATTGACAACAATATATTATTCGAACTATTAACAGTATTAACTTCCTATCTCATTCTTATGTTTTGAATAAAAACATTACAATCGCTGTTCTATAATAACTTTATTATTTTTACCTGTCATTAAAATGAAATCGTATCATAATATACAAAATTCACAATATATATAATGGTTCAAAATACATAACGGTCATAAGTAATATATAATGGTTTTATTTCTGAAGCCGTATACTATTTAGGATTTCATATAAGGCCATTGTATAGAACCCATGAGGTTAGGTTAGGTTTGTTTGTTGTTGTTGAAAAGTTTACGGTTTCAGAAATGCAACCATTATAGATTATATATGACCGTTATGGTTTATGACCCATTATGTATTTTGAACTTTATATATTATAATACGTACCCCATTAAAATACTTAATAATGTGGGAACGCTTTCGAAATGATTGCGAGTAATAAAATTGGTATGTTTTGTGTTTTAATTTGCCCCTTGGTTCCTTTCTGCGCCTACCTTTCCTGGCAATAAAATGATATCGTTGCAGCTTAAGGCCGGCAGTAATAGGCGAGACCGATCGAAAGGCCGAATTTGCAAAAAACGCGTCTCACTCAACTTGACTCAGAAAACTAACTGTTATACCGTCAGAAACAAAACGCCAACTCTCTGGTAAAAACCAATGACAATCAATGTTTTGTTTTATTCACTGCGTATCAATACACCGTTTTATCACCCTACTTACACCGTTCGACACGTTGGCCTAGATGGGAGTGACCCCGCCTCTGAAGCCAGCGGTCCTGGGTCCAAATCCCGGTAAGGGCAGATATTTGTGTGATGAGCGCGAATATTTGTTCCTGAGTCTTGGATGTTTTCTATTTATTTAAGTATTTATTTCTCTATATAAGTATGTTTATCGTTGTCTAGTTCCCATAGTACAAGCCTAGAGCTTGGTTTGGGACTAGGTCAATTTGTGTGAGATTGTCCCCTGATATTTATTATTATTATAAACGTGGAATACCGTTGAATAGTTTATGCCATGCTTTGTCACTTTCTGTCAGATGCAAATGTCACAATTACATATAAGGACAAAGCATGGTTTAAGCTACCCCACTGTTATTCCACGTTTATAATTAAGGGGGTTAGTGTATAAAATCAATAGTATTAGTTACTAAAAACGTAAACAGACTTACCTACTATAAGAAATAAGTCACTCATATAATTATCTTGAATTTACCAAGTTTCACATGTCATATTTTATTGTAATATGATAAAAACACTTTTTATAAATAAAATATAAGTGTGATTGTTATTGATTTTTCTGCTGACGGTAGTATAAGAGCGGCTTGTACAAAGAAGCGATATACGAGTAGGTATATACAATAGGTAATACGAAGTGCTTAAATCGCGATCAAACATAATCGAGACGAGCTCACGCCGCCGCCCGCTCCGGCGCATAATCATCCACCACCTTAAGTCGCATATGATGTGCTTTAGACCTGCCTACGAGTACTAGGAGTTGTAACTTACCCAAAATAAACGAAATTGGGATTCTGCAAAATGCGTAAAAAAATTAATTAGGGGATTTGACACTTCGTTCGCTATCTACCTACTTCTTTTAACGGATTCTTATTGAATGCATGTGTCTATAAGTAGGTACTTATAATAAACTTGTGTGATACAATTTTTCTAGAGGTACAGTCGACTACAAAAAATGTATCCACTTTTGGACCTTATTACAATGCAATAAGGGGAAACAGTGGATACATCTCTTTATATTAAATTTTGCTGTATTTCCAAGTGCCAACGCCGATATTAAATAGGTAACCTTAAAACGTTCAGTAGCGCAATAACAGATAATGCTTTGTGTTCAAGGAGCTGTAATCTCAAGGTATTAACATAAGGACCTCTCTAACACTCGTTTAAAAAGCCGCCAAACCCCGTATCGGGTAACTGGCGCCGGATCTCTTAGCGAGCAAGTGCTCCTGGACATTATCTTTGTCTTTCAGACGCCGAATAACTATCGATGAAACGAAAATAGAAACTGTGCGTTGAAGAAGACCCACACCAGACATGTGGCCCTGTGAACTATAAACATTAATTCTTCAAGCGAAGCAAATCACAGCTTATACCTACTCAGTTAAATACTTACGCGTAGTTAAACATTTTTTTGCAAGACTAAATGTTTTATCAACATGTGTGTCCACGCAAACCGTTTTTTATAAGCACACTCATCAAGAAGTTTCTTCAACGTCATTGACACATCTGTCACAAGGAAACATCTCTCTTCACCCCCACGGTTGGTGATCACAATTGCCACCAATTAACAGGGTGGGTGCGCAAAAAAAACTGGACCACCATAGCGGAAAACACCTTGGCTAATGTGCCAGTTGACAAACCAAGGCGTTTGGGGTAAGCACAGCCGCAGGGTGCCAACCCTAATAGAGGGAGAAGTGTCCAAACACGGACCTACAGCGACCATGTGGCGCTTGATATTATCTTTCCTTTTTGCTATAGATAAGCCTTGATTTTTTGCGATTATGAATTCAAAGAAATAATGTTTGGCTTTTGGGTCATTTTTTATTTGTTCATTAAGAGTGAACGGTTGAAAGTTTTATTAAAAACAACTCTGTTAATGACGCTGGAAAGAGCTTGAAGCCAGCCAACGTGTCTTCGATCTAAACTCCCCTAAACCGACCCTTTGGAAACTTAAAAGTTTTAAATTGTACATTTATACATACGAGGGTTAAACTGAAAGTTCTTAGAAAATCAAAAACTGAGTAAACTAGCAAGTTATTAGTTTTATTATATCATTTCAAAATAGTGTCCATTCATGTCAATACATCGCTGCATCCGATGGAACCACTGAGAAAAGCATTTGGCCCACTCGTCCTTAGGGGTCCCTTCGACGGCCTTTTGAAACGCAACCACAAAACATATTCCTCGAAGTTTTTCTTTTATTTTCGGGAATAAATAAAAATCGCAAGGTGCGAGGTCGGGGCTATACGGCGGGTGACCCAGTAATTCCACGTCTGACGTCGATCGTCCAAATAGTCGATCGTTCGCCTGGCGATGTGCGACGAGGGACGACGTTGTCGAGGTGAAGGAGGATTCTACTGCGAGGTCGTTTCTGCCGAACTTTTTCCAAGACAAGTGGCAAACAATTGTTAGTGTACCACTCCGCAGTAACTGTTTTTCGATCCTCTAAAACAATTGTCGCGTAATGACCTGTCCTTCCGAAGAACGAAGCCACCATCTTTTTCCCCATGCTTCGACCTCTCTTTACTTTGTTGGCAACTCCTCGGAAGGACAAACACCCACTGAGCAGATTGTCTTTTGTTTCGGGATCATAACAGTAAATCCAGCTTTCATCACCCGGAAGTATGTCGAACACGGCATTTGAGTCACCTGCGTTAAATCTTTCAATCATTTCACGGCACCAATCAACACGATGGAGTTTTTGGGCCTCGGTCAAATTATGAGGTATCCACCGGGCACAAAGCTTCCTGACCGCTAAATGTTCATGTATGATTTTGTGCACTTAACTCATACCGATGCCTAAGCTTGTCCGAATCTGCTGGTAGGTCACTCTTTTATCAGTCTCTATCATACGCCACACAACACTGATGTTATCTTCAGTCGTCGCCGTAGAAGGCCGTCCCTTACGCAGATCATCGGTGAAATTAGTGCGACCACGTTTAAACTCATTAAACCAGTTGTAAATAGTGGTAAGAGACGGGGCTTCATCGGGAAAAGCCAAACGTAATCTATCATAACTTTCTTGTTGACTTAAATGATATCGAAAGTCATAAAAAATCATTGCACAAAAATTTTCTCGCATTAAATTCATGCTTACGTGACACAGACAGTTTTCAATTTGCCGCCAAATCGTAAAAAAAAGACAAATGAATAAAATTCATACTCCATAATATTGGCAAAGAGTTCCATTTTTAAAACTTAAACTTTTTTTTAATTATTTTTTTTACAAGTGGCCAGTTCTTAAAACTTTCAGTGTCACCCTCGTACATGGGCGTAATTATGACATAGCTTTGCAATATGCAGTTCAGTTTACGCTGAGAGAAAAGGAAAGTGCTATTTAATTGCTATAGCTCTATCCTTTACGCTCGCCGTAAAATGAAGTGCAAAGTCATACCATAATAACCCCTAGTAAATGATTTATTTGTATTGTGTTTTTCTGAAGAGCTAACTTTACAGGACCGAGTAGAAAACAATTTCTCGTCCGAATATACAAGATTTGGAGTTGCTTCAATAACAATATTCAATTTTAAAACTTTTCGAATGTATTTTTGTTCTACGTTTTTTTTACTACGTACTGTTTTATGTTTTTTTTTTTGGTTTTTTATATTTGTTTGTTACTGTGAATAAATGTGTTTTCCTTTCTTTCTTTCTTTCTTTGTTCTTTACTTTATTAGAATACGCTGATTTTATCTTTAGTGAGAATAATCCTGTCTGCGCAAATGTACCAATATCTTTGACAGCAAAAATGACCAGCATAATATTAACACAACGTTTTACCAAGGAATAATAGACGAGACCACACCGCGACCACCGCGTGAGTTACCGTCACTTAGCCCAGGCGTCCTCAATACCTCATCCCACAATGAGCTCCACTGAAAACAACTTAATTGTGTCGCGAGTATCTCATTCACGTGGCTGCGCAGTAAGAGTCCTTTATGTCAAAATGTGTTCTGTTTTGAATGACTCGCAAGCGATTTTATTATAGTTAAGATGTATTTAGTTACCCACTTGGCCAAAAAAACTTCGTGACTATTATTACAAGCTCAGATTTATATCGACATAATTTGATTTATACACATGAATGTGCATCTCATAGTCTTAAATACTATATTTACTTAACTCTATTATCAATTTAATATTATTTGGCTTAGTAACGCTCTTTCTTATGACTATATCTTACCTTCATTTGTAAAATATATTCAATAGAATGTGATAAATGAAGATTCTTCCTTTAAAGTTAGTGTTATTAGACAAGGCCATTTAACGTCTTAATAAGTTTTTATAATTTGTCAAAGTCTTTATTTAAGGTACATCTATTTAATTTCGAGTCCCAGACAAAGGGTCTCAAGTCCCGAAATCAATCACTTTTATATAAAGAACTTTGCCTAACAGTATTTAGGAACGCCCTCCAACTAACAATGTGGGATCGTCTTCAACAGGCGATAAATAAGCGAAACTAGCAAACTGACAATAGCAAATATGAACCCCGTCGTGATTGCACTCGCCTTGCATTACATCTGCGGTTTAAGGGGAGTATTTTTTAAATCGTTTTTTCTTTAGTTTTAAGATTTTTTTAATAGAACAAGGCACACTAGCACGCAGGTCCCACCCGTGTCTAAATAAAACCAATAGTTTTTTTTTCAATCATTAGTCTAACATCTCACTTCCACACTCTTAAGACTTCAAATGTGAAGAAGAAGATGGAATGCCCCTATGCTACTTATTTCACCCGCTGTGTTATTCCCACAACGGAACACATTGCGAGCACTGTTGCTTGGTGGTAGGTTAAAGAATAAGATGATGGCAGCGATCCAGACATTATATGTGGCGCCGGGGTTACGGTGCCTTGGTTACGGAACCCTTAAAATAGATTCCTTAGATAACATTATTTACAGCTGATATTTTAACCTGTATGTTTTTAATCGGCGGAACCCTTTAAATGTTCGTTACAGAGCCCCAGCGCTCTGGTGGCATACTTTGAGATTAGCTGTGTTAAGCAATATAAACTAGAACTGTTAGCTATGTCAGCTGCTGCAATTTATCTAATTGGATGCACCAGGAAATCCAAACACGTTTACTGACATTAAACAAATTGATGATCAATCAGACGAAACAGCATCTTAAATCGATATTAATGGTTTTATAAAAGAAACCAATAATATTTTATACTACCTACAGCTGATGCTTGTATTCAATTAGTAATACGACTTAATAAAATTAGGATTAGAGTAACGTCATGCTTTTGAAAGCGGGGCCGGGGCCTAGACTAGATAACGCTAACGTCAGCGATATTCGAAAACTGACAAAATGTACGAATTGACATAAGCTGACGAATGTGACACGTATCGTATTAATCGTATGAAAAAATGACAAGGAAGCGAACTTAAAGCGTGTTTTTGTTTGTTTTGTTTGTTTTTATGTTAAGGAGAAGGCACACGAGCACTCAGGCCACCTGATGGAAGTGGAATCTGAGACCCATAGACATTTGAATTCTCAAGACTATAATCCCAAGACCTCAAATGCGTTGCCCACCCTGAGGACTAAGATGGAATGCCTCTATGCTAGTAATTTCACCGGTTGTCTTATCCCCACACCGGAACACAGCAATGCGAACACTGTTGCTTGGCGGGTGGTTAATGGATAAGATGGTGGTAGCGATCCGGACGGACCCTGCACAAGGTCCTACCACCACTAAAATAACGCGTGTATTTTATAATGTTTAGTTAAACGTACCCTTCATATTTTCATATAGAACAGCTCTTATTTCAATCACGACGTTGAATTGTACAATGCAATCCTTGTTCACTACAACATGAACGCGGATGTAATTTGCATTAAATTGGTTAAGTACGGGGAACCTAATAACTGTCCGACTTGCATATTGACAAAGGTATGAGCGGAGTTGGAATGTGCGTCGTGTGGAGTGAAGGCAGCGCTGGCCGAGATAGATATGTCTTCGTCAGAATTTACATAAATGATGTATACGATCCGCCTAATGCCGTCCGTTGGTCATTTATTAAACGCGGACGGGGAGCAGCCCGCATAGCGCGCGTGCCGGCGCCGTCGACGACGCCAGCGATTCCAGACCACACCGGCCTCCTGCCGCCCAAACCTGTTGACGTTAGTATGCCAACGTTATCTTAGATCAAGCTTCGTTTAAAATTGATGGCCCAGACGTGCGTCAACGTTTCATAACAAACAATTGACAATGTAGAGCAGATAGTTTTTTGCGATTTTTACAAAAGCATCAAGGTCCGTTGTCCACGTGAGAGCGCACACGCCCTGGGGCCGGTGCCGGCGCGAGCGCGGGTGGTCCGCGCGCGCCGCCCGCAGGAGGCGTCGGCTTCACACGTCTACACGCCACACAATCCTACTACCATTCATATTAAAAATCTATAGATCGTATGCCTATCCACAGAAAGCATGGATTCGACTACACGGAACCAACCAAAATACAATCTTCTCAAAATATAAAACCGATATAAGCAACTCATTACACATGATAGTGGGTCTACTGAAAGTAAAGATTTGGTCGTAATAACAGATGGGTGTTAATTGCTATCATGAGGCGTCAATAATTGTTTTTTTAGCCACTAATGGCAATGGAAGTTCCGGGTTATGAAAGTTTTTGTAGGGTGTAATCAAGTCGTAATCAGTGGGTCGGCCGCTAGAGCGTGTGAGCTACTCTGGCCTCTGCGGACTCACTTCACCGCGAGGAAATTATTAGTTTGGTGAATTTACTCCGACACTAGTTTCGTGTTGAACGTTTGTGAGTATGAAGACATTAGAGGGATCTTTATGATCCGTTGCGTGTGGCTCCTCCGTAATTCATGGCGCAATCACATATCTCGTGTCCCTGCAATTTATGGGCATGAGCATCGGGTAGGTAACGCCATGAAATCGTGGATAAATTAGCTTTTTGTTACGCGCTATTATAGGACAGGCGTTTAGAAATGCACATTCAAATGTGATTTTATTTACATGGCATAGTTTACGTACACATCGTCAAACAGCGAAGGAGACTTTTGGTTATCCAGGAAAGGTTCTAAATACAAATTAGTTATGTTTAAAGATGGTTAATAAATCAAAATATGGGCTCTTTCCGAGGATCTCAGAAAAAATGCATTGCTGAAATATTTGGAACCACATCTGTCATCTCTTGAGCGCTTTTTATGGGTACCGTTTTTGTAGAACGGAAGGTGGTGTGAGCGCTAATGAGACAAGTTTGGGAAAGAAAAATTAAAGTTGCAATTGAAAAAGTGGAGTTAATGTGATCATGTTAAATTAATGAGTGGTTTGTAACGAGGCGTGAATTACAACGTAAATAATATCGCAACGTGTGCAGTGTGTGAGCGAGCAGTTCGTGACCCGGGCCACCCACGCGCGGCTCCGGGCCGGCTGCCGCTGCGCGCGGACACGCGGGCCCGCAGACGCAGCCCACGACGACCACGCCGCGTCACTCGCCGTCGCTCTTCATCTGACACCGACATTAATAACACCGCGCCGTACCTACTCTAAACTGTTTAGAGGCTACATTTTCGACACGGATTTAAAAATATTTAAAAATATTGAGAATCATTGTTTTATTGAAGTCGTGTTTGTGGTTAGACATCAAGTCTTAGATAGACTTAATTCTATCAGATAAGAGTATTTCGTAAGTTAAGTAGGCAGAATCCGGGCGCTCCCCGAATTGTCTTCTCGTAAAACAATCACGATAAGCACAATTGCGGGTCCACTAAACCCTTGCAAAAACAATGACAAAGAGGAAAACGAAGTGTATAACTCGTAGCTAGTACGACTCGACTGATCCTATCACAAAGCCCACTATTTTTCATCAGCGTCAGCCATATTTTTGTCAATTTTTCGTCTGACATATCCTATTTCCTATTCAGAAAAACACGGAGCAGACGTGAAGTTGGAAAACAAGGGAATGGAAAAAAGAGGTTCTCGGTCGAAACGACAGATAATCGTGTTAGCCAGCCGGCTGGCGAATAACTGATGCGGCCCGCCCGCTGCACCGAGCCCAATGAGATTGCGGTGTTTTTTCCGCCGACGCTCCGCGGAGACAAACAAGGGATGCAAATTCGTGTTGACACCGCGATCCATCTTGTTCGCCTCTCCGGAGACCAGTTTCTGAGCAAATAGTGCCGTGATTGAAATGTCTACCAGGTTTATTTGTACAAGGCTTCTCATGTTTTTGTTAGTGCGGCACCTGTCTGACGAGAGGGGTAGCTCGGCTCATGAATCGATCAATCTAAAGATTCGTAACTCCAATATACTTATTGCATTCATAGCAGTTCCGAATCGAATTCATGTAAGCTACGTCTATAGTACGTAAGATTTCAATAAATAGGTCAGCGAGCAATAGGTGCCAGCAGATTGAGCAAAGCAAAACTTATTTTGGTTTAGCCTGGGAAACAAAACAGGCGCTGCGTCGTAAAACACGACGAAACAACGGCCGGCCAGGACAGGGCAAACTGTGACCTTACTCGTATGATGAACGGTCTGCGCTTGGCTGCACCGCGGCCTGTCGAGCCTAGCGGAGCGACTGCTCAAATATTTATACAAATTTTCTACCTTACTAAGTATGTTGGTAAGTAACACCGTTTTTTCATTACGCACCACAATATTTAAAAAAAGAGTAATGAATTTCTTGTACGTTATACCGAAATTATCGGTTCATATAAAATGTACAGTAGGTAGATTAAAAAGAGGTGTATCTACTTTTTCACCTTATTGCATTGTAATACATCTCTTTGTCGACTTTACCTACCTGTCCCTAATTAATAGGTAAGTAAAGGAAACTTCAAGTTAAAATTGGAAAATGTTTAAAAGTTTCTTTTATTTACCGTTGTTGTCCCTTATTGTGCAGTGCAGTCGTATATGTGTAGCAAATAGATCATCCGCCGAATCGGGCGGCGCCGCGCTCCACTGTCCAATAAATATATTGTTTCGCGCAGAGCCAGCGCAGATAAAGCAAGCTCGCGCCTCGTTCCGCCTCGGTGCTCCCGGGCGGACTCAGTGCCAGCGGGCGGCGAAGGCACAAAATGTGCTTTTATATCACCTTTTGATATATTTCGAACTACATTACGGTTTTCTCTACATCTTCAGAAAATGCGGATAACGCGTCACTATGGGCACATCATTTTGGGGTTCCCAAATACAAAGTGAAACACTACGTTTTTAACATACACATATATTGAAAAAGGCGTTTTTGATTTGCATGTCTACTTGCAAAACGTCTTTGACGTTTCACAAACACTGAAATACTTCTTCTGTGATAGATGTTTAAGGGCTAATATGTTAATATGCAACTAAAGGAAAAGTTAGGACGTAGGTACAAGAAGAAGCGTCTCTACTCTAGGTTGTTGTCAACTTAACAAACACATTTCAAGAGTGGAATTTGAGCAGAGCATAAGTGCATAAAAGGTGTACAGTCAAAAGCGTTGATGGACGTCTTCAAATCTTTGGAATTTCATGTGTGAATTTGAATGAGGTCTGGGGAATGGGTTCCATCTTGTAGTGTACAAAGAGAAGATTGCGCTAGCAGTGGCCCACACCGCGCCTGGAACGGTGTCAGCCAAACGCGGAGAGCTTGGCGTTTGCACATTATGACTTTGTGAACGGTGTGTTACTACCTATTCATTACTCTTTAAATTTTGATAATATTGTAGGTTTTGTAGGAAGAGATACGAAAATTGAGCTCAAAAAATATTTACCAAAAACAAATAACAGCCTTTACTCACAAAAAGCATAAAATACATTATACGCGATCTCCTTGGAGGCCCTATTTTGTAAGTAGCTGCCTGCATCAAATATTCCGCTACTGTAACGGAATCTAACATGAAATATTAGTGCGTCTCTATAATTAGATTCTCGTACGTTTTGAAACACTGGATTTAAGAATGATAATGTCAATCAATATCAGTCAGTATTATATTGACGGTTTTTCTCACTTTCCTTGCAGAGTTTGTCTGCCTCATCCATCTGTAAAAAACGTAGGTATAAAAATATTTTATTTCAAAAAAGGTAGGTAGGTAGGTAGATTTTTGAGGAGGAATTAGTTTTATGGGGTTAAAAAACTAGTTTAATGGGGTTCTAATTAATAAAACGGGTATGTATTAAAAATATTTTATTTCAAAAAAGGTAGGTAGGTAGGTAGATTTTTGACGAGGAATAGTCTTCGTGTGGCCTACTTACAATTTTTTTTTTTTATCTATTACTAAGCTAGCATAGAGGCATTCCATCTTAGTCCTCAGGGTTGGCAACGCATTTGAGATCTTAGGATTATAGTCTTGAGAGTTCAAATGTCTATGGGTCTCAGATTCCACTTACCATCAGGTGGCCGGAGTGCTCGGGTGCCTTCTCTATTACATAAAAAAAAAGCTAAGGTTTAGGGTCCATTCTATTTACTATATTATTACCTTCTTACTTTCTTACTTTTTTCTAATATTGTAAATGCAAAGTTTGGATGTTTGTTACTCAACTACGCCTGAACGGCTGAAGGTACTAGATGAAAGTAATCAGAGAAAGATAATAGTCTAGAATAGCACATAGGTTCCTATTTATATGACTGTAATCATACCTACTCATTACAATCACAATTTAATGTATATTTAAATCTTATTGAGTCTTTAGACGTAGGTACTCCATATGATTTACCCTTATCTGCACCTTATCGATAGATCGCCAGTCCTTTCCCAATCTCGTGTCTGAATAAGCCACTACCATCTGCTACTAGATATTATGTATTTAATATTTGTACTTAATCAATAAGGTAGTCTACAACCAATCTGGACTTTATTCCTGCTTTTCCTTCGAATAGTGACACGCCGCAGTGACAATTAATAGAATGTATGGAGTTAACATAAGCAGCCGACGCGTCAGCTTCAGCTTTTTGTCAGTTTTCGATAATCAGTAACGTTAGCGTCTTGCATCTTATCTAGGCACCAAATCGGGTCTTACTCTATATTCTTTTTCAATCTGATTTCAATAAGTTAGTCTTGTAACCCTCCGTAACATATTATTAAGTGCACGTCGGCTCTGAAATGTGTATAGCGTTAAATTCTAATCGTCTTAAAAATGGTAAGAGCTTGAACTTTAGCGAAAAACACATAACCCAAGGTAATAATAGGAAACCAATACGATTTAGAATATCCCTCGAGACAGCCCGGTTCCGCTTGTCCGCCGCCGTGGGGAGCGCATTGTCACCCAACACGACGAGATGTGGGTAAACATGCACATACCTACATCGGGAAATCCCAAGAAATCTTGATGAAATTATGTCCTGCTAAGTGAAATATACTTGCTTTGCTTATCAAATTGCATTTTTGAAATAGAAATTGTCCCACGTCTTCGTCATGTCATGAAGTTTTTTGTCTTTTCAAAAGATTTATTAGTGATAATGGTTCATTAGCAAAGCTAGAACTAAACAAACGGCAGAAAGGTGGTTAATCACGATAAAAGTAGTAGTCGTATGTGTCGCGCATTAATTAAGATCGGACCGTTCTAATTTATTCAGGTGACGTGGGGCGACGGCCGGCCGCAAGCGCGGCCGAGTTGCCATGTTGGGCGAAGTTGCCGCGTCGGGCTTGGAAGCACGTCGGCGTAGCTTGGGACAAGACTTAACGTTACGGAAAACATGTACATTTAGTACCTAGATCTTAAGAAATTTTATGTCTTCAAACTGGTAAAATTTGGGTTCTATGTAGGGTGAGTTTGAAGGGTGGGTCTCATTACTTATAACAACGTTTGATATAATTTAATTATAAAAATATTTGTAAGATATGAAATTCTTGTTGTCATAGAAAGTTTGTTCGCATTATAACATTAAATTTGACTACTTTTATTTTCTATAGATTTACATAAAATATATTTTTTATAATAACAACATAGGAAATAATGATTATAAGATATAACATAATATAAACCGAATGTAACATAAATATTGAAGCCTGAAGTAGGTCCTCTCTAAAGGTAAGGGTCCTCTCTGGTCTACTTTAGGTCACTACTACATCGCCCCATCGGGTTAGGTTGGGTTTACAGTGTCCATAACCAGTACCAGAACCGAATTGATTTATTCAGCGTTATGTTTTTCGTTAATACATTCAATTTATATGCTATAGGACTATAATTCGTTGCGATTAATATGTAATTTAATCATTACATGAAAAGTAATTATGTCCATAGTTTTATATGTTATAAGATTTTGATATTTTATACGTTATACGTTTCGTTCATTATACTAACTGAATATTATATAAAATGACATTATACAAAGTTGGTTTATATCAATTATATCTTAAGTTAGTACTAGATATTTTGTTTTTATATATTCTATTACTCACCCTACTACTATTTAACATCCTTCCCTCCAACCTTTGTTAGTATAGTCGCCATCAAATATATTAGAGCAAATAAAGTGCTCAAAATATCTCAACACATTCTAACTAAAAATAGCGAGTTCAGAAATTTTTGGGCACCTTATAAGTGTATATTTTGATTTGAGTCGAGTGATTGTACTCAAGACTTCAAGAGATTCAGGACTAGACTTCAAAATTTCTTGATTCTATATTTAGGACTAGTTTAAAAAAACAGCATATTTAAGGTCTTTAAATTAAAACAAAACTTACTTAATTGATTCCATCATGTGTAACGAATGTTAGGTACCCATTAGTTTGTATGACTAATTTTCGTTTCGCTAAAGACGCGATCGTGATTTTGTTATATCAAGCCTTAAATACTGTGTATCGTTAATTATAGTTTAGTTTAACGGTAAATTTCTCTCATGGTCAATTCTTG
This sequence comes from Acleris holmiana, assembly GCA_949316455.1. NCBI lineage: Eukaryota > Metazoa > Arthropoda > Insecta > Lepidoptera > Tortricidae > Acleris > Acleris holmiana. Next base: position 17,103,445 of record OX438763.1, read on the forward strand.
GGTGAACATGGTCGCTATTTTTTGTAAACATAAATAAATATGAAAATAGTTTACTGTGGATGGGACACAAGACAGCGAAGCTAATATCTATGTTAAAGTGTCAGAGTTATATTGCAAATTAAACCTCTATTAAACCACCACGTATCTTTCATTACGTTTGCGTACTATAAGATCATCGTAAATACACAAGCTGGAATTGGCTCAAATAAGCACTCGTAGCATTTTCCACATGTGCCGGGGGTGTCAGGAAGCAAAAAAGGGAATCACGAAGATGGATCGTGCGCCGCTCTCGCGCCGAGGTTGTGTGGTCACACCGGGAGTTTTCCTTTTGTGACTTGAACATGAAATAATACCATAGGTATGTAAAAGTCCTTCGTTACAGGGCCTGTATTCTAGTGCGTTATAATGATAATGCGTTGGACGTGTTTTAGAATCGTTTTTGTCACAGCTAAACTAAGCTCTAGGCTTGTACTATAGGTAGATACTAGACAACGATAAACATACTAAGATAGAGAAATAAATACTTAAATACATAGAAAACATCCAAGACTCAGGAACAAATACTCATGCTCATCACAAAAATATCAGCCCTTACTGGGATTTGAACCCGGGACCGCTAGCTTCAGAGGCAGAGTTAATCCTAACTAGGCCAATGTGTCAACAAAAGAGACAGACTTTGGAAGCTTAGTGATCTACTCCATCGTGCACTCTTGAGCGCAATTTATTTCGACCGAGTGCAAAGTACAGATGTATGGCATAAATGTTTTCCTTCGTATTTTCACGGAAACGTACGAACGTGTCTTGCTATTTCAGTTAGTCGCAGTTCAAAAAGTACTGTGACCGACTGAAATAGCAAGACACGGGCCTCTATTCTACTGAGTTATAACGACATCGCGTTTGACTTGTTTAAGACTCGTTTATGTCAGTCACCATTATTGTAAATGACATAAGAGTTATCAAAACGTTGACAACATGGAAACACGTCAAAGACGATATCGTTATTACCGCGTAGAATCCCAGCCACGTTCGTACGTTTCAGTGAAAATACGAAGGAAAACAATTATGCAATACTGTAAAACTTAACTGTTGTACTTATATCACGAAGTTTGTTTTAAAAGTTATGTTATGAGTGTCAATTTATTCTACTTTCAACGAGTTTATAAATAAGTAGAGACATTTTTAATGACTATACATTACCTATAAGATTTTTCAATGGCCAATAGAGTCGAAAATGGCTGAGTATTGAGGGCATTTTTGACAAACACTTTCCTCCTGATGATGGAAATGCCGTTTTCATCCTGCTGTTGAAATATGGAAAAATTGACATCACAAACAGGAGATATGAAAAAATGTATACAGACCATGTAAGTATAAACATATATTTGGCAATTTTGAGCGAATATTTATTTTTAGAGAAGGTACTAATCAAGAGTTAAAGTGACATGAGTATTCGATTACAATATTTTTTATAATTAAGTAGGTACGGATAAACACTAAGTCGGACTCCGTATATCCATAGTTAGTAGAAGTCAGTTCGGCTCAAATACAGAATTTTGTACCATGTTTTGAACGATCGACTCAGTAAATGGACATTTCCAAAATAAAGTGTACCCTAGTTAAGGAAAATTAAGACACGTTAACTTTGGTCAGTTTTGTGACGAATTTAACCATATACATGTAGGGCAAATGTTCGTCACAAAACTGACAAAGTTAACGTTTCTTAATTTTTCCTAACTAGGGTGCACTTTATTTTGAAAATGCCCAAATAACTACATGAACACAGAAAAGGCATTTTCAAAAAAAAGTGCACCCTAGTTAAGAAAAATTAAGACACGTTAACTTTGGTCAGTTTTGTGACGAATTTAACCATATAAATGTATGGCAAATGTTCGTCACAAAACTGACAAAGTTAACGTTTCTTAATTTTTCTTAACTAGGGTGCACTTTATTTTGAAAATGCCCAAATACCTACATGAACACAGAAAAGGCATGTGTTTCGGCAACCGATCGATAATCGTCAGTCAGTGTACAGTCAAACAAACGGATTTCTAGGCAAGTGTGGGACTACGTAAAAGTGACGCAGTTAGTCAAATTCTAGAAGTTTCTTAGGATTTGATTGATTACATTACTTTGACAGAGTTCTAAAGCGCCCATTAAGTCCCGTTCATGAACTCACTATGGTATGAAATAATAGATGGATTTAAAAAACACCAACATGTGGTAAGGACCCTGATTAATTTAAATTTAGAAGTACCTTCTGGGCCTCTATTCTACTGCGTTGTAACGATATGGCTTTTGACGTGATTTAGACTCGTTTATGCCACAGTCGCCATTATTGTAAATGGCATAAGAGTTTTTTTATTTATGTTAAAGAGAAGGCACACGAGCCCTCAGGCCCCCTGATGGTAAGTGGAATCTGAGACCCATAGACATTAGAATTCTCAAGACTATAATCCTAAGACCTCAAATGCGTTGCCAACCCTGAGTACTAAGATGGAATGCCTCTATGCTAGTAATTTTACCGAGAGTTATCAAAACGTTGACAATACGGAAACACATCAAAGACGATATCTTTATTAGCTTGTAGAATCTCGGCCTTGTTGTATCATCCGTATCCCCTATAAGTTACTTACCTATGTCCAGTCAGCCATTTTGATATTGTATGCTAAGCGTTACGTCGATGCAATAAGTCCTGGAAGCCAATAGAAAGGGGTCATGTTTAGCATGCCACCCCTTCACGTGTATTTTGGTTACATATCACAAGAAGCTTTGCCCTAACACTGCAAATAAACGTCTCTTGTTAGATATTATAATATATACTTACTATTATTTTTCAATGTTCATGAATATTTTTTGTCAATAGTATTACACTACATTACCTTGGGACATACATTTCACGATATTCTTTAATAATATGTTACTAGCTTTTCAAACCCATCCAGAATAGAGAACATGCATAAAAATCAGAATTGAGTTGCACTGATGCGATTTAGGAGAAAATGCAAAAAAAGCATAGGTATAAAAAGCAATACACTAAGTTTTGACATTTTATATAGAATCAAAGCTTGTTGAAATATTAAAACTTCTTTTAATGTTTAGACTGCTTTTTCATCCTCATTTTATTTACGTAATATTTTAATTCAACGATATTTGCTTAAACAGTAATTTACGAAATAAATAAAAAAAATCTTTATATAGTCATGTTCCAAACATGGAACAACAGCTGTGACGTCATTCCTGTCGTCGATTTTGTATAGAGTTTTTATGCAGGGGGTCTGAACTATGACTTTTTAAAGCTTCATATGTTATGAATTTTTTTTACGATAATTAATTCGCGTATACAGTCACTTCTCTCTTTCATAGTACTTTCCAGAGAGCGTAAGAGAAAAAAGCATGTTGCTATAACCTTTCAATCTAATTCCAAACATATCTAATAACTAATACCTAGGAACCTATAATATAAACACTGTAAATTAAAACAGTATTGCTAAGGTATTTTATCAATCTTATGATCAGTGATCGGAATAGGTAGTGCAATTTCGGGTGAATGACCTTAAACATTATACTTAATATGGATAAGACCCCAGATTCCGGGACTCGTATTATTTCACAGAATATTTTCTTGACATGACCTTAATTGAAGTTAGGGAAAATGCGAAAAATCTAAAAAAAAATGTTATTGTAAATACTTTTTTACTTTTTGTCATTCCAAGTGTCTACATATTTCGTCAATGCGATATTCTATGCTAGCAAAATAATCGTTAAAATCATATTTTAATAACATTTCTGAATTAAACACAAACTTTAACACTTTGCAAATGTAATCCCGGGGTTACAAGCTATATCCATACTAAACTTACGCACCGAAGTCTCGCGAAATTGCACTACCTATTCCGATCACTGCTTATGATACACTTCGACCCTTTAGAACATTTCGCTATTTTCTCTTTTACACGTTCAGTTGTTCGAATATTTATCTAGGATTCTACACGATGTTTTTCTTTTTCGTATTAGCATTGGGTAGTTTTCTTAGGACTAAGTTAGAAAAACTCATTTGCAGAGTACCTACGTGGCAACCGCTGGGGTACGTCAAGCTGGGACGTTACTATCACGAGACGACCACCTAGGTCACTTGGCCCCATACTTCGCAGAATATTATATTCGCAAAACATGATATTAGCAAAACATGATATTAGTAAAACATGATATTCGCAATACACGATATTAGCAAAACATGATATTCGCAAAACATGATATTTGCAAATAGTGGAATTAGGTTATAGAATCGTAGGTAGGTTTAGGCTATGTTAGTTTTACAGCAGGCCCGGAGGGCCAAACCACCCCGGAACAGGAGCTCCGCTCCAGCTCTGTCGTGACTGTCTAATTCATGTCTTGTTAATAATGATGTTTTAAGAATATCATGTTTTGCGAATATGATGTTTTCCAAATATCGTCTTTTGCGAATATCATGTTAACATACTAATTGACTTGGCCACCGACACTCGTAAACTAACGCTTGTAAAAATCTATAGGTACTTACCTACAAACATATGGTATCGACAGGTTAATGCACAAGTGTACAACAGTCTAGCTTTATACCTGGGCGTTTTAAAAAAAAAGTGTACATCGTCAAGGACAAAATTAAGAAAATTTAACTTTTTCTTTTCGTCACGAAAAATAAGATATGTAAATGTATGGCTAACTTTCGTGACGAAAAAGTTAAATTTTCTTAATTTTGTCCTTAACGATGTACTACTAACATTTTTGAAAAACGCCCACCTTCCGAAGTTCAACTAGGTACCTATAGAATGTCTGAAATACTTATGCCTCGAGATGGCCTGTTTTAATATAGAGTCAGATATTTTTGAGCCCAATGTTAGAAAATAAATGATTGCTTGTGACTGTACACCAACTAATTATGAATAACTAGCTTTGAAAAAAAAATGCTTCAACACGACTGCTTTTATTAGCATACAAAATAAAGACAATTTGGTGCCTCAGTAGATCTTTCTAGCCACTTGCAAGAAATCTGTAAAATATGTTATCATAAATTCATAAGTTATCTATGAAACATTATACAAACAGGTTTGTAATCAAGGTTCAGATTCAGACAAGGCACGGCTGTGTGGGTAACATTGAACCACATTATAGGGGTGGGGGCGCTCCTCATCTGTTATGCACACACGACATTCGGTTTACGACCATGGGGTTCGGATCCGGAAGGAATCTTTGGTGGTTATTTTTATATAACATGAAGACATATTTGTTTTAATGGTAGTTAAGAGTAGGTTTTACATAAGTGGGCGTTTTCCAAAAAAAGTGTACATCGTTAAGGACAAAGTTAAGAAAGTTTAACTTTATCCATTTCGTCACGAAAATTAGCCATACATTTAGATACGTTAATTTTCGTGACGAAATGGAAAAAGTAAAATTTTCTTAATTTTGTCTTTAACGATGTATACTTTTTTTGGAAAACGCCCAAGTATCAGTACATCTATAATGCATGCATCAAGCGGAACCCTTATAGGATCACTTTGTTGTCCGTCTGTCTGTCGACCCTTTATCTCGGGAACGCGTGAAGTTAACGAGTTGAAATTAAATCCCGATACTCAAGTCTACAGTCCCTTTGCAGCTGTAAAAAAATCAAACTTGTAAGTTTACGTAAAAAAGATACAGCTGTTTATGCCGCAAAAAACGTACATTTCAACACTCTCAAGGGAATCAAAATTAATAGAGTGGGTATTTCCCGCAGACTTAAACACAAGTATAGGAAAAAACCAAAAATATGTAGTTAATTTGTTGCTCGATCACAAAAAAAGAATTGTTTTGCGATTGCAAACCTATTTGCAGTTGGTAAACTAATCGCGACACATGTCGATGTATGAAGACAACAGTTTTTTAACTGCAAAGTCAAGTTTGTTCCTTAATACAATTTTAAATTCTTATTATAAGTTTGTACGGAACTTGACCGGCTTATTTTGTCTTAATGAGGGCAAAAAGGTTTCAAGGTGTAAAAATAGCGGAGATGCACTTACCAGTTTTACGCCAACACCGCTACTATTATTCCTCTTTGTATAAATTGCACCGAATTATTACCTCATTGTTAATATGTTATTTTGTATGACAAGGAGAAGGCACACGAGCACTCAGGCCACCTGATGGTGAGTGGAATCTGAAATCTCAAGACTATAATCCTGAGACCTCAAATGCGTAGCCAACCCTGAGGACTAAGATGGAATGCCTCTATGCTATTAATTTTATCGGTTGTCTTATCCCCACACCGGAACACAACAATGCGATGCGTAGCTATGTTACCTTATTCTTACCTTAAGGGCAGATATTTGTGTGATGAGCACGAGTATTTGTTCCTGAGTCTTGGATGTTTTCTATGTATTTAAGTATATATTTCTCTATATAAGTAAGTTTATCGTTGTCTAGTACCCATAGTACAAGCCTAAAGCTAGCTGTGATTTATATATTTATATGTATATAATTATACCTACCTACTTAATTTTTCCCTTTTTCTGGCTTTGCAAGGATTAGCCAATGTCATGTACTAGGAGGATAAAAGTTAGGGAAACAGGATATTGTCTTTAGACAACTAAAAGGAACGAAAATATGGAAAATAAAGGATTGGGTTTTCATTTATTTAGAAGCAGAACCGAGAAAATACGTAGGTCCAAGTAAGTTGTTCTATTTGTTCTGTGGGAGGTACAAGTAGATATCTACCCACCATTCATATTTCTATAATTTGATTTAGTTATTCCAATAACGTGCTCCTAGTAAAATTTTATCACGCAGGGAAACAATGCCTACCTACATTCCTATGATATGAATCCATATGATATTGGATCTTGCATTCAGTTGAGTTCTTATACCTAATTTGATATTTTTTTAATAGGTACCCATCCGAAGACCCAATAGATTGTTTGCATATGTAATTAATTTACTTAAAATCAAAGCCAAGAAGTATTTTCAATATTCTTACTATTATTTTACTGTGTACAGTGGTGATATTGAGTGAATGAATGAATTCAGTGAATTTTCTGACACAATTAAGTTTTCCTTACAGTAAGTTACGAGTTACAAAATTATTTCTGATCTGAAAACAACCAAAAATATAAAAGACAAGAGCTGATGCTGACTTAGTGAAGGGACAAAATTTGACCTCCAAAAATAAAAATATTTTTAAAGGGGTAAAATAAAACTAAATTGATTGACGTTATTAAGTTTTTGCCAACACAGAAAGTGTACTTACATATTCCAATAAAAGTATAACGTGGCATAGATGTGCATTGATAAATTGATCGATATAATATTTAAAAAGTAAATTAAATCAAGCGAAAACAAATAAACAGTGCCTTGGAAAGAATACACGTTTAATTGATCGACGGCAAAAACTCGAGAATGTGTTGCAAAACGGCGGATTCTATAATCAAAGGAGAAAAAATCCCGAACGCTGGCTTTGAAAGCTACTTAGCGACGAGCTGCCCTCGCACTCACACCCGCGACTTGCATTAAATGCATCTGTGCAGCTGCAATAAAAGACAAGCTTATGGTGCAAAGTTTAAAGTCGGTTTTGGTTTGCGCCGCCAATGTACCGCCTACAAGGGGCGTCGTCCCCCCTCTGGCGCAACGAGAGCGTTCGCACGACAAGCTCACTTTAAATTTTTAATGAGAATTGTAGTTGAATTTGACAAAAGTGAAATGGACAGTGGCGTTGCGCACTATCTGCTATTAATTCTGGTCTTGGGGTCAAAAATGACGACTGCCAAGTTTGAACTTAAAATCAAATCGCCTTATAGGTGGTCTTTACATCAATTAATAGGTACTTTTGTAAATGCAATAACTAGCTAAGTTCGAGTAGGTAGGTATTTGTTGTAGAAACCGTATCCATTTTTTATGTTTTTATATAAAGGTATTTTTAAGACAGTGTTTTATTACGTAAATATTTTTTTCTTTTAGTTTTTTTTTTAAATTGAAATCATAACAAATACACATTATCATAAAAGTAACGACATAAATAGGTACTTACATAACCTTCATTCTCAGTGTGGGGTAGGCAGAGCTACAGAAAGGTTGCAAGATAAATAAATGAGATACTTATTCAATAAAATAATAGGTAAGAAAGACATATTTTAACTTTGAAACTGCCAACTTAAGTATTATGTTATGGCTTAAAATTATATTTAAACTTATATTAAAATTACATTTTATATATAAATCAGATTAATATATTTTTTTGTATTTAAAGGTACTACGCATAAATTTTAGACATGTCTGTAAGTTAACACCGCTTGATAAAACTTTTTTCAGTCGATTTTATTTAAAAAAAAATAACATTTTCATATCTTGTCTAATATACTTACCATTCTATCGACTTATGCCTACATCTATTTACCAAATCAATAAATTCGCACAAAGTCCAGTGCCCTTCTTGCAATAAATTTGTTTTTACGAGTACGTAGGTAGGTACCATTATTAATGCATATAGTGCTTCTATTTTCATAATATAGGTACTTCGGTTTGCTGTCGCTGTCTCACTCGCACTCGCATCTGACAGTATATTTGTAACTCTTGTTTCATAGAAAAACGAAGCTTGCCGAACTACATTAAGAAAATTATTATTATTTTGTACCTGGCATACAGAACACTTTTTCAAATTTTGTTTTTATTTAGGGTCTTGATCTTATAAAAATAATACAAATACTAGCGGTTAGCGGTTGTGTTGGTAGCAATTAGTCTTGTATTTAACCATACCGGTAGGTACCTCTATTTTTCTGTGTAATAAGGGGGTAGTAATGCCTTTTTTTTAATTCCTTTAAGGTATCAATAAAATAAAGCAATGATTGTATAACCTTATCTCAGCAATTGTATTTATGAAATTAAGTTCTATTGCCTATAAAATATAATTTACAAATCGGGGGCCTCATTCTTTATGTTTTTGCACCTATTTGTTCTTTTTAACTCGGCCGCCTTTACTCTCAAGTAAAGCTAAAATAGTGCTGACAAAAATCATGATTTATTTAATCGTATAGCAATAAGGAACGTACAGCTAATCAGAGATATATTTTGGTCAATTTGAGCTACTGGGAAGCCTTGTCATTTCAAGCAGATCAATATGATAATAGTAGGGGAGAAGATAATATAATATGGCCCGAAAAATAGAGCAAAGTAGGTACTAAGCCAACATTTACGTTGAACCTAGGCCTACATGTACCTATTTCTTGTCGAAGTTGTCGATAATATTCAATGGTTATTGCCTGATTGTGTCTGTTTTTTGTCTTTGCTTTCCTGTATTTAAAAACGTAAGAGTAGGCCAGCACATGGCGTAGTTTTTGGTAAGCTTTTACGGTAAATAAGTCATAGCTGATAGCATTACTAAAATAAAAAACAAAGTACCTACCTAGGGTATGTACACCATCAAAGATGTCTAAGAATCAAGTTTATCCCTAAATCATTTTGATAGTTTGCAACGTATCGCAACGCAGAACATAAAAAAAACATAAAACTGATGTAGGTATGGATATTTTTGACCCTTAGACATCTTTGATGTGTGTAAACACGTAAGTTATGACTTGCATGCGCGATAGTTATGTATTGGTTTAATTGGTGCAACAGGTGGCGAAACCAATTCAATATCATCACTGCATTTGATTGTATCGAATTTTAAACATTTAAATAGGTAACCTACCTACGTTCTTTCAGCAATTTAAGATCTATAAAATGATCGAAGTCGTCAAAGTTTGAGATACGCGTAGGTGACTGACTTAGTCATTAATAATAGGCATATGCTGTGGTACCCTCTAAATTACTATAATTAAAAAAGAACATTTGAATAAGTAAGTACTAATAGTTACTATATACAGAACTCTGGATTTTTAATGAATTAACTAACATTGTGATTTTAAACGAGAGTTGAAAATTACAGTGGCAGTCGATCAACTCGTGCGCAGCTGGCAGGTAAGTCCGCTATCAGTAAAATAATTATGAGATTCGTCACAAATCGCGATCGCCGGCCATTTGAGCAGCCATTACCGTCTTACAGCCGATAAGCTTTACTGCCAATCGGCATGGTTAGTTTGAGTTCCTCGCACGTAATAAATTATTTTATACAAAACTAGGAGAAAGTCTGTAAGTGCAATTTTCCGCAAATTTGATCCCACGCCATAAAGCGCCCCGATCCGCCAATCACGCGGCCGCGACGCGTTGATTGCACCCACTTGTTTATTCTGCGCGGACTGACCTAATCAACTTTATAAAGTCATTCTAATTAAATGCTTTTAAACGAGTTAACGTAGAGAAAACTGTGCTGCATAGGTACGTGCGGCGGCGGCGGCTTAGTGACGCGTGCCGTTTATCGGGGCTGTGAGTTCACCTTTCATCACTATCATTATGGCCAAAGATGATGGGTACTTTTGAAAAATCAAGGATCTATATGTAATGTAAGGATAACAATTATTTGGTAGATACGTATTGAACTCAAGTACTTAACCTAGTGTCCTATCTGCCTATGGATGGTATTTAATCGCAATTTATTAAAGCTATGTAAGACCTTAATGGCGTACCCGCTCGGAGCCATTTACTTCGTGTAATAAACCAAGAGGTTATTTATTTATTCATACCTAATAATAATATAAGCGCGAATATTCTCATCGAAGTATAAGTAATCGGCGGTTGTGGCGGCGCGGGCGGCGCATAAATAGTGATGCTCGGCGTCGGCGCAGCGAATAAATATTGCGATAGGATCGACTCACCGTTTAACGAGAGCCTTTTCCGCGCCGCGGTGAGCCATTTAGCGAATTTCAATAGTTATCGCGCCGAGAAAAACTCTCCGATCGGCGAAGACGGGAGCGAGGAGCGCACCCGCCCGAGCGGGACGGATGTTATAAGAAAGAAGTAATAAAAAAATCAGTAGTGTGTGCGTGGTCGGAGCGTGGTGGCATAGGGCGGCGATGCAGGCCCCTCCCCACGACCGCCGCCTGGCGCTCGCCCGCCTCAGTCGAGTCGACATCGCGCCGCGCCGCACCGGTCCGCTAGAGCCGTCGAACGAACCGCGCGCGTAAAAAGTTTTCTCGCATCCAAACTTCCGACTGCGGCGACCACACGCCCAAACACATGACGAACATTGTTAACTGAGTTACCCCCCCAATTTTACTGTTAGATTCAACAGTTATTTCACCACCGTTTTGTGTTTTTGTAGATCTAAGAGGCGCTTAAAATCTTGTTTATAAACTTAATTCTAACTGAAAAATATATTTTGGGTGATCATTGGACTAAGCGAATTAAATTCGCTAGCCGAGAATTTTAGTTAATCTTGTATAAAAGACTATGTTCTGCGCTATCGATGGGATGCGCAGACGGTGACGTCGTGTTGAGCGCGCGGACAGGCCGGCTGATGCTGCTGCAGAGCGAGGGTCGGGAGCGGAGTATGGAGGATGAGTGCTCCGCGCGGCCCTGCGCCACCGACTTCTCCATCGCCGCCATCATGGCGCGGGACCGCCAGGAGCGCCGCGAGCGCCGCAGGCACCGGGACCCCAGGGAAGACACCTTGACGCCCTTAGGTTCGTATCATTTGTTATTCACCGAATACCTACCACACGACACCCATTGGCAGCTACAATGTTTTGGTTGTCACGTCAACCCTTGCTTATATGGGGTGTTCGCATAATAATTTTAAGTAGCAAAATATGACTTGTGAATGCAATTGTATGTTAATTAGTAATCCTATTGAGCGGAAAGTTTACATTTGGAAGCAATTAGCAAGTTATAGGTAAACTGTTTAACTTATCAGTAATGACAAACTTTACATCACTTAAGGAGGCGCACTAGTTACCAAAAATATTATTCTTCGGTTTTCTGTTTGGTATTATTATTGCAAAAGGTAAGAGTTGGTCGACATTGACCAAATTTTTCACTATGAGTTGGTTTGCCGTAAAGTTCGTCGATAAGGTGTCTCTTATGTGATCGAAAAGAGCATATAGATCTTAACTGTTACAAATGTTTAAAAAGCAAAACAAAATGATTAGTTACTTTTAAACTTCACTAAGTAAATTAGGATCTAATAAATTAAATTCGAAAAGAGTTCAAAACACCTATAATGAGTTAAGTATACGTCGGCGGTCGATATCACATTCCCAGTAAAATTTAACACTAAATCTTAAGTACTTACTTTTAATATATTACCTACATGCACCCTACATGAGACAGAAATATATTTAACGCTTACTTATGGCAAATGTAAGCGTACAATCCACGCGACATAGGTAGATAGTTCCTACCAGGATATTTTTAAGAAATTCCCAGCGGATATTTAAAGAAATTTGCAGGGTGTTTATTTAACTGACACGCTCGTTATTTCTCAATAGATCGATAACAGACTTTTGATTTACTGTTGGGCACACCCTGCATACACATTATGAACTTTTAAGGTTTTTGAGAATAATGTAGATAGACGTCCATAGCCATTAAGGAGAAATAAACCTACTCATACAAAAATCTACAAATAAAAAATACACAAAGAGAAATGTTCATTAAAGATGTACACTCAAGTTAAAAGTGACTTTGCGGGATAGATAATTTAAAATCGAACCCCTTGAGTTTCATTAGAAGAATTCTTATTAGAAGTGGTTTATTTTCGATTGTAATTCTAATACTAATATGTGACGACCCATTAGTACTTAGACGGAAAAGTTACATACAATCTTGTTAAAAAAAAATACTACCCAACTTCAAAGTTGATGTTTCAAAGAACATTATGGGTCCCTAATTCTAACTTTTAATGAGAATCATTTACTTGCTGGCACATAGTACTACTTGTTGACAGTATATGATCAATATGATCATTCTAAAATGTGTTCAGCCTCGTTGCCTTGCCTTTGCCAGACCACAATAGTTGAATTTAAATAAAAGTAAATAATAATAAAAATATAATAAGAGATTAAAATTAAGTTACAAACTTTCGAAACATACGAGTACAAACAATCAGTTTCCATAAAATGCCTGAGTATTCCTATCTACTACGATTATTAATAAACGACAAAATTCAAGATCATTTTATTCCTAGAAAATTAATTAGAAGTATATGAGTAAAAACAGGACATATTCTCTTTTTTTTCTAAAGCTTTAAATATAGATAGTGTATGTAATGTAGGTACGAGTACCTACTAACTACTCTAACCCGGGCGTATATTACCTACCTTAGCGGTTGACTGGGCCTGTTAAGAAGTGAATTGTTCATTGACTTATATGACAATGGATTAATTGGGGCTAACGAAACTTGTGGCGCTAATTATAAATTACTTTTTAATGTTAGGTTAGAGAGTCTAGTATTCCTAAATTTGTGCAGTTTATTTTTCTTGCATGGCGTTCTGGTACTTCTGGTGAACCAGTGATTTCATTTAGCAACCTTGGTTTCTAATTGGGACACAATAAACCAATTCAATATGATTTCAATATTTTATACCATTCATTTTGCAATTCATTGACTTTAGTTTTTATTACCTAATAAGTATTTTTCAAAGATTGGGCGTGTTGTGGGCGGCGGCTTTGAAAAAAATTGAAGGCTTAATAAACTTGTATAAAAATACTACTGAATGATTGTCTGCTTTATTTACATCATAAAAAATGTGTTTATCAAATGGGTCCATTCTAGGAAGCCGACAGACAGTAAGCGTTAATTTTTAATACACAATAGGTACACAGTGCTCGGTCTGATTGGTCCCTTTCTTACGGTTAGTATAATTATATTTACCGCCTGTTTCACAATCGACAAGTAAAGCTTATTTGACTGATAAACTTAGCCCTTTCTCTTTCTGACACTTGAAAATAGACAAGGAGAGAGACATCTTTATGTGACAGATAAAGTTACTTGTCGATTGTGAAACAGGCCCTTAGAGTAATAAAAAAAGCCCGAAGTTGTTTGAGTGCAAGCCGTTTCTGATAAACAGTGCCGAAGAAGATTTTTGAAGCTAGGAATTTGCGACTAAATCCGTCACCTAAATCAAATAACGATATCTAGGAAGAACAAAGGGGAAAGTTAATAAAGTTAATTCGATATTTCTTGCTGAGGGCCTTAGAGATAATACCTAATAAGTCTATTTTAATAGTAGTAGGTAATAGTTTTTTCATTAGGTACATATATATTTCTCGAACCTAAAAGCCTGTTATGTACACATGTAGTACCTAAGTACAATAAGTAACATAAAAAATATTGCAGCTAGCCATGAGCCGAACACACTAATTGTTAAACTTGTTAAAATATCCTACATTAAGTGGTTGTCATGTCAAACGCTTTACATTTGGGTAGATATTGAGTTGTCTCTTATACGATATCGAATAAAACCTGTGTGGATAGCTAAAATATATCGAAGATATTACACCCGACATACTTTGACCGCATCCCAACCCTTAAGATGTCGATTTTTTTGTTCACAAACAGTAGCCCAATCGAATCTCCATCCCGTCCGTCGTCCGTCTTTATCATCAGCTAAAGTTTCCGCATACTGTTCTCCCTAACATCTTAGATTCAATAAAACAGACTAATAAAATAAATCACAGGAGTATAATAATTAACCAAGAATTGCTCTTGTTGGAATAAACCAGTGTTTCTGTTCCAATTTTTAAAACCCCATAGATATCATATAGTTAACGTTATCTCGTTATTAAAAGCGTAAAATAGAAATACAGTTACAAAAGCAAGAAGGGTTAAAACCAAGGGCCGATGACTTTGAATAACCCAGCGTAGAAATCGTTAAATGGTTTTCAACAGAACCGTCTAATTGTAGCGTGTATATGCCCCTAATAAAAGACACAAAACTTACAGATATCTACAATAAACTAATTTGCATTTTATAATTATAATTGGTTAAGTTTTTTCTTCCGGCGAAGAAAGCTCAAGACTAAATTTTAATATAGAAAAGGATCAATTATTATTATATCGCATTGGTAATGTCAAACATCGATTAACACTATAATTATGTTAATACGAGTAATAAAATATTCCATAGAAAATTAAAAAAAAAAACTTATGGTGTATTTTATTTTAAATGTGTACACAGGCGACCTTAAGACCGCAATCTTAGGATGAAAATGCGTTGCCGAACCAATTAATAAGGCCATAAACTAATAAATATGTTCAAATCAAATTCAAATATTTCTAAAACAGGTAAAAATAATGGAATCATCGATTCAGGTTTGTTTTGAAGTAAATATAATAGAATATAAGTATATTATGTCCACCGAAAAGGTTTTTAACATTCCATAAACTCACACACACAGCTACCTAGCCCCTTTTAATAAATATCACCAAGTATTTTGTGCTTGCTAGTATTATTTATTTTCCTTCATTACAGCAATTTATAGCAATAATACGTAAACTTGAAACCCGTTATAGTAAAGCTGTTTCTTCACAGAACCAGTAAATAATTCAGCCGTCGTGTTCAGGTGCCCGAAAATTCACGCCTACGTTTTTAAATTGTTTTTGCTCGAACTTCTTTACTCTCGGTTCCCGGTTTACAATTGTGCAAATGGCGTGATGGTTGAAAAGTTTAAGTAAATTTTAATATAAATAAAGCAGTTTTAAAATGGGACATTCTTATGCCATGAAGCCTGAATTCCTAATATGTGTACCTATACCTGATGCGTGAATCGTGTAAATAATTAAAATACAAATAAACTTTTTAAATAATTGTCTAGGTATGTCCTCCCTCAGTTATATTAATGATAAAATAGTGGACTAAAACAAAATCCTAGATCCGCGGATAACACTTGACAGCGTGGTATGCACAAATATTGCCACAGTATACGAGAAGACTTGTTCGCATCGATATGATTGTATGCCAGTTAGTTGTATTTATTTGTTTTCGTTTTTGTATTTAAAAAAATACCTTATTTAATTTGTCGTTGTGATGGAATTGGACATAGAACTTTCGTTTTAGGAGCAAAATCTCACCTAAATTGAGTCCTAAACTAAGCTCTAGGTTACTAATATAATTATTTAAAAAATACTTATAACTATAGTTATAAGATATGAATCATACACACGTACATACAGTTAGTTGCAAAACTGAGTCAATATTAGCACCTTAGTAGAATGTAAATAAGTTGATACGACAAGTACTCCTTGAAATTGGCTACAAATACTCTTACCAAATGATTTACCTGTCATTTACAGTTTTTAAGTAATTTTATCGTAAAAACTGTTGAATTTAACTTTTTTTATTTGTCTAATATTTTAATTCTCTTTGTGGCAACCCAAAATAAGGACCCTGATAAAATTAAAGAAATTTAGCCTTAATAAAAATGGGTAGAAAATTATTAAAATCGGACATACTTTTGGTGGCAGTTATTGGTAACATTACTTCGGTGCACGGTTCACTTTTGCACCGAGACAAATTAGCCATACAAACTGGTTGTTAGTTCACTATGGTAGGGGATTAAAATTCGGCAATAACTAGAAAACTACGTCTACGTCGGATTCAAGCAGTTGATACCTCATTTTAAAAAGAATGGAATTCTCTATTTTAAAAAGTTTTCTTATTTGGGATTGCCATAGAGAAAACTAAATTACTTACTAGTATAAAACATAAATTGAATTTTTACAGTTTTTGGTTCAAAATCTTTGAAAAAATATAAATGACAAATAAATTATTTATACAGCAGTTTTGTAGCTTACTTCAAGGATAACTATTCTGTACTAAGCATTTGAAAATAGCTTTGATTGTCATCGACTTATTAACATTCTACTAAGGTGCTAATATTGACTCAGTTTTGCAACTAACTGTAGGTACATTAAATCATGCCTGTTTCCCAGAAGGGTAGGCAGAGATCACTTCCTTCCACCTGCTACGATCCTGACAAATCTCACTCGCTTCTTCCACATTCATACATCGAGTCATGCATGCACGTCGGTTTCGGGTCTATATGATTCGGTGGATAGGAATCACAAATACGACGACACGCTAGCCTAGTTGGGAGTGACCCTGCCTTCGAAGCTAGGTGTCCTGGGTTCAAATCCCGGTAAGGGCAGATATTTGTGTGATGAGCACGAGTATTTGTTCCCGAGTCTTGGATGTTTTCTATGTATTTAAGTATATATTTCTCTATATAAGTAAGTTTATCGTTGTCTAGTACCCATAGTACAAGCCTAGAGTTTAGTTTGGGACTAGCTCAATTTGTGTGAGATTGTCCCGTGATATTTACATTTTTTTTTTTTTTTTTTTTTACATATTTCCACATTTATGAGGTGCGGACCAAAAAGGAGACGCAGCGAACTGCTTGAGGCGGGTCTTCTTTTTGAATAAACGATAAACGTACTTACTTATAAATAATAAAATACAAATAAAACGTCTCTTCAACTCAGACTACACCGATCTCAAATGTAAGTAGATCGATTCGATAGGTAGGTACCTACTGAAACATTGACGTTAGCCGCATCACTATTAAATATTAGTCATACCTCTGAAATCTGTGTAACTAGATTGCAAATTCAAGATTTTGGTTCTGGAAATAGAAATTAATTTAAAAAGGTACTAAGGATAGGTAATTATCTAGCTATAATTACAAATTTAGAAAAAACGCTCCACATTGTAAGAGGTGCTAACCGGAAAAGGGCGCAGTCAACTGAGGGCGGATCGTTTTCTTTTAACGGCAGGGAGAAGGCAAACGATCACATTACAAAGCGTATCAGGCAGCTACTTTATTCTGAGTGCAGCCTGCTGACACTGACGGCTGCCAACCCTGAAGGCTAAGATGGAATGCTCCTATGCTAAAGTTATTATATCGCCTATTTCGGCATTAAAATACAGTACCTACTACAAACACTGTTGCTTACCTGTCACAACAGAACATTGAATATATTTTTTCTTACAGAAAAGTTCGTAGACGCAACCGCGTCAGGTTCCGGTTCACCGTCACCGCCACTAGCAGAGTACGAGCGGGATTCTCCCGTGGACGTCTCGTCAACGTCGGAAGCCGGCTCGGCCAGCGGTGCGGCGAGCGGCTCGCGCGCGCTGTCGCCGCCGCCGCGCAACCCGCAGCTCGCCGAGCGGTGGTCCAGCGAGGAGATGCGACACATACAGTGCAACCTAGAAACCAAGGAGCTCTGGGACAAGTTCAACGACCTGGGCACCGAAATGATCATTACCAAAACTGGAAGGTAAGACATTTAAAGAAGGCTAGCATGTGTGTGGCTAAAATTAATACCGTCATAAAAGTAACGTCATTACACATACGCAATTTTACCAAACCACTTTTAAATTAGGGCACAATAGAACCATTACGCACACCGCGCATGATTGAGTACAAGTAGTCAGCGAATTCAGCCGGCCATTAAGCTTTACGGAGAAATTAAAAACTTGGTGGTAGGTAATCGAGACGCAATTGTTGGTTAACGAGATCAAGGCGAAATCGTCAATCGGAGTCAAAGGCGATAAGGTAGGTGGCGCAGAGTGGCGGTCGAGCGAAGCGTGTCGGTTGCGCCGCGAGCCCGCACAATGGGCAATCGGCGGCCGCCGCCGCGCCCACGGTGGCCGACTAGCCGACTTCGGAAGCCTATAATCTCGAATTTGGCCGTCATTAAGTCGAAGTGGACTGTATTAGTTGCGGTCACGTTGGTGATAGTCGATCGTTTGATCCATTGATTTCCTTATTGTCGTTACTTCACGTTGACTTGCATTTTGTTGAAGTTTATCTAATTGGGTATTTTTCAATAGCGATCCGCCCCGGTTTTGGCCGGGTGGGATGTATGTATTATACACATTAACCGCCTGAAAGACGTTATCAGAACTATTATTACTTAATGTTAAGAACCGGTAAATAAATTGCGTAGTTTAAATTAACTAAATTAACAGACACCTACCTATGTATATTATTTGTTTTCCAAACTATTTAATTTGTCCGAACTTTCATAATTTCTATTTTTTTCTGAAAACAATTGTAATTTCAATTTGTTTTAAGAGTTATTCCTTTAGTATACCCCTAGCTAGGTAAGGTTAGGTTAGTTTTATAGCAATACTGAAAAGTTTTTTAAACAAAAAGTTTTATTTATAATACAAGATTTGATTAAACATATCTATAATTAAGAATATAAATAAAACAATAAAAAGTAACGAAAGAACTTACAAACTTACTTAAAACTATTCTAATCTAACTGACCGCTACCAAAAAAAAGTTACGTCAGAGAAAAAGGATGTATTTTCTAACCTATGAAAAACAGGACAAATAAAACAATCGGAAACCAAATATCGGACTTAACATATTTTGTTATAAATTTCAAAGTTGACACAATTTGCACACAGGTGTGCAATAATTGAAAGCTCGATGCGTATACCTCGTTTTTAATTTTTTCTACTGCAACCAAGTACCTACCTCATATAGTTATGTTACTAAATATTCACACCATTTAAATACCTGTTCGTGTTATCAAATTGAAACGGCGTGTTGTGTTTGCGTTATCGCGGCGGGCGTAAATCAGCGCGACAGGCCGCCGATCGTGACAAATTCGCCGACCTAATCTATCGATAAGGACACAACTTCCACCTCACTTTCCTTGTTTCCTCTTTTTTACCAGTCGCTAATGCGTAATCGATATTTCGATTACTGCATTTACCTAAATAAGTCCTTAAATTAAAAAGGTTGGTTTTACTTTATTTGCTTATCGGTAAGGTATAGGGATTCAAACTCTAACTGCACCTACCATGGTAGGTGCCTAGTGTTGGTTAGAAACGGCAGGTTTCAATATTCAGTCTATTTTTTATCCTTTCCGCTGGCAAGAAACCTGATAAGATGTACATCTTAAAATAGATTGTACATTAGTACTCACTGTTAGAGTTCATACAGAGGTCATAGGGTGTAAGTCCTACACTAATTGCCTGCTAAGTACAGTGCCAACTACTACGTCACTCCAAAATATGTAATCCTAAATACGCCAGTTCGTATCAAATATAAATGGGAACAAAGGCCGAGCGCAGAACACTAAACAATGAAGGCTCTTTCACGGACTATAAAGCAGTATTAATACCTCACTTATTTATTCCTTATAATGTTCTCGAGTTAACGACGCCTCGGGCATTCAGTTTTTCTACCACGCACCATAAAATACGACATCTGGAAATGTATTCCAGGCACACGTATTATTTCCGAACATACATAGCAGCCCAGAACATTTCTCGTGCATGTTTCATTATTGTGTTGATTCGTCATAACTCTTTCAAAAAAGGAATGCTGTCAAATTACAGAGAATTCCAATACCATCCTCTTTTCTTCGCGGTAATACCGGAGGGCGATGTATCATCATATTTCGCCCACGCTCTCTCTTTTTCTGCATTAGCGATATTTTCGATACGGTTATAAGAGTTAATAAAAGATTAAACGCGATAGGGAATGCCACAAAGGACTTTGGGAAGTCGCAATGGGAGACAATTTGCCACACACCGTCACGGGAGCTTATCTGAGTCGCCCCGTCGATTAGCATAAATCTCGCCAACTAACCGTCACGAATGTATGTCGGACGGGGCCGGCGCGGGCGCGCGGCGGACGCGCGGCGGGCCCAGGGAGGAGCAGAGCAAACAGGACGCGGGCGACGTCCTCGCGACATCGCACGTCGCGGCGACGAAGCGCGACGAATCACGGCCGTCGCCCGGCCGCATAAATCAGCATTATCTCGCGAGATAGCCGCGCGGACCCACCCCGCCATATCACGCGGCCCCGTGTCGTTCGAAAAAATTAATGACTCGGAAAAACGATTCGCTTATGAGGGATCTTTCAATGTAATTGAATTGCCCCGCAGAGATCTGCCGAGTTGTCGGGTCGTGCAGGACGTGCTGAATCAGGTGCTACTCCAGGACTGTTACCAGTTATAAGTAAAGATGGTCACCCCTCTCGAATCATGCCACTAGTTTCCAATTTTCATTTTCTCTCTGGCGTATGTAGCGTTCGATATGAGCATTAAACTAAATTAAACAAAACCACCGCATGTTATTTATGACAAGTGCATCACCAATTGAATGGAAGGGCTTTAATCCGTGCACATTAGCTCGGTTCACCCCGAGGAGATTATCATAACTGCCGTAATAGAATAATGTAAATATTGTACAGTAGTTGGTATGCTAATCGTGTTGCGAGCAAACGCGGCAAGCTGCGTTTTAAAACCTGTCTCATTGTGTAGCTCATTCGAAGTTTATTCAACAGGGAGCCATTTTTCATTCTGTGTGCAAATATTTTGATGTTTGTCAGCTCCCCGATTACGCGTTTCAACTGATGTCATGGGTTTATATCGAAACTAATAACACTGTATTTGAATAGTGCTCAATTCGAAAAATATTTTTGGTGTTTGGTGGATTGGAGTTGTTTGTCCTAGTGAGTGAAATATGTAGTAGATTACTTATAGGGTGTGCTCGTATGTGCCCAGGACATCATATATATTTTACCGCCTTTACCTTTTTATCTCACTAAATCTACAAACGGCGTAGTGCGAGTCGGAACCAAAAGTGGCTAGCCCAGCGCGCTCGCCGGTGAAGATGTTCGGCGCTGCCAACACTTTAATCGCCGCACTTGGCACAGAGCGCATTTGATTTACTTCTCAACACCGTTTTGTAAATATAGAGAAACACATATTTATTCCCATCATAAAATAAATAGCTTTTCGCCGCGTCTGATGTGACCACAATATTTTTCTGTTAAACCATTTAATTTGGACAGTTTGTCTAAAATAAAACATTTTAGCAGTGAGTAAAAGACGGGTAAAATATTGCTTTATTCTTGAATCTTCTCTCTGAAGCTGATTTTTGAATAAAATATTTGTAACGTATTTATCTTGATGCTTTTGAAGATGTTCTTAATTAAAACACTAATCACTAATACTTCTTGCGCTGTCACAACCAAGTCAGTGGCTCAAACAATATTTTACTACGAATGATTCAAAGAATTCATTCATTTGTTTTTTGTGTGATGATGCTTCATATTAAGATTTTCATGTCTGAGGCGGAAATAAAAAACAACATGATAACTGATAAATTTTGAACATTTAAACAAGTAGTTTGTTAACAACACAATCTGAGTTTATCCATTGTATTGGTTTTTTTTACATTATGCATAGATAGTACGTCGTAGTACAACTATCTACGTAGTTTGCGTGTGCAATCCGTAGCGCTGACTAGACAAATTAGGTACCTATAGAGGCTGATGCCGCTTGGCCGTGTTTGCATCACTCATGTCTTATAACCACAGAATTAAGTCAGCGTTCCAATTTGGATACTTGTTGTTAGTACAACCTGTATAACTGAGCCTTTTTTAGGGATAGGGAACATGCATGAACAACAGAATTGTGTTTCATTGATACGATTTAGGAGAAAATGTAAAAATAAGCATAATTATAAAACGCAATACACTAAGTTTTGACCCGTTTATTAAGATTTTATACTGAATCAAATCTTTTTAAAAATTTAAAACTTGTTTTATAGAGATGATAGATTGTTTTTATCGGCATCCTCGTTTTATTTGTGCATTCGGGTAATTCCTAAAATCGGGTAATATCCTAAAATATCAAATTACTACCAAACGCAACATTATTTTTTGCTGTGGCAACCTTTACCTAGCCGCCATCTTATGCTGCTCCCTTCCTTCAGTTGACCCCGGTCTTTAAAAGCGAGTGTAGGTAATGCGTTATGCGTCGTTGATATCGTCGACAGAAATTACCTCCGCTTTATGCATTATGGGAGTTACCCGATCGTTCATAATTTGTATATTTGGTAAATTTTCATTTGATTGTTTTCACTTACGATAGATTTTTGTTTTAGTAAATTGTCAAATAGGTTTTTAGATTGGTCTAGCTTAAGATATATGGTTTTATTCAGAATTAACCGATTAGGTTCATTCTGAAAGACATTTGATTCGAAATTAGGTACCCCAATATAATTCGGAATTAAACCGGTGCAATGCAAATAAAACGAACTTTACAAACCTATTTATTTACATAAGAGGATAATATTTGTAAACAACCTTAAAGCAGGGATTGTAAAACCGGTTTTATTCAATCCCTGTATTTAAATTGACAAATTGTTACCGCTAAAAAAGTAATACCTAGATATATTCGTATTAGAGGTATTATTGTCATTCCGCTTTTGTTTTTATCGCTATGTATACACTATGTACAGTATTAAATACCTGTATTCAATACCGCTATTCATTGCACCTGATAAATAAGATGTCAATTAGACTGTAATTAATTGTAATTTCAGACTTGTCTAAGGCGTGTCTGAGTTTATTGTAATAACACCGAAAACAATTACGAACTGTCAACTCTTCTAAAAACCGTTCGGAATTAGCCGAATGCACCTTACGTAATATTAATTCAATGATTTGTCTTAAATATGGTAATTTCAGAAATAAATGCATATTTCTTTTTAAGGTCCGTATGTTTTAAACTTGCTGTGATTTCATTCATGTCATCGATATATTCGTAATATTCGTATAGTTTTTATGCAAAGGGTCTGAACTATGACATTTTAAAGCTTATCTTATGAAAGAATAACACGACAATTGTTTCGCGTATACAGTTATCCTTCTCTTTCATAGCACTTTCCAGAGCGCGTAAGAGTATTTTCCTTGTTCCTATTTAATTTTGCCGTCCGTTGACCTATCAACCGAACCCGCGCTTTTTAAAGCACTCAGAGTTACAGTCACTATCAATATTTTTTGGTTACCCTTTGACTCTTCGCGTAACTTATTGATACCTTCCTGGTACCTTTTTGTTAAGTGTCCTACCGATAATCTGCTCTACCAATGTACAGATAGCGTAGGCGCCGTACACTGAAGTGCAAATCGATGAAAGCTACAAACACCGGGGGCCCTAGCCAAGATGCAAACGCTATTAACGTTTTTCTTTTCTATCGCTCAAAATGTGTGGGATGATAATCTCGTGCGTTTCGATAAACCACGTGGTCAACTGTCATCCCATATGTTTTGAGCGATGATAGAAAAGAAAAACGTTAGTATTGTTTGCATCTTGGCTCATAGAAAAACCATCCTTTTGATGAATCCTTTAGCTCGATACCTATTTAATTACTTACAGTCCTGACTTATATCCAAAAGTGTGTTCGTTTATTTGTTTGTTTGTTCAGTTTTTACGGATCAATGCCTTAACCGATCGACGTGGAATTGGTACAGTGAAATAAAATATTTTATAGCCCGGTAAATTGGACAAATGCTGAAAGAATAGCGATAAAGGACTTCTACGCGGACAGAGTCGCAGGCATTGGGTAGTATTGTGTATTGTTTATTCGTATAACTGTCATTTGTATTTATTATTTTGATTGTCCATTAATCATTTTTTTTTTACTTTGCTGTTGATCGACGCGGAATTGTGCGACCGCACCTTCAGAAAATTTTCAGCTTTCAAACTTCAAGTCATAATTTCATTACTATAGAGACCTAATTCGAAGTTTAATATTTCTGAATTAGGTCAATATTGTTCAGAAGATGCGATATGTATCAAATAATACAAAAAAAGTACTTAATAAAAATAAATTAATGTTGGGGGGTCTTTACAGTCAGTTTGAAAATGTTCTAAAATAAAACCTTTTTTAGTTTTTTTCTACAACCCCAATTGGGATTAACCAAAACATGTATCCCAGCTTTTATTGGAAAATACGTAATTTAAAATAGACTGTTGGGAAACCAATATGTTTTTTTTTATAAAATTTAGATCTAGGGATGAGGTCTCTTACTCAGCAGTTAGATTTAAGTAAGGAAAACAAAATAAAATTGGAACATATTAACACCATTTTAGCTAAATACTTACGTTTTCTTTTAACACTACGGTGTTTTGTCGAGTTATTCGTTTGGTTTATTGGAGTACAACCCAATATTATATTTCAAGCATTGCAATCTATCAACCAGTGTTCCAAATTTTTACCTCCGCTGTGCTTAAAGTTCAGGCACCAAGGTTAGGCCAGTCAATATATCCAAGTGCTTCGTGTTCGCTTATATAGCATCGTGGTTTGCGCGGGAGTGCGCCGCACAGGTGCTCGAACCGCCAGCTCGCCATTTGTCGCACTCGCACGATAATTGTTGATATACGATCGCGACCCGACTCCGTAATTGTCAACGCTTAATCTTCTAATTGGATCGCATTTAACATGCCAGCGTGTCGCCTCCATGCCAATGTGTCAATAGTAAAGCGAAAAAATCATCACCGATTTGGGTTAACTCACAAAACATAATTCAACGACACTCCGCTTTTATAGAGAAATGGGAGCCTCGAAGTCGAAAAGCAATTCGCAACGCCAATTTCAAGAACAGTAAAAAGTGCGATTCACAAGTGCAACTTGAAACGGCGTTTAAGAGCGAACCGAGGGCGGCGCCCACCGGGGGCGAGAAAACAATTTGGAATTTTATCGGCGGTGCCTCGGCGGGGCGCGGGGGGCGCGTTACCTCTGATTTATGCCCGGACATTAGGCGCGAGGTGGGCGCCGCGCGAACTGCACACACGCGCCCGAGCCGCCTGCCCGCACCTCTACGAGCGCCCTTGGCTGCGGACCACTCTTCTAACTCCTTCAGTCTCATTAATAATCTAATTGTTTATCATTTTAATTCAAACTCGTCCAAGTGTCACAATAATGCTTTCAAGCGACCTTTTGAATAAGTACCTAGCCGGATTAATATTGTCTTCACAAAGTTCCACGCCACGGATATCCCAAAGTAATTTGAATTCAAAAGCTAATTTCACTAAAACCTACTAAAACCTTTAGATGAATCGAGTTGGCCGCAACTCGCGCATTATTTAACTTGTTCCAAGTTTAAATTGAAAACGGCTCCAAACTCTTTGCGGGGCCGAAGTCAAATTTTGAACTTTGCTGCTGAATCGGAAATTTCTTTATAAATATCTAATTAGCTTAAATTCAGTTGGTGTCACGCTGCCGACACTAATTTTATTTGTGAGAGACGGCGTCGGGGGGAGAGCGGGCCTTCATGGGAGGCAGTCGGCGAAAATGTATGCAAACGGGAACGCGATATTTGACGAAGCTGAAAACGACAAAAGAATTAAGGAGACGCGCCGCGTGCGCCGACGGCGCGTCCTCCGCCCTCGCGCCGCGAATTCACTTTGCTTTGTGTCTTATTAAGAGATTAGCTGTCACTCGCGACGGAGATCCTCAGAGCCATTTCATTTAATAAAAAGCTCTCTCCATAATGATACTATACTTTATTTATTTTCACCATCGGCAACAGCCTAATCAAGGTTTGATTAATTAATGATATGCGTCACTAACTTACCGGATAATGAAGTGTTCTATTTAAGTACACACATAATAACAGCGTCAATTAGAATATTATAAAAACTCGCCGTTCATTTCGACGTATTTTTTTCAATTTTGCGATGAATTATTAATTGAAGCACGCAACCCTATCATTGTTATATATAGGTTATGTGAGGAGAACATACGCGGGGTATTTGAATACGTCGTGTAGTGATGCGTGATTCATGTAAATGCGCCCTTAGCATGTAGATCGGCCTCGCCCCGCCGCGGGGCTGGGGGGTGTCTCGGAGAAAACGTGTAAACTAATTATGTACATTTTCGTAGCCACTTATTTACATAACCACGGGCTAAACCCCGCTTTCACCGTGAATATTTCATTTGTAATCTTTACTTTGACGGTTTAATATGACAGCTGTTGGTTTGTTTGGTGGAAACTTTTAATTTTCGTCGTTTTCTTCCGGCACCACCTCCTTTGTGTGCGCGGTGGCTGACGCCTCCCGCAAGTAATGATAGGTGATTATCGAATAAGTTTTTTTCGAATAAACGTTCGGGAAAGTTGGTGAGGTATAATTTGAAATTTTCACTGAGACGGCGTGTCGGTTGTTGCCTGACAAACGGAAGCCGCTTATTATATTGATTACTGTTTTGTCCTCCGTGACGGCGGAATACATTTATGAAGGTGTCTATTTGGTATTGCGACAGATATCGATTATTAATGAGGGTGAAAAGGGTTGCGTGGTGTCAAACTACTGCGTTCGTTTGGAGGCAATAATTTGTTTCAGGACTAGCACGGTTGTTGTGGAGTGCACAGGAAGCCGATAAATAAAACTATTAGTGTACCTAAGTAATGAGCGGGTGAACTGTGCTGTTTCGCGGGTATTTATACCGTGCCTTCACGGGAACTAATTTATGGAAGTAAGTACGCGGAAAATGTTTATGTAGGGACTTTTGCTCTTTCGCGTTGGCTTGTTGACATCCGGTAGCCTATAGGGCACATAGGTGCCTGACGTGTTTATTGTATTAGTTGAACCCGATCTACGCCATGTATATCTACATAGAACGATTCGGTAATAGATATGATGTAACATGTGATCTGATCTGATTACATATTTGTAATAAAACACTCAACGCATAATTGAGTGTTCATTTTTGCTAGCTTATTTATTAGCGTTTGTAAAATACAAACGAAACTGTAGACTTCAAACAGCATTATAAACCCTAATTATTCATGGAAGCATAATGTTTGTACAATCTGGTTATTGTTCTGAAGTCGTAAAGTGACGTTCTAGATAGCTTATTAGTCATTATTCGGGATAACTGCGACCGTCCGTTTGATCTCGTGCCTGGAGTTAAGTGTCGATGGACGCGGTGCACTAACTGACGCGGACGCTGTCGACGCCGCTCCTGTCTGATGTCAATTTGTTGGACCACCAAGTCGTAACGGCGATGCCCATGGTGTCGAATGACACACCATAGTTTCATATCTCTCTTAGTAAAATAGGAAAATTGGTTTGAATTGCAGACTGCAGAAACAATGTCCTCTGTAAAAAGTTAGTAGTTACAGTTACAATAGGAAAACTGCTCTATAATTGTAAAATAATGTTTTTTATTGCAAGAACACAATAATTACATTGTTAAAAATCTGGTGTTGCTATGTATATAAAGATGTACATTATCTACTAGGATTCATCGAAAGCATAAAGATCTGCAAAAAAACTTACTTGGTATTGGAAAGGCTTTTTCATTCGCATTTATAAAATGTATCTTTATACAAAATATAGAAAAGGTTCACTAAAGACCTAGAGACTTTTATTTTGGAGGATTTTTTTCTGGGTCAACCTAGCAGTGAACTAAGGTGAGAATTACCTTACCTAACCTAACCCAGTGGAAATAAAAGTGGACACAAAACTAAATTTTTCGCACACAAGGTTGCAGTCATCCTATACTTATCATAAAACAATTACATGTAGCACAGATCAAATCACGAATGGAGTTCACATACACCTTACCTAAACATAGAGCTACGACTGAAGTATGCAAATAATCGCGACGTAGTTTGGCCCAACCCCAATAATCTAGTGTGGAGGTCACGACATTATCAACGGACCTCCATCGTAGCGATTACGGCCGGGAGACGCTCCGCCCGCTCCCCGTTGACATGTAGCGTTTTAACAGCCAGTACGTGCCTCCCCCTCCCCCACCACCATCCCGACCCACCCTCGGAACTGACGACATTAGCAGCCGCAGACATAGGGCACGTCTCAACCAGACGTTGACGTAGGTAGCTATAGCCGAGATCCCCGCGAGATGGCTGAAGCTTTATGCTACCTCGTCTCCCGAAGATGTGCGTCGTATCTCGGTTTTAACTTGTCAAGCGAATGTAAGCACGTAGTCATCAATCTCGCATGTCTTAGCGTATGTTTTCTTTATTACGTATGAATTATTCATAGATTTTCTTAACAATGAATTGTCAGAAATTTTGAAAACATACAAAAAAACATTTGCATAATGGCTATTATCCATGGCTTTACACTGTCTCAATAGGTGCTGTTAACGCCTACTTTTCTCAATGAGCCGTTGCTGCGCGTTCGGAAAGGTTAATAATATTGCCGGCTCGCGATGTCGTTTGAGAACAATCCCAATACGCCTTAAATAATTCAAATCAGGTAGCATAAACAGTTTTTTAGCAGCAGGAGCATTGTTTATCTGACTGTTCTGCCGGAGTGCTGGCTGTCGTGTCGGACTCCCCTGCTCACCGCAAATGCCGCCATCTTTATGGAAATGAAATTACTTAGGTACTACGAGTAGTTAGATAGGAACATTTTACAATACCTCACAAAAATTATGAACTTTTTAACAAATTTTCATTCTGAAAGGCATCAGTAAGCCATTTGCATTTATTAACGAAGGTACATTAACAGAGTAGGTATTGAGGTAATGTTTCATTATCATAATGAAGTGGCAAAAAAAAAAACAAATTGACGTGATTGACGTACCTATGTCTGTATTTTAAGAGATATGTTATCACGTGTGTTCTCGGTTTGTTATCAACTAAAGTTACGAAATGAATATCATAATTTATAGTATATTTTTTGCAGAAAAACGCGGCACCTTTCCTGACCTTATGCAGCATAAACATGTATTTCAAAGTAATGAATTTATTCAAGTATGAATACGGCGCGATTGGAATAATCAAAGGAAAGGTGGTACGAGTGCTAAATTAGGTACCGTGGGGGGAGCGACGGTTTTCGCAATATTGTCGCCAAAGTTCCCAATTTCAGTGTCGACTTGCGAAACTCCTCGCCGACGCTCGTGAACCACAGGTGTGACCATAGAGTATAAAGAGAAGAGGATAATTCAAATACCTACATGTAAATGTATTTTACTTGAGTTTTTGCTTAACTACTAAAATTATAGTTTTCTTTATCGATACAAGTTAACTTAAAGCTTAAATGACACAGAATTATTTTTTGTTAGTATCGAGAATTACTTATTATTTAATTTCTTTTAATATATAGTAATGATGGTATTAATCTGTGGAGTGCAATATTTTACCAATATACCTTTTGACATTTAGACATGTCATGCATAAAACGCAAAAATGAAAATAAATATATTTTCGTACATTTTGTTTGGTTTTTTTTAATAGGTCTGTATTAGGATTATTAAAATAAAGGGAGACTTAAAAAGCTTGACTTATATTATCTTTCCAAACTTACAACACAATTGCCAATGAATATTCATAAATATAATCAGTAAGAAACACGATCATAATGTAACCATTGTTACCGTGTCTATCAAATAAATAAATAATAAACATGTCGTTGGTGCCAGCAACTCAATCACCTAAATCTATTTGCATGACGCCTTGCGACAGGAGCGATCCGACAACACCGCAACACCTCCTCATAAAATTTACAAGCGCCCGAAATACATCGCAAAAAGAAAACCGTGAACGCTGGACGTCGCTATGCAATGTGACACCATTAGCGAAGTAAACTGTGGGACAATAGGACCAGAGCGAGGTGGAATTTCGCGGCCGTCGGCTGACGCGCCGCCCCTGGCACTTGCTACACACTCTACCCGATATAAACTCGGCTGTACTACTAAAACTAAAACAAGTCATTTAATTCAACATTGCATTGTCACCGTATTTACGTTTTTTAATCGGCCCGTAACTTCTACTGCCGCCGGGCAAAGGCCTCTACCTCCTGCGACTACTTCTATGTAGTCGTTTCAAAATTATAACTGTCATCACGCCAACTTCGTCTTTGCCTTATGTATTTATAATTTTTGATTTACCTAAGCAAACAAATAAGTTAAATAAAAGCTTGTTACCCGTGATTGCCGTAGAAATTATCCGGGAAGTGGCAAAACAGAACAAGTAAGTATCGTAGGTAATGGACAACGATATGGCTGCCGCGTGTGATGTAGTTTTACAATCGTAGTTGGCGCATTTAAATAATAATAATAGTTGGCATTACCGTTGCCTTATAATGAACAATAATACTACCCAGCAATATTAGATTGCTCCCTACATATTTGGCATTTTACTTAGTCAGTCCCGTTCCAGTAAGTGACTGATAGAGCTGAGCGAGTCCGTTAGTGAGACATTCCTGGACTCCCCGCGCGGGACGCCGCGCTCCGCCTCCGACGATCCTACCATTTATTCATAGTACGGGAATGTTACGAGGCCCATTCGGCCTATGCGACCACTAAGAGCACCCGGTTTTTTGAGTCATGTCATGTTCGAATCGAATTATATTTTTTTAATACCATTTTCTTTCATTAGGTTATGATATTTTGTAGGTATTGGAAAGGTTAGTTTCATTCGTTGTGGATTCGCAGGTGGAATTATTTTGGAAAGGGATTTATTATATTAGGGATGAAACGTATTTCAAACCCATAAAATTACCTTTTCTAATATTGTGTTATAGCTCAATAAAGTCAAGAGATACTGGTGTTAACAAGGCAAACATACTTACACTTTAAGACATTTATTTAATAAAAGCAACGTTACTCACTCAATATATTTATTAAAGCAATTAGCGATAACAAATTTGAAAAAAAACTTGTTTCCGGCGAACCGTTGTGTAAGCGTGGCCATACTCCCGCGCTTCGTGTAGCAATTAAAATGTTCGCTGAGGTAATATTTGTTTAAATTCACTTATTAAGTTGCCACTAATAGGTGGTTGCAGCGCCATCTGCGCCCGCGCCGGCTCAATACGGAGTCTAATTTGCAATGCGCGCCGCCATTTGTACACGCAACTTGTAATTTCTTATTTGTGTGAACACAGTTTTTACCTCAACATAACAATGCATTGTTCAGGGGTTGTTTCAAGCACTTATTGGGGAAGAATAGAGGGTGAACTCATGTAGGGCAGAGGAAAAACCAGCCTAAGATTCCTATCGACATTCTCAGAGAGAGAGAAGCTAGGCTAACACGTCATAGATATCAAAGATATAAATCTGTGTTAGCTAGCCCAAAAAACCCATTATAACTACACATCGGTAACTCGTGGCATTTAGGTAGCACTTGGCAGTTTCTAACAAACTAGTGATGTGACAATGTTTGCATGATTTTATTTCTATGAGTGAGTCGAAATGTTTTAATACATTATATTTTTACATTTCAAGAATAATTTACATTTAGTGCAAAAACACTTACCGTCATTTATTTCAAGCTACGTTAAATTCAAAACTAAATCGTCTAAAGTAAACGATTCTGTGATGTGCTCTTTCGACTTCAAGTGCTTGTTCATAATTATTAAATATCTTGCAAAGTATATAAACATCGCAACGGGTGCATTTTACCTTGTCAGCTTATAGAAGGAGTTCTGAATGCTCTCGAATGATTTCCTCCACTAGGTATTTGGAAAAATTATAATGTTTCGCGATACGTCCCGTAATAATTATTAGGAGTAAATGAATAATAATTTCATTGACTTTGACATTGATGTTTTTGAACCAGTGATCAAACCTACTTCGTCATAATGTTACGACCATGTAGGTAATACTAATTTATTGTTTTATCTTATCTGAAAAGACACTTAGAAAACTTGTCTCGTCACTAATCTGTCAAGTGCTACCTAAATGCCACGAGTTAGCTATGTGTAATTATAACCCAGTATAATATTTTGATTTAGGATAAGGCGAACACTGTTCTTTAGTGAATTTACTATATTATCATGCACTCGTACCTAACACCAATTTAAGAAGAGCATTTTGCAGATTTTCACTTGCGGATTCGTTGACTTAAACCAAGGTCTGGGTTAGGTAAACCTACGCATAAAAAACAGAAAAACTATCCGCAAAATTCGTCGTGTTATTAATGTAAATTCTCAAATACGAGTACCTATCTACTTCTGCTACAACGTCTTTTATAATACCTGTCTAATGTTACCAGATGCAAATATTTAATTAGCACAAAATAATTTACACAAATGCAATATACACAAGTCAAGATAACTTTCCTTTCAATTTAAATGAAAAAAGCAAGTAGGAGATTGTCTATATTAGAGCTAATGAGCGCATGGGCGGGGCAGTTGCGGCGGGTGAAATATCGCTCATCTTGGGAGGTCCGGGTTTGAGGCCGCGTCAAATTTTCGACACTCGCACGATTTTGTCAATCCTATTGATTAATATCTCTGTCAGTCGGGTGATCCCAGATAGTGCGCGCGCGGCGGCGTCATGCTCCGTACCACTGACGCGGTAAAAAATCACAAACATGGCCTCAGATAGGTACCCACGTTTTTTTAGTTCCGCAAGAAACATTAATACCATCAAGCCAACAAGTTATCAAACAAAATTTAGATGGTAAACATTTTGATGAAATTTTGTACACAGAGTGCTCTCATTTAGCAGGTATTTTGGTATCGAACGGTGCAAATAAATAGATATTAAAACATCAAAAGTATTAACATAATCACAGTTAAATACAGTTAATAGCAATCGTAATACGGATCACTGCAGCAGCATATATTTTTCCACAGTGTATTAGGTACTAAAAATGGCAAGTTGAGTCAATATTCTTAGTTCTATGATAGTCAATTCGGTGAGTAGGTATTATTGAAAATAATAATATCATAATTATATTTATTCATACAAATAGTTAATTACATAAGAACAGGGCCTCTATTCAACTGCGTTATAACGATTTCGTTTTTGACCTGTTTCCGTATTGTCAACGTTTTGATAACTCTTATGTCATTTACAATAATGGCGACTGTGACATAAACGATTCTTAAACGTGTCAAACACGATATCGTTTTAACGCACCTGAATAGAGGCCCAGTTTGTTTTAGTGATATGTTACCCGATGATATTTGCTACTGTTAATCTCAATATCAGCATCGATGAGCAAGGAAATATTAATATGGGTTCACGCAGAGCGGTTCCCAAGATACCCGGCTCAAATTTCATTTCTTTATTAGGTACCTGTATTTAATTATTAATCATCTTACGTACAAATTGTCGTCCTCGGCACCAACAGTACGAGTCCTACCGATAACCTAGCGTTGCATACAGGGTTCGCATTGTTTTGGTGTAGAGATAATAATATTAATATGACAGCTAGAGGGATTTAAACCTATACCGGGTGTTGCCTGTAACAGGAGCAATAAATTGAGGGATTGTTTTCACCCCACCAACGTAACAACATTTATTCTACAACTTTTGAAAATAACTTATTGTTAACTAAATATTAATCAATCTAGATTTTCTAAGCAAGCAATGTATTGCGAAAACTACGAAGTTGCTAGGCTGACAGTAGATGTCAACTAGACTATTGGATGTATATACTCCACATTGAAAATACTATTTAGTTTGTTCGAAAACATCCCAAATAATAAATTACATATTTTTTTAAAGTTGCAGAACAAATGTTCTACAACTCTAGTAGAAGCGATCCCTCAATTTATTTCTCCTATTACAGGAAACACCCGGTATATTATGTAGATGTAATCTCCCCCTGTTACCCCGTGTGGTTACCAGTTTAGAATACTGGCACCTCATGTCTACTCGTGGATGTCGTAAGAGGCGACTAAGGCTTGCAACCTGTCACAAATACACTAGTAAACTTCTTGACCTGATTGTGCAAAACGTGGTTACAGAATTAGGTATAAACGAGTCTTTTTAGAGTTGTTGGTATTTTTGTAGCTCAGCCTACCCCACTCTGTGAATGAGGCATGATGTTATGTGTGTATAATCCTCAGGGTGGCTGGCACCGCATTTGCAGTCTTAAATAGGATTGCAGTAATGAGATTTTAGACTTGATAATGCAAAGGTTTATCGGTCTCAGATCCCACTTACTTACCTATCAGGCTTGTGTGTTCCAATGCCGTCTCCATGCCATAAAACCAATGCTCGGTTCAATTTAGTTTAGACTTTTTTTGCAACAAATGGCGACAATCAATGCCTTTTCAAACGTTGAGTAATCAATTAGCAGGCAAATATAGGTCCATGGTGTGGTTGTAGTAGGTATGTGGCACCAGGGAGGTCGGCGAGCGGTCATTTGTCATCGCGTCACTCTCCCGTCAGCGCAGTGATACGCCCTGTTCAGTCATAATCGCATCCCGGCTCACTCGGCTTTTAATATGCTGTCGCGACAGCTTGATTTATCTACTTATACAACAGTCGTTTAATAGATCACCATTTTCCAAAACTTTCTGCCACTTTAAAATCTTAGCATTGTGCATTGTAGATTCTAACTAGGTGATATACCAAATACGTAGTTTAGCAGACAGGATGACTTAACAGTTGTTTTGAATCGATCCTTTTTTTATGATGAGTTGAAGACACGAACTTTCAGGCCACCTGATGGTAGAATCTGAGACCCATAGACATATGAATTCTCAAGACTATTATCTTAAGACTACAATACTAAGACCTCAAATGCGTTGCCAACCCTGAGGACCTTGAAGCCCTCTCTATGTTAGTAATTTCACCGGTTGTCTTATCCCCACACCGGAACACAACAATGCGAACACTGCTGCTTGCTTGTGTTCATAAGACACTTTAGACATGAGAGTGCACTGTGATGTTTCTCACCGGACAGCCACTGTATTATTCCTTTTTTTTCCTTCTTGTCCGGCACCATGAGCATGTCATGCTTGCTCAAAGGTCTTTGCTTACGGCGGCGTTGTTGATCGAGTCGCCACCTTCCCGAACACATGGTTGAGGGAGGCGATGGCTGAGATACACGTCATACTCGTGAACGGGTGTTGTTTGTGGGGTCCGGTCTGTTCACGCTTGCGAGGACCTGTTTTTCCACTTAGTTATTTTAGTAATCGTTTCTGACGTAGAGACCTCGTCGTGTTGTTCTCCTATTATTATTTTTTTTAATTATTGTTATTGATCTTTTCATTTGTAATTATTTTATTTATGTAAGTAACTTACTTATAATGTAACTTACTTTTAAGCATTATTGTGTTTTATAATTGATAAAAATGACATTCTGCTGGAGTTTGTCGCTTCTTCTCCGCAGTGATAGTCGTGTCCGAAGCGCTAGTAGATTCACTGCATATTACCGACGTGTAAAAGAGCCCTCTTGCTTGGCGGTAGGTTAATGGGTAAGATGGTGGTAGCGATCTGGACGGACCCGGCATAGGGTCCCACCACCATATACTATT
Organism: Acleris holmiana; assembly: GCA_949316455.1. Lineage (NCBI taxonomy): Eukaryota > Metazoa > Arthropoda > Insecta > Lepidoptera > Tortricidae > Acleris > Acleris holmiana. The sequence goes on from OX438763.1 coordinate 17,139,329, forward strand.
TAAGTACCTACCTATCTATCTGCATTTCCTTTTAGTTTATTACACATTCAAAAATGAGGCCAGCCAAGAAAGTATTGTTTTACTTTCAGGATCAATGAAAAGTGATCCGATTTATTGCTCTTGACTCAAGTTGAAAAAAATTGAATAAAAAGTTATTACTATCAGGGGCTTTTTTCTACTCGGTATACCATATTGTTTTCGATATAAATGTCATCGTATTGTTTTTAACTTGATCGCCATTACTTAACTGTCAAGTACAGTCAAGCAAGGTCATAAATATGTATACACTTTAGTACCTTATCTATTTAATGTCATGTTTGAACTGCCATATGAAATTGACACTGCGATTAAAGTGACAAGGTACTAAAGTGTATACATATTTATGACCTTGACTGTACATAACAGATATGATAGCCTTGATAATGTGGATACAAGCTTGCCCCTGCTAACATCAACTGCACTTGCGATTCAACTTACATTTTAGTTAATACATGTATTTAGTTGTTGACACTTATTCAAAATAATCACAATGACACAATCTTGTAAGAAGCAACCAAAATTTTATTTTCAGTCCGAGTAAGTAGGAGAAAACAAAAGCAAAATTCCAATTATTAAAAGAAATGCATTCTTATTAACTTCAATGACGCATAATGCTAAAAACAAAGCGTATGTCATAAGGATAGTGTTTCAAACGCGTCAGTCGCGCGGGGCGGCGAGTCGTGACGCGGCGGGCCCATGCGACACCGCATCCATCACATCCATCCCGGCTGACGGTTGTCACGGGATACCGAAACGCGAGCCCTTGGCAGCGCAGCCGATGATTTGCTGGTTTCTTAAGAACCTGACTCACTCCATGGTCATGATCTCTGAATGCAACTAAAACTTGTTATTGCGCTGGTTCTGTTTGTGGCAAAACTCTGCGTTGAACAGTGTTTATTAAATACAAACAGAATGCAAAACCAAATAAACATGAAAGTAACTGCAACAATTGAAACGGTAATTGTAACTGGTCCAAAAACTTGCTTGCAGTAAAATTTTACTGTCTTGACAGTAAATTAAAATGTGTACCTAATAGCATTATATGTAAATGAATTAAATTAGTCATGTTCAATCACTAAACGTTAATGTTTTGTTTTTTACTGTTGTCAACCACTTGATGATACTTTTTGTGATCAATTACCCTAACCGCCTGTTTCACAATCGTCAAGTAAAGCATATCTGACAAATAAATTTAGCCCTTTCCCTTTCTTACACTTGAAAATAGACAAAGAGAGGGCTATCTTTTAATGACTGTTCATTGTAAAAATAAGGTTTATTCCAATTAGCGGACACAGTTATTAGTAAAGTGGAGCAACCTCGGCTGAACTTCCTAATCCTAGTGACGAGGGAACCAGACTATTTCAGTACAGTCTCTCTGACGGGATTAAATTTTGCCAAGAAATAATTTCGCAAGAGTTTGATCTCAAAGTTACAGCTTACATTATCGAGATACCAGTCGTCATCGACTAACTATAAAATTAGCTATAAGCGGTTAGATTACGCGATATGAAATATTCATGTGCCACCGGGGCGGATTGTTGTCACACTGCTGGAATCACTTAGGGCACCATTATCGCTAATACATTCTAATTCGCAGTAATAATTACCGTACATGGCGCATGCGCATTACTGACAGCAGCTATGATATCCCGGCTATGTTGCGTAGGTTCGAAATTCTAGTTCAAAGTAGCCTACCAGTAGTCTTTTGACGGTGTGATTATGCATTTTTAATAGCTAGGTACATTACACCCTTCTAACCTCATTTCTTCATAACCTCGTGACTGTATTGAAAATTAGTTTATTAAATTTCATGTCTAATAATTATACAGGATAATGGGCTGTTCGATGCACTCCATTTAGGAGGGGCATATTGGAGCTTATTTGCAGCAGATATGTCCGAAAAACAATTGTTACATTTTTAACAATAGTTACGTTTTTCGCTTTATAATGAATTTTCAATTAGTTGAACATATTACTGAAATGACTTTCTTAATTTACTAGCAATTAATTAGGTATAAAACAGGTAAAATTTTAACATTATTGTAAATAATGCAGTATTTAGTTACTTAATGTGTGTAGCAGATTTTTTTGTTAAATTTGGAAAAAAAACGCCCGAAAAGTTATGTATAGAAAGGGAGTATTTTTGGCATGACTTTTTGTAGCTGTAATTATGCTATACTATGCCGTCTTCAAATAACTTTATCGAATAACCAACCATCCTGTATAAGCCAACAGCAACTTACACAGGTGCCAAGTTTTTACTTGGACGTCTTAAGACTTTTATATTTTCTATGCGATTTCCAAATTTGTTACCCGAGAAAATGAACAGTATTTTATGGTGTTTTTTCGCACCTAAATCAGATAACCTGTAACTAGATGTTAAACTTACGAACCATGAAGTTGGAACAATCTAGTTATGTTATACCACGCATAGATAAACAGGAAAGCTAGCGCCAAAATCGCTAATGAGCGGCTCCAGCGCAATCTCGCGCCATCTGTCTCTAATCAACGGATCGAGTTAATTAAATCGCGTTGGCAATATGGCGGCGGCTGTAATTGCTATTAATAAAGCGCTTTCCTGTATAATTAGAAGCGGCGTGCGCGGATTGGCTGCGCGACGGGCCTAATCACGACACGACGTGATAACACTGCGCTAATGTGCACGGCTTCCTATTGCAAGCGTATCCACAGCCTGCGCTATTCCTGGGCCTTAATTCGACATGGCCAATATTATGTATGTACTCGTATAGTTTTGCTTCAGTCTTCTGTGTTGCTGCTTCTACTGTTTCTTTATTTCCCAGTGGTGGCACAACTGGAGTAGGTTGGTAAGCTCTCCTCCCAGGTTTAGGAACAATAGTGACTAGTGTGTAAGTATTTTATGGTCAGTCGTTTTTCACATTGTTATATAAATTATTAGTATAGCATTCGATCTTAGTCCTCAGGGTTGGCAACTTATTTGGAGTCTTAGGATCGTGGTCATGAGAATTCTCTTGAGGGTCTCAGATCCCACTTACCATCAGATGGCCTGTGTGCTCGTATGCCTTCTGCTCATAAAAAAGCCAGTCAAGTGCGAATCGGACTCGTACACCGAGGTTTTCGTACGGCACTTATAAGAATGCAAAATTGTATTGATGGACAAGCTGGTTTCTCCATACATCTCGATTGGTTTACCAATTAGAAATAAGTTTGCATCGCATTTTTTTTTTGTGTTGGAGTAACAAATTAACGGGGTATTTTCGGATTTTTCCCTCTATTTGTGCTGTACCTTAGGATCTCCCTTGCCAATTTTTAGGTTAGGTCTATGGGAAGTACCCTATAAAGGAGACCATTCACGTTTCATGCAAGTCTGGGCCCAAGATCAAAAGCGCCGGCCAACGGATAAAAGTATTTTAAATTTGATTTTAACATTGCTCTGAGCATTTTATTATATGACATCAAAACTCTAGGACCATCATTTGTTGGTGTTATAGAAGTTCGAAAATCCTGACTTTTCATACAAAATCAGGTTAATGGTTTTAATTTCAACTCGATACCTCCTCGCGTTCCCAAGATAAAGGATATTGGATGGACAACAAAGTGATCATATAAGGGTTCGGTTTTTTAAATTATGAAGTACGGAACCCTACGTATAAAATCAACAGAAATGTTTTTTTTACAGTTGTTATTATGTCTTACTCTTCACTTCCCTTTATTGGCAAGTAAATATGAAGAGATAACGCAGAGGTTTATTGCTACGCTATGCTACCGCTACGAGTAGAGCAAGACTAGTACGAGTAAGACATCATCAAGGCAATGTCTTATATAAAGCCCAGACATAAACTGAACTTTTGTGTTGTGGGATACAGCTAAGCTGCTAAGCCCACAAAGGAATTGATAATTAGCGTTAGTAATCACACGTTCGTGCAGTCCATTACATGTAAACAAACAATATTGCCCTAGTTATGATAATCAACTCTGATTATTAAGGTATGTGCGTGAAATTAACATAAACATAACTATGTAAAAGTTTGCTATGTAATATGTGGCCGCCGGTCTAGTTACTTATAATAATTTGTTTTAAAATTACCTTGTTCATAAGAGTAATTTAACATGAAATTAATAAGTAGGTAGGTACCTACTGGTTTAAAAAAAGTGACATGACAACATTTCAATGTAGATATTTCAACTTATGATAATATAGCACTCCAGTATTTGAAATGGATTTACTTCATTGTTTTTTTAGGGTTATGTAGTAGTCCAACTATAGGAACCCTTTTAATTTCACCATGTCCGTCCCACCGTCCGCAGCCTAGCTCAGAGATTGTTAGTACTAAAAAGCTGTAATTTGTCATAAATATACATATTTCACACCAACAACGTGGTCAAATAAAATCTAGTTTTGTTTTGTATCTGCGTAGGGCAGATACAATAAAAAAAACTAGATTTTATTAACGTACGATTTTAGTATCGTATTATTACGATTTTAGTAACGTATTTTTTTTCTCGTCTATCCCATAGTGTGGGGTGTCGCTGGAAAGGTCTTTCGGCACCAAATGACTGAAAATAGAAAATTAGTTATTAGTTGTTGTTTTTTTTTATGTTTGTAGTACTTAACGGCTTAGGAACCCTAAACTGAGCATGGCCCGACATGCTCTTGACCGATTTTTTTTATATTAAGTACAGGCAATCATGACTTTTTCACCAACCTATAATGGCCAGAAAATGCAAATTGATCCAATTTTAGGTAATATACAATGATAATTCCTTATAATCGTTAGGCTTTGGTTACAGGAAATACATGGTTAGGAACTAAATTTAATTAATTTATTTATGTAGTTAATTTTTCTGCCCCCTAGGTACAAATGGCATTTGCCGGCGCGTTTTATTTTAAATCGAGTTTTTACTGTCATTTAGCAATCTTCCTTCCAACAGTTAAATGAGGAGCCCTTTTGCTATTAGACTTCGTTGTCAGTCTGTCAGAGTCGTATATTTATCTTGTAAACCGGAAATAAGCAGATATATTAGTTGTTCAATAGCCGCAGTAACATATTTAAACAAAGCATCTAGTACCCCACAAATCAGCGTTTGTCGTGGGTGTTTGAACGCACATAATAGACGTATAATAACTTTAAACAAAAAGATTAGAAGGATTCATGGTCGAGGAGACGCCAATAGTCCGTCGCGCAGATTCATCGCGGCGTGGGGAACAATGATTGACGAGTTCGCACCTCGCCTCGCCTTTCTAATTAAGACGACATGCCCACTCGGCTCTTCGCGCTCGCTTAACTCACAAATCTACTAATTTTACCCTGTGTCTGCCAACTCACAACATCGCTACAAACAAATTAAAGGCTGTGTCGAAATAATAGCGTGGTTTTGGATGGTTTGGATACACATCAATCTTGTGATTATTTATTTCCTTTTGCTCATACAGTATCCGTATTTCACTGCTCTTTCGGCAAGCTTTTTTTTGTATTAGACTACGATTAATGTAAAAAAGTTAAACAAATGAATTATACCGTAGGTCATTAAACTTAAAACAGTTTTATAGTGTTGAATGATGGCCTTACAATTTTCATCGACGCTCAAGATCTGTGTTGAGGTGTAATTTATGGCGAAGTCTCCAGATTTCGAGCATAGGGATACGTTTTAACAAAGTCATAACAATAACAAGCTGTTGTAAATAGCGCCCTTATTTCTGTCCGCGGTATCTGCTCATTAAATCGGCTCATATGTGCGTGTCTCAGAGTCCTTTTGCTTTCTTGTGCTTTTCTGCTAACTTTTGGGTGGTAGAATGATGGACGACGTCGGTGGCCATATATCATTGCAGTAATATATCGCGCGGTGCGCCGAGTGTCGCCATTAACGCATGCGCAATTGCCCGTGCTCACGCGCGTGCACCTCGCGAGTGCTATAAGAAGCGTCGCGCAAATCGACGCGCGCGACCACAACCAACCGTGCATAAATCTTATTAATGCTATTCTTATTTCCGTCCTCCCTCGATCTTGTAAAATCGTTAGAACGCACATATATTACTTACGGCGCTTCGCTTTTATTGAATACCCAGGTTGTTAAATCACTCGGATGCTTTACTCGCACAAGCATAAGAATTTCTGTAGAAATCAATCCAATCAAAATCATATTGTAAATTAAGCACGTCTGCACAATGTCAGTAAACGACTTGGGTGGCCGCTGATCCCGTGTTATGAATGTTCTTATGCTAGTTCGCGGGTCAGAAGCCGCATTCCTAGTCACGTTGCGCAAGTTTTGATAGCGAATTGTCAAGCGCGCGCGCCGCTCAGCCTCGAGCGCTGCCGACAAAAAGTGAGAGGCAGCTAGCCGAAGTGGCGGATCAACTTACAGTTAAAGATTTGTTGTTTCCGCTCTCGCCGCCTCAATGACTACCATTTTATGTCGATTACGAGATAGTGTTTCACGCGCCCGCTACCGCCACCACTTTTTGTGACTTTTCTCTCTGTCTATAACCAGTTCATTATCATTGATCGTTGTTTGTTCTTTACATTTGTTTTCTATTTTAGCTCTTTCAGTCTCTGTTCCTTGTTATTAACTGTCTTCAAACCAATTTGCTGTATTTTAATAATGTTTGATGTATGATTGGATGTTCCTTCCTTCGCGTCTCTTATTAAAAAATGACGACAGGAAACCGCAGTGGCATGGAAGTGTAATAAGAGCTATTATATCGACCAACCACAAACAATTTTACTTACAGTAACAATAAAAACATACATTTATACAAAATGTGTACCCATTCATCTTTCTCCAACGGGTGACATTAAAAATGTCTCTGTTAAGAAGGGGAAAAGGAGTCGCATCGTAGGGTCAAAGTCGCCTGAAGCGTTCACGCCACAACCTTACAATTTATTTAAAGAGTGGGTAAGTTATCGGCGAACGATTTGTGTCTTTACAGCGGTAGGTATAGTTTTTATTTTCTATTCTGTATTTTTATTATTGCCGACGAAGGTGTATTTTGTAAGGGGAGAATAAACATATACATGGGCACCCTCTTTCTTTTATGATATACCAACCTGGTTTGCATATGCTGGGCCGGGTTTGATGCGTTTTTATTTGATTAGGAGGTTCTAGCGCTTGAGTCTGTGTCCGCCAGGCACCCCGAGGATTTTTATTAGTTTATTACACGCACTGAAAGGCGTGTAATGTAACACTTATCCGGTGTAGCACAATATAGTAATTACGCGCGATAATGCGCGATAACCCGCGCTCTAATGAGCGGCGACGATTTGCCGCGCTCTCAGCGAGCGATAATTGCTACGCAACCAAGTAATTGTCCAATAATTGCGTTAACGTGAAAATGTACGCTTTAACGAAACAATGGATCGAGGAAGTCCACGCTTCAAAACTAAATAAAAATAAATTGCACACGTGTTACACTGTACCGCATCGTCTACTGGAAAATCACGTCCTACCATTAAGTCAGTCTTCGACTAACGCGCCAATCCCAAAAACTTCATTGTACAGCTTCAGTTAAAAAAATACACTTAGGGCAACATTTGCTTTCTTTCTCATATTACAACACTGATGGCAGTTAGAAGCTTCGGCAGCCATAACTGTCGCTAAAATATGTATGGGCAAATACTCTTTTTCTCTTACCCGAGAAATGTTGATTGTAACATTTGTTTCGGAGCTTTTGATAGCACAATATTTTTTCGTGAACTTGAGAAAGTGATGTGCTGATATTTATGGGGTCGACTAAAGCCTTTGCATATTTAACCTAAATTTATGCTTTAATGGTATTGTACGATATTGCCGGCAGATCTTGAGAGGGCGTATCTTGATCCCAAACGAGACACGCATTATTGAACCGACCTTTTCTACTATATAGGCTGGTCTTTTAATATTAATGGTATAAGTACCTAAGGAAGAAATGCGATATACTTAAGACTATCTAATAATTTTATCTCTACTATACCTACTCCGAAAGTTATAATTTTGCTAAATGGCATGTCTTCTAATAAGTGTTGTGTGCGGCAGGCGGATGTTTCCGACGGTGCGCGTGTCGTTCACGGGGTGCCGCGCGGAGGCGCGCTACGCCGTGCTGCTGGACGTGGTGCCGGTGGACGGCAAGCGGTACCGCTACGCGTACCACCGCTCCTCGTGGCTCGTGGCCGGGAAGGCCGACCCGCCCGCGCCCGCGCGCCTCTACCCGCACCCCGACTCGCCCTACTCCGGCGACCAGCTGCGCAAGCAGGTCGTCTCCTTCGAAAAGGTCAAGCTCACCAACAACGAGATGGACAAAAATGGACAGGTACGAACCGCAGATGCCACTTTTGGGCAGTATTTAAAACAATATATAAAGATACAATCGAAGCACAAACTCAGCTAGACGTAAAACTTTCCATGAATATTAGTCTTACGAGTAACCCAGTTTTCTTTATACAAACAGTTGGTGTTGAACTCTATGCACAAGTACCAGCCCCGTATCCACATAGTGCTGAGGCGCGAGGGTGCTATTAATGCCCCCATCACGGACCTCGAACAAGAAGAATTCAAGACATTCATCTTCCCGGAGTGCGTTTTCACCGCGGTCACTGCTTACCAGAACCAGCTCGTGAGTACCTGATAGATTCACTTGTCTAGTCTAGCTATCTTTATTTAATTCCGGAAATAGATCAGAGAACTAAACGTTTGAGATCGCGCTGCGTTGTCGACTGACTATCGACGAGTTCTATTTCTGCGGCACTAATTGCATCCCGCTGAAAGGTATGTCCAGTGGAACAAAGGGAGGTGGCACATCATTTTTTGTATATCAGGCGGCCACCGCAGGCGAGCCGACGACGGACGGACAGCGCGGTTGACGCGTGCCCGGCGGTGACGATTAAAGTTTTCACGCGCGCTAAATATACCCGCGCTTAAACGATGTCCAACTATGCACGTGACATTACAAAGCGGTGTCCATACATGTTCGCGTCTTCCGTGATGTTCAGCATTCTTTTAAGCAGCTTGACTTGTTGTTGTTTCCCATTATTTATTTTATTTATTCCACTCACATAATAGAACTTGTGATTAAATTTAATCACTTGTATTCCCGCTCCCGCTTCCGCCGACGCTTCGCCGGCTGAGCGGCCGCACCGCGCCGCATGTGTCGCCATGCACAATTAATTCTCTGTCACAAGAGCGTTTGGGCGTCTCCGACTTTCTCGTTTTGTTTCGTCCCGCGTAGTAAAATAATTAGGACGTTTTGAGGTTCATAAAGGAAGCTACTTTATATCGACAACGCGGTAGATAAATCTTCATTCCCTCCTTAATTAGCAGCTTCGAACCATTTGTAAAAGCTTAGTTCCAAGCATATTTTAGCGTTGTTCATACAAGTTCTTGGTTGTAAAAATACAATGCTGGTTTTAGCAAATCAAAAACCACCGGTTATACAGATTTTTGTATTCTCTTTGCGTATCTAATAGCTAGAAAGGTTTTTTTACTTTTTTATGAGCACTGAACTCAAAAAATAGCTTAGTGGTGTTACCACGTAACGACAAAGCTTGAGAAAAATACTCGTATAATTGAATTTTTTAAATTCACTTCAATATCTGAATCTGTGCTGCTACGTAGTTACGTGGATATTCGATGATATCTCAGGCTCCACCTACGTTAGATACAAATGACCCCCTCGGGACAGACACTATTGATTCCCATTGATTCTAACGTGGTTTCAGATTTAGTGCTTACATTGACATTCCTAAAGCCAAAACACAGTAAAACACAGAGTAGAGGTAGCGTACTAATATCAAAGTAATTTTATAAAAATAAACAAATCTATTGCTCGTTCACGGCAATTGTATAATCAGTCTTTCATAGCAAATCTAAAATACCTGTCTACTCACTTCACAAAGTTTTAAAAGCGTGGTATCGGCGGTTCGATCGCGGCGCGCGCGCGGCCCGATTTGGCTGACGTCACATCTCTGACAGCTTCAACATTTGTCGAACGGCGGAGATAGTGTCACTGATAAACCAATCCCTTACAACAATAAGAATACACTTAGCATGTTTGCACCTGCGCGCCAACCAAGATCGATATGGCTTAAGCCCGCATAACTTTAAACATTTATACGAGTTGAATACCTCTTTATGCATTTAAAAAATACAAAAACTGTGTTCCGACGTGGAAACACCAGTCTAATTTTGAATATTAACGTTATAACTTACAGTCGTCAGATGAGAACCTGCTTATGTTTTTTGAAAAAAGTGTCACCACAGTTTTATACCGGCGTGCGACGTTGTTAAATCGGCTCAGAATGAAACATCATTATTGGTGCTTTATCATATGGAACGCTGATATGAGACAAGATAAAACTGTGTTCAAAAAATGTGAATAGTGTTTTTTGTGAGTGTGTCGCAGTGTGAGACTGAGCGTCGCCGAGCGCGCGCCGCGGGGAGGTTTCCCGGGAACCGCGCCCGCGCTGCGACCTGCCTGGTCCGATGTTTGTACACTCTACACCCACCGCACCGTTGTCACCCCGCTTAGTTTGTGTAGAAACCATTGTCCAGCATTAGGCTCGCTGCGAGGTGACAATGTTTGTTAGCGTTTGCGCATCCCCAACTCACACAATGTGTTTTTTAATAGCCGATGACTTGTGAATTTGTTATGATTGATAGCTCCACTGAGGATTTTTGGAGCAAAAAGCTGCGGATAGTAACCTGCAGAGTTGCCCAAAGTTTTATAGACTTTGTTAACCGTTAAATGGGAATTTAAAAAAAAAAACTTTGAAATATTATTGTAGTTATTTAAAATCGATGTCAACAAGACCAAAAGTTAAGATATTGTAATGCCAGATTAGTAGATACTTACTGCAAGACAAATTTGTAATAAAACGATTAGAGAAACCGTGTTTGTATTTTTGTAAGTCACGCTTAGAGTGAGCATTACGCGGCTCGAGAAGATAATCACGGAAATAACTGCGCCCGGGCACCCGCGCTCACGCATGAGAATGTTCAATAGACACTTAATTGAAATTTATTTCTCTTTTCTCAGTAGATATCAACAATCAATATTCTAAAACCTCCAAAGCTATTCTCACATTGAAGGGCTACAAACGAGTTCCACTCGAGCATAATCGTACAATATAATGAAGGAGTAAAGGCAAACACGATTTCAATAACAAAGGGCAGCCATGACAAATAAACATATTTCATGGGCCAAAATGGCTGCGGTCAGGTGTCACGCGCGTCCCGCCCGCGCCCGCGTCTCCCGCGATTCTTTCTTCTCATAATCGATTCATTCTTTAATGTGATCCTTTATACTTGGCTTACTTTTAGTGACATAATTTACTTTTAGTATCTTAACTTTTTCTCACTTGGAAAATTATGTCAATTTTGTTTTAATATATTTTTATAAGTTAAAGAATGTGCTCATCGCATGATTTGAACTTTACGTTTGCTTAAATTTTAATTAACATTTTAATTTTCTTATATCGAAATATCGTCACGATTTAAGAATTAATAAGGTTCGATTAAATGTTTATAAACAGCAAACATAACTCAAAAATACAAGAAGTCGACGTACTTTCGTTAAAAAATAATTTCCGAAAAGACTTATTTATTGATTTTGCATCTCTGTCTTTCTTGGTTTGATTTTGGTGAATGGGGTATAGCGATCCTGCTCTTTTGTGCCATCGATCACGCGAGGTGTGACGTCACGCGGAGCCGTCGTGTGCGGCCGGGTGGATTTATGGCGTCTGCGCACCAAGGAAAAACTAAACCAAACATTTGCTGTGCAATGCAAGCTTAAACTAATTTCAACTTGCTCAATTCAATCCAGAAACTTACGATAAGACAAAAACAAGAAATTACGCTAGCTTAGATAAATAGGTAAGTAAATTTAACAATTTTTTTTTGTAACTGTAGAGTCGGTCAGATGAATTAAGACACCCCATTATTTTAAAAGCATAAAAAAACGAAACCGCCGGTCCAAACGAAAACGCAGTAGGGACCTATTCGCATATGGATTTCATGCTTTTAATACTGCCTTTTTCTTTTGGGGGCAGATTAACTAAACAAATAATTGTCTTACATTTCCAAACATTGATTTCTCTTTGAAATCGCTTGAAATACAGGTTCTAAAGGTTTGTTAAACTAGTGATTATCTTGCTCTTTCCGTATGCACTTAACATTTTATAAACCCCGATGATACTTAAATTTTTAAGAACAATAATCACTGAATTTTATATAGGTAAATGAATAATTAGTTTAAAAACTAAATCAAATTGACATCGATAAAAAGCAATTATTAATCATCATTATCATAACTAATGGCGAAATTTGAATACCTTTTGTGCAAACCTCTTTTATTTATACTTATCGCAACTATAAACAAACGGTATCTGGCATTGACTCTGGACTCGAGTCACTTTTGACAACAATTGAAATTACATTGAATAACAATTTATTCAGTACATCATTATTCTTAAGCATTCCAAAGAATGTGTTTTAAGTGTGTTCAAAATATCGTTTATCTTAATGGAAAGCTGATTATTCTGATATAAAATGTAAAGTAAAATCTATATCAATATGTCACGAAAATAGCTGTCAATAAAGTTCTAGTCGATATTTAATGAAAGCACTGGTACATTTTTGCCCCCGTTAATCCGGTATTTGATTATGACTTATGACAGGGTAAATTTTAGGTATCCGTACCCGAAAGGTAAAATGGGACCTATAACTAAGACTCCGCTGTCCGTCCGTCCGTTTGTCCGTCTGTCACCAGGCTATAGCCTGTATCTCATGAACTGTGATAGTTAGACGCTTGAAATATTTACAGAATATGGTACTAATGGTACGGGACCCTTCGTGCGCGAGTCCAACTCGCACTTAGCCGGTTTTTTATTTTTCTTTTATTGCTAGGTATACCTACGTAGATTATACCAACCCCTGGCCGCCAAGTTAGATTTGATAGAGCTTACGGTAACCTTCGGGGAAGGAAAATGGCCGATTGAAAGAGGTCCGGCTTTTACTTTTAATTTATTCTCTTTACTGATTTACTCTAGTCATTTGATATTGGCAAAATCACAGCGGAATGTGGCGGTAGACCGCCATAGAAAAAAAAAAGAAAAAGAAGAAGAAGACTCTAGCATATCCAAATATGTAACTCGATTACGTATTGCGGTTTTTTTAAATCAATACTCAGTTATTAACAAACAACGATATCCTGAAAAGAACCAGAAGCTGGGTGATGCCTGGGAGATCCAGCATCGCTCGAGTTGAATAAAACGTATTTCCAGAGATAAAAACTTGATAGATTGTTTTTTAGTTTATATTTCAATTGGTCCCGACATCCGGTATCCCGAATTAAACTTCCGGTGGGCCTTACAAACCTGAATTTAAAAAATAGTCATTGTAATAACTTTTTACAGATTTTTCATATTTGTCAGACCAAAAAAATACGCCATGTCAAACGTCACGTAATTTCCACGGTTTCAATCCAATTAATGCTGGACTACAATTTGTCTTTTCGTCTGAAATGTGGCAGATTGCGTATTCGTTGATATTTCGCGTGTGCAGTCGAAATTTTGGTCACGAGTACAAGGTGGACCTGATACTTACTGTGGGCGCTCTAAATGACCTTTTCAATAGACTGAACCGGGAAACTAATGAGCGACTGTCCCTAAATTAGCTAACGAGGAGTGTCCGCAATGCATCAAACAAAATTAAAACATATCCGCTACAGATTTCGTTCTTTCTGCGGTGTTACTGGCCGAAGCCATGTGGGTGTGTCGAATGCTTATAAAGGTAGTTGCGGAAATAACGGAGGACCTGTACGACCTCCACAACGTATCGCTCATACTGTCCATTGGAAGTGTCGGCGACAGTCTGCAGCTGCTTGAACTGCTGGATGAGGACGACGAGTTTTGAGTTGAGGCCAATGCTTTTGAAAATAAATAAATTCCTGGTCATAAACTTTAATTGTTGTTTTAATATAAAACACATTTTAAAGCAGGTAAGTCAATGTAGATGTTTCAAGTGTATAATATGGATAATCAAAAAGAAAGTTGACGAAATAAAATGAAGTGCCTGTATAGCGAAGATTACCGTTAGATTAATATTTTTTTGGGAGAGATTTCCATGAATAACTGAAACCACAAGACACTGGGTGCATTATCACACGTAAAACCGGTCGCAGCCACATGCCGCGCAGTTTCGAGCGCTCGCGAATTATTGTCGATAAAGCATCGGTTTTCTGGAAAGCGTCGTTAAAGCTGCCAGCTGTTGGTCGTTTCAGCGCGAGAGCGTCTTCGCTAAACCGCTTGCGAAACTGCGTTCAATAAACAGTTTCAGCTGCAAGATACTTATATTAATTAACAATTACCACCTCGTATAGCACAACGGCAAATATTTTGATAGGTACTAGCTGTTGGCCGCGACTCCGTCCCTGTAGTAATCGATTATCGCTATTTCCTCGGGACCTTAGTACTAAATTAAAATTCGGTTCAGCAGCTTATCCGTTAAAGAGGGACAAATTAACAAACACGCTTTCACATTTTTAATATTAGTATGGATGAAAGTATGGATGTTATGTTAAATCAATAAATACCTAGCTGAGGTTAGAGCATGACCACCAGTTCACTGGCCTAACAGGCTCTTTTTTTTTAAATTAAAATATTGTTAAGATGATTTAATGGGTTGAGTTCAGACCAAGCATAGAGGACTCTTCGGGAATTTAGGAGTAATTTACAAGTACGTCGTCCCTTTCGTGTGGAAGGAGAGCTGCATCTCCGTCTGCGCGGCGCTTACATCAATCAGGGAGATACCTAAGCGGCAGAGCAACATGGCATTAATTTATTCCCAGGAATGTCCGTGGTGCTTTACGGTGGCCCCTTGCGTGTTTACATGACAGCCCGACACCCTGATATGACATATTTCACTGCACTGTGCCTTTTTAATTTAGTTAAGGTAACGTTACCATTACCTAGTTTTTTTAGTTATCAAAAATAACTTATTGAACGGTCATTAGGTGGATTTGGGACAGTAACTAACGCTTACTTATATGAGTACTTACGTGAACCTTGTTTTCTCCTTCATAGCGGCTTTAGGACATCCACTGCTGCTTTGTATAGACCTTCCCTCATCATCCCTCAAGTGTCACGATGGTCGATTTTATACCACTCGCCTGAATCTGCTTTCGGTCTACTCTGAAGGAGGACTCTTTCTGGTACTTGGTCACCACTCAAGCCTCCTCGGCGATAAATTCTCTTTTTCCTAATTACTCTAAATCCTCATAGATTTTGGTCTCATTTTGACAACCCATATGTCTGTTGTAATAGGAAAACGATCGCTCTAAATAAATGTAAGTTGCGTAACAAGCTATGCTATTTATAAAACCTCATTTATTTAACTAAAATGGTTTAAAAATAGAAATATAACTGTATGGCTGTCGAGTGCGCTTGTATTTTGTAACGTATCCCATACAATACATCACCACCCCAATAATTAGAGCGTCGTTTGCAGCGGTGCGCGGGCGACGCTCATCTCTCTCCTTGACGCCTTTTTGTGGGATTTTTTTGTTTCCCGCTCGGGAATAATGTCGTTATGGCGCCTTTAATGTTGTCAGTGAGCCGGGCCGCCGCCGCCGCCGCCCAAGGCGAACGTTTGTTGATACTTAAATTAGGTTGTTTTGACACGCCTCGTTCTTATGCTTGTACTAAATCTAATAAACGTCGGTAGCGAGATAATGTCTCATTCATTATTACCTACCACTTTCCCATTGATATATTATGAAATAGCTTCGTACAAAATATATGTGGATAATGAGAAAAAGTTTACGTATCGAAACGAAACCAATGGTGTCAAGCCATCGAAAACAATTACAGACAGGGTCAGGCATCCGCATGCATAATGTAATACTGCTTCAATATTGTCAGCTACTACTCGCATTGTAGGCGCACTCATTACGTCAAGCGCAGCGACGAGCGAGCGGCCATTGTAGTCAATGGAGTCGCCAGGTGGGTGTGCAAGCGTAAGTGGCTGCGCGACACGCGCTGACCCCCGACCCGCCGCGCCCCTCGCGCCCCTCGCGCCCCCGCCCGCCGCGGACCATACCACGCTACCACTAACCACACTGCACCACCTTTGTACTGTCATCTTAGCAACGGGTTTTTCTATCTCAACTCACACCGATTCATACGAAACTCACTCGTCTATTCCCAGGCAGTATATTTTTAACTGTAAAGAATATTCTGAATGAGTTACAGTTGTAATATAAACGCGATCGCTTTGTTCAGCTTCTTTGTATTTATTTTTGTATTCATTAGCCGGAGCGCGACACATTGTTTGTGATGTTACTTACGGCAGCTGAAGATTTGTCACAGGGTGGTCAATATTTTGTACTTTTTATTGTTTTTCTTTGATCCGTGACAATACAGCAGATGTATTTTTAGTCGCAGTGTGCTCTGACGGACCACATCAAACAAATAATTAGCGTGATTCAAATCTTAATCAAGACACGAAACTGCCGGAATTATTCAGAGATTAAAAAAACACAACTGACATTTTTAATAAACTAGGTGTATCCTACACTTTTAGAAACGAGTACATAATTTATTTCCTCAAGTACCTATGTCTGGTGCGAGATCACTTCTTGGTTGCAGATACTAAAGATTTTATTATTTACTGAAGAGTAAGTATTTAAATGGTAGGTATGTTTCTTACACGTTTCAGCCTATGTAGCTTTGTGCCTTATACAGTTCGAGTACAGTAAAAGGTGTTAAAGCTTCTGGACATAAAACATAACGTTATTAACTCCGCGTATCCGGGTACATGTATTCAGAACCAAATATCTAAATACATATTTCATTGCTTTTGGAACATTTGTTTTTTCTTTAAATTACCTGTTCGCATTTAGACCGGACCGTATTGGATCGATAATTAAACAAATTAAACACCTGTTGAAAGTCGAAAAAAGAACGTGTAAAAAAAGGACTCTCCAATGTTTTGTGCGAACACATTAACCAAGTCCGCGACAAAGAGGTGCTAAAAATGGGTTCGTAAAGTTACGACCATTATTGGTTTAATCCCGTCGGATATTAGAACGGTGTGGCTTAATGGCGCTGGTTTCCGTGGAAGGTTTATCGTAAATATTATTCAGAGATTGTGAGCAGCGGGAGCGGCGCAGCGAGGGGGCGATTTCTCATCGCTGCCTCCGCGATGCCAAACACATTTTTTAACACCTTACCCTAACTTAAATCAAGTATTTGCTTTATGAGTGCAACGACTTTTACTTCAACGCATATTTAATTAGCAATTCCATTAGCCTTAGGGATTCCACGTATTGCAAGTCATGTCGTTTTTAAATTTAATGAGGCACTAAAACAACAAAAACATATACCTAGAGGGTGTCCCAAAAATCGACGTCACGCCGGAAATAGGTGATAGGGCAGCTCATAAGCAATCGATTTGACCCCCATGTATGATTAGCAATTCTTAGTACTTTCGGAGATATTGATAATTTTAATCGGAATTATTGTAATTTTCCCTTATGTCCATGTTACGAAAAACCCTTAAGTTCAAGCATTATTTCAAGATATTTTCAGTGGTTTCTTACATCGATAGAATCATTATGAACTAAGGATGTTTTTAAAGCTCCGTGGCAATTTTTTGTCTATGACAAATTTTTGTGTATTACACAAAGTTCGTTTTTCCATACTAGATGAAAAGGGAACTTAGGGTTCACTTAGTATGGAGACAGTAACTTTATAAGATTACATAAAATGTAGGTAGTCATGAAAAAAATAATTGGCAAGTAGCTTTAAAAACATTCTAAGTTCATAATGATTCTATCGGTGTAAGAAACCGCTGATATAAAATTTTAATAATACATGAACTGAAGGTTTTTTGTAATATGGACATAAGGAAAAATTACAATAATTCCGATTAAAATGATCAATATCTCCGAAAGTACTAAAAATCGCTGAACGTACATAGGGGTTAAATCCATAGCTTATGAGCTGCCTTATCACCTATTTCCGGTTTGATGTCAGTTTTTGGGACACCCTGTATAATAAAAATATAGGTTCACACAAATTTAATACCGTTACAATGATCCGTTATTGAGCGCTATTTTAGTAAAAAACCTATTCGTAAGCTTTTGAGCTCTTCTGAAATACGTTAAACACAAACTTAGAGTTTTGGTTCATGCCCGCAGAAAAGAAAGTAGGTAGTAAGTAGGTCCTTATGTTAAAATCCTACTAGTTTTAGCTTGGTTTATTATAATTTACCTATTTTTGCCCCATGTTTGTATTTACTACCATGAAATGGGTGTTTAATTCAATGCAAACACCCTACCGTTGACTAATAGTAGAATCTCGCCGTGAACTAAAGTGATAAACGGAGGTGGACGTCGTCAATAAGTTAACCTTATTAGCCGGGCCGGCGCTCCGCGGGCGGTGCGGCCCGTTCACACTGCAGCACTCGGGACTGGGCTGGGTATAAACTTTAACAGAGCTTTTTTGACGATGAAACATCAACTAATTTCTTATGCCTACAAACACGCGGGACAACTTAAATTCGCTGTTTAATTCTCAAACTAAAAGCGACTAATTCTCGGCTCCTCGAACTCTGCGATGCTGACTAACGCATAAAATGTCGTTATAGGTAGGTAAGCACCCACGCATAAACTCGGCGTTGAATGTTTACAATTAATAGGTATACACCTTAAAAATAACCTTGGTTTTTATTGTATAAATAGTTCAAAATAGACCTTCGCTTTTTAAGTCAAAATTTCGCAAGTTTCGGACTCGTTGATGTTTTTTGTATGAAAAAACCATTTTCACATTTAAATCAAAATTGTAGATTTTTTCGACCAAAACTAGCTAATACCTATATAAATATAATAAGCTAAGAAAAGTAATGGAAATGTTTAAGTAAGTGTACATTCCAACAAACCTTTTCTGCGTGCGTCTCAATTGTTATGATTAATGAAGAGTTAAAGACAAGGTAACTAATAGTAATTTTATTAGACGCCAGAAGAAGGATGAAATTATTAGTAAAAAAAAACGCCAGAGGCTCGCTCGTCTAGGTATAGTCAAGGTCATAAATAAGTATAGACTTTAGTACCTTGTCTATTTAAGTCATGTTTAAACTCCCATATGAAATTGTCACAGCGGCTAAAGTGACAAGGTACTAACAATAATAATATAATATAAATAATAATAAAATAAATAAATATATGTACATATTTATGACCTTGACTGTACTACCACACACTATCTAATAGTGTCTCTAGTAGTAGTACTACTTTTCGTTTTACTAAAAAAGTTTTACACACTTTTTAGTGGAGCCGCCTAATGTGAACTATTACTAATATGGTAATATAAATGGTAGGTTATTTTATAGTTTATTTTTAAAAGTAATTGAAATTAGATCTGCGTTATTAAAACGTTGTATGTATTTCGTTATTTTTTGTTATTAATTTCAATGAATAATGATTTGTTAAAACGTACATAATTATGATATTGAGCGGAATGCCACTCGTTTCAAATAAGACTTCGATTAAGATCGAGCTTAAGTACTCGTACCTCGAGTGAAAGTAACAGTGCCTCTTTTGTTTCAGATCACGAAACTGAAAATCGACAGTAATCCATTTGCAAAGGGATTCCGCGACTCTTCACGTCTCACTGAATTCGAAAGGTAAATATAACATTACTTGACATGCGCGTGGTTGCCTTGTAATTTTAATAACCTTCTACCTATTTAGTTTATTAATCGAAACTGAAATCTGTCCCAGATGGTTGCCGTTGAAATAGTCATGTCATAAAGTAACGGCTGATAGTAATTGAGCATGTATCTACCTGAAACGACGAGCGTGTATCATTCATTCACGAACATTCATTAGCCTCATTACACGCGCAGCATACGACAGTGTCAGCCGGTTCTCTAATCGCGCATTGGCGCTCTGAGAAACAAACACCAGTGACCATCGGACGCTGATTGATGCCTCCGCGCCCACAATTACGTTTTCGTCTTTATTACTTCTTTGCCATTTCAATCGGTCTGATTACAAGCTCTGAGCTATAAAACGATTGCAACCGTAAATTTTTTAATGCTTCTATTTCTCATAATAAGTACTATCGTCTATAACGGCCAGTTATTATACTACACATCCATTAATATCTTACGCAAAAACGTTAATTATCTACAAATGTTTTATTTTGGATTTTTTTCTTTGTTGAGATTCTATATCACGGGAGAGCACGAAAGAACATCAGTCTTCCCCGATGAGGCGCGCTTCAGCGCAGCTAATCATAGGTAGATACGATCACACAATCATTTACTTGTAACGAGGTAAATTTACGGTGAGATTATCAAAACAGCGAGCAAGAGATTTAAATGACGACGATGTGGTATTCCAGGGAGACGATGGAGTCGATGCTGGCGGAGCAGCACTACCTGCGCTCGCCGCTGCGGCCGTTCGACCTGGACCAGCACAACAACAACCTGACGCTGGAGGAGAAGGCGATCCTGGCGGCGCGGTCGCAGCTGTTCCTGCGCGCGGCGTACCCGCTGTACGGCGTGCCGGCGGCGGCGCTGTGGGGGCAGTGGGCGTGCCTGGCGCCGCAGCTGCTGGCGCAGCAGCACCTCGCGGCGTCGGGCTCGGGGCTGCAGCTGCCGCGGCCCGTGTACCCGGCGGCCGCGCCCGCGCTGGCGCAGCACCGGTTCTCGCCGTACCCGCCGCGCCGCGCCTCGCCCGGCTCGTCGCCCGACTCGCTGCGCGCCGCCAGCCCGCACCCCGCGCCGCCGCACACCCCGCACACCCCGCACACTCCGCACACCCCGCACCCGCCCCACAGTCCCACTTAGTAATAAAACATGAATAAAAACTTCCCGAGATCTCCGTAGGTGCGATATTGTTTTGAGGTCCTCGCATGGAACGCTTTTTGAAACGTAAACTGGTATTACGACGGTGTCGGATGGCGGGCGCGGGCCGGCGACGCGTTCCACTGACTTTAATGATGTGGGTTATTAGCATTGTGCAGACTGCAGTGAATGCATTTATACGAGTTGCGCTTTTACACGTGTCGAGAATACCTACGTATCGATAGTGCATCGGGATCCGAAACATGTTTGTGATTATGTCCTTTTTGTTCGTCTATAAATGCTGTATTATATTGTACAATAATATTTAATTTTAGTTGTATGTATGTAATTGTTACGATACGTTCCTAATAGTTTTGTCATGTAGTGATGGTTTCAGCTGAATTCGCGTTATAGTTATAGCCGATAAGAGTTAATAAATGCATTAAATGACAGTATTCAAAGGAATCTGGTTAAGTTAGTGTTCCACCAGTTCGTTTGCGCGGCGATTGCGTTTGCTATTCTGATCTGACGCACCTGATTTGTCATTATTAGGTAAAATGTGCAATACATCAAAAATTTAATTGTTTTAGAGAACTTAGGTGTTTATTGTAAGAATAGATGTATTAAATAAATTGTAGAAATTATATATTTAGTGTCTGCAAAGAGGTTTCTGACAACTGGACACACTCAAAGCGAATACATATAGATGTACCTACATAGTAACTTTGTAGTTAAATTATAGTTATTATTATGTATGAATAATATATTGCTAAACGATAAAAATTAAATGTTTGTTAACATAACTGTGTAATGTTTATTTATCTACAACCTAAACCTATCTGAATGAACACATTTTACCATAATCATAATTAAACGGTTTTTAATGAAATCCCAAATTTAATTCCTATTGCCATAGTATATTCAGTGCTCTTTTTTAGAAACTATCACACCGATCCTTTTTTATATCTTATCTTACTACAATTTGTAGAAATGCTGTGTAAAGCAATAATAAAAGTAATATAGAAAGCTTTATCAATACGTACAGTTCATTTCAAATTCCTGTGTTTCAAGTATCCATAACTACTAAGCTGCACCAATGCCTCAGATAATGCTCTTAATTAATCGTTGTTAGTCGATGAGTCATGAGAATGAATGTTCGTAAAAGTCGGCTAAAACAAATGTACTGTCGTTGGATCCAATCTGCTGACATAAACGATGGCACATAAATGATACTTTTTACTGGCATTAAAATTAACCTTTTGATTGAAAATCTTACTCCTTCATAACAAAGATATATCGTAGAAAAAATATAGCTCGTACCGTGTTTTTTTTTTATTCCAAAAATATATTTTGCTTTTGCCAACGCCTCAATATCTTTTAGTTTTTGAAAACTGTAAAGATCAATTAAATGGCAAAATCGAGAATAGTTATGTAATGTGGTAATTGGAAACTTATTTCTTGAAAAGTTTTTGAATAACTATTGTAAAGATGTGTATCAAAATGAGGAGTCTAAATAGAATCAAATTTGCATCAAAAGCTAACAATATAGCACGTTAACAACAAAAGAAGAACAGTGGACTTTGTATGGAAGTTAGAAAGACCTGAATGTGTAAAACTCTACACAATCGCAAAGGACTAGCCTAGTCAAGAAGGACATCGTGTGTAGCACAACTTACCTACCTAGTATGAAAGTTAGTTTAGTCATTATTAAGTATTTGATTCCTTGACTATCCCAATGACGAAGACTGTTAATTTAGTTTATCTCGTTGCTCAGTCTTTATCTTATAGATAGGTATGCATATTGCATACAATAGAATAGAATAGAAACCTTTTATTTCAGGGAACAAGGCAACAATATAATTACAAATACCTTACTGACTTACATACTCGTACAAAGCACATAACAACATTAAACTAAAGACAAAATCCGAGATGCCAAAGCGTAGCCTTGATTTTATTTATTTACTTAAACTTTATTGCACAAAAGAATACACTTAATATCGGTAAAGAAGTCGTCTCTACCATTTGAACTCATTTTCCTATGTTAACATCGCGGTCACTGCTGGCAGTATTTGCTGGACAAGTAGTATGCCTCCCTAAAACAATAGGACTGACTACTGATAACGGTAGGATTATAATTTATAACAACCCTACCCCTCGATACCTATCGCTATACACCCAAAGACGTGCGGAATATTATGGAAACCATTATCGGTTGGATGGAACAACGCCGAATTGAACCCAAACCATATTTAATTCAATTTGAAACACCGCTAGTTTTATAAAAACAAGAGCGCTGGCATTTCTGCGACCCTAGTGAAAAAGGATACAAGTCTCCCGAGGTTTAGGTGAAAAACGGTGTAAGTCTAGTATACACTGTACATGACATGACATTTACCCTTTCTTATTGCTAATAGCTAAGTCGACTTGTATCCGTTTTCACTAGAGCCACAGATTTTTACCGTGCGTAGTCTAGGCGTGCGTGAGCCTTCACTATTTCGTTTGCCCTACTACCGTTAGATGGCGTTACAAGTCGCATATGAAACCCATCAACTAATTCCCAGTTTTCTTATTTCATTACAAAAGCATAAGATATTCCATGCTACAAAATTTACCGATTCGACAAAAGTTGACGATACTCGACATCAAAATGCATTTTATGCTTTCATATTGAGCGTAAAATCAGATAAATTTAACTCTTCAATTTTGTTGAATGCAACTGGTTGAACCCGACAGGGCTTTTTTAAAAGATGTGTAGAATTAGTAGGTACGTAGTAGGTACAGTTAAAGTCATACAATTTATATAATGTACCTACGTTCTCAAAACGTCAAAAATACCTTCACACCTAATAAATAAATAAATAAATAAATAAATAATACGCAGTGAAATTGATATACCTACCTACTTACCTACAGCGCAATCTCTTGATCGAACTTGCAAGCTGAATTTAACTTTGTCTATCCAATCAAACATCATTTTTACTTGAAAACATTGAACACTCTTGTGAACAAAACAGGGTTAACTTTTGTTTCCGCCCAATAAAATAAAACGCTTCTTCCAAGCCAGCGATTTCATATTGATTGAACAACAACTGTGACAGATTGCGGAATTGCAACAAATTAGAGCGTCACGGCCGGCAATTATGCAAAACGACTATAAAGTTATCTTTAGGAAAACAACGGGAACACCCCACTATTCAATTATAGCGGAACAGTGGCGAGCCGTCATTCGAGTCACATAGAGAGGGTCGCGAGCATGGCAGGCTCCGACGAATTAGTGCGACGCGTGGCCGCATTACTCGGACAAATTTCATGTCCCAGGGGCCTGCCGGGAGCCCCGGCCCCTCAGGCCTCCGGGATGCAATGCTAATCTAATCTGGGTTGTAGCTAATAAATGTACAAGATACCCCCGACGGGTGTTGCAACAATTTATTGCTTGTAAAACTGTTTCCAATCGCAGAAATTGCTGGATGACGCCACTTTCTGTTCTGATTGAATTTGTCGTGCGAATGATTATTTCATTTGCACAAGTGGTGTTAGTAATGGTTTTTATTGTTGTAGATATTATTGTGGTTACGTATTTAATGCAATTTACTTTTAAGTATTATTGTATTTTATGATTGAAAAAATGTCCTCCTGCTGAAGTTTCTTGCGTCGCTTCTTCTCCGCAATTATAGTGTTATCCAAAGCATCAGCAGATGCACTGCATAAGTGCATATTACCGACGTGTAAAAGAGCCCTCATGTGGCCAATTTACCGAATATTTTGAATTTTGAATTTAGTTAAAATAGATGAACGTTTTACTAACTTTACCTCAATTCCATGGTTAAGTGATCCTAACCTAGTGCGTGAGTGGTTCTAACTTAAGTAACTTTCTTAACAAATTCTCTTGACATGACATTGTACGGCGATTAATACTCGTAGGCACTCGTCTACTTATTTACCAGTCTTGAAAAATATAAATATTTGCCTATTTTATTCCCGTTACATATAATTTGGATATTAGCAGATCCTGTCTTTAGGCACCTACGTTGTCTTCTGTACGTGATCCTTATATTTACTACATATATACAAATAGTACATGAATGTAATTCGCGAAAATTTCGTTTGCGATTAAAACGTGTAGTGCCGTGGAATGCTCAGTAATGTGGTCAATACCTAGTGGGTACCACTATATTCATCACCTGCTTGTGCACATGCACAAGTTGGTGTTGGCACGGCTAACTCGAGGGCTATAGGCTAATGAGTAACTACAGATTCATTTATAAGAATTCCGTAAGTTTGAGTGATTTGGTGTTTCATTCACCTAAAATAATTCCATCGCAGCAATGACAAAGAATCTGCTGCTTGACAAAGGACAGAAATTACAGTTGGTGAGGAAATAATACAACAAGGACATGGTATCCATAATTTTCGTCTAGGATAAAATGGGTTTGAAGACCGAGTTTTCAACTCGATTACGAGGAAATGAAACAGTGATACAGTCAAGAAACTCTTTTTTCATTTGAAGTTTGAACAATTCATTTAGTATATTTAGTGTTATTGATTTTCCGGTCATATTTAGAGTAAAAGTTAAAGCTCGTGACAATGTAGGTGGTGAATGGTGAGAGGAAGATTGCTCTGGATTCGAGGGCATGGGGTCCAAAGGCTGGGCATGTACTTGAAACATGCCATCTCGGGATTGTAGAAGGGTTAGGTTCATTTAGGCGTTTATGCCTTTGCAATACAGTCGGTATTCTTAACAAATTTTCAGAAGAAAACAACTAAGCAATAGTCAAAAATAAGACAAAAGCTTTTTTCTCGCCACTGTATTTCTTTTCTTATTCTGTACATATGCGATTTTTAGCTTGGGTCGGGCGTGATACTAATGAGTCATAGGTAAGATGTACATTGATTTTGTAATGTTTTTGGTACCGCAAGCTACAAAATTATGTACGAGTACCTATGCGATCTTAATCTATCAAATGAAGAGTCTTGTGGATAGGAGGGTTTACTAATGTTTCGCCGAAAATTATTTAGCAAATTCTTAACTCGCCAAACTAAGTATCCCATATTTTTATTTGGTCAATTTTTTATTTCCCAACTCAACGTTTCGCACTGATATCTTTCCCAACTAATGATTTGATAAAATTATTGTTAGACAAATTATTACGTGGGATTTTTTTAAGATGTCAATTATGTTTTCGTCAAATGTATTGATTGACATACTTTGATTTAGCAACATATTGAATGGCATTATGAAATCTAACCTAATTTTTTAGAATGCAAGGTTCAATTTGCAGTATGATTTTATTTTTCAAGGGATGTCAAAAAAAAATAACCTCGAAGGCTAAGGCGGCGAAGCGACTTCGCTGCGCTTCGCTCCCGCCATAGCCTTCTAACCTAACCTTGCCGAGTCGGTTTTGCTCATGAAGGTCTTGCTCGCTCGCTTCGCTCGCTCGCTCGCTCATGCACACATATAATAATTTCCAACCAAAGAATTTGTTTTTTTTTTCTTACTTATTTCTATCTTGGCAAGTGTATGAAAAGGGAAATGTTGCATCAACTAAACGTTATTCGTCCAAGAGTTGTTAAGCCAAGTGAAAGATTTGACAAATGATGAGGCTGCCAAAAGTGTAAAGGCGTTATAATAATACGCTTTATAATAATTCTGCGAATTAAAAAGTTGTCATATAAAATTTGACAATATGTTATTTGCCTAAGCAAATCATTTGCTACACAATTATTTACCACATAAAATTTGACATAATAAAATTTTGCAATATAAAAATGTAGCGAAATAAAAAAATTACGAAGTAAAATTATGCCAAAGATTGATTTGCCAAATAAAACTTCGGCGAAAAGTTGATTGCCAAATGAAATTTGACGAAACATAATTCGGCAAAAAGGCAGTACCTACACCGGATAGGAGATTTGGATGCTACCTACTTTATATGTATATGTAGCTAGGTAAAACCTTACCCTATCCAAGAACAAAAACGTATTGTACCTAGTTGTATATGCGGAGGGCACGTAACGCCGTGTTATTGGGCCCCGGCTCATAATCCCCTTTTAACTGCGGCCGCGCGCGGACGTGCTCCGCATGGCGATGCCTCGCGAACATTCGCACTCCTTAGCCTACACAATCTTGCTCACCAAATAACAATGTTCTTTTGAAGCTTGAGATACCTGCCGAGTAGGTACTGAAGGCAGCAGCTAAGACTTTAGACAAAAATTAGGTTGCCAATGATCGAGTTTACGAATAAATGAGATACGGGAATGCTTCCAACTCTAACTGCCTAAATTTAAAGCGAGTTATGAAAGTATACTACCACCACTAGCACCATCAGAATGTATGAACAAAATTTCTTATTTCATTTCTACTGCAGTGCCAAATAGTACCAAGGAGGAAAAAAATGCTCCTTGGTCATTGAATTGGTAGAAATATAATTGAATATTGGTAGCTTAGGGAAGTAGGTACAACGGGTGTACCGACGAATCGAGTACCTACCTACTACCTAGATTTTTTTTTATGGCTTGAACAAGCACTTATAGGCTACCTCATGGTAAGTGGAATCTGAGACCCATGGACATTTGAATTCTCAAGACTACAATCTCAAGACTACAATCTCAAGACTGCAAGCTCAAGACTGCAATCTCAAGACTTCAAATGTGTTGCCAACCCTGAGTAAGATGGATTACCTCTAGAGTAAGTAGTTTTTATTTTTCATTTTTGACACAAAATTATTATTATTTAGGATCTCTAAAAGTAATAAAACTGAAGAAATCAACGCATTCAAACTTTAAAAAAACTAGCAAAGATGTCAGTAAATATCATGAAACCGAAACATCTGTATTTTTTTTTATGTTTTTAGTCTCGTAAAGACATTATATTTGGCAGTCATGAGAGTACATGACGTATACCGGAGGGAGATGTTACCGGTACGGGCACGGCACAGATGCGTATCCAGACAGAGCGGGGGCATCTGGCGCTAACGCCGCCGTTCCGCTCGCATCTCCACATCTCAGCAAAACTGCAAACGTAACTGGGTAATAAATTTACGTTTATTGCCGCAAATATAAGTACCTACTCCCTACCTTGGCAGTCGCTACCGGAGCAAATCGGGGGTCCGCCGTTTACGTGGAACTTGTCGAACGTGCGTTATGAAATATTAACGTTTACGCGCGCGTTTCGCTGGAGCAATGCATAAAGAGTAATGCAACAGGCCCGTCGCTAAGGTGGGCACATTATCGGAATGAAGCGCTAATGAAATTGAGGGTTGTTTTTTATTAATGTCATTTTAGAGCTATGAATAGATTAGCTTTTACTTCTAAACACACATGTAAGTGGACCTACCTGGTAGAATGAAATTTCTCGGGAATCTCCTTTCTTAAAGCCGATTTCTTTTCAGTATCCTTTTAAGGCTTACTACGACAAATTAGCTTTTGACGTATGCAAATGTTCGTTAATAATTAAAATAGAAAAGTATTTTCGCTTTCCATCTGCCCCGCTAACCTACTGAGACTCTTAAAACAGTATCTACATAATTAATACGGTGCGACCGTTTTTCTCTACTCTGCCACGTAGTTCATATGATGTTACATCAAAAAAAAATACTTGCAATAAGATGAAAAAGACCGAAACTACTAGCATAGTTGCTTTCAAACCCAACAAGAGTTATCCGTTATAAAAGCGTATTATTATCAGCCCTTGTTAGGTAACTATAGCTGTAGGCAACTTAGTTCAGTTATTTGCGTTCAATAACGCGAATGATCTGACTTTTCCCGTTTTTCCTCCACGAATGGCCCCACCCTCTCCCCCTGGCCCCCTTGCCCCCTTGCGGTGCAAAGTTGAGGGCATTAGCGTGTTATCGGCGGCGGCGGCGTGAAGACGGCGCTCACCTGACCTCACATCACGGACCAGCCACCGACCCTGGAAACAACGACACAACTCATTCCTTATTCACACATTACTCCCTCCCAACCTTAAGTAGCCACTTTTCAGTGAACAAATTCGGCAATGTATAGCGTGCTGCAAAATATAGCAGCCACAGACTTTACATCTAATAGGTGTAACAGATACTATCTATAAGCGTTGAGATGTGGGGATAGGTGGCAAGCGTGAACGTGTTTTGCAAGCCAACCGAGGAAATAAGGTGTCCCCAATTTTACTTTTGTCGACCGACGCTTATAGCACATAATGTAGAGTTATGGTTATAGGGAACCGCACGAACTCGTATATGGAACATAAATGAATGTGTCTTATTTTCAGTCGTTTCGATAAGCTGGCTTCCATTTTCAGGTCCATTGCAGTGAATCAGACGGATTTGATTGACTACCACTTGAAACAGATTTTCATAATGAGTCATGAGTTAAAAAACACGAGTCATTCGCAATTATGATACGACGGATACTTGATCCTTGATCTTCTCTCAAGCCATATCAATTACGTAGGTACTGTAATGAAAGAAGGATGTAGCAGTACATACTCCTTTCATTGTTTTCTTTTTTCTACTTTGTTATGTCGAAATGTCTCGAAATCTTTTGAATAAAAAAGATTTCGAAATATGGAATGCCCGCCGGTGGTTTTCAGGGGGACGCTCGAGAGTCTCCAACGGACCGCGTTGGCATTCACATGTGAACTAATGTATATTTAAACGTTAAAATAAATGAAAGAATATATTAACACTGCAAGACGTATACTTTTATTCTACGTAGCTTAGTTGAATGTGCGTAAAGTATTACGCTTAGGAATAGGCGCCTACCAGGCTTACATGGTGGAGGTGCGGGGTATCGAGAATAAGAGAACCGAAGAATCTTCTCGCAAGCAAGAAGTGGAGTGCTCCTGACCTGAACCTGAGTGATATCTTTATTAACCTATTCTCGCTTTAAACTGTTCCCATATTGGTATTTTATTTTTTGGTACGTGTCCTTCCCATATAGCATAGCAAAATGGCGACTGGAAAATATAATGGGCTATCTGATACGGAGGATTTTTTAATGCAGTACCAGGCCATTGGAATCATCAAAGGATGGTCTGATGAGCAGAAAAAATATGCCATCGCCGCATATCTAGATGGACCAGCCCTTCACTGGTTTAAGACAAATTTTGAGGAATTCACGACCTACGCAGTGTTAGTGGAAAAATTGAAACTGCAATTTCCTTGCCGAGGTGATGTCGCTCAAAAATTTTACTACAGAAGGCAGCAAAACAAGGAAACGCTGATTGAATATTTCTACGCCTTAGAAAACTTAGCTGTTAAAGCTAAAATCGATGATGAAAGATTCATAAGGCATTTTATTATATCTATGAACCAGCATCACCAGTGGCTGTTGGCATCGAAGTTATTTGCATCTAAAGAGGAACTTAGAAAAACAATAATGCAAATGGAGGACATATTTAATTGCGACAACACATATGCAAGAAATGTAGAATTGCCAGTTTTTAATCCAGATGTAAACTTCGAAGAAATCAGGAACCGCGGTGATCAGCCGATGCACACACCACGATTCGATGAGTCGACACCGTTCGGGACGCCAGCTACAATAGCGCCACGCAGAGTGCACTTTGAACCAGAAGCACCACGCGAGTCACACGATCTTCGTCCTCGTCCGTGTCCACGCCCACGCCCTTGGACACCACAAGAAAGTTCGCGAAGGCAGCAAGGCGCAGCGACGGCCAATGAACGTTATCGATCCGATTATCGAGAGGTTACTCCTTCTTCATCAAGGCAGCACCCAAACTTCACGCCGCGTCGTTAGTAGATCGGGATGCGACAGGCGGCATGGATTCAAACCCGATCCTTGTAGATAAGTCTAGGGATGTTTCTGTACCGATTATTCCAGTAGTAATAAATGGTATTATTTGTGAAGCACTCGTTGATTCAGGTGCGAGTGTCTCTTGTATCTCCAGATCCCGGTGGGATAAATTATCCTTGGATTCTCAAACGCACGGACCTATGGCCTTGCGAGCGGTAGGCGGTTATGCAATCAATGTGCATGCCTCTGCCGAAATAGGGATGCAAATTGCGTCAGTATATTATCGGCAACGTGTATTAATTATACACGATACGGCTGAAATAATCATACTGGGACAAGATTTTTTACGAGAAAACGAAGCAATAATTGATTTCGCAAAGAGTCAGCTGACACTGAAACAAATTAGTTTGGTGCCTTTTATCTCACGTCATAATGAGAAAAAAATAACTTTTTCTATATGTGCTCATGATCCTAATGAGTTTGTATATAATGAATCTTCTTTGAAGAAAACTGATTATATTTATTTTACAGATTGGGTGCAGCGCAATGAAAACTATTTGTTAAACCTTAACGACGAGAAACCGGTTGTCTTTGACGTGAATGATGGATTGACGGCCAAGCAAAAGACAGAATTGGGTAGTTTATTGAAAGGGTTCCGCGACACTTTTTCTTTTGCAACCCGAGAATTGGGATGTTATAAGGATACTTTTATTTCAGTGAATACCACGGATGATGAACCAGTTCATAAAGCACCGTATCGGGTGTCGAATAAACAGAGGCAAATAACTGATGCGCAAGTACAGGAGATGTTGGAAAATGGCATAATACAGGAGTCAAGAAGTCCTTATGCTTCACCCGTTGTGTTGGTGGACAAGCCGGAGGGCCCACCAAGATTTTGTATCGATTTTAGAGCGCTAAACAAAAAAATAAGGATGGATTCGTACCCGATTCCAAGGACGGATGATTTGCTTGGTTGTTTACAGGGAGCCAGATATTTTGCTGACCTTGATATGAATTCAGGGTATTGGCAGTTAGCTCTGGGCGAAGGCAAAGAAAAGACGGCCTTCGTGACGCATACGGGGCTATATGAATTTAATGTATTGCCGTTTGGTTTGAAAACGAGTCAAGCCATGTTCCAGCGAGTGATGGACAAGGTGCTTGCAGGGTTGAAATACAAAAAGGTTGTTGTATACGTCGATAATATTTTGGTTTATGGAAAAACGTTTGAAGAATTTGTGTCGGCATTGGAAGAGGCTTTATCGCGGTTAAAATCGGCCAACTTAACCCTAAAACCGAGTAAATGCAAATTTGGGTACCAGAAAGTGACAGTTTTAGGACATGAGGTGTCAGCAAATGGAATTGGGCCCGATGTGAACAAGATAAAGGCAATGAGGCAGATACAAACCCCAAGGAACGTAAGGGAGGTTAGATCAGTGCTGGGTTTGTACTCTTATTACAGAAAATTTATCGATAATTTTGCAGAGATCGCATTACCGATAACGAGCCTTACAAAGAAAAATAAAAGGTTTGTTTGGGCAGAAGAGGAACAGAGAGCGTTTGACAAATTGAAGGAGAAAATGTGTTCCGCGCCGGTATTGGCATATTTCTCTAATGATAAGGATGCGATAACGAGAGTGTTTGTCGATAGTTCCGAGAAGGCGTTGGGAAGTTGCCTTTGTCAGGGCAAGGAAGGTGAAATGAAGCCAGTTGCATACGCCTCAAGAAAATTAAGTGCCGCTGAACAAAGATATTCAGTGACAGAGAAAGAATGCCTAGGATTAATATGGGCGATAAATTATTTTAAGCACTATTTGTGGGGAATGAAATTTCAGGTTGTCACTGACCATAGAGCGTTAATATGGTTAAAAAGCAAGCGTGACATGAACGGCAGACTCGCCAGATGGGCTTTATCAATACAGTCCTGGGACTTCGATATTGTATACTGCTGTGGCAAGGATAATGTCGTAGCCGACTTCTTGAGCAGAAATCCGTTGATTGAGAACCCGAGTGCAGAGTGTATGGAGAGAATTCCCGAACAAGAAGACGGATTCGTCTTATATGCGCTGAATAGCGATAGTATGAGGACGGCACAACGAACTGATTCATTTTGTCGCCATATTTTGGATCAAATGCGACAGAGCAATACGAATGTTTATCAAAATTATTTTTTGCAGGATAATTTATTGTATAGGAAAAGGGATGTTGGACAAGAAACGAGAAAGCTCTTAGTATTGCCGCAAGAGAAGTTTGCAGAATGTATGCTAGAATTGCATGATGAGCCAGTGTCTGGAGGACATTTTGGTTTGTTTAAGACATATGAAAAGTTTAATGAAAGATATTACATGTCCAAGGCAGAGAAAAAAGTAAACGAATATGTCAAGTCGTGTCAACAGTGTCAACTGAGGAATGTCAACAAAGTGATCGCACCATTAATACCGATAAATGTTGCAGATTTATTCGACAAGTTTTGCGTCGATGTGGTAGGGCCGTTACAGATTTCGAATAAACAGAATAGGTATATTTTAGTCGCAGTGGAATACCTCTCGAAGTATGCAGTGTGCAAAGCCAACCCAGAGCCACCGCGGAAACCATCAATGAATTTTTGGTTACGGAAATATTGTGCCGATTTGGAGGAGTTCGACAGCTGATAACCGACAAAGGCTCAGTATTTACTTCTAATACCATTAGAGAGACCGCAAGTCTTTTTAATGTGACGCTCACACATGCGACAACATATCATCCGCAAACAGTTGGTTTAGTGGAACGATTTAACAGGACATTATTGGGCATGATCTCAAAGTATGTCTCGGAGGAGCAACGAGACTGGTGTACGTATTTGCCTATGGTATGTTATGCCTACAATAGCGCGAAACAGGCTAGCACAGGTGTGGAGCCGCATTTGATTGTGTATGGTAAGGAACCATTATATAAATCTGATATCGAGTTGCGCATCAATAATCTCCGGGTTTCAGATACGCTAGCGGATAAAATAACAAGATTGTCGATATTAAGAAGAAAAGTTGCCCGGAATATACAGCATGCCCAACTGAAGCAGAAGTTTTACTACGATATCAAGGCCAAAGATATCTCATATGATAGTGGGGACTTCGTAATGCTATACTGTCCGAAGCGCAAGTCTGGGTTAAGCAATAAACTTGCTAGGAGATACAAGGGACCATTCGAAATTGTTACAAGGCTTTGTAATAATAATTATAAGATCAGGAAAGTCGGTACGGTAACAAAATGTATTATTGTTCATAGGAATAGGTTAAAGAAATTTCATGCTAGAGCTTAGTTATAAAGTTGTATATAATTGTGTATAGTCATGTATAATATTAACTTTATTTTTGTCTTTGCAGTTCGCTAACACAATGAGCGAGCATGAATAGCCATGAAAAGGGAGAGGAAAGTGAGATGCAGGCTTGTCTCCATGGGAACATTACTTCTGGTCTTATGATGAGAATTCCACTTTGCCTGTAAGGTGTGGAAGAAACTCTGTAT
Organism: Acleris holmiana; assembly: GCA_949316455.1. Lineage (NCBI taxonomy): Eukaryota > Metazoa > Arthropoda > Insecta > Lepidoptera > Tortricidae > Acleris > Acleris holmiana. The sequence continues at coordinate 17,173,403 of OX438763.1, forward strand.
GGGTTTCATCTCACATAACGCCTGACAGATGTTTTCTATGGTGCTCAAGTCACGTATTTCATATCGTTTGTTATGTGATGGCGATATGGTTGGATGCTTATTCATGCTCTTATGATGTTATTATGGGCAGCTGTACTTTATTTGATTTAATGTGTATAATTATGTTTTTATTTCATGCGCATTTGCTGAGTTGAAAAAAACTGATGTAAGAAGTCTGACGGCTGCTGTTAGCAGAAGGAACACTGGCATCCAATCCTGCCTTTGATGTGGAAGGCACAGGAAGTCCGATGTCTGGACTGCACCATGCCCGTCCCTTCTGTAGAGCCGTATCGTTGAAATTTTGTTTTAAACTATTATGTCTTGTCTTTTAATAGGCGCCAGCTCTTCGATAGCTTGGATGCTTGGCCCCGTATAATTGTTTGTTTTCAGATGTCTTTAATGGTGTTTATTAATTTCATGTACTGATGCTGAGTTAAGCTGCCATCTGGCGACGCTTACGTTCGCAAACTGTACTACTGATATATGGTTTTTTTAATTTAATGACATGTAATTAAATATCTTAGCACAGCTGTAGTTAGTAATAAAAAATTTTTTTAGTAGATATTGATAGGAGATAACGATTGATGGTCTTTCAGAGCATGAATTCTTATCACGACTTAAATAGGTAGGTAAAACTAATATTCCTTCAGAATATTAGTTTAGTTGTCATGCCAAAGTGACATGACATATCTGATGTCATCTCACTTAGAAATAGTGCCTGTGGCACCACAGACAGTAACTCTCTCTCTGATGAGAGGGGATGTCTATGGTTCCGCAAGTAAAGGCGACTGTGTGCGCCAAACCCTAAGGCGTTAAATCATAGACACGGGTCTATTTGTTTTTTAATGTCGATACCAACCTCCTTGGTACGATGTTTAATGCTTTTGTAATTTTATGCTGGCAACGTATAAAGGGAATTGATTCTTTCTTGTTGACCAGGCACCTTCAGTGTTTGGGCTGTCAAGCATGTTTGACAGTAGATATGTAAGGTTAACCATGGATCGCGTCTTTTATTTTTGGCAGGGTTTTTGAAGAGTCGAAGTTTGCTATGGCAAGTAGCGCAGACGATGCCGATGACGCATGGTACGTCACTAACACAAGTTTTGGCATCAGATACGATATTGTCACAGGAAATTATCCTGTAGAGCAGGACGATCCCCCTTAATGTATTGTTCCCTCCTTAGGTAGTCATTTAGGGTTTCGTATAGGATAGCATAGGTAGGGACCTTGCTTCCAGAGGGGCGAGGGATGTAATGAAAGAAGGATGTAGCAGTACATACTCCTTTCATTGTTTTCTTTTTTCTATTTTGTTATGTCGAAATGTCTCGAAATCTTTTGAATAAAAAAGATTTCGAAATATGGAATGCCCGCCGGTGGTTTTCAGGGGGACGCTCGAGAGTCTCCAACGGACCGCGTTGGCATTCACATGTGAACTAATGTATATTTAAACGTTAAAATAAATGAAAGAATATATTAACACTGCAAGACGTATACTTTTATTCTACGTAGCTTAGTTGAATGTGCGTAAAGTATTACGCTTAGGAATAGGCGCCTACCAGGCTTACAGTACCCATTAAGTACTTTATTTTTATATCTGCATGAAATCACAAATTAGGATAGGTACGAGTACACTACATTTTTACAGTGTCAAGATGAAAAAAAAAAACGAAAAATAAAGCTCTCATCCAGTCGCTTTTTTTACAAATTATTTTAGGCGCTTAACACCACACTTTTAGCTTACTTACACCATTGGACACTTAAGATTCAATGATTATTACGGTAATAAATTGACTGTTGGAAATGAATACCCTTACGTTCTATAAAATAAGAATCAATCAAGTGTGGACCTCATTTGAACGTTCATTGTCATGTTAATTGTTTGGCTTTTTGGTATCGGTATACCAATGTATGGTTGACTTTAATGCACCGTAGTTTATTCGTAGTAGGAACTTAGTTACTACTCATATCAAATTAGTGTGTTAAAAATTATGTGTTGTTTATAAAAATGATTGTGAAGTTAATATTTACCAAAACTTAAGTGGCCGGTAATCCTCCCCCAGAACGGCTCGTCACCGCGGGGGTTGTAGACGATAACCCTCCAAACCTAAAAAAATACCATATATCTACATTCAATGTCAGATCATTAGCAAATGAAGCAAGAGTAGTTGAATTGGAATACGCGATCTCGCAAATTAATTGGGACATTATCGGTATAGCTGAAGTGAGAAGACAAGGTTATAAAATTGAAGACAGGGGGAGATATCTTCTTTACTACTATGGGGAAACAAAAAGAGAGAAAGGTGTTAGATTCCTAGTAAAAAAACAATACAATACAAAAGTACAAGATTTCATTGCGATATCCGAAAGAGCTGCTGTATTACAAGTAGATATACATGGAAAAAAAATCTCTATAATCCAAGTATATACCTACTAAGAGAGCCACTAAAGAAGAAATAGAAAACTTCTACGCCGATCTTGACAAAGCTATGAATAAATGCACAAGAAATATAATATTTTTGGGAGACATGAATGCAAAAATAGGATGCCCCAAAGAAAATGAAGAATTAGTAATGGGAAGATATGGCTACGGGAAAAGGAACGATAGAGGAGAAATGTTTATAAAATTCTGCCTTCAACACAACTTAAAAATTTCTAATACAATTTTCAGAAAATCTAATAAGCTTCGGTGGACATGGAGAGCACCTGATGGAAAATCAAAGAACGAAATCGACTTTATAGCTACGAATGTCACAAAAAATATACAGAACATCAATGTGATAAGCCAACTGCAACACCCTAGTGACCATAGAATGATTAGAATTACTGTAAATATAGAGAAAAACGCAAAATCCCGAGCTAATTACCGAAACAAAGCTTACACAGAAAACGAAATTGCAAATGAAGACCTACCATCCTTGTCGGACTGCGAAAACGACAGCGTACACCAATTAAACAAAAAAATAGAGACATTTTTACTAAAAGGCCACAAAAAACAAACTGAAGGAACAACTGAACAAAGAAATAAAGAAATTATAACAGATGAAATAGAAAATCTGAAAAACGTAAAACACATATTGAAAAACAAGAAAAACAAAACTAGGCAAGAAAAGAAAAGTCTGAGTAAACTATATAGGACAATACATAAAAAAATAAAACAAAACATTAAAAAAAGAACGATACGACTTGATACAAGTAGCAAATTCATAGAAGAAACAGGTGGAATAAAAAAGGCTTTCAAAAGGTTAGAAACTACCAAACAAATCATGACACAACTCCAGATCGCCTCAGGAACTATCGTCACACACAGAAAGGACCTTATGACGGTAGCTACTCAGTTTTACAAGAACCTCTACACATGCACAAATAAAAACCATGAGAAACCAATGGCAAAAAAATATAAACCGGAACTAGAAATAGTACCACCCTTTTTAGAAAGCGAGATAGAGTTATCTATTAAAAAAAACAAAAAACAGGAAAGAGCCCAGGACCTGACGGAGTTACAAACGAAATGATAAAAGCTGCGAAAGAAAAATTAATAAAGCCACTCACTCACCTTTTTATCCGTATATTAATAACAAAAGAAGTACCAGAAACATAGACATGCTCAGAAATAGCTCTACTGTATAAAAAGGGAGACCCTAAACTGATATCTAATTACAGAGCCATCAGTCTTATATCCTGTTTATATAAAATATTTGCATCGACCCTTCTAAGACGTGTAGTAACGAAAATTGATGAGAACCAGCCTATAGAACAAGCGGGATTCATGAAAAACTTCTCTACCAACGACCACATACACACACTAAAAGTGATAATCGAACGGTTTAAGGAATATGACCTCCCCTTATACGTTGCTTTTATAGATTACTCGAAAGCTTTTGATTCAATCTCACATGACTCTATATGGCGGGCCTTAAACCAGCAGGGACTAGACCACGACTACATAGAACTTATCAAAGCTATTTACTTGAGAAGCACAACAAGAGGACGCCTAGATTCAAGAGGACCAACATTTCAAGTTGAGAGGGGGGTAAAGCAAGGGGATCCGCTTTCCCCAAAGCTTTTCATCACAGTTTTAGAATCCATATTCCGAAACCTCGATTGGAGCGATATGGGGTTAAAAATCAATGGCAAGTACCTGTCGCACCTCAGATTTGCGGATGATATAGTACTGTTGTCGGATGACCCGCACAAACTGAACCACATGATAGTCTCTAAATCATCACAGCGAGACCGTCGGGCTACAAATCAACTGGGATAAAACGAAAATTATGACTAATCGTGAAGAAATACCTATATCCATACAGTCTAAACCAATAGAATATGTTGCAGACTACATTTACCTTGGCCATCTTATTTCAACAAAATCCAGTACAGAAAAGGAAATTGATCGCAGAGTGAATAATACGTGGAACAAATACTGGGCTATGAAGGAAATTTTCAAAGGTCCCATACCAACAAGACTGAAAACAAAAGCCATGAACATGTGCCTAACGCCGGTCCTTACCTATGCATGCCAGACATGGTCTCTCAAAAAAGCACTCTTAAATAAAATAAGAAGCTGTCAAAGAGGCATAGAACGAAGCTACATGAACATCAAATTGAAAGATAGAGTCAAATGTAAAGAATGTATGTATGTATGTCAATTATAAGGAAAAGAACAAAGGCGAGAGACGCGGTCAAACAGTCTCTGACACTGAAATGGAAATGGTCAGGACATATTCAGAGATCCATGGATGAAAGATGGTCACAAATAATCACAAATTGGTATCCAATAGATAAAAAACGAAGGAAAGGTAGACCATTTAAAAGATGGAGTGACGACATCGTACAAATAGCCGGTAACCTATGGACCAGACAGGCAAGGGATAGAGCTGCCTGGCACGGTTTGGAGGAGGCTTTTACCGCAAAAGGCGGCCCTTACTTCTAACAATACTAATCTAATACTTAAGTATAAAACTAACATCACTAACAAATAAATATCTAAGTATACACAATAAAATGTAAGTGATAAAATAAAGCTAATAAATAAATAAGTGGCAATGGGCAGGGCATACTCGTAGAACGGTTTGCCGATGGCGCCCAAAGCTTTTCAAAAGTGACCACCGCGTGCAGAAAAGTACCGGCAGCTTAGCCTGTTATTATGACAATTCTTTAGTGCAATTATTCCAGCTGGCGTGATGATGATGATAATTTACTAAAGCTTGACATGAATTCAATTCGATTGTTTTGCTTTATGGCAATAAGCTTGACATGATTCTATTTGGCCCTATCTCAATACAAATTAATGACAGGTGTCAGGATTTACTTCATATCGGCCGTGCACTGTATTTGAAGTAAAGTATTCTTTGTCACTTTCTCTCAAATGAAAATGTCACATTGCAAGATAAGAACAAAACATATTTGCTATTTTGCGTTTATGACTGCAAGGTTAACCCCTCCTATAATTCTATAGTTATACTGAGTAAACTTTATAACTGCCAAATTTCACACGACTATCGATATACCTCTGAATAGTGTCCTAATCAAATCTCTGCGGTCATAGACCCAAGTATCGAGTTGGGCTGAGGTCCCTGCGGAACGCGAGCCCATTGACAGGTTATTGATACAAATAGTCTCCCAAACCTCCCCTCAACCCGCTACCCCCTCCCGCCCCGGCAACACCAATAAAAGTTGATTTATATTGTGTAAGTGCGCTCGGAAAATGTGGGAACTCGATTGATGTTACAGCCAAATTCGATTGGAGGAAAATTGAAAAGAACTTTGACCGCAAAGAAAATCATACCCTAACGGAAACGAGCCAGAGTCTCGGTTTGTGTAGTAAACAGCATGTGTAACACCGTTCCATCGTTGCGATTGTATCAGTGATAGTCGAAGGCGTGAATACTGAATAGTACCTAATCGTGAAGCTTGTTTGTAACTACATACTAGACATGTGCGCCGACGGTCAAAAGACCGGCGGCGGCGTCTGGTTAAAAAAAAATCGGCGGCGGCGGCGTCATCGGCGTGAAATCGGCGTGAGGTATCAAGTAAAAAAAAAAGGCAGGAATAAGGGAAATATACGAGGAGTTATTGGAAAATTCGCGGCCTAAGTATGAAATCAAATCAAAAGGATTTTTTTATATTACGTAGACCCCGTCGAGGTCTTTGCACTTGTTCCATCTGGATTCCAAAGCCAATACACCACTTTTAAAGAAACTTTCCTCTAGGTCTTCAAAATAGGTGTCCATTTCAGCTTTCGTTGGCCGAAAATTTCTTACCGCCCATGTGTTTTTTTAAGTTTGGAAATAGGTGGAAGTCCGACGGTGCCAAATCGGGCGAATAAGGCGGGTGGGGCAATAATTCAAACCCACAGTTGTGTATTTCGGCCATCGATTTAAGTGACGTGTGCACACGTGCGTTGTCCTGGTGAAAAAGAACTTTTTTTGTCAACAATCCAGGTCTTTTTACTTTCAGTTCCTCTCGTAATCGCCGTAAAAGTTCGCAATAATAGTCGAGTTTATAGTGGTACCTTTCTGGAGATAGTCAACCATGATTACTCCCTTTGCGTCGCAGAAGAGTGATGCCATGACTTTATTCGCCGACAAAATGGCCTTTGCCTTTTTGGGAGGCGGAGATCCAGCACGAACCCACTGCTTCGATTGCTGTTTAGTCTCGGGCGTGTAGTGGTGGACCCATGTCTCATCCATAGTAACATATCTGTCCAAAAAGTCTTGAGGGTCAGCTTCATACAGGTCTAACAGTCGAGTGAAATTGTTAGTCGAGTGATTGTTTGTTCCACTGAAAGGAGCTTTGGAACCCATCTCGCCGACACCTTCGAAAAACCTAATTCGTTGACTATAGTGTTTTGGGTGCTAGCTGACATCGTGGGCATCTCCTATGAAAAATTATAGGAGATGTCCATGATGTCAGCTATTTCTCTTACTTTTAACCGTCGGTCTTTCATTATCATGTCGCATATAATTGCCACATTATGTGGATTGGTCGCAGTGGTTGGCCTTCCGGGACGAGGGTCATCTGCGATACTAACTCGTCCCCGTTTAAATTCAGCTGCCCACTTTTTTACCATCGTATATGATGGACAGGATTGCCCCAATGTACACTGCATATCTTCATAAATTTGTTTTGGAGTCAATCCTTTTTTATGAAGATATTTAATTACGGCACGCTGCTCCAAATCGTCCATTATGAAAAATCTGTTTACACGTATTTTTTAAATCAGACGTAAAATTTATATCAAATATTGTCTTCCTATTAAAATTTCGCGGGATGAAAACTGAGTAATGATAGTTCAAAATGGCGGCAGTTTTTTTTTAATGGTCGGGCCACTTTCCAACCGGCCCTCGTAAGATAAGTTTAAAAAATGCATTGCCGGTAGCCATCGATAGTTAGCATAGGTAGCATTACCTTACTGATCGCTCATCCACGGTTAAAAAAAATTGAATTGATAACAATAATTTTAAATCACGTTAGAAAATACTTCATCATTCAAAATAAAAACTTCATATGGGGAATAAACAATCTGTTGAGGAAGATTGGAGAATATTTCACGCCGATTTTACGCCGACGGTTGAACCGGCGGCGGCGGCGTGAGGCAAATCATCGGCGGCGGCGGCGCGGCGGCGCGGCGCACATGTCTACTACATACCTACATGCTACATAACATAACGCTGTTTCAAAAATGCCTGAAACGACGCCTGATGCCTGACGAGTATAGGTACTGATACTCAGAAAAACACGAAGGTAAGACTCGTGATACTTTAGAAACACAAAGAGCTCAAAATCATTAAGTGTGAAAGGTGTCAAAAGGTGAGAGCTAGGTGTGTCGATAATAAATGGGCCATAGTCAAATACGAGTATCATCTTCAATTGAACTAGTTTGCATACTTCGTGTCGGTTTATAAATCAAATATGTTACAAAAACTGGTGTAGGTGTGTGGCATTAGCTAGTTTTGTAGTGGTAGCTGTCGAACTGTCAGAGCTGACAGGCGAATTTGCAAGTGACAGGACAGAAGGTAGCGAGGCGATTGTTTGGAGCGTGGGCGGCCATCGACAGGTACGAGGCGGAACCGCTCTCGGGCACCAGTTTCTGACGTGACGTATAAAAAATAAAAAGTTTCTAAAGTTGAGGTCACTAGAAGACATTATAAAGTGGCAATTTGAGAACTGCTTTCATAAATCGTTGTTTGTTCATGTGATACCTGCCTACCTGGGCATATTGAATCAAAACTTGGATGTTGGTGCCGTCATTGCCATTAGGAAAATAAAAACCACCAGTACCAGTACGTGGTCATTGTACAATAGCGTGTCTATAAATAATTATTCGCCTTACAAGCAGCAGTTTCCACCTCTACCATGAATTAACCACAAACGCTACGGTAATCGCATTAGAAACAATGATCGTGTTGCTCGCACTGTTCCATTCATGTAATTGGCACATTCAAAGGACGAGGAAAACGCTATCAGTATTCCTAATGGAATAAAATAATTTGCCAAAGCTACAATAACTGGTACAAGCATATAATTTTGCTTAGTAAGCTCAGAGGGTTGGGATATTTATGTGATTCCGATCGGTCCCAGTTTTACGGCGCTCTTGAGGGTTAACGGGTGTGAATGGCCACCCCATTGTGGGAAAATGACTATTAAATATTTATGATCTTTATATTGCGCCCAAATATTACGCGTATCGGTAAAATGTTCTAGCCAATACCCTGAATACGAAAGCACCTTCGAACCTTTTCGAGGCGTATCATCGGGAGCGTTAAGAGCCCTTATTTTATTGCTGGAGGTAATACATTATGCCAATGTTGTTACGCCAACATGTTGGATTAAGGTTAAATATAATGCGTCTCAAACCCAACTATTTCTTGCCGTTTTAATTCGAAACGATCCCTAAGGATACGTTATTAAATTTCTTATAGCTATTTTAAATCTCTGCTCTGACGCCTTATTCCACTCTTTGGACTGTATGTGGCCATATTATTATCGCATTGTTTTTACCTGGGCCGATATTACTGTCAAGTAAATAAGAGCTATAATAACGTCAAAATTACGAAAACATGTCAAAAGCCAATACGTTTAGCCCAAGTAGAATAGAGCCCCTAATGTAGGGCTCATTTTAAAATATATAATTATATCGACTGCGATTGCTTGACGAGTTCCCAATTTACTGACGCAACGCACCCGTCCGCTCATATATCTGACTGCTAAATCGCTGCCAATTTCTTGGTAGTTCAATTCGAATTAAATGCAAACAGCAATAGTAAGTTTTTACTGTGGTCGTCCTTTACCTAACCTCTGGATTTTAATGTAGGTAGTTATTGTGCTTACACGAAGAAGTGGGACAAGTGATCAAAAATGTGCAGAAGTAAAAAAACCTTACCGTGTTTTGCTATATTACAATATATATCAACGCAGTAGAAACATTGCCAAATAATCAAATAACGTTCGGCAGCGTTTCAATAATTCTTAAAAACCAATGCTTAAAACCAAATTCCGGAGATAAACTAAATCCGAGACAATCCTACATGAAGCAATAAAAATCAATTGTTAACAATCATTCTCACTGATTCCCCCAAATCGCGGGGCTGAAGCAATATAGATAGAAGTTATGGTAGCGAATAAATCAATTAAAAGCACCCACCACGACAATTACACTTGTAAACTTGTTCCGGAGTGATTTACCCTCCCTCACACAGGCGGTGCATGTGTGTGTATGACCGCCCACCCACACATGCAGCCTCCCTAGACGCTCAACGCGCCTGCTATAAGTGCATCAGTGTCGCTGTCTGTTTCAAAATACACTATACGTTTATGATACCCTAATCACTCGACCCTCTGATTTAAGCTTAGCTCATATTTCAGAAGACCCTCAAAGAACAATAGACAATGTTTTGATTACAACAGAGTTCCTTTTTCGATGGTTGTTGTTGTGGCAAAAGTCACCACTAACATAGCAAAGAATTTAGGAGCTCAGCAATTTTACTATTATTGAGTTAATGATGTCGACTTCGTTACGAGTATCAACTTTTATGTTCAGGTTAGATCTATGGATGAGTAAAACTAAAATAATCCATTGTTAGCTTAGGCCAAGCATTGGCAAAGTCACTTTACTTTTTACATGCTCGCAAGTATTAAGAATAAATAATTATGAAACTCAAGTTAAGTACTAAAATTCCACGGAAGTAGCATCATCGAATAAAATAATCGCTATTTACCCGCGTTTCTTTTCATAATAATTATTATGTTTAATCGCCGTGTTTCTGTATACGGTTTTTTAAACCACCAGCAATTAATTTGCACACATATAATTACGCGTAGTTATTAAATTAGTAGAGCGATCGCAGACAAAGTTTCATAAACCTTTCGTATAAACCTCGAACACGATGAAGTTATAAATAATTTAGCAAAGTTCATATCGATTGAAGGAAGGGTCGGGTTCAACGAATTAGGCGCCGCGCCATCTGTCGGGTGGCTTCATCCCCTTTATGTGAAACCGCTTTATTATAAACTGAATTGGAATTAAACTCAAGTTTGGTCCAATATACCTCGAGTTAACAATGATTTAGGACAGATCGGCTGATGAAATTCAATATTCTCTTTATTTTAATGATTTGCTTATATGAAATTAAAGCGAATGAACTTACCTTTTACCCTTGTCAATGATATGATAATATACCAGAGCGTGAGAAGACGTCTTGCAAAATATAGTCGCCTTCCAATACTTATATCGGTGATTTAAAATATCTTAGAGCGTTTTTAGATATACACACATCAAAAACCGTGCAAGAGCATGTCGGACCATGCTCAGTGTAGGGTTCCGAAGACGTTAAGTACCTACTACAAACATAAAAATCAACAAGTAATAACAAATTTTCTATTTAAAGTCAATTGGTGCCGTCGTCTTAGATAATTTAAGTAGGTGTAAACACTTTAATCGCCTGTATCTCAAGAACCAATGATGTCTACTTAGTCGTGATAGTTTTCCTTTAAAATTCGTTATATGCTCTTTCATTTAAGATTTTTGTCAGACTTTTAGTATTTGTAGTTTTGGCTGCAGGGGGGGCGGGGACACTTTAGTCTAACAAAAATTTGCGCTTTGAAGCCTAATCTCTAATATATAAAATTCTCGTGTCACGGTGTACGTTATTGAACTCCTCCGAAACGGCTGGACCGATTTTAATAAAATTTTGTGTGTATATCGGGTAGGTCTGAGAATCGGCCAACATCTATTTTTCATACCCCTAAGTGATATAAAAATAAATGCAGCGGGCCGCTAGTATTTCAAAAACGGATAACTTATCGAAAATTTGTTTTCACAAACCCGTAATATTTATGAACCTATCCAACGACTACTCACACTATAGGGTATACCAGAAAAAAAAAACATCCCCACGTTACGTGTACCCCCTAAAAAATTTTTTTACATTTGATTGTACTACTTTGTTGGCGTGACTAATACGTATATTCATGCCAAATTACAGCTTTCTAGTACTAAGAATCTCTGCCCTAGGCCGCGGACGGACGGACGGACGGACATGGCGTAACTATATATAAAGGTTCCTAGTTTGACTTCGGAACCCTAAAAATGTCCTAGGATACAATTCCTATCCTTACTTTATTTTGATGTTGCAATGTAGATACTGCGGGTTTTGTGTTTAGTTTCTTGTTTACCTGTTTAATTATATTGCAGTTCAATTTTATTTTGTTTATTTTAGTTTAGTGTGTGTGCTGTGTGTGTGATCTGTCGTGGTCTCCCGGGATGGTTCCAAAGGAAGACCAGCGCTGGATTTTATGCCAGCATAACGCTGAGTTGGATCCTTTTCGTGATAACAGGACTTTTATCCATGTCAGTATTTTGTTTCTTTTTATTTGTCCGTTTGTTACGACTAAATATTTTTCTTTCTTTCGATACATTGCAAAACATCTAAATTCTGTAAGGATGTTTTATATGCCTAAACATTTTTTATGTGAAGTGCGTCTTTTTATATTACTTTGTTATAATTTTGGATGTACGTTAAGATACACAAAACTAGCTTCAAGAGAAGCATCGAATGATTTGTAGACGATAACTTCGACGTCGAAGATATTCAGTAGGAATATCAGCTATACAAGATGAAGTTGTGGGGATAAAGACAGAGTGGCGCGACGCGGACACTTTGTTGCCGTCGTCTTCTTCCTGCCATCACTGCATATTCGATTACCAACGCTGCAATTCACCGATCCATCAGACAAATTTATGCACAGGCTAGCTTAAAATACGGCTTTTGTTTAACATCATAAACGACTTAAGTAATTGATAAAATACTAAGTATCTACCGATAGTTGGTACGAGTATAGATACTCGTAGACCATTATTTTGATCTTTAGAGATCCAACCAACCACCAATTTCCAGAAGAATCACCATTCTTTTAATTTATTTTCTTTTCCCCTTTACAAGTTTACTTATTCGAAAAACTAAAGGAATTTTAATGGTTTGATCATTTAGAAAGATGTAAGATGAAAGAGATATACAGTGCGAAAGTGAGTGGAAGGGTCGAAGACGCCGCCCTAGGCGCACTTTTTTTAATCAAATAGGAGAAATTCTGGAAAAGGGCCGAATCTTAAGTACCCGAAACCGACGTGCATGCATGACTCGATATATGATGTGAAGAAGAGATTTCTCAGGATCTTAGCAGGTGGAAAGAAGTGGTCTCTACCTACCCCTCTGGGAATCAGGCGTGATTTAATGTATGTATGTATGTAAGCAATTTCAAGATAACAACTTTAGTAATTAGCATTTCATCCCTTACTTTTATTTAAGTACGCATGTAATTTATGGGTGACCTAACTATTTTAGGTTTATTATGGGGGTAATGATAATGAATTAATTAAAATAACAAAATGTACCCCAATGATTGGAAAGAATTCAAGGAAGTAACTTAAGCCATTAACGCCTATTCCTTCAAATGGTTTTAACTAAACCTAACCGAAACGCCTACGAGAACTTCAATTCAAGCCCAAGAAAAAAAGTTAAGCTTAGGTACTTTTGCGTTAGTATCTGTAAAAGATAAGATTAGATATAAGTGTATGAGAAGAATTATTTGCAAACATTAACCCTTTAAATGGTTATCAAATACAGGTTGAAAAATAAAGTCGATCTTAACTGACCGGTGTCTTTTTTTTCTTTAGTTCCTCCATACTTACATAAATGAACCGGGTAAGAGCATGTCGGACCACGCTCAGTGTAGGGTTCCGAAGCCGTCAAGTACTACATACATCAAAATCAACAAGTATCTCAAGAACCAATGATGTCTACTTAGTCATGATAATTTTCCTTAAAAATTCGTTATATGCATATATGTTTTCATTTGTGTTTTTTTTTCAGATATTTAGTATTTCTAGTTTTAGGGGGAAGAACACTTGACTCTAATAAAAATTAGCGCTTTAATGCTCAATATTTCATAAACGAATTCCATAGTTGAAAAATGTTCTGTAAATCTCGCAAACTTTTTGAAAGACCTATCCAACGAACCCAACACTATGGGGTAGACAAGAAAAAAAAATCATTGCCACGTTACGTGTAAAGGAAGTACATTAAAAAAAAAGATTTTATTTTACCATTTTGTGGCGTGACTGATATGTATATTCATGCCAAATTACAGCTTTCTAGTACTAAGGTTCTCTGAGCTAGGCTGCGGATAGACGGACGTACATGGCGAAACTATAAGGGTTCCTATTTTGACAACGGAACCCTAAAAACGAGGAAGAGGAACAGCATGTAGCTTGGATAAACATAGCAAAACTCGGTGCATGTCTTTACATAGTTTATAGAAATGTAAAAGAGTTGGGTCTCTGTTGCTCTGGTGGTGTTATGGTGGTTCTCTCTGGACAAGAGAAAATTGGAAGTTAGTACCAACAAAAACATGTATCGTTCTAAAAGAGAGATAGAGAGAGAGAGAGAGAGAGAGAGAGAGAGAAAACAAAATGACAAATTTGATAAGTAAACGTACATTCGGTGAATAACTTTATGTATCTAAGTATGAACTTAAACAAAATACATTTTTTACTTCAACGAGACCAGGTTTGAAATTTGAATTTGCCATCGTCTCAAGACATTAACTTACTCTGCAGGGTTTTAAAGCGATCGACATTCCAAAGAGTCGTAAAATTTGAGCTCCAGGAATGTCAACAAGTTCTAAACTTACATGCAGGATCATCTTACGATCAGCAAAATTATAGTAAATTATTTTGTGAATTGCTATGTGGATTAAAAATGTCTACTACATAATCTCTACTACTTTATAACAATTTTAGTAATTTCGACATACAACCGACGAACAAAACGAACTCATTTCAAACGAATAGGTAAGTAGGTACGCATAACGTGGCTTGTTTCGAGTTTGCATCGAACCATCATTATGATAGGCTTAATGACTGTTGTATTGTATGAATGCAGACAAAGTTCATGCAATTTATGCTCCAACAGCTGCGGCAAGATGCAGATAACCTTTTTCAATGAGCCTCGCGAGTTGCGAGTTGGGAGGTAGCCTTTGCAATTTGTTAAAACAACTCCAACTGTAGGAAAGTAATTACTTTTATAATTAAGCGAGCGGCACTGTGTTAATTGGAGTTTTGCGATGAAAAAGTGAGTGTTAGCATGATGATAAATTTAACGCAAATAAAAGTATTAAATTGGACTGCCGACGACGCCCCAAACTACGGCCAAATTAATGAAATGTCTGGCTGACGGATTATGTTTTTAACTGTATAATTTTCATAAATATACATGCCATATCCACCTGATCAAGTGATATTTAAAATTCTGGGTTCCATAAGGCATATATAATTGAGATTTCTTATGAGATATCTTATGGGTTTTGCCAAAAACACTATTTTATACTTTTCCATTCTACCTAAGAACATCTATTTCAGAATACGGTAATTTGAATTTTGCGTGTGCTTCGAGCAAGCGCTATGTTAATGGAGAGCAAACGGCACAAAAATAAAATGTAACTGAGTTAGTGCTTCTCCAATTACAACTGTCATAATTTATTTAAAAAATTCGGCGGGACGATGTTTTCTTCAGAAGCGGCGGCCCCTTGAGGACTTAGCTCGTCTTTGATGGATGGGACAACAGGATCAAGTCGGGGCCGGCGGGAACAATGCGTGCTTTGGGTATTACGATAGAAGCGGAGATAACTTTCGGCATAGGTGCGACGTCACCTCGCCGGCGATGCTATCGCTCGGAGATGTGACAAGTCATTGCACTACGGATTGCACTAATGACATCTTCGAGTTGAAACACTTTAGGTAAAAATGCACGATGACACATCACAATATAGCAATAGCTTTTACCCACGACTCTGTTCGGGTAGAACTTAATTATCACTTTTCCTTCAGGAACTGTCTAATTTTCCGGGTATAAATACCGTACCTCCTTTCCCGGAGTCCAGGCTATCATACCAAATTTCATTAAAATCGGTTCAGGAGTTTAGCTGCGAAAGCGTAACAACAAAGCAACAGCGTTACATTGGCCTTCTATAACACTAATAGTATGAATTATATTTTACCATTCTAATAGTATGATCGTAATAGACTCATCTTTGTGTGACATCGGGTATATTTCACCTTTTTCAGTGTTATTATAAATATTATAAGGGCCAAGGCTTTAAAAACGGTTCAATCCTCCGATATAATCAAAGAGATTGTGTGGCAGGTGCACTTGATTTACTTCCCATAAACCCTTACAAAGTAACTGCACCTACTAAAGAAATGAACTTTCTCGCCATTGTGTTAAGGAATAGTATGGTTAAACTTGTCCTGAATTTATCAGAGGCCCCGCGGAAACAGGTTGGCCATCTCGAGAATCGGGATATCGCGTCAATATCGCACGGGCATCGATTGGACCCTCACTTGTCTTTCTTCCTGTCCAACTTACAATAATTATATCCTTTAACTGCCTGCTCGCCATGTTTCACGTATACCTCAATGATAAATATGAAACAGAAAACATATGAAAATGTGCTAATTTAATAAAGCTCACAAATGCTTTTAGAAAATAAACATTAACTTTCAATGCCATAAATTACTGGTATAATTTGACATTAGTCTCGGTACATGCTCCCGCACAAAGGGCCGTGCTATAAAGCCAGGGCCATCGCGCCGTCAAACGTCCCAATCCAAGGTGTCCTGTTATTAGGAGCAGTCGCGCCACGCCACATCAAACGGGACTGCTAATGAAAGACCACGTTTACTGCCCGCTCCGGAAACTCTAATTAAACTATCACATTTTTCATTATTTTATCGTCGATTGAGGAGTTCCCCCTCATCGCAGACAGCGTAGATGTTGTAACCATGTTTTTGTATTAATTGAGTTATTTTACAATTTAAATTTATA
Organism: Acleris holmiana; assembly: GCA_949316455.1. Classification (NCBI taxonomy): domain Eukaryota; kingdom Metazoa; phylum Arthropoda; class Insecta; order Lepidoptera; family Tortricidae; genus Acleris; species Acleris holmiana. Next base: position 17,189,821 of record OX438763.1, read on the forward strand.
ATGGCGACGGATCGGGATCGAGAACCTCGTATGGGACTAGAAAAAAACCTCTGCAATATCGCAAGTAGTTCAGCAACTTAAAATTACCCAATCAGAATGCCTGTTAATATATTTTAAAATGGCTAAAAATTAAAATTTATTACTTAAATTGAATTACGAAGTCATTTTAAAACACCAAAGTAATAAACGTTTGAATTTATAGTTTAGTTACTTATCTACTGGCAATAATCTGTCGTTCAGTATATTTATTTAAGCATACTTACCAAATTTGTATTTAAGGAAGTCCTGACGTGTGGCTACCCCAGCATTAACGAAGTAAGTAGCTACCTAACTACAGACTTCGCACTCGGTTCAGTAATCGCAACGGCCGATTACCGCATTAAAAACAAAACTAATAAATGCTACAATGTCCATCCCGTTACAATTTACAATCGCCCAGTCATTTTTCCTTTCACGGTCGGTGGGTAAACGGTGTGATTATCAACAATGTTAGCGAGAGGGTAAGCGACTGGGTAATGATGTACTAATAAACTGTATTTTAAAAGGACATAAGCTTAGTAGTATTAGGTCTAGCACAGGTAGTAATAAAGCTTCTCTTATCACTTAAAGCTGACTCTCGAATAAATAATAATACGCTTGTATAATTTTTAAATTTAAATTTAAAATGCAAAAGATTTTTATTATAATGTTCATAATACCGACCAACTAAAAAATATCTGATAATTCTAAAAGCATTAATCCGATAAAAGCCTAAGCCAATAATAACTTGCAAATTCTCAAAATTAAAACTTTACAGGTGCAAATTTAAAGTTAACGGCGGCGCAGGCGCTGCACGATTGTGCTCATCCACTTTTGTGCAATAAAGTTGTAAATTTAATTATGTATGCTTATTGTTAATTGCAGTGCAAAAAGTTCTGACTGCGTTTATGGCCCGAGATGATACGATCGGCCATAAAGTGAGGAATGCCTGCGGTTGGGTGTGTCATCAACGTATCGTTTCATAGTTGTTGACCTTATAGGGATAGGTTCGCCTTCCGTTAACAGTCCTGTTTTTTTTTGTGCCACCAAATGTAGTGTCGCCACTGGATAAGTACATGCATATACATACTCGTACCTTCCTTATGACCTTAACCGCATTACAAAATTACGTATTGGGTGAATCAACTTTTAAGGTACTCCCCAATTTTCGACATGTCTCACTATGTCACCTTAATTTGGTAGAATGCATTTTTTTTTTGATGTGGTCAATATATTGAATAAATCAGACAATTAAACTTACTTTCTAGCTGACAATTTTAAAAATTCTTCTATGATTTACACAAATATATCAGGTAACGCAGGGGACGACGTTGTCCCCGGGTTTTGTATGAAAAACGTGCATTTTCCACTGCGTTACCATGTTTTTACAAAATTATAGAATTGGTTTATGATTATGAATAGTGAAATCCGAAAATCTGATTATCTAATTTTAACATGTGTAAACCATTATCAATCTCACATATTCTAGTAAGTTTTTATTAGCGTGTAGAAAAGGAGGACTTTAAAAGTTGATTCACCCATTGATGCCATCGCGGTTCGTTCATGGTGGAGTTTACAGCCTTGTGAAATATCATGTTCCAATTGGTCAAGCTGCTAACTTCAGGGCCTTCAGGTTTAGTCTGGCAGTTTTTTAGAACTACCTGATAAAGTACCACCAGACCAGAGGATTACAAAATACGTTATCTGGACCGACTTCAAAATGGGACCGTTAAATTAGTGGATAGACTAAAAAACCACACTGCTAAGTTGGGGCGCGGCAAATCAAATTATCTTAGCCATACTTATCGAGTTTAATCGCATAAACAAAGTCCGTCCACCTCATGCCGTCGATATTCCCAAAATGTCCTAACTTTAAACAAAAAAAATTGCCTTTCCTTTTACAGATATTTAACTAGTATGGCTTTAGCTTTGTGGCTTTAGTCAAGCTATAAGACCTTTGTAAAGAGTTTAGAAGAGATACGCATATGTGAAGTTTGCGATGACACTCGGCCTGTGCCTTACCACCCGACCGCATCGCGCCGAGGCGTGGTCGCGCGATCTTATCACACCCATTAGCGCGCGCCGCGCCCAGCCACTATCAGCTCATCTCTCACCTTCGCATGCTAGCGCGCCGTGATCTCGACGCAGGCCCGATCAGAACTATACGTTAAACGAACACCCTACAACTCAAATCACAATAGCATGGATCAGCGATATACGAGATTCAATCCCTTAATACGGAATGAACCTCATCTTTCTTCGTTAAAATTCGTGGCTTAGATATTGTTCGCCGACGTTTTTTCTAATATAGTGGATTTCTGTACATCAGTGGTCCTTATTTGCGTGATTCAGCGGTTTTTGTTGATGAGAGCTTACAATACAAAGGCCATCAATTCGTCGTGCTGTCATTTTCTCGTTAGGTTGCCATCCTAAGAATGTGGCACCCACACTCCAAAATCTACGTAGGTGCCTAATGCGTTTACTATTGAATCAAGTCTGATATCGATCTCGTTCCTAGAATTTCAACGGTGTTGTTGTTTGAGATATTAGTATAATAAATAATAAAACGAGTACATACGAGGATTTATAAAAAAAATATGTGGAGTATGATCTTGATGGTGTCACCAGTCACGAGTCTTTTAAGTAACTCCTACACCAGTTGTTTGGAACTAAACATGAGAACCAATATTGAAGAAAACACTTATCTTTAAGTGTGGTGGGCAAACGTCTTGGTGTTCTGGACTTTTAGTTTAAATTTTATGAATCAATAAATTTTAATTTTAAAAAAACTATAATTCTTTCAATAAAAAATGGGAAGAAAAATGCAAATCTTTTTGAGTTTATATGCCGTGAGTTGTCGTCGGTCTACTGGCAAGACTGCGCAGAATCATTGTAGATTGTGTGAATTTAGATTTACTTTTATATTTAGTATGCATTGTGTATTCCAATATTGTTGAATGTAACCGTATTTATATTCTTGATAAAAATAATACACTATCGTTTAATCAAAATTAAAATTCTGGTATTGCTTAAAAAGTATTATAAAGCAAATAAGTGGAAGAATATTTCGTTTTCACATAAACTCAAGCAGCTTACTACGTAACACCGTTTGCTAATGATATGAACGTTTTGAATTATTACTTAACCTTACATCAAGCAACCGTGAGATCAATTGAAGAGTGTTTTCTTACAATTCTCTTACGCAAATGTTACAAATTGACAGGGCGTTAACTCCATTCGAGCCTATCTCGCTTCTTTATTGTAATCCATCTGTCATATCGCTATTTAACCGCATAACGCATTGTACCTGTTCAAAGGAGAGCTATATAATAATAATTATGCTGGTTTGAAGTGGAAGGTCGTAGGTAACCGCAAGATAATGTTGTGCATAACTAGTAATATTTTCGCCCTTCTTTTAATTTTCTCTGCCACATTTTTTTGGTATTTTTAGATATTTTTCGGTATTTTTAGGATTCTGTAACAAATACCAAAAAACGAAAACTCGCTGCTGATTGTTGTCCGTCTGTTCGTCTAACGTTTGTCTGTTCTTTTTCATTTGAAATGGCGAAAGGTTTTGGCCTTAAATTTCGAGTATTGACGATCCTATTTAGTAATCCGTGAGGATCTCATCAATAGAAATATTTTATTTCTATGTGTTAGGTTAGGTTACCTCAAATGTGCTGCAAAACCTGAGGACTACGATGGAATGCCTCCATGCTAGTAATTACACCGGTTTTCTTATCCGCACACCGGAACCCAACAATGCGGACACTGCTGTTTGGCGGTAGGTTAATGAATTACATGGTGGTAGCTATCCGGATGGACCCCGCTCAGGGTCGTACCACCACTAAACCAGCTTACCCTGAAGGTGCCTATCTACCAAACTTTTGACGGAAACCGCTTTGTATTTTCTTTAATAAAGTATAAATTTACATACATTCATTATCACATCATCATTCACTTCAGAGCTATTTTCGAATGAATAATTTCCGTCCTACCCTGTCCCGACCTTTATCTTTAACACACTGATACGGCAACCTTCTTTTTCTTTTAATTGGTCTAGTTAAGTATATTCTTCTTGTTCTCCCTCTCCTCACTAACCGACTTCACAAAGAGGAGGTTCTCAATTCGTCAGGATATATTTTTTTATGTATGTTCCCCGATTACTCAAAAACCGAATTAGGTATTGTATATTTTTTTTAATCTATTGGGTATACTTGTACTTTCTAGTTGGTCTCATATCCAGCACGTCAAGATCTGATGATGGGATCATGGAGGAATCGAAGGAACTCTTCAAATATTATAGGAATAAATATACGTGGACGACATAACGGTATTTACGATCACTAAAAAGTATGAAATAAAAAATGTATGAATTAAATACTGTCTTCAAAAGGCAAAAAATTACTTCTTTTAAAATGATAGCTGGACAGTCCAACTGAAGTCGACCTCCCACTATATTTTTAACCAAAAGCTGAATTAATTTTCAGTTATTGAAAACGGTTTTTAGTTTTTTTTTAACATTTATTTTACATTCAATTATCTCGATGCTCCCGTAACGCCGTTGCAGCTGACTAAACATCTTGCCTCGTATATTTTTTATTATCTGCGAAGGACTTCGTTTACTATCCCAGGACTTCCTTATTCGTCTTCGTTTTATTCCAGCTGATTCTCTCCATTACCACATTTCGATAGCTTCCAGTGCTTCTCGGTTTTGCTGATCGCTACGTTTTACTGCCACAAAGCGCTGTGCACCTGATGTAGGTATGTATAATTTGGAAATAGCTTCAAACTTAATTCTTTCTTAAAGTAATAGGTACTTTAATTATTACTTATACTTTGAGATTTGCTAGTTAAATGTATTTTGTATGTCATGGAGAAGGCGAACGAGCTCACAGACCACCTGATAGTGGGATCTGTGAATCTTCGACTACAATCCTAAGACCACAAATTCGTTGCCAAACCTGTCGACTAAGATAGGATGTTCAAGAAAATTGTTCAAGGTTTTTTTTATAAGTGATATATTGTGTGATTTGTGTATATCGTTTAGTGTATCTCCGAATAATTACAGTAACAGTTTAGAAGCTAATGCGAAAAATTCCATAAGGATAAGTTCTTAAGGCAAAAATAACCACTAGGATCGAGTGATGAAGAAGCATAAAGCGATTTCAATAAAAAGTACGTTTGATTGTTGTCACGTGCGGCACGTGAGGTGCCTAGCAGTGGAAATTATATAATTAAAAATAACGTTGAAACAAATGGCATTGTTAAGAGTGACTTAAATTGTAATTTCAATTACAGGAAAAGTAGTGGAACATTTTATAAAGAATTGAAATATAACTTGATCTCGCTATTTTCGCTCAATAACAAAAACCTTTTTCTGTACGAAATATCAGAAAATAATTTAATTAACTTGCAAAATGATCTCATATTTTTTTCTTTTTTTTAATCGTTTCTTAACTAAAAAGAACGGTCAAGAGCATATCGATGACATGCTCAGTGCTCAGTGCATGCTCAGTGTGTGGGTTGCAAAGCCGTCACTACAAACACGAAAAACTAAACGTAGCTCTAGGGTTCAATATTTCCTAAACAGTGCACCAAATCTAAAAAAAATACAATAATACAAGTAAGTACACTTATTTTTAAGAGCTATCCAATGATAAAACACAACAAAACACACGACCTCAAAATGTAAAAAAATATACTTTGCTCTACTTGTTTGAGGTTTGTTTCTTGAATTTATTTTTTTCTTAGGTTTTCGAAGGTTATATTTTACTACTTTATCGGCGTAATTTCACTGCATACCTAACTTTGTCAAATAACAGTTTTTTAGTACCATGAGTCTCTGAGTTAAACCGCGACGGACAGACGGACATGAAGAAACAATAAGGGTTCCTTGTTGACTACGGAACCCTAAAAAGTGGCCCAAACTTTATAGGTTCGCAATTCTTTTTTATTCTCACGTTCTAATGTCTAATAAGATTATCAGAGTGCAAAAGATACACGGCGGTGCGCCCGCGCAGTCCCAGACTTGGTTGGTACGGCGCAGGCGCGAAGTGATCCCTCAGGTGCTCGCCCTCGCCCCGCCCCCTTGTTTATTGCTTATTAGCGGGCACGGCGGCGGCACGTTTGAACTGCAGCTCTTTGTTCTCGCCGACAACCAACCCCCTCTCCCCCCTCATCCCGCGGCCGGTCACGACCAGTACGCTACGCGAATCATAAATTCTTGCTATTTGACGGGCTTGTGTAGGTGATATCGATCTTAGCGCAGTGATATCGACCGGAGGAAGTGCAGCATCTCAAGATAGCAGCTTTCATATAAGGCATTTACATGATTACCTTGCATTTCCGGGATAGATGCCCGGTATAGATTCTGGCACTTAGATATTGTTTGTAGCGAATTATAGACTACGATTTCAGAATAAGTGTTATCAAAGAAATAATATGTATTACCTACGTAGGTAAGGTAACATTCAGGGTTAGGTACTGCACTAATAAAGGTAAATAAGCTTTAGTAATCAAAAAAGATTATAGTAATTGATTGTAGCAAACCCTATAGGTATTAAATAAAAAACTACTTAAAGCGAACAACACTTTGCAAACCTTTTTTCTATAAGGACCTTTAGATAATCTAGGTGTTCTTAGACTGCAGAGTGCCGACAGCTGCGTTACCTGGGCACCTATCAGCCAGTCCGTCCGTCTGTCTCGCCAACACTGACTGTTAACCTGTCAGTCGGCTTCGACTTAACGACGGCTCCTCTCCACGCCACGCCACGCCGTGACCTCCATTTCTCACCAATTGCCGATACAATCATGATAATTTGCATCAACTAGTCTGTCAGTCAAATGCGATAAACATAGTTTGCATTTTCTAAAAACGGCGCAAATGCCCGAGCAAATAATGAGAAACCAGTTGAACACTTCCGCACGGCTTTGATAGGCCTGTCATTGCGGACACGAGCCGGAGGTTACATTCACAATGGCCCATTTGAGATTCACAAAGTTCGCACAGATGTCAAGTGGCTTCACTCGATCGAGCGTCTATCGCCAATAACAAAAGCAATTGTTGGGAGTGCCGTGACGGAGTAATTCGTTGTTTCCCTTGCTGGACGCGACGATTAGCCTAGCTCTATTTACTTGTCTCCCGCCGGAGCTGGCAGCTGACGCCGGACGCGCCCGACAGACGGACACCGTTACGAGAACGACTTAGAAAAACGTTTGCCTGGCACAACCGAGCTGTCCGTAGGTCCGAGCGGGACACGACACGGACAACTACACCGATTCTTGATTGACTGCTGAGATTCTTAACAGTCTTGCGTAAAACAGAAAGGTTGGTCAAGTAGTTACCTTACATGAAGTTTATAAAAAAGATTTATTGAAGTTTTAGTTAAATATTTACAAGTAATACTGCAATCACAAGTTCTAGATTAATAAAAACCGGGCAAGAGCATGTCAGACCATGCTCAGCATAGGGTTCCGAAGCCGTTAAATACTAGAGTAGTACAAACATAAAAATCGACAAATACCTAATAACTAATTTTCTATTTAAAGTCAATTGGTGCAGTCTTAGATGATTTTAGTAGGTATAAATACTTTATCGCCTATATCTCAAGAATCTATAATGTCAACTTGGTCGTCATAGTTTTCCTTTAAAATTCGTTATATGCTCTTTTATTTAAGTTTTCTTTTTTTGATTTTTTATATTTGTAGTTTTGGCTTTAGGGGGGTGGCCCGGGGACACTTGACTCTAACTAAAATTAACGCTTTAAAGCCTAATATTTTATAAACAGATCACTAAACAAAAATTTGATTCCACAAACCCGTAATATTTTTGAAAGACCTACCCAACGACACCTTACCTACACTATGGGGTAGACGAGAAAAAAAAACAAGTTACGTGTAGGGGAGGTACACAAAGAAATTTTTATTTCATCATTTTATTTTACCACTTTGGCGTGACTAATATGTATATTCAAGCCAAATTACAGCTTTCTACTACTAAGAGTCTTTGAGCTAGGCTGCGGACGGACGGACGGACGTTCCTAGTTTGACTACGGAACCCTAAAAATAAGTGAAGTACTTAGCAATGTAGTTATGTATTGATAAAGCGCGTTCCCACAGGCGCGATATAGGCAGATCGCAATCTCTTCCAGGGCACGACCGGGCACAGGGCTCGCACGTGGCCCGGAGACGTCTATCGCCTTTAATCAGCGATAATCTGCGGCGCTTCGGGAACAATACCACCATACATCCGACAAATGAGCGCAATTAATGCCAATAACTCGGAACGATCACAACCGCCTCTTTGAAAATACTCTTGTATCCGCTATCTCGATGCATTTCCATTTAAATCGATGTCAAAGTTTAATAGTATTTACTTGTCTTTCCGTTTCAAGTTATATCGCGTATGAATAGGCCCCGGCCCGGTATCAGTTAACAATACGCTTTCCAACATTGCTCTGTCAAGACATTAAACTCTCGAAAGCTTTCTTCGAACTAGCCTATATCCCTCGAAAACTAATCAGCGCCCACCATTATGGCATCAACCTTCGCGTTTACGTTCGTCGATATATCTCGCGCACTCCTCGGGCGCAGAGAGCGCTCGTCCTCGAGGAATTAGTCCCGACAACTCCACAATAGTCCATAATTATGAAATGTGTTGTGATTCTGAGAGGATTCGTAATTTTTCTTTAGCGGCGAACAATGCAAGCCTGTAATGAAAGGAGTCAATCAGTCCGCGTCTGCGAAATACGCCCGCGCTAATTTATGCATCTCTGCAGCGCGAACTGCAATTTTCTCCTTTAATAGTGTCTCGCGCGGACAAAGGCGATGCAGCCAAGTACCTAAACCAGTTGCATAGACTAGCGTTTGGTGCGGCTTCTTATGACGTGAATCAACCTGTGACGGACTGCCGGCGAGGCAGGGTGTGAGCGCAGTGTTGTGCGCGACATGCATCTAGTCTCTTATGAATTTATAGCGAACTCGTATTATTTACTAGCATTATACGCATAATTTGCGAAGCTGTCGCAAGAGCTGACTATAATTTCACGATGGCAGCAGATCCATCAATACACGCCTCGGGCCGCGGCCGCTTTCAATTTGTAGGCCGCTTACATCCACGGCAATTACCGGACGGACGGAAGGCCGATCATCATCGATATACGCGCTTAATAATGCCTAATGACAGTTAATAAAGACAGAAAATAAAAGTGTGATGATTACTTATTACTTGCCATGTAAATGGTAACGGTCCAGAGTCGGTCGAGGAGCGCTGTAAATGCCGGATACGTAATCTACATAAAAAGTTGGCGTTGCTATAAATGATGGGTCATTTCATTGTTGCTAAATGACATTTACTTGTTCAGCTACAGTTAAGTATCCGAGTTTTTACTTTCATTCAAGTGCCCCATAATTTTCTTCGATCCATAAAACAATGAATTTGCCATCGTTCGGTCTCTGATCTGGACAAAAAGTCATGGTTAAATCCCTAATTCAGGCGTAGGTATTGTTTGAATATAGCAGTAAATATCCATTCAAATTCAGGCGCTGTCAAGTAAGGGTTAATGAAAAATTAAGTCCAAACGTCTACAGTACTACGATTACTGTAAGTTTACCACTGACAGAGAGTTTGCCTTCATTTCATTTTCAACTTACTTTTATACTTTGTATGAAATTAACAAATAAAGCAATTTTCAGAATACTGATACCCACGTCTGCCGATTTAGTAATATTATTTGTATAAGATTAAAGCTGAAAATTAAAGGAAGAAAACCCATCTGTCTGTCGGTGGTAAACTCAAAATAGTTCTACTGTACTTAGGTTATCAAAAATATGTATTGCCAATTAACGCATTTAGGCCAACCGCTTCTTGTTCATACACTGCGTTTATCTTTTGGACGGCAGAAAATCAAATGACAGGTAATAGTGAAATTCTATACGAGTATCTATTATATTATTATTCTATATTGATTCATGAATAGTTTCGTGTCTCCTCAACTAGTAATCATTTCCACTTTTGGTAGTGCAGTATTTGAAAGGTAATCCTGTGATTTAATAGTAATATTAGGTTTGTTAATGTTTCTCTGAAAGGAAGTTATTGATATTCATGCAGATAACCTTGTATCTGTACAAGGTAAAGTGAAAACTAAATCCCAATTGCGATTTCAAGTAATTGTTTGCAATCTTATTAATTAATATTTTTGGGATCTATGCAGTATTTCTTTGTAAGAAAAAATATTTTTTTTAATGAGGGATTTCATATGACGTCTCATAGCCATGAGTGCCATGACACACAAAACACAAAAAACAAGTGGACAAAGACACAAGTGGACAAACAGTGAACAAGTACTTTTCGTAATTAGTTGGATAAAATAAAAGCTACGAGGAAACAGATGAACAAACAAACATACATAGACTCTTCAAATCATAACCCTCCCTTTTAGCTTCGCCGTAGTCCGGTAAAATAAGACTTGTTGTTTGGAAATGCCTATAGAACCGGAACCGTTAGTACTGATTACTACAATTCGAATATCATCAATATCATCATGAACTTAATAGGGTTTTGATGTCGCTAAAACATTTTGCTTACCTTGTAGATTTATAAAGGGGAGGCAACTGTGTTCACGTGTGCGTTAAATTGCAAAGGGAACCTTTTACATCACGTCAATGTCGGGTTACAAGCTAGTAGGTACTTAAAAATGATCTGCCCGTTATACCACAAGGGCCTCTATTCAGGGCTGGAATTCTACAAGGTAATAACGATATCGTTTTTGTCCTGTTTCCGTATTGTCAACGTTTTGATAACTCTTATGTCATTTACAATAATGGCGACTGTGACATAAACGATTCTTAAACGTGTCAAACACGATATCGTTTTAACGCACCTGAATAGAGGCCCAGGGCTGGGATTCTACACGGTTAAAAATATATTGCCTTTGACGTGTTTCTGTATTGTCAACGTTTTGATTATTCTTTATTTACTTGACAGGGCCTCTATTCTAATGCATTAAAACAATATCGCGCTTGACGTGTTTTAGTATCGAGAGTTATCCAAAACGTTGACAACACGAAAACTCGCTAAAGGCAATATCGGTTTTACCGCGTAGAATCTCAGCAATGTAATGCCGGGATGGCGGCCGAGTCAAAAACAAGAATACAACACGTCAAAGACAATATTGCTTTAACCCAGTAAAATAGGAGGCCCTGAATAGTACAATCACCAGTAATAGTATATCGTTCCACATTGGACGCAAAAATATCCGACACACCATTATGCCTAAAAAAATGCTTACAAAAAAAATAAAAATAAAATAGGAGAAACAGTTGAATTGAGAACCTCCTCCTTTTTAAAGTCTGTTAAAAAACGTTGCTAGTCAATCCTTAGTCAAACACTTGAGCTCCACTCAAATTCACCTATTCAATGCAAGATACAATACCTACTGCTGAAGCTATTAAACAAAAAAGTCTATCTAAAATTGAGATGGGATACGATGTGTGATTGAGAAACTAAATTGAAGCGAGAACTGTCTTCCAAAAACCTTATTTATCTGTTCGAAGTGATATTACCATACCTTTACTCATCTTTTTGCTGCCTTTAAGGTAATGTCAAATGGAGGATGGATGCGTTGTAGCTTTGACCAACAAGTTCAACAAGTTCTCATAAATAAATAAATATTTATCAGGGCACAACGACGTTAAACATATCGATATAGATTAATACATACTTAAATACAAAGATAACATCCAACACACAGCAACACATACTTGCACTAACCGGGATTCGAACCCGGGACCGACCGCCAACTTTGTGAATAGGGTCACTAACCACAACAACTAAGGTAACCGCGTCGTCAAATTCACTATTTATTGAATTAAACTATCGATTCCACATCACTGAACTGTTGATCAACGAACTCAACGGCGCACCAGCCGGCTTGATCTCATCACTAATAGCTAGTTACGTTAAACATGTCGATTAAGTTTCTTGGTCAACGCTATTTAATATATGTATATAGCATAAGTCTGTTGGAACTATTGGCTGGGTACCTTAAAACAGCGGTCCGCACACTGGCGTGGTACTACAAAACCCATTTTCAATGAAACATATGTTTTGAAAGACTAAATCAACAGTTCTCAGAAAAAACCATCCTAATTGTTCAAAATAACTATGGCCGTTTGACCATCGGGCAGATCTCGGACACACATTCGGTACACATTTAAGAGTTAACACGCTTATGTACATAACTTACTGTTGAATAAATAAATAAATAAACTGCGTTTCATATAAGCTGTGCCATGTACACTAAAATGTCACGTGTCACCTGTCATTGTCAGTATGGTGAAATAGGGGACTGAGAGTCGATTCTTGAATTGGCACAGAATGTATAATGTCGTTTACGTGTGAGTGAAGCACTCCTATTTGATATCATAGATGTGACTGAGAATTTCAGTCACCAGTGACATTCATAATTATCAAACTTCTAGGAATCAGTAAAAATTTGCCATCTTGGTGAGCTTTAGTCACATAATGAGATTTAAAAATCGACCCAAGTATTGTAAGTAAAATAAAATAAAATAAAACAACAATAGAAACGGTTTCAGTTTATTAGCACATAGGGCAGAGCCCTGATATGTCGCTACCTCGCGGGCTCACATCTCGGCACACTCATCTGACAAACAGCCGGTAGGTAATAGAACATAGTATTAAATACATAATTGTAATATTCTGATATAAAATAACTAACAACAAGATCTTAATGTTTGCAGGGTTACATATTATATTAGTTTGACATTATGTCATTTAAGTTTAGGATTATTTAGGTTTAAAAACACAATTAAAATATTACCGACTTTGTCATGACATGACTTCAAATCAAAACAAGGTTCTTAAAAGCAACATTTATAATTGGTCTAAGAGCTAGGGCAAATCTATCTTTAGGTAAACCGCTCTGTGGCGGGCAACATTGATACCACAGCAGCATTGTTTTGGAGCTTTATGGTTTTTTAGAAAACATGGAATAGATCTAAGATATCGAGTTATTAAACGACTTATTTAGTCAAACATACTTCTCTTTTGATTAGTTATTTAATAAACAGTCGTCGACTGGCAGTCGGGTAAATTTTTTTCAGCATTCTCTCTAAAAGGGACAAAATGACATGACGTCAGCCGGCCGCTGCCTGTACACCCTGCTCGTAATCACGATCTTGGAATCTTACATGCAATGCAAAAAAAAGAGTTATAATGTACAGAAACCGTGTTTTTCATTATTGTTGGACTACTCAACTGAATGTCAACATCAGTTTCAATTCCGAATCACTGTAAAGTAACCCTTGCCATATTAATTTATCACATCGTTCAAATAAACCATTGTGATACGCTTCTACAAGTCTCAAATACACGTTGGTTGACTGTACTAACTCGCGTGAGTACGCTTCTGGCTATGAATGACGAGCGCTAAGACTGCGAGCTTCGCTATTCCCACTAAAACATTTCCATAACTTCTTACCAATACAAACATCTAAGTGACCTCTTTATATACAGTGCTTATTCTACAAAAATAATTTAATCAATCGCTATACAATACATACATCTCCATATTAGGTACCATATTAGTGGAATATAAATAGTGTATCGTCTATATTTTACACACAAATACTTGTTGCAAATGCTTATTGATAGTGAATTAATTATATCTTGTAACTCAGGTTCAATGATATCATTCAATAGCAGCAGTTTGTTCAGTACTTTTTTGTAGTGAAAGATCGTGAAAGATGCCTAATAAGAACAAAGCGGTATTAACAACCATCTTAGTGAGATAAAACAACAGTGAACCTGTTAATACTAGTTTGTAAACTAAGGTATGATTTCAAATGTACGTATAACAAGGGTGACTTTAAAACTAGTCTGGTAAACGTACGCAAACTAAATAATTCACTGACATAAGCATTACACGACACTCGCTTAAGGGTTTTTTAGGAATATAAACAAAGGGCTCCAATACTAAACCCTTAGCTTCGATTCTCTTAGGTGAAATTACTTTAACAAGCCCGTTGATTTCTAAATATTACATTATTATGTTTATTGGAATGTTATTTGAACCTCTTCATGATTTCCATACAACGTGTTGCAAAATAATTCGTAAAAAATAAATTACCAAAGTAGTTGTCAACCCTAGTATACTGTATACCTAAGATACTGATCTGACGTTATTTAATAAGGGTTGACACTACTTTTGTAATTACTTTTTTACGGATTATTTTGTAACACGTTGTATATTATAATGAAGGGTCTAATCGCTAGCTCTACATATTATTGTTTACAAAATGCATTCAATCAATAACGTCTTTGGTTCAAAATATATTTTCTTGATGGGTTTTATTTTCTTTAAAATAACAAAAAAAAAATAGCTAGTGCGACCATCCTCGCTAATGAAATATAGATGATAGATTCCTAGCAGGTAACTAATGTTAAAATCTGATCTATATTAACAATACGATTTAAATCATCTTTTCCGGTAGGAACCATGTAATTACTTTCTTAATCTAGTACAATAATAATTACTATGCCTAAGTTAATTACTAATAGGTACTATATGTCTTTAAAGTCATGTTTTCACAAGTCCTCACAGCACATTTTGTCGATAGTCTGTTGGGTAATAGTCTTTTGGAATGTCTTTTTTAATTCACACATCTAATTGTATATTTAGTAGTTCTGATTCACAATGGATGTCGCGGTGAAGGCGAGTGGTCTTGTCTGGAGGGTGCAGCGTGCGCGGGGGGAGGGTAGGGGCAGTAGCGAAGGGGAGTAGGGGGTTTCTGCATCCAGAGGTCTGGGGGGAGGGCAAGGGGCTGCGGCCAGGCGGCGGGCCAGCCGCGGCCGCCCAGCGCTAGCAGCTGCAGGGCGGGCGGGGTGCGCGCCCAGGCCGCTCGCTTTTCCGCCTCCTCTTCCGCGCCGCCCGCGTACAGCCGCAGCGGGGAGCGCAGGAGTTGCTGCTCCATCAGCATCAGCTCCATCGGGTCTCTGAGGAAAAACAACAAAACCATCATTAAGTAGCTGTTTAGGATGCCAACATTTACAATATCTTCCTATATTTATCCAAATCCATGCAAAATCGTTATGTAAAATCAGCAATAATTATCAATATCTCCGTTAATTTTATTACCTATTCTTTACTTTATATCTATTAAGAAAAATTATAAAGTGTAATTCTAAGATAGAGATAAGTTCCAGCGAAACGGTGGCGCGTGCGCAAGCTGCGAATTCCGCGAACGTGGGCGTTTGCCAGTTGCCTGATCGTTGGCTTTCAGCGGTCCGTAGTCCATAAAACGGACTTCGCAGAACGATCCGTGCTCGCTGAACGGCCCACTTGGCTTTCTTAAAGAGGTGTTCCTTGAGTTAAATGTGTCAGATTATCCGCTTTTCCCATAAGATTTAGGAACATTATACTGTATTTTTCCGTACATGAGTTTTTAGATAGGTATCTATAGAGCATTAACTGGGCTATATCCTCGTGAGGCCTAATGCTACAAACAAGGACGTTTTCGTTGATGGGAATTTGAATCTACCTGCAAGGAAATAAAATACAGTTACTTTTGCTCTTACATAAAATTTTAAAATTAGAAACAAATAAAAAAGAACTTTACGCACATTAAAATATAGGTTAAACTAAATTGCCATGATTATGTACCTCCTGCACACGGGTCTCACGATGATAAACCAACGTAAATTTGTGATTGCGTACAGTCGACAAGGCAAGCAGTAGGTATAACTCAAAGGGCCTGCTTGGATACTAGAAGGTTATATCTTTTATATTCATCGCAACAAGAAAAAAAATGGTTATGAAAATGACTAACAAGATCTAATATTGGTGGAGATTGTTTCGGCGAAGCGTATTTACGAGTGGCGGGCGCGGTGTTAACGAGGCGCGCGCCGCCCGGCCGGCCCTTTATGGCGGCGCAGACGCAGCCTTTATGGTTCTCGGAGCGTCGCCACCGCCACCAGCCACGCTTCTCGAGAACTCGCTATTTTAGCCTCTCTGCGAAACTATCAACTAGCGTACTTATAAGCATGCAATAATGCATCTTTCACGCTCGGTCAATGGAAATCGAACGAGTCCGTAACTCCCTGAGACGTACGCCCGCGTCGTGCGCGCACAGTATCGCGTTATTAATAATGGGAGGGCCCGGCCAGTGCGTGCGCGCCGAGACCAAATGAGCGTGACGACACGCCGGGCTCGAGGTGAGACTCAAAATTGGCATGACATCATGAGATGCCGTGTCGAATTTAATCTATCACCGATGAGCCCGCGCGGCCGCAGGCGCCGGCAGATCGGCCGGGAATTAAAACAGGTAGGTTGCCCACACACGCCATACAAAACATTTTTTACTAACCATCCTTAAATTTTAAAGTAAAAAACTAATAGTGACTTAATAGCGGTTTCTGGTGTTAGTGAAACCGTACATTAACTTTCTCGTGCAACTGTACCGTCCAAATTATTTCACACGCCGGTAACATGCGACATAAAATTTTGATTACCGCACAAGATGTATAATTTTCCAAAATACCAGCAATATTAACAGGTGATTTCACTTCGGTAATAACGCAATTCAAGGAAAGTTAAGAATCCACTTAAAATCACCATTTTTTTTAATTTGAGCGGAGTTAAATAACATAAAATGAAGTGTTAAACCGTTGGCATCATTTAAATCAACATGAAGTTAATGAAAGCCGCGCAATGGACATCTCGGAACGATTATGATCTGCGGCCACAACAGTACGATTAATTTTAAGATGGAATAAATCGGTTAATTTTTAACCAACTCATAGGTGTCGTGGATTTAATGTTTTAAAATTTACACGTTTCCGAATGACGGTTGTAAGAACGGCGTAAACGACGTTCTTTTCGTCGTAGTGTTCGGTGGTTATGTCGTTTCGGGTGCCGTGGGGGCGTTAATGGCGTATTTATTATGATCTCGGTATCAGCAGTAATAGCCAACACTCTCCGGCGGCAAATTACAGGGCGGCGGCTCTTAGAGGCCGCCGCTAGGGACGGCCCGCGCGGTTTATCGATATCTCGTCTCGGACCTCTTATCGATGTATATTACGCCTGCTAATGCAAAATGAGTCTATCTAAGCGTATCTTTTTGTAAAATTTATTGCAGATGTTACTAATGATTTGGTGTTGGTGCTTTTAACGTAGATGAGAAGGTATTATATAACAATACAGTACATAGGTACATAATATGCCAGTTAAAGTAAATTTAAGTGACAGCACAACCTGACATTAATCTGTAAATATAGTTGGTAGGCAAGGTTATAATATACAGTTCTACGCAGATATTTCTGTGCTATTGACAGCGTGGTTCCTTATTATTTAGCTACTTACTACCCACATTAAGTGCAACGTGGGCGGGTCGGCGAGGAAAATAATATAGGTACAGGCCGCTACTTTGTATCGTACTAGATGCATTATTACGGCTCCAGTGAACTGCGTTGATATCAGTGCCATTGTGTTCATGAATAATGATGGTAATACCATATACTTTTAATACTAAATTGGTCTTGGCCAGTCATGCAACAAAAATACTAAATAAGTAGGTGTGATAACATCACCAAAATTATAAAATTTCAAACAAAGACGCTAAGAAATGTGGTATTGAGGGATTGCTGGATACGAACGAGTACATCAGGTGATAAATTAAAATTAAAGAAAGTATACAAAAGTACAAGACAACCTGCGCCGCCCCCGGCCGCCATGTAGTTGTCGTTAAAAGGATATTTCAAGCGCCGGCCGACACCTACGCCTAAATGAATCGCGCGCATTTAACGAAGAGGTGCGTTGGCGCATAAATATCGCGCATACTCGCGCTAAATATCGCCCTGATTGAGCGAGAGGCGTGTCCTATTAATTAATGGACCGGCCACCAAATCCCACGCGCTCTCACACAATGGCAATCCATCACACTTATTGTCCGACGATTTCGGCCGTCAGCGAAGGAAGTCATTAAGCCTAGGCTAGTTGTTTTAAACATTTATATTTGTCATTGTAATTTGACTAGTGTAGATTTATTGCTGCAAAATTGGCGCCTGTGAATTAATTCAGTAGCAAAGATTGGACAATTCATATTCACTAATTACTACGATAGTTATTGGTATTTGAAGTCATATTTCAGAGTAAGTTCGATTATATTCAAATCACAACAATTACATATAAGTACCTAAGTTGTAACCATTAAAATACTGAAAGTTATAAAACAGCTGAGGCTTCGTTTACAGCACTGCACGTTTTTTTCATACCTAGTTACGTAATAATCATACCGGGTTTGGTTGCTATTCAATGCAATAAGTATGAAAAAACGTGTTTTGCATTGCAGTGTGAACTTAGCCTAATCATTGTAAAATCCCTTTGTTGTCTGTCATGACGTTTAGTCTCAAAATGGCTTCCGAGCTGAAATTCGAGATATTTTTTTTTGTTGTACTCGTCGATTAAAATCTGTGTATTAAGATTTCATAGAGAATGCTGTAACGTCACTCTTTTCATCGTTGAATTGTCTATGTTACTTCCGAAACAACCGAAATAACTATTTCGATACGCTCTTGACAACCGAAAAAAAAATTCGATATTGAAAATAGAACTTCGTATTTAAATAATAATATTATACATATTATGTGCCCTTGTTTAAGGAAACTCGATGCGGTACAAAATTGCCAATGTATGGCTTTTTGGAACGTAGCAGCATCGCGTCATCTGTCAAAAGTCTACTTAAACTTGCTGCTGTATCCAGGGCATAAAAAAAACTACGCTTTGTGATTGGCTAGTATTTTTAGCTTGGCACAGGACTGCAACATTACGGACGCCGGTGGTGTGATAACTTTTCTTTTCAAAGCTAAGAAGTTTACGTTTTTTCTGTGGAAATAAAAATCAGAGCAAGCTTAAAAAGTTAAAATATAAACTAAGAAAATGAGTAGTGCCAGTGACGAAACATCTTTAACTCCTCAAGAAATAACTAAGTATTTCAATTATGTTGTGTAAAAGAAGTCGGACAGTAGAACTAGACAATAATAGTACTTACGATATTTAGTTTTCTTATATAGGTAGGTACTCGTATTAATGATTTAAATTATTAATTTTAATGAACTCGTACAAAAAGTATTGTTCATAATCAAACTTTTTAATCTTGTACTTACTTAGGCCAATCAGCAAGCTTCGTGGCCTAAACACGGTACTCGACTAAAAAGCTCTCTATTATAACACGATTTTGAAAAATACTAAGTATATCGAGTCACAAATTATCCTATCGCAGGATACTAATTGCAAGTTTTTAAGTTATACGTAGATTAAATATATTTTTAAAACATTAAAATAGTTAACGCGTAAAAAGCACCACCCTGTGATGAAAAATCCATGAAATTAATTAGGTAATATAATTATGTAGGTAATGAAAAATAATGTACATAAAAAAAGAGGTTGCTATTACTCTTTGATGTTTAAATACCATCGCGAGACAGATAGAGAAGCAATAAACGATCACCAAATACTTTCAAAAAATAGAAGAGGCTAAACGAAAAGTAATCGCTTCGCTAATAGAATGAGTGCACTACACAGTAGCGGGCAGGTCTCCGCGCCAGACTCCATCAGATACGCGGCCCCTAATTATTCGGCTTTCAATCCGCTGCCAACGTACGTGGGAGCTCCACTCACAGCGGAAATGACTTTGAGTGGCCAGCTTTATTTATAGCTCTCGAGTTTAAGGATTCAAATGAACAATAATATTTTTAAGAGAATAGCTAACAAACTTTCTCTATTGTGCCTGCGATGTACTAAGTAAATTTCGCTAGTCGATTTTCTTTCGCTTTCAAATAAATCATAAATTATAACTTATCTAATTGAAAACTTGAAAGTTAATATTGCTCTATATTCTACTCAGAAAATCTATATTGCCTTTCACATGTTGTAGTATTGTCACCGTGTCGTTATGATAGGTCTTATTTAATTGACGGTAATCGCGGGTCAGTTGAAAATAATACGATAACACGTCGAAAGCAATAAGGTGTTACCGAGTAGCTTATCAGAGTGATAAATATTCTGTGATATCTTAATACTAGAATCAATTTCTTGGATAACTCTACTTGGAGTCGATATCTACTCCAAAAAGAGTCTAGTCTAGCAATTCCAAGTCTTTCATTTTTTAAATTGTAGGTTTAAATCGTCTACTCGTATTTAAATGCAAAACTCACCAGGTATTTACAGATAACTTACTAATTACTTCGTGAGTTTTGCCTCTAAATAGACGATAAGATATGTATAGGTACTTCTTAAAGTTACTGAAGTTAAATAACAAAACGAAGACATCACAAAAAACTTAGCATCTTATGATTCTTTATCAACAGTGTGGGAGCGTTCAGTGCAGTAGCGCGCAGGCGAGGACGCCGAGGTAATTGCGCGATAACATCTCGAATTAGCCGTCCATCTCCGACGCTCATCGCTCGCTCTATCAATTAATACAAATCGGTAGTCACGGAGTGTCGTGTCGACCATTACATGAATAATAGCCCGGTAATTTTACCCATAGCCATCAAACCTATCTATATAGCCAACGATCTTACTCCGTGCAGCGAACGTGACACTTAACTTTTACATAGCTGTGATTAAATTCGCGTCCCACAGCCGATGCTTGAGCAATCACTTGACACCTAACAGCTAATTGTACAACTCAACAAATGTTAATTCCACAACAAAGTAACGTCATAAAACAAAAGCTATTAACTATTAAATAATTGTAAATTATTCACTATTTAAGACAAGATAACTCGCGAAGACATAACCGTTAAAAGTTTATCTCTTCCATGAAAATTATAGGTTATTGTGTTAGTTGAATGACCTTGGTTTAAATGAGGAAAGATGATTGTTTTTGCATAATTCAGCATCAGCAGGTTGTCGGGCGGACAAACACGTCGGCCGGCCTGGCCGGGCGAGTGCGCATCACACCGATGCCAGATAATAGAAACGCGCTTTAATTTGTCGTTTAGGGCATAATGAGTGGCCGCCCTGTGATTACGCGCCGCCGCCGCGGGCCGCCGACGTGAGCCCTCGCGCCTCTACCGCTGCCTCTCGCACGCAACTCTCGCACGTTTACTGCCCGTTATAATCATTTAATTGTAACGTTCATCTCACACCAAACTTAAGCACAAGTTACGTTTTGATTTAAGATTTATTTGACTCGGGTATTTTTGTTATAGTATAACGCATTATTTGAGTCTGTTAAATGAGATCATGTTGATTTAATACCAACGGGAAAATATAATTAACGGTTCTAATAGTGACGACACTCAAACTAAATTGCGTTCGCGTAAAAATTAAAAAAAATACAAACAGAATACAAAATATGCTGCATATAGTAGTGGTCCCAGGGAACGCCCGCTCTTCTGCCTCCCGGCGCATTCTCGCCTCGCCAGACCATCGCGCGATCGCCTTCAACTTAACGACTTGAAAACGTATTTGCTAAAGAACGCTGTAAACGTTCAAGTAACGGTGACAAGTAGACGTGTACGCTGATAGCTTTTTACAAATGCCAGAACAGATTACTGGTTCTTGTCGCGGAATAATCAGCTTCTTGTAGCCTCCAATAACCACTCTCTAATAATCAGATCGCAGCACAATGCGGCGCGATTGCGTTCCCACGCTGTTCGCGCGTTCCGTTAGTGTAACACTGGGTTGCAGCTACTTTATTGGTAGTAAGCGCACTTATTTTACTTATTGGAAATCCCGTGTAATGTAATGGAAATCATGTAAAATTGGTATTATCGATTTTAGCATAGAAAATTGTTTATTCATTTATAAATCACTGGTATTTTGATTGATTCTTACACCATTTTCCGTATAATGATTTGATGTTGATAACAATGATAACTCACGTTAAAAAAATATACTGTACCTACACATTCGCAGTGTTTGGGCGTTATTTTCTTAACTTTTGTCTTTAACGATGTACACTGTTTTTGGAAAACGCCCGTTTGTCTTTTTGTAATAAAACATAACTATAAAAACGTATGTAAGTAGATATCGATTATTTTGAAAGTCGATTAAGCAGATTTGGCGGATAACAACGCGAACATCCCTAAATCGGTGCCACGATCAGCATTCAGCCGCGTATCAGTCGCAATCAGGCGAGGAGGCGCGTTTTAATCTTTTATTCATGTTGAAGCCGCTCGCCGCGCAAATTGCAGGGCGGCCGACCTAATGCCTTTCAACTGTTGCTAATAACCTGCCAATTTATCAAACTTGCCCGAAGCACCGCAGCATCGATTCGGTCCACTTTGGGATCGCGGCACACGTGTGTCGGACATGTCTGTCACTCCACAATTTTAGCTTTTATCTTTGAAAATGGTCCATTCGGAATTTTAAAGTTCTCGCTTTCCATTATTTGGCAGTATTACTACGAATACGAGTAGTAAAAATTAAAGTGTGCTACTATACCTACCTACACACTGTTTTTTATTTTTGCTTCTTTGGAAAGGTTTTCATGTCGAATTTGAAACCTTCTGCTTCTCATTCATCTAGATTAATCTAGGATGATGCCTGTGATAGCCTATATTTATATGTATTACACTTGTTATTTGTTTTTTTTTTTAATATTGAAATGCTAAGAACCTTGCGTTCAGTAATTTAAATTAATTAATCAACTTTTTTATATGCTTTGTAAGTAAGTACAAAGGGTTTCTGTCATAGAGTTCATCCTACATCAACAGAATTATAATATCCTTATAGATCTTTAATTAAACGCAAACTCACCTATCAAAGTCCGTGAGCCGTGACGAATCCCTGAAGCCCTTGGCGAAGGGGTTGGAGTCGATTTTCAGCTTCGTGATGAGCTGGTTCTGGTATGCGGTGACGGCGGTGAAGACCGTCTCCGGGAAGACGAAGGTGCGGTGCTGCTCGCGGGCCAGGTCCGTCACGGGGCCGCCGCCGTCGCGCATCTTCACCAGGTGGATGCGGGGCTGGTACCGGTGCATCGAGTTGAGGACGATCTGCAGAAAGTAATGAGGATTACATCATTGCATGTGATATAGTAACAAAAGGTTCATGAGCTGTAAACTGTACATGTAGGATTATTATTGTAGAGGAACAACGCTACAACGGCTGTCCCAGAAGTAAAGAGACAATTTTCATAGGTAAACAAAATTTGTCAAAGAGAAAACATCTAAAAAAGGTTAAACCAACTCTCATATCAACAGTCAATGTCAAATCTTTTAAATAAGCCGGGAGTCACGTACTATTTCGGTGGTTTTCAACAATAAACCAAATGGAACAAGTACTAGATGAGAACAGACTTGTTCTATACTACGAATGTCACGGGAAATGCATACGAAAACAAGTATTCACAGAATTATATAATGTTTTATAGAAACAGAAAAACTAAATTTTAAGTACATAACAGGAGGACTACGTACAGTTGCGACCGCTCAAAATATAAAGTAAACAATACATTTGAGCAAATATCATTGACATCTGTTATTGTTACAGCAGTCATATCAAGATCTGGTATAACCAGGATAAGGGCTAAGCAACCAGGAATTTAATATTTTGGAATATTGACTAGGCAAACGTATATTAAAGATCAAAAGGAGCACGGAATCGGCCACGGAAAAGTTTACAAAAAACATAGAAAGTTGACATTGTTAATGTCGAGCCTGATTCCTGTCGATAAAAATTGCATTACTGGCAAGCGATATTTTCTTGTCGAGGTAGATAGATATGGTCGTTAGGTAAAATGCACGCGGAAAACCCCAAATCTTTCACTGTATTTAATTATTGGTACTGTAGCTTCGAGATCTTGAAAAGCTGTGATGAGACAGGCAGCAATTAACCATAAAAAAATGTTAATATAGTTGTAGTAGACGCCTATTCAGTATAGTTTCGTTTCATGTTATTGATATAGGATTTATAATTAATAAATAAACCTGTGTAAAGTTGTTGTAAAAATATGGAGAATAACTTTAAAAGTAATATATAAAACATTTCTAACAAGGCACTAAAAACTTAGAAGCATTGGCAGCACTTGGGCTTAAATTATGCAAATGTGCTAATTCACATCGCGCAGATGTTCCGAACAACTCACTCACGGGTGGAAATGTAGCAACACGTGATGCATTATCAAACTGGCCACGTCATAGTTATTGAGTGTTCGACGTAAACAAGACTTTGAACAAAGAATAGGCTATTTAAAATTTTCAACCAGCAAAACTTTTGAAAAGGTAAGTTATGATTTATTGTCTACATTTTGGTGTTGTAGTTTTGTACAGTGACTTTCGTATTGCATAACTTTTCTTTGACGAAGAGTTACGAAAAAGGTATGGCGAGCGAGTGAGAGTGAGTGGAGATTTCGGTAGGTGCCACCTAATAACGATGTACTAAATAAGAGCGAAACTAACGAACGTGCGTGAAGAGGTTGATGAAGAGGATGTAAGTAGGTACCTAGAGGAAGCGAAGGAGGTAGGTTTGGACCGGTGCACCTGGCGTTCCGTAGTCACTGCCTACCCTATTAGGAGAAGAGGTGGAGGCAGCATTGGGATAATCGCAATCATTTTCTGTCAAAAATGTTACGTTTAATTATGTTATGTTATGTTAAACAATCATGTTACGTTTTTGGGACAAGTTTTTGCTTACTCTTTATAAAGATCAACATAATGAGTCCAAACTCGATGGGTCTACGTTAAGTTTGCGAAGATCCTAGTCATCCTTACGACTCCATCATCGGACCAGGGCTGGGATTCTAAATGGCAGTAACGATATCGTCTTTGACTTGTTTCCGTATTGTCAACGTTTTGATAACTCTTATGTCATTTAAAATAATGGCGACTGTGACATAAACGATTCTAAAACACGTCACACGCGATATCGTTATAAAGCAGTAGAATAGAGGCCCAGCTCGATGGTGCCATAATATTATTATTTTGTTTGTTTTTGTGTTTTCATCGAAGTTACGTATGTATAGCAAATTTCAGCACAATCAGTTCCCGGGAAGTGGTTCAATTCTTCCTTGCATTTCCCTTCGGAGCAAAATGCACAAAACGCAAAATGTACATTACACGCAAAAAGTAACCAATGGCAAAATGCACAATACGCAAAATGTACAGAACGGATAATGTGAAATACGCAGGGCGTACAAAACGCAAAACGTACATACGCAAAATGAACAAAAAAACGAAAAGTGTGATGTGGTGTCACATTTTGCGTGTACGTTTTGCGTTTTGTACGTTCTGCGTATTTCACATTATGCGTTGTGCACATTTTGCGTATTGTGCATTTTGCCATTGGTTACTGTACATTTTGCGTTTTGTGCATTTTGCTCCGAAGAGCAAAATTTTACCCATACATACATTGTAAATTAATAAAAAGCTTGTAATAAAAGAGAAGCTTTTATTATAAAGTAGCTACCCGTCAACGGCTTCGCCCCGCTACAATTTTTTTCCCGGTGGATTTTATATTTTATTCTTTCATAAGAACCTTCTCCTGACGAAAACGAACACAACAAAAAAGAATTAGCCAAATCGGTCCAGCCGTTCATGCGTGATGCCGTGAAAAGTGATAAAGGGATTCATTTTTAGGGTTCCGTAGTCAAACTAGGAACTCTTATAGTTTCGCCATGTCCGTCCGTCCGTCCGTCCGCAGCCTAGCTCTGTGACTCTTAGTACTTGAAAGCTGAGCATGGTCCGACATGCTCTTGCCCAGTTTTATATATACCTACCTATAGATTACACAATAAAACCAATAGGTGACACAAAGGAAATATTTTGTTTCAACTAAACTTTGACATCAATTAGGTCCTTAAATGGGTCGTTTTCAAAAAAATTGTACATAGTTAAGGGCTTAATGAAAACAAAATCACGATCGCGTCCTTTGTATAACGAAAGTTAGTCATACAACCTGTATGGGTAACTTTCGTCACACAAAGGAATCAATTAAGTTTTGTTTTAATTAAAGCCCTTAACTATGTACAATTTTTTTGAAAACGACACAAATATGTACAATATTTTTGCAATGAGAATGAGAATGAGACATTTATTGATAAAATAACATAATTTTACAGGTCATTGTCGCTATATACAGTGTGGAAATTAAACTCAGGCCCTGGAGGGAAACTACTTTAAATCCTTAAGCTAGCTCATTTTACTTAAAGGAGACATTCCTTTAATTTTGAAAAGAAACAAATCTGCATTAAAAGATTTTTTTTAAACTCGCTTGCTTCGCCCGGGACTCGAACCAACTAAAATTTAAAAAAAATAAACACTATTTATTTTATTATACTAATCGGTAGTATTAATATTCAGGATAAAGTTTCTCTAACAAACATTTGGTCTTAAAAATAAAAATAATCTAACATCAACTTTATTTTACTATCAATTTTGTAACACTTAAATTATTCAACTGATAAATTGTTCGAAATGAGCCCCGTCGTTCCGGCTACACAACATTAGTCGCCGTTGAAATTCATTTCTTGTAGCCTTCAGCAAAGTGTTGTGGTGTATGCCCCTAATAACATTTTTCAACAATTTTCAAAAAACAATTTTCTTATCGAAGATTTCAACAAGGTACTTAACGATAAATTAGCAAGCGTGTACTTCATACGAAGTCTTTGAGTGTTGGAGAGATAACAGAACTGTTACGTGTGTTTTATTTGTTAAAAGTGAACAGTAACCAAATATTTTTTAGAGAAACTTTATGCTGAATATTAATACTACCGATTAGTATAATAAAATAAAGTGTTTATTTTTTTAAATTTTAGTTGGTTCGAGTCCCGGGCGAAGCAAGCTAGTTTAAAAAAATCTTTTAATGCAGATTTGTTTCTTTTCAAAAATAAAGGAATGTCTCCTTTAAGTAAAATGAGCTAGCTTAAGGATTTAAAGTAGTTTTCCTCCAGGGCCTGAGTTTAATTTCCACACTGTATATATGAGTGACACATCTTATTATTTGTTTACATAATTTTAAACTTTTTACATTGTATTTACTATAATCCACCCATATACCCGTAGGGACCCAACCAGTAAGATAAGATAAGACCCTATTAGGAGACAAGCGTGAAGGTAGGTACGTATATTCGTATTTGTAAGTATATAACTTTTTGTGGCTTTCGAAGAAAATGGAAAATAGTGGCGCACGCTTACATAAAAATTGCGAATTTACTCGTGTAATTTAAAAACATGATATTTATCATAGTTCAGATACAAGAAAAACAAACTTAGTAGTAGGATTATTGGAAAAAAAATCTTAACACTTAAAATTGTAAACAAAAGTGCACTCTTACGAGTAGAACTTCAAATCTAGCAGTAAGCTGCCTTTTCCTATTAAGGAGGGTCATTTAGTTCATTAATTCATCTACACTATCAATTATAATAATAGTGTCGGTGATTTCTCATTACGTTGTAGTAATTAATTGGTCCGTCCGTCCGATGTGACGCGCCGATAACCTCCGCCAGCAAATCGACTGGTTACTTTTGAAACCTTGTATCCGAATCAACCTTTACATTGTAAAAGCAACTTTTTTTTAGGGTACAATAACGTTCAATTTTAAAGTAAACGCAAGAATAAAATACGAGTTAAAAATGGTAATTTAAAAGAAACTTTTCCCGGCTCTACGGCTCTGATGAGATAATTAACATCCATAAGTTAATTAATTCGAGTGTCTCGTTATGAAATTGTTTAACGTAGCAAAATTGACGATTCATCGTAGAAACCTTGAGACGGCGACGGCGTGCTATTGTTCCAATGTGAACATTGCTCAACGAGCAGGTCTAGCGTTAATTAAGATTTCTGACACCACAGCGATTTATGGCAAATATTACGAAAACACATGTTAATGTAAATCTATGACTTTGTAATTAATGTTATTTCATTTGTAAAATTTGACGAATCCATAGTTCTACGTTCACATTGCTGCTTTTGATATAAATCTTTTAAGTTATTAACCAGCGAGTCAGCTGCTGCCCGGCTGTGTCTGATGCTTTATAAGCACAAAACGACATAGAATAAAATCAACCTCAAAATATCTAATAATAGACCATTTTATAAATGTATTTATTTATATTTTTAAATGAAATGTTTTTTTTTTCATGCTATATATTTTACGAGGTTACGTTGATGATTTTGATCAAATGTCAAAGACCAAATCACGAATACCTTTAAAAAAAAAACGAATATGGGTAAGTACCTAACCCTATTCTGTGAAATGGTTTTTGAATAACCATGCTTTGTAAAAATATGGTGTTAGCTTATTTTAAGCAGAGTTATTTAATTATACCCTAAGAATACGAACTTCAATCAATAAAAAACACACAATACGCAATCACTGGCGGCCCGCCGGGGCGTGGCGGGCGCCCATTAGGCTCTAATTTCCACACCTGCGATAATGAATTATCTGCCCACCGATATTCACCGATAACCGATAACCTATGCTTCTATTTCATCACAATCATATTATACACGTGAAATTTTTGTGACGTTGTATTTTTATTCAATCACGTACAACAACGGCTAAATGTGAAAATCAACGCACCAATGGCTAAATATCCTGGATCTATCTTAGAAAAAAAGAGTTCCAGCGAAAGTGGTAAAAGAAACAATTAGTAGGCGCGTACCTAGTCATTAACAGTAGTCTTTCACAACACCTATTAGACCTTTTAGACTGTTTAGTAAAAATATATTGTTATAGGGCCTCTGTTGAAGACGATAGAAATGTTTTGACGCGTTTCCGTACTGTCAACGTTTCGATAACTCTTATTTACTTGACAGTAGGTAGTGGCGGCCGAACTGAAAACAGTAAGTAAACACGACATAATGTCGTAATTTTTTTTTTTACAGAGTTGTATAGAGGTCGAGATCTAACTCTAACAAAGTTAAATATTAGCAACATGCCTTCGCTTCGCTCGAATTAACGAAACAAATAGGTTGTATTAATCAGGAATAGTGGAGCTTCCCTTTAGGGAAAGAGTTTTCGAAATGGGTCCCCCAATTTTCACAATTTTGACTCTCTATAACATTATTAGTAGGTATTAAGTATCATTGGCGTTTTGGGAACCATCATTTTATTGGGACACTATTATTTCATATTTAAGTAAAATGAACTTACTTACTAGGCTTGTAGTATTACTTATTCGGCGATGGGCTTGCAATCTGTCACTAATAAACACACTGGTAAACATCTTAGCCTGATTTTGCAAAATGTGGTTACAGAATTACCAACAAGTTTTTTAGAGTTGTTGGTATTTCTGTAGCTCTGCCTACCCCACTCTGGGAATGAAGGAGTGATGGTTTGTATGTATGTATGAATTTACTTAAATACCAACGAATGGCCTGAAATTCCAACTGTTGGAGATAAAGCAAAAAGCTACGCGGTTACGAGTACAAGGATCAACAAAAGCATCGCTCTAACCGATTATCTAAGATTTGCTGACACACTGTTTTATCTAAATCTATAAATTCGTCAATGCTTATTTTAAAAGGCAAACGTCATGTACCTTAACAATTGTAGGTAACATTAGTAGAAAGGATAAGTAAATGACTAATTCTATCAGCAAATGTCCACTTTTGGACGAAATCATCAATAATGCAGACGACGTAATGAACGATGATGTAATGATTTATTGTGGTAATAGATCATTATGATAAATATCGTTAATACAGAGCTGCTAAAGTTGATTTGTTTGTAAAAGTTTTTAAATCTTTTATTTCTTTTTAAGTTTCTTCTTTTAATGAAATAATTAGGCTTTTCGTATTTTGTATAGGTATTCTATACTATATGTTAACTTAGTTTTTTTTAATTATGATGATAATATTATGTAATGATTATGACCTTATTTTTAATTTTATAATTTAATGTAAGAATTTTCATTTTTTTTATTTTTTTTGTGTATGATTGCATGCTATGTTGTATTTATACGAGTTACTCAAAATACTCAAAAATATATAAATTTTCTATATTATGTTCAGAACCAGTTACAAGTATTAAACTAAGTTGATTTTTTTAAGAATTTGTAAACCTGCACGTAAAAGCGCTGATCATGATTTTGAAAAGTATTGACAGGATCTCCGAAGTTAAAATTTACTAGTTCGTTCTCGATAACTATGCATATCTTAGTACAGTCAGCAATAAATGCGTCTCAAAAAAGAAAAGTAAGTAGGTACTTATGACAAAAACTTGTTCCTTATTTGTGTTATTTCGTATAAGCAGCATGGTTATATTTCTAAACTTAATTTAAATGTCATAGGGCATTGTTGAACCTCAACACCCATTATCTCAAAGTTAATTCCTAATGACAAGCTTAAAAGTTTACGAGGAGGTGCGCCAGCACTTGACATTTGGACCTATGATCCATCCGACGTGCGTCAACTCATTTTAAACACGTGTCATACAACTCATCCTGAATAGCTTATTGCATTGTTAGGGTGTTTAATAAAAATACATGATGTAAAGGTAAAACCGATCGTTACCGGGCTTGCCCACCACTATCTGTTTATTATTTCATGAAAGCTATCTTGGCTCGACGCCGTCACGTGCTACGGAGGCGACGACACGAATCGGTCTGAGGGGATGTGGTGAGCGCTAAACCCACCCGAGACCCCTCCAAGCATTGCTTAGCGATATTAAACTTTAATGTTTGAGTGGTAAAGAAATGTATGGTTCGGTGGTGAAAGGGCCAGATAGGTCTAATTGCGGTGGGGGCGGTGGGAGGGTCGCGGGGAGGAGCGGAACATGGCGGACGGAGGGGCCGGGGCCAGATGGCAGCGCACCGCCCGAGCCCACTACACGTCGCACCAGTCTTACATCTAAGCGGTCATCAAACTGTCTTTCTACTGAAAATAAGTAGCATAGATTACAATCCACATAAGTGTAAATTTAGCTAAATGAGCCTTGTATTGCCCGGTACTTACCAATATTGATGAAATTAAAACGTCTTGAAAAATATATTATTAAAAATGAGAGAATTTGTTGTTTTGAGTATTAAATGTGAACACACATGAACTTTTAAAATTTGCCTTGTGCATTTGCATATTAAGTTGAAGTACCTACACAATTGTTTAAATGAAATAAGAAACTCATCGTAACTCATAACTCCACGAGGTACCTATCTACTTATTTCTTAAATATTGGCAGGTTGACGCATTTGTAAGAGGTCTACGCAGGTTAATGATGAGATGTCACGGATGATTTGAAATCAGTGACAAGCACCTTCAACTCTACCACTGGAATTAATAAGTGAACAGATACCTTACTCGTATGTACACGCTATAATAAATACCTACAATTTGAAGAAATCATGTAATTTTTAAACCAACTGGCTGAATCCATGTGAGCCAAATCAGTTAACAGGATTAAAACATAATGGAAATCGAAAAGGGAAATACTAAGCAAAGTGAAAACATCCTTATAGAAACAATTAAGAAATGTGTTTGCTGTATAGATAACAAGTCTAAAAAAAAGTTCAAACTAGGTATAATCCATTTAAGTAAAAAAAACTGGCATAGGTACAATAGTCATATTACCACTTGTAAATATATAAATAAAAGCGTAACTATCAGCAGAAGTATATCTATTTCATACCACACTATAGCGGCAACATTGCCGGTTTGAGTCTATCGCGTTTACACAACTTCAATGTGCGACTCCAACTACATTATTAGGTACATTGCTTTTAAACCCAGTTTCATATGTGAGATCTTTACCTCTGGGTAACTCTGTATCAAAATATTTTTTTAATACATTTGCTCAAAAAGTGTAACTTTTTATAGCTGTATACCTATCGTGCGGGAAGTTGGATTAGCGGTACATTTTTGTTGGATTTTTTACTTTCCAAACTTTTTACCTTTAATTGTTCAAATGGCAGTGTGAACTTTTATCACATTTTTTGAGTTTATTTTTATTTTTATAAGTAAAACTGTATGTTTTCATTCCTTTGTTTCATTGTCACTTCATCACAAATGTATCGTTACGTCGTTTGATACACGAGTCTTTTAACTCGAGACTTGTGTAAAATGACAGTTCCGCACGTTAGCAGTTTACTGCCATCGACGGACAAATAGACGGCCCACATGATAGGAAGAGGTCACCGCCGCCTATAGACATTTGCAACATCGGAGGCGTCACCAATGCGTTGCCGGAGGTTTAGAATTTAATGACACCCATTTAAAAAGCCCCATGTTGTAGCAAACAATCAATTGGAATGTTCGAATCTCACTATTTACTAGAGGAAAAGGTGCGTGGTTAACGTGATTTCAAAGTTCGAAGCCCAGGTGTTGCGCAGGTCGCCAATGAGCGCAGTTCGATTAGCGAGAGCCGCGGATTACGCGCGGCTTGTCGCCTCGCGTTCGCGACAAATGGCCCCATTTGTACCTTCCAACCCGAACAACCCTACGGACAGAGTACCTACACGTCGGCCAATGCTCCGCGTGAAACGCAATATTTCGTAAAAGAAAAATCAATAACAGATGTGAACGTTGGATTTGATTGTAACGTACGAAATTTCGATCCTTCTTTTGTTAAAACTACCAGGCTAACTAGGATGGATTTTATAAATATCCGTTAGATAAAATTTCAATCACGATTAATGTCAATTTTTTTATAAAATTATAAAATTGCTTTGATCTGACATATTTACTAACGGACTTTATTAAAACTGAACCTTATTGCATTATATTTGAGGTACCAAATAACCGAAAATAACCAAGCTTGTAGTATTAGTACGTCATAGATACAACGACAACAACAACGACGAATAAACCTACTAATATAGAGAAACAAATACTTGTATACATAGAAAACGCAAAACACCCAAGACTTGGAAACAAATACTCGCGCTCATCACTCATCAGCTCATCACACAAATTGTAAAACATAGACAACCTAACAGCTATAAGCTACGTGTATGGAGCTTTAATTCGCTGCCAATGGGTACAGTTTATCATTATAATATGTACTCCTAATCCCAATCCTGTAATTTAGCTAAAACTGGTTAGATTTTAAAATAAGTAAACGTAAAAAAAGGAACAAATAATTCATCAATCCTGTAATTTAGCTTAAACGAATTAAAAAAATAAATATAATAGGGGTTTATTTTTGATATGGAAAGTAACCGATTGTGTTTAATGTAAACCTTCCGTAGTTCCACCTGAGGTTCCAATACTTCCAATGGAAGAGCAGTACTGACTGACTTGATTGCCAGCATAAGCCAGTATTATGTGCGCTGAGCGACCATTTCAGGGACACATTCTTTTTTGTGCCTTTACTGCTACTTTTTGATTTATTTCTTTTATTTTAATACCTAATAAAGACATTGTTAACATATATTAATTTGTTATATATGTATATATCTTTAGAAACTTTTGTGTCAGAAACTTTATAGAAAGTCCAACTAAAACTTGAACGTAATCTTACCAATATTTATACTAATTTGATTTTGCTAATTGCATGCATTGAATGTATGTTTTATTCTTTTTAATCGTAGGTCGATAAAAGTAAATTATTTTATGTATTTACAAAACAAAACCACAGTTAAGTTGGATAGTAAACGTGGGCAGCCAGAGCCAAATGTTAAACAATAAGTTAACCCACTATTATTTTACCATTCAAAGTTAACCTCACTCACTCGTATTGTTATAAAACAACTTTGACAAGGTTGTGATCCGTGTAATAAAATATTGCAGCGACTTTGTTAAATAAAACATGGAATAAAGCTCGCGGGGAAGTTTGCGAGAATTTTAAACATATGGCTTTATTTATGCTAATAGCACTTGAACGCTCAATACCTACAGTGTGTCAACAGATCGAGCCACGGAGCTGCGTGGGCGCGTACGCTCGCTTACAAATTGCACTTGTAGTTTATTTACTTTTCAAGCTGAATTTATAAGTATATATAAAAATTTATCGCCCAAATGTATGTACGCTCATAAGTTCCAAACGATTCCACCAAATTGGATAATTCTTTTTTGTTGTATTCGTTATTGTCAGGACAAGGTTTGTATGACAGAACAAAATCCACCGGGAAAGTTTGAGAAAATTGCAGCGAGGCGAAGCCGCATGCGGGCGGCTAGTATCTTATAAATAAATAAAAACCCCAAATGTGACACCCAACCACCCAAACGATTTTTATCTATTAAAATAGCTTTCTTAAAAACATGTCTGACTTGGTCCAACTTCCGTTTAGGAGCTACGATGCTACGAGAAACACATACACAGACACACAGATAAACAGACACACAAGTTATACTTATGTCACCCCTCTTCTAGCGTCGGAGGTCAAAATATTTTTACGTAATTTAACAGAATGAAATGTTAAACTATTTTATTTACATATTTGTTTTACGTTAGTTGTATTTACAATTGATGTTTTAAACTCAATTTGATAGCTAACTTTCGAATAATATACTGATTAAAACAAAAAAAATATATAATAGATACTAAGATACTTTATAAGGAAAAAGAAAAACAAATCCATGAGCAATGTGAAACCAAAAAATTAATCTAATAAAATAGTGTGGGTATTAATCTAGTAAATACATAATTAATGTCAGGGGAAAATCTTACACAAATTAACCTAGTCCCAAAGTCTAAGCTGTAGGCTTGACTGTGGGTACTAGACAACGAAAAACATACTTATATAGAGACATGCATACTTTTATACCTACTTAGAAAACAATCAAGACTCTGAATTAAATACCTACTCGCGCTCATCACACAAATATTTGCCCTGAACATGATCGAACCAGGGACCGCTAGCTTCGTAGGCGACCCAAACAAGTCAACACCACCACCTGAGCTCTACCGACGTGTAAAAGAGTCCTCATGTGGCCAATTTACTGAATAATTGATTGAATTTTGTTTTTTCATTGAGCCTACCTAGATATCTGGTGAATAAGGGCGACAGCCGCGACGACTTTAAAAAAACCGCGCAAGAGCATGTCGGACCATGCTCTGTGGTTTCCGAAGCCGTTATACTACAAACAACCTACCTACCTACCTGTCTATAGTTCCATCCGTTATTAACGAAATGTGATACGCAATAAATGATTTTGAATTTGAATTTGAATTTGAACACAAAAAAGATCACTAGCAAAAGAGCATATCTTAATGGCACTTACGTCCTTTTGTTAAGAAGCACAGTTTTTCGGAAATAATTCAAAAATGGTAGGATCATGTTGCAAATAATTTTGGTTGAAGGTATTTATTACATTACTCATTTGTAATTTATTTTATATTATTTGTACAGACGGTACCTACAAAAGATAAAGGGAGGGGGGCACAATTTAAGCAGCTTTCGGAGCGACTATTTTCGAATATATTCACATAAATAAAAAAATGCTAAATAAAGAACTGTAAGTATGGTGTGAAACTTCTCTAGATATATACATATATCATATTTTTTGTTATCTAGCTACCAAAGTCAGTAGCGGCTTATACAAGAATCCTATAATCTAAATTTCATCAAAACACATCTCGACATACAGACGGATGGATGGACGGACATGACGAAACTTTAGTCATGTACCTACTATGCTATAGTTTTTGCCATTTTGGCAACCTAACCCTAAAAAGTGGAATTTAACAGTAATGGTAACCTAAGTGACTACCCAAAATAATAACTAAACTGATAAATTTCTTCATAAACTTCATAAACGCTACAATTAAAACATATGGGGGAGCGGGGTGCTAGTTGTAACAGGGGTAAATAGTAACACGCAAATTTAACCATGAATTTCGATAATATTGCATCACTTTTATGCCTACATCTAATCGTGGTATCCCCCCGCACTACGTAAGCACAGACAGTGCCCCGCCGGACAGTTAAGAGAACGGCTGTGTGTACGAGCGTAATTTTTGCAAGGTATCGTAAAAAATAAAACTTCGTAAATATTGATTATTGATGATTAAACATTACTTTCGTGAATTGGTTTTTTGTTAATCTCAATTTATTTAGAAAATCGCGACATGGGGCATTTTGTAACACTTTCCTGGGGTTAGTTGTACCATGTTACAACGTCCCCTTAAGGAATGGATGTTTATTTCAAAGGTAGATATTTAAAGTGATTGATTATTTTTTTGCATAAGGGTTCTACAAAAGGAAAACAAAAAGAGGGGCTCAAAGTCAAGAAGTGTATGAGTTAGCTGCTGCTGAGGTTTTAGAATCAAAAAGTATGATAAGGAAAGCAAGCAGACTTTTTGATTTGTGCCATGTGTCCTTATACAGATATATAGTCAAAAAGAAAAAAAATGAAGAACCAAAAATTGGCTACGTTAAACCTAGATTAGTGTTTGATGAAAAATCGAAGGAGAAGATGATTGAGTATTTGCTTAAATGCTCGGATATATACTTTGGTTTATTACCTTCTGAAGTAAGAAAACTTGGCTACCAATGTGCGGTGGAGCTTCAAGCCAAAAACATACCTCCTAGTTGGCACGAGAATAAAATAGCCGGAACAGACTGGTTCAAAAATTTCATGCGAAGGCATCCTCAACTGTCTTTAAGAACACCTGAGGCAACATCACTAAGTTGAGCGACTTCATTCAACAAAACTAACGTCAACGAGTTTTTTGAAAAGTATGGAGGACTGCTTGCTAAATATGAATTTACTCCTTCACGTATTTGGAATGTTCATGAGACAGGGGTAACAACCGTGCAGAAACCCAAAAAAATTGTAGCTTCGCGAGGACAGAAACAGGTAGGTGCGGTGTGGTTACCTCAGCCGAACGGGGAGCACTTGTGACACTTGCATATGCAATAAATGCACCTGGAAACTCGATTCCGCCAATGTTCGTGTTTCCCAGAATAAGATACACAGATTTATTCGTACGGAGTGGCCCACCCGATTGCATTGGACTTGGAAATTCGTCAGGATGGATGACAGAAAAGGAACTTGTCGTGTTCATTGATCATTTCATCAAACATGTGAAACCATCTGCTGAAGAGCTGCGAACGCGAGTTTATTCAGTTAACAGAGGAAACTGTTGTATATTTTTTCAGTTATATAATTATTTTGGTTAAAACCTTTCCGAATAATAATTTTGGTTACAATAAATGCTAAAATGAATAGCAATTATACATTATTTTATTATTGTTACTACCTACCCCTCAGGTGTTACTATTAGCCCCGAACATGGGGCAAATTGTAACAAGCGGTTTTTTTTTTTTAAAATGCAAATAATTAATTTGTGGATAATGATTATTGCGATTTTCTATTTGGATTGAAAGCAAGGATAGTTAGGCTATCGATTAAAGCTATTACAGCCGAGAAAATCTAAATATATTTCGTATAATACACCTTTATCTGAAATATGTTACAACTAGCACCCCGCTCCCTGCAAATCTTATTACATTATTTCAAATATAGGACTATATACTGGAAACCAATTTTTCAAGCTTGACTTAAAAAGTATACCTAGTTACCCAAGCCCATAAAGATGAAATCAAAATCATTTCTTTCTAAATTGTTTAACATCAATTTCTTCTTCTACTTCTAACTTCAAAACTTATCGTTTTTTAAATTTGGTACAAACACTTTTGTCGGCGATCTTCCTGCAGTGTCAACGAGGTTAAGTCAACAGTGGAGGTAAGCGATGAGAAATGATCTCCTAAAGAAGCGGATTTCACTCCATTCGCATTAGGCTTCACTGACAATCTGTATTAACATTTTTGTTTGCACTTATCTACAGAAATAACTAATTTAATATGTAAATATTCATTACGAAAAATATATTTCAGGTATGAGTAGACAAAGATAAACCATACGTTTTTATATTCACAAAGCAAACGTTGTGTACGTATTATTGTAGGAATTGTCGCATCTAAAAAGAAATAATGTAAGCTGGAAGTTTTTTTAATTTATGAATAACGATAAATTATGGACATCAATGCCCACGTTATTGCACTAAGGCCCGTTAAAATCTTTATTATTACGGTGAGCCCGTCTCAAGTTCACAGTTGTAATAATAAAACGTTCGTCATAATAACGGTGGCAGTAAAATACATCCAAATAAAATACTCGATCGTAAAGAGATCGTAGTGACATACAGGTTCGGATGAAGTACTGGTAAATCGTCGTTTAACTAGAGAGCGAGCGGCGGGCCGGGGAGTCACGATAAACGTCACCTCGGAATGAAAAAAAGAGAAGAGGATTATTAAAAAACGACCTCCGCTCAAAATGAAGTGAGACGGTGGAACGAGAAAAACAAATATGGCTACAAATTGAAGTGAGAAATGCGATGTCGCAGCGCGCCCCCCGCGAGGCGCGCGCGCCGCAGCCTCCGCGCTTCCTAAAGCTATCAATATCATTAGTGCGCTTGATTTACTTACGACGAGCCAAATGAGTCCACTGGACAAAGAGGCCGTAATCTAATATCATGTCAGATTGTTAGGAACAATTTAAAAGTTGTACCTAAATACGGGTGGCGTTTAAATAGTTTAAGAACCAGGTTAGAGCATGTCGGACCATGCTGTGTAGAGTTCCGTAGCCGTTACTACGAACACAAAAGACAGTCTCGAAAAAGAAAAACTATTAACGAATCTTCCATTCTAAGTTATTTTATACTGTATCTTAGATGATTTTTAGTAGGTATAATCACTTGTCGCCTGTATCTAAAAAACAATCAATAAGTCTACTTAGTCGTGATAGTTTTGCCTTAAATTCGTCATTTGGGCTTTAATTTACTTATTTAATCGTTCTTAGTGCTCGGTATAAATAAATACTAATATATGTACAAAACTTCAGTCTGAGAAAGAGTGAGTGTGACATACATACAGACACATACAGTCAGACAGACGGACATGGCGAAACTATAAGGCTTCCTAGTTTTACTTCGGATCCCTAAAAATATACTACAACATAATATATTCAAAAAATATCAAAGCATTTTTTCAACTGCCATATCCTGTGTTTTGTGTCCATAAATTTTAAATATTGTATATCTTCTAAAATTACTGAATTTGTCCACTTGTAGCGCCGTTATCAGACATCAATCAAGCATATTTAGCAAAAGCAATAAAAATAAACCATACAGACACAGTATATTCTTCAGGCCCTCGCGCTTTAAAGTAGAACATATTACGGGCAGATAACAGTGCGAAAAAACTAGATGGGTGAATTGCAAAAATATTGTTCATAGTTAAGGATCTAATTGCTGTCAAAGTTTAATTGAAACAAATAATTTTTCCTTTGTGTAACGATAATTAGTCGTACAATCGTATGGGCAAGCTTAACTATGCACAATATTTTTGCAATACACCCCGATCTATTCATTTAAAATATAATGAGAAGACAAATAAGTTTCTGTCAGCAAATTCATTTTTGAGACAAGCTTTTGTTGCCGACTGTATTTTTATCTGCAAAGAAGATTACCCTAATGAGTCCAAACTCGGTGGGTCTACGCTAAGTATAGGGGAAATCTTGTCGCCAACTTCCGACTCCAACAGACCAGGGGATGATTCTCTCAACTCAGCGCTGCGTCGATCTTAAAGGTGAAGTTTTATCTGGCAAGTTTAAGAATTCCCGTCGGAGCGTACAAAGCACATTTTAGCGCGTGCTTTCTCAATTTGGCAGCTAAACGACACTGAACTCGATTCACCTGCCTGCTGCCTAATTGAGTAGGCACGCGTTAAAATGTGTTTTGTACGCTCCGACGAGACTTCTTAAACTTGCCAGATAAAACTTCACCTTTAAGATCGACGCAGCGCTGTGTTGAGAGAATCACCCCCAGGTTGATGGTGCCATATTACTGTATTGTCATCGAGGTTACGTACGAGTAGGTATACCATATTTCAACTCAAACGATCCCCGGGAAATGGTTCAAACCTTCCTTGCAAGATTTGACCCGAGCATACATACTTACGTACATACATTGCAAGTTGATTAAAAGTAGAAAATAAATTATTTTTTTTTGTAACTAGCGCTTTTTAATGCTTAATACTTACAACGAATATGTCATAGGCAAACCATTTCATTTTAGTCAATTAGCTACTAATTTGAGTAGTATAGTAAGTACCGACTTGCTAGGTACTTTGTGATGTAACTATCGAGTGGTTACACAATTTAACATTTTAAAAACGTCAGGTTTGTAAGTAAAGAAGCGGAGGTTCCACAGCACATAAAGCCACGTGTTTAGTGCTGCACCGAGCGCCAGCGACAACGACCTGCCTCGTAAAGTCAAGCGCGTGCCTTAAAAAACAACAAAGCGTAAAATTAACCGTTATAATTTTATGACAATCGCGCATAATTTCTCCTGCATAGAAACTTGATACTTTCAGCTTTAATCGCTGTAGCCGTCCAAATAGAATAGAGACTAGATTATAGCGTTAGATTTAGCAGTTTTAAATCAACTTTTTCAGAAACATATACATCTGTAGACAGAACAGTAAAGTTAGTTGGCTGAATATTCATTTCTGCTCCACGATCCCAATTCCCGAGTCTGCCATTAGCAGACTATCTCGACACGCTTCCCTCGTTACAAGCTTATTTTGATTAATTTCAGGAAACAACACAATTGTTTTACAAGTGATGATCTCGGTTACGAAGAAAGTACGAGCGGTCGATGTAGTTGCGATAATCCTGCGTCTGGCTGGCGCAAGTAAACGCTCAATTATAAGTAATAAAACCCATTGAACAAGCGCAGAGCCAGCGGCCGCTTCCGCCGCGCCCGCGCCTGCTCTTCATTCCGATTGGCGTTATTATGATATAAAAATACTTAATTCGTATGATACTGTGTTGACATTGCCAGTTATGAGTATTAAACGTAGTTAACTGTATTTGTTTCAGTTGAAGAGGTGGAATAGAGCTTTATCCCTGTTAACCCGTGGAGCGCCCTATGCTATGAAAACCATGTGTGGCGCTCCACGGGTTAATAATGCAGTAAGTACTTTAAGTACTTACTTAGTTATTTGTGTAACACACACTTATGACTTTTGTTGTTTTTAAATATATAAGTTAAACTAACTTCTACTACTAGTTCTCGTAAAATAACCAAGTT
The DNA here is from genome assembly GCA_949316455.1 of Acleris holmiana. Classification (NCBI taxonomy): domain Eukaryota; kingdom Metazoa; phylum Arthropoda; class Insecta; order Lepidoptera; family Tortricidae; genus Acleris; species Acleris holmiana. Next base: position 17,230,843 of record OX438763.1, read on the forward strand.
AATTCATTTTTTACCACCTTTTCTAGCAAGGAAAACCTTAAAGAAAGTCGTGTTACTCCCAAATCCAATACTTAAACAGTTATATCGTGAATCTTCTTTGTTTGAAGCTAATAATAGGTACAATAGTAAAGTTGATGACAACGATAACTTACCTGCACATCATTTCAAATATTGGATTGATTTTATAACCAATCGTGCGTTGATTGACACCGGGAATATGAAAATAGAATAGGGGTTGATATTATCTTCAATACGAGCGAGGCCATTATAACCGATAGATTTGTCAGATGCGACCCGCGATAAGCGTGTCTAGTAAACGTCATGTTTGGTTTGTCATTCTAACCATAATACCCAAGTTATCTTGATGTTTCTTCAAGTTTATTTATATTCAATAACAGTGTGATTACATTTAGGGTCCTACAGTGGCGTGCGCTACAGGCAGTGGACAGTGCGAGACGCGGCGCGAGCCTACCTGCGCGCGCGACACCGCGGGACGCCGCCGACGCCCAATAACTTATTAATTTATATTACACCTCGCCATAAGATAACCACTGCCTACTCGAATCACCTGTCTACAATATTTGTTTTAATAATAACCTTACTTGACAGAAAACGTTAATTATTAAAAAAAATCAATAGTAATCAAAAACGCAAATGATCGTCAAAAATGAATGTTTGCCGTTGTTCATTAAGGCGAGTCGAAGAACGGTGAACGTTTTATTAAATTTGATTGGCTCGTAAATCGCGGCAACGATGGTAGCTGTTGTAAATTTTACGCGATTATTAATGAATGTACTAACATTAACTTTGTAGATGACGAGGTGGAGGCCGGAAACCGGATCGGTCCGGGTCTTACCGGCCCGGCGGCCGGCCGCCGTGACAACCTCGTTAATGGCACCGGCTTTCGGCTAATAGCCGGTGTAAAATTGCACCTTTTCAGTAAAAAGGTAAAACGTATCTATAACTTCCAGAGCACAACGTATAATGTAGTCGTTAGTACTTTGCCAACTAACCTTTATTCGATTGCAATTTGTATCTGTTTGTTGAATTCACGGTTTCTTTTTATTTAGTTAATAGATATAAAGACAGGGATGGTATAAACCCTTTTCAATTTTATTAAATTTGCTAATAAGGTTAGGACAGGTTTATGGTAGGTAAGTATATCCGGCTATATATAAGTATACCTACTTAGTGGCTGCGATTGCGACGGTTCCGGCGGCGAGCTTTGAAACCCTTATCGGCTGACAAAAAATATGGTATAATCTAAGGCTTTAGGAAACCATTCTCATTCCTACTGTAAAACAATTAACCAAAAAGAAAATGAAAGTTCATGTGCATAGCAAATGAAAATTGATCAAATATTTTTTTGCGTGGGTAGTGATCCCATCATTCCCATCCTATGTAAAATTGGGTTTTTTATGCTCACTAATATCGTCTTAAGTATGCGCAAGCACTCTTTCTTTGACAGCACACTCTGGGTACCGGTGGTAAATATCCCCATGAATTTAAAAGGTTTTTAATGATTTCTATACCCAAAGGGTGCCAAGCGGCATCCTATTACCAAGCCTTAGATATCCGTCCGTCCGTTCATCGGTATGATTTGAACCGTAATGGCTATGTTATATCGGCTGATTTATTAACAGATAACAGACTCCATACAAGATACAGTCTTTCAATGTACATATTGTTTTTTTTGTTCTATTATCAAAACAGTAATGCAAGCGTCAAATTTTTGGCACAATAAAACAGTTGTGAAAACATTGCACCTACTTCACGCATGTTCGCAATAAAGTACATTATTTACGTATCAATAAACAGTAAATAACGCTAGAGAATTAATTGCAATGCAGAAACGAGTAAGTATAACAATATTATGTATTTAGGAAGTAAAGGATATATGTTATTTGAATCGCAGTAAAGGAATTGTTTGAGAACAAAGTCGGGGGACAAATGCTAAAGCCGCATTAAGCTACCTACACACGCGGCGCACAATCGCGGCCCGTCATCGCCGCGCTTTCGTGTCGGACTCGTGACGTAACGTAGGAACAGCTGACCTGCTTACAGTGCACGACATTATAAACCTTTTAGGTAACACTTCAGTCACCCACCACTTTAGACGGTCTTTACTTTGCAAATTGACGTTGCTTTTAACTGTAAATTTAGTCTCAATACTTTTATAGTTATTGAGTATTTCTTAGTGTGTACCCATTAATAATAGATAGTACGTACCTGGTCTTTAATGTACGCAATTATTTATCGGCTGAATTCAATGAAGACATTTACTAACAAGATCCTGTCGTAGCAAAGAATGCTCGCCTGCTAAGTTATGCATGATAATTCAAGTTCAACAAGTAACTACTTATGTATAGTTATGTTAAATGTTTGTTAATATCCCGCTACAGGTCCAGCACCTGGTGGCCGGTTAAGTCGCTTTCGTCGTGTCGCAAGTACCGCTAACGCTAACGTTACCTCCGAAAGGGCAGCATTGGCGGGGTTAACAAATTACAAGGCTTATGAATGCGGCAGTTATTTTAGTATTATTCGAATACAGGTAGTTAAGTCGCGGCCAATGATTAATTCGTCGGTTTCATGGAGTTTTTGTTCCACAATTAGCGGAGTCGGCGTGCGTGCGGCGACGACTTGCGTGGCCGATACTACATTGTTACCAATATTAACGAGTGACCCACAAGAATTTCGTGTTTGATAAAATATTGCTAATTAGACTTTTTACGGTTAGGACCCAAAAATATGTATAATTGTATTAATTACGCCGAAACACAAGAAACATTGGAATGATTTAATATTGATAAAGATCTCGTTTCAAAACTTAGGTTCTACTCCCATTCCGCATAGAGCGAGCCTAGTGGACGCAAGGACAAAGGGGTAACGAAACGAAACGTCGGGGGCGCGGCGCGGTGATGGATGGACGCTGCTCCTCAAAAACGACAGCAAGTGGGCTTTAACGACGACGCTGGCGGGTGAGCTCAAAGCGAACTTTTACTACTAAAAGTCTAACCACATCGAACTCATGTTTACTTATAGGAGAGGATTAAATACTACCAGCAAACACAATTCAATCATCATTATCATAAACTTTGATTGAGTTATATACCGTTATTGTTCAAACCTAATGCAAATAGATCAGGCAACATCAAGAGTCTCTCTCTCATCACACAAGGCTTGGGTCTTGCACGCTAGGAGAACTCATCCGAGAGCGGTTGTGCGGTGAACATTTGCATCGCCCGCGGCACCTGCAGCGGAGCGCCGGCTGTCATACGACATGTGCGACTAATTTGTCGCAGCGACTCATTACACTCTCCCGGACGCCCGAGGTGTCCTCAATAACGGCAATTTTACCAGTAATTCCACAAATTGCCGCCGCTTAGTAGCGAGACACGAACCTTTAGAAGGACGTGGCCGTTCTTCCGAAGTAGGAAGAACTTTCAACACCAAAATATATTTTCATATTTTTATAGCATGAAGGAGGTATTTTGAATCTCATGATTGTTAACTTACGACGGAAATGTCAGGACTGCAAATGCGAGCCTAGCCTGAGGACTTAGATGGAAGACCTCGTTGCTAGTCATTTAAAACCGGTTGTCTTACTCCCGCACCGGAACACAATAATGCAACACTGTTGTTAAGCGGTAGTTAAAAGGTAAGGTGCTGATAGCGGTCCGGACGGACCCTGCACAGGTCTCTCTAGTTATGTCAAATTGAACTCGCAGATATGATTTACATCAAGTTTAATAACAGTACATTAAAATAAATAAACATCAATCATTTCTTTAGTTCGTTAATTAAATCTGTCCAGCCACATACATTAATTTGTGGGAATCTTATCGCAAACGAGATCGTTTCATTGAATTCCGAAGGTGGTCTGTGTATAATTAAATGTTGACGGATAATTTATAAACCTTGCAATGTACTATGCTAACTAGCAACAATCGATACGCTCGAGGCAAACGAGGCTATTAACTTTCGTCAACCGAGTTCCAGTTGTACTATATTTTAGGATATTAGGTAATATCCTCAATTTGCTGGACTCTAACCTGCAGATTTTAGAGAAGCATCTGCAGAGCTCTTCGTAAATCAGCCTCTCCTCGGCACTTTATAGCTCATTCGGCTCTCGCAGCATTTATCGCTGCGTCCGCGCGACGCCGCCATTCAACTAACTTCTCAACACTACAGCAAGATTGCTTCAGTCTACGTTTACATACGTGTGTAAGCATGTACGTAAACAAATGACAATCGCGATATTGTATTTGCCTTTTGGCAACTAAGGTCTATAAGGAAAAATTACTAGGTATAAAAATGACTAAAAAGAAAATTGGAGAGAAGTATTTATTGACTAAGTATAAAGATGCCGACATTTGAATACGTAGGTAGGTTTAGGTTATATTAGTTTTGTAGCAGGTCCGGAGGGACAAACACCCAGAAATAGGAGCTCTGCGGTAGCGGAGCTCCGTCGACACTACCTAATTTCAAATAATTACGTATTTGAATGTTGTCATTTTTGTACTTAGTCAATAAACCTTCTCTCCAATTTTCTTTCTAGTCATTTTACTTATAGACCTTATAGTATTTTTTAGTTTTACGTATAGTCGCCAAAAGGTGTATTTATTTGGTCTCACCCAAGCACCGTGAAGAGTAGGTACCAATAATAAACGTCAATTTTATTATGAACCATTAATGTATTGGCTTCTTCACTACACCGAACATACGCAACAGTCAAGTGTCAAATGATTTCCGTACATACCTAGTATCTAACAGAGATCATTTTTATGTGTACTTGGTTTTATTCTTCTACGTCATTGCTCGCCAGTCTCTCACAATCAACTTGTACGATTCTCACCGTTCTTCTCCTTACGTGAACCCATTTGTCAGAGTATTAATGTCATTTCAAAGCTAACAGATGATCAATAAGTACCTACTACCACGATCTTTCATAATTATCATTGTTCTATTAACCTCTTGGTATTATGTAATAGGTTGTGGCATAATCATCTGTAGCCTATAAAGAAATGCCATTTGTTATGTTAGGTGCTTCATTCAATCTTCAGTTAATTAGTAGGTTTTTAGGGTTCCGTACCTCATAAGGACATATCGCTGTTGTCCGTCCATCCGTCCGTCCGTCTGTCGAGACCCTTTATCTCGAAAACGCGTGGAGATATTAAGTTGATATAAAAATCATATACTCAGTCTACAGTCCCTTAAAGCTGTAAATAAATCAAACTACAAAAATAACGTTAAAAAAGATACGTCCGTTGCCGCAAAAACTTATTATTCGACACTCTCAAGGGAATCAAAATTAATATCCCAAGGTCTTACAGCACAAGTAAAGGAAAAAAATCCAAAAATTGTTTTTGGTTGGTCTAACATATTTTTATTTTGCCATTGCAAACTTATTTGCAGAATTAATTTGGAGTTGGTAAACTAATCGCGACCTATGTCGATGTATGGAGACAACAGTTTTTCAACGGTAAAGTCAAGTTTGTCCCTCAGTACAATTTTACATTCTTATAAGATTGTATGGAGCCCTCGGTGCGCGAATCCAACTCACACTTGACCGGCTTTTTATATATACATAGTCCATTTTGTTGTTAAGTAATTAATTTAATCGAGCATAAGTGGAGTTTTTGATATATTATGTTTGTATGTATGGCTAGAATGAGTGATTTTGACTGTATAAAAACTAATTTGGTGTTGTTATTAATAGATAAACGAGTATGTCCCTTAGTGTTATATACCTATGCCTAGCCTTTATTATACTTTTTAATCCATCCATAATATGATGCTGAGTTTGACTTTAAGGAACGTAATCTTAGGAGTCTTTTTTTTAACAGATGCCGCTTATTGTTAGCCACATACCTGTCCACTTTTGTCCATTTCGTTGTTGGTGAGCTTGACCTTTTCGAAGGAGACGACCTGCTTGCGCAGCTGGTCGCCGGAGTAGGGCGAGTCGGGGTGCGGGTAGAGGCGCGCGGGCGCGGGCGGGTCGGCCTTCCCGGCCACGAGCCACGAGGAGCGGTGGTACGCGTAGCGGTACCGCTTGCCGTCCACCGGCACCACGTCCAGCAGCACGGCGTAGCGCGCCTCCGCACGGCACCCCGTGAACGACACGCGCACCGTCGGAAACATCCGCCTGTAACAATGTTTATGTACAAAATTAATAAAAGATATACCTACCTCTCAACTCACAAATTGCAAGCCACGTTCGACCCTGGGAAGTTCAAATTATACAAGTCGCAATAACTCCAGAAATAATACTTATAATAATTTAAACAGCAAATTTAAAAACCCAAAATGCAACTTCAATTAAAATTCAACCCGTAATCGTTTAACGCGGCGCATATTAACGTTATTGCGACAAATTATAACGGCATAAAACATAAAAATTTCGACTATAAATTCCCGGCTCCCAACAAAACGGACCTCGCCGCGCTAATGACCTCATAAGGACCGACCGAAAACCAAATTAGACATTAAGAATACAAAAAGCCCGAAAGTGCTTTACGAGACCAAAACACATGCTCGCAATAAAAAAAGATAATTAATGCATCTACACAAAAACTGCCTAAGATCCGGCCACGGACGGTGACTTGTATAATTACGGGGTATAACGCGAACTAGGAAATCAAACAAATATGATGTATTCGATTTTAATTCACCCTTAAATGGGCTGAAGCGCTTCCTGCCGGCCGGGGTCGATAACATCTCGCCGCTGCTTATTTACGACGGAGCCCGTTCCTTTATTATATTTTAAATAATAAACGGCACTTTTGTTAGTTGCAGGCCCAAAGAAGCGGAGCTTGTCAGAAATGATAACCGTCAAGCGATTTGTTCGGCGCCCGCGCAGATACACTGCCACAGATCCATCAAACATGTCCAACGAGTAAGGCCATCGGAATGTATTTATTGAATTCCTTCAACGCGAGTAATAAAACCTACGAGTGAAAGATAGAATTATTAGCATCCATAAAATACCAACGCGATGTCATCCCTATAAGAAAGTATGATAATAATAAATAGGAGAGACGTATAAAATTCTCGGAGGCTGAGTCTCGTCGATAAAACAGGCATATTGAGGGTCCGTAAGCACTAGTCATAAATAAATCGTATTAAGGTATGTTTTGAATGGTTCCGTATCGGTGCGGGATCTCCGGGGCCCGACAATAAGTCCGTAAATGTCAACCTCGTTTATGAGCGCGTCGTTAAGGCGCGTGCGTCGCAGCCACCCACCGCGCCCGCGCCCGCGCACCGTAATGAGTCGCATCCATCACGGATAACCATCACAATACCAATGGTTATTCTCTTACCCGGCTAAGGTGAAAACCAACCACGCTAACCCGACACGTAGGTGCGTAAGGATCGCACGACGGTCCGTCTCCATGTGGTTGGTTTGCGTAAAACTAAGCTGTACTAGGGATAAAACACAATGAAAATCGAACGATGTTTAAGAGAATAATCCTCTTACACCGCGACTTTCAGCCAGCAAGCACCATCGCATCTCTGTGCGACTAGTTAAGACAACTGGCAGTCAATGCCGAGTCAGGGGGTAATTCTCTCAACACAGCGCTGCGTCGATCGCAAAGATGAAGTTATACCCGGCAAGTTTAAGAAGTCCCATCGGAGCGTACAAAACACATTTTAGCGCATGCCTTCCCAATAAGGCAGCTTTATACGACACTGAATTCGACTCACCTGCCCGCTGCCTAATTGAGAAGGCACGCGCTAAAATGTGTTTTGTACGCTCCGACGGGACTTCTTAATCTTTCCGGATAAAACTACGCCTTTGAGATCGACGCAGCGCTGTGTTGAGAGAATCACCCCCCTGAAGTTACCGACGTTGACCCTCGACATCTGCATAGAGTTTGTTTAGCGACCTTTTACTCGGTACGGTTATTAATTAAGAAACCAATAAAAGTGCACACAGTAATTGAAATGCTTAACCTATAACGATGCATTTTCAAAAGAATCACTATGAGCATTAATTTCAATGAGCGTTTGTTGGTAGAACAAAGGTAACAATTGCGATATTAAAGTGGCATTTCACGAGTAATAAAGCTGGTAGGACGCGGCCGGTCCGTATTTACATAATTCATTAATAAACGTCGGTTCGCGATGCCCTCGGATAAGCTTAACAAATACCGAATATCTACACTCGGTGCAGAACAGAGCCAACGCGAACTTTGAAATATTACAGCCACACCGTTACTTTACATTGTAAACGCGTATGGATGACTTGAAACATTAGCGAGCGAGGTCGGATGTTGAAAGTCCTCGTCGAGACAACGTCAAATTGCTTATTAAAAATGATTTACAGCTAAATAAACACAAAATACTTAGAGCAACAAAACGTCAAATCGTTGAAGTCGTTGAATACGAGACTTCACATGTATATTATGTTCTCAAACTTGAAGCATTGCTCATTATCTTTTCAAGTATTAAATTACTTGAAAAAGCATTGTCTTCTTGAAATTAAAGTCTCGAGGCTACGGGGGAACGCTAGGTATTTGTAGGGAGGGTTCTGAAACATTATTAGCACAAATATTTGCCTGCGGTTCACCGCAGTTTCGCGACAGAGGCTCGCTTGGAAAGAGGGCAGTTTGGGCGGGACCTGCGATTACCAACAACCACTTCCGGAGACAGGCGCGAAACATCGTCTCTTTGTGACCCTTTTTTATAACGATTTCATTTTATGTTCTAATGATATTATGCATATTAAGATATTTAGACAATAAATGTAGAACAAACATAAATAGTTTTGATTTAAAAGATATCTTTGAAATTTTAAAAAGAAAAAAATCGGGCGCAAGTTCACTAATTGTATAAAAATTAAATCTCAAAAAAGGGATACAATTAATAAATTTCTTTTTTTCATAGTCTTGTTTTTATTCAAAATCTTATCAAATTTTAATAACTTTTTTTTTTAATGTTCGCGTTCCATAAACTGTATTTACTTATTTTTGTTTCTCTATTAAATCATGAAGTAATGTGTAAGTAATTCTAGCATTACACATTATAGGTAGGTATATAAGTATACGGGGACTTCGTAAGGATTCGTTTTCCGATATTTCCTGCTTTATTCCCGTATTACTCGAAGAGGTTGGATTTAAACCTGGGGCTCTATTCTACACGGTAAAATTATATTGCTTCCGACACGTTATCGTATTGTCACGTAACGTTAGCGTTTACTTGACAGTAATGGCGGCAGAGTTAAAAACAATACGATAACTTGTCAATGGTTTACCGAGTAGAAAACAGCAGCTCGAACCCCTCTTGTTCTTTTTTTATGAAAATGGTACCGTTGTTATTATGAATACTTAAACAGTTTTAACCTCCTCATAGTACTCTAAACGTAAATAACTCCTTGATGTAGTATAATCTATTTATGGAATAATTGATCTGTATTTATAAAATAGTAATGAGTTTTTGTGATCCGTTGAGTTGATGCGACCGCGCATTGCGTGCGCGCACCCAGCGACTCCATTATGTATCGCAAAGTTTTAAAATATGCCCAGTTTTTATAACAATTATGAACCGACCCGACTAAACAGCTGTAATAATTGCTATCCAATAATTTTAAATAATATAAAAGCGGGGACAAATTCAAGGAATTCATCAATTTGCTTAATATGGGCAGGGTTCTACTCGTATATGTTAGAGCGTGCAAAGAAGTTTTATGACATTATCAATCATGCTGTAATAACTAGTGTTTAACGTCGGCGGTCACGGCGTCGATCGAGGCGTGGCCTTTGTCAAGTGATCAGTGGCCATGTTCGTATTAAGCTCCTATTCTGGCTCTTTTTCTGTGACCGGCTCAAGTGTATGAGCCAAAGACGTAAAAAAATCTCATACCAAGAATATAATAATAATTCATCAGTCAGATTTCATCAAAATAAACATTATAAAAACTAAGAATGATTTTACATATTCAGATTAAATCTTAATTTTTTATACAGGAGAATAAAACTGTTAGTCGACATTTGAAGAACACCCACGGGCCTGACACATCAACCGCAAGGCAATAAAAATAAATCCGTGACCGTTCCTGCCAAATACTTAACACCTTGAAAACGGCAAAAAACCGATTCGTCATGAGGGCTGACAGACCATCTTCCTATCCCAATTTTGTGCCCATGTTGTTCTGTGATATTCTGTGGTGATATTTCATCCTTACTTGCATAACTAATAGGCATTACTGAAAAATTTGTTCTTCGCGACAAATTAGAAAATAATATTGACGTGACTTTAGCACCGAGAATAAAGAGTAAGTTGAACAGGATGCAAATGCAGAGTATACAAAGGTAAGGATGAGTTTTTTGATTGGCTTTTTGGTCGACTGTTAGAGAATGCCATCAGGCATTAGGTCCGCTATTTGTACTTGTTTCATTAAATAAATAAATAAAATTAATTCATTAATTGCAAAGACTTTAATGCATGAACTGTTGTCTGGCATAGATGCTGCTCGTATAATAAACTATTTATTGGTTTACAAGTTCTGAAACGAAAAATATTTCCTAACAACGTAAAGTTTGTTTAAAATACGAGCTTGGCAATCGATAACTAGCACAGTTTAATATAATAGACACGAGTGCACTCACCACAGGCACCTACGTCTAATTGTAACAATTAAATATGACCTTCTAATGAGCCTTTTATGGTTAATTTTACATCGCAGTCTATACAGGGCGCTGTCATTATGTTATTGGCGCGTACACTGACATTAGCATATTTATATGTAAACGCGCCTAAAGGTGTTAAGTTGTGAATATGAAAAAGCGACATCGAGAACTGGAATACACGAGCAGTGTGATTAACTATTAGAGTATTCGCGAGGCAGAATTAGTGTCGCGTGCGGCGTGTCAGCTGTCTGTCACGCGTCTCGTTACGTCGGCACGCGGCGCGCGACGCGGTGCGACGCGGCTCATCTCCAAACAAATATCCTGTTACACCATCCGCTCGTGTAAACGATCAAACAATCCACCCACGTACCAACGAAACATAAACGAGCCCGGCTACAACACTGCTCGCCAGTCAACCGAAAGTTACAAGAACCCGCGAAACTCCTGTGCGACACCCCGTGCGCCGCGAACTGTCATCTGTCAGACCGCCATTTTAATTCCTCTGTAAATTATACAAATTGACACTTGATGTGTTTTGTCGTCTCCCGGGTAATCGTGCGAAATGGAACTTTTCATTTTATTACTTTTGTCAAGTGGAGGAGGGTTCTCAGGCGCTATCTTGTCGCTCAATCTCATTTTGTATTTTCGTTTTGTTAGCTACCGAGAGCCGGATTTTATTTTAAAAGGTGTCGAGTACATTTGATTTATTTTTAAGGTTTATATGATGGACTTACTAATTTAAATAATAAATATACGGAGCCTTCATCAGCGAAATTTCAATTTTACGATGTCGTTATACATGAAAAATAATGGAGACATAAATATTATGAAAAGTGACGTTTAGTTAACGACCTCAACGCAATGTGTGTAAAGTAGCTGCTCCGCGGGGCGCCGCGCGCCGCGCCACGAAAACGCTTTGCTAATTAAAAAACCTTCTTTGTTTTTGCTTTGAGATTACGCGAGAAGTATTTGGATTCCTGCTGATTTACTAGAAACATTACACTTGGGCCGGTCATTGTTACCTAATTTTTACGCAATGGGTTTTTAAAATTGTCGTGCAGCCCATAACCCAGTAAAATTAATACTTTATACAAAATATATTTGCGGTTAAAGTTCACGGAAAGAGAAAAGTATTTTTATGAACAGTGCGGGACCATCAGTTCCTCTAGCTCACTAAAGTTTGGCAAGTGGCTGAGGGAAGGTAGTCGGAAATGATTTAAGAGTGCACATTAAAGTTTTATGGCGTAGCGGAGCCGACCGCTGGTCGGGCGTTATTTTATTTTATTAACGGCCCCCGAAATAAAAACCCCTTGCGCATCGCAAATGCCCACATAACATAACTTTGGGAGATTAAAGATAAATCAAGCTAACATGCCGAAAAGCGATTGCATTGACCCCTCACGGCAAATTTGCAATTAAATGAGCTCTTCAATTCTGGTTATTATAAACAATAACACCCCTTATAATAATGAAATTATATTTTCTTCTGTACCTATACCGCTATATTATAAGGTATGGCTGACAGAAACATGGCTTTTGCAAGAGTTCTGGGAGAGGTATGTTGCTTCAGAAACCCTATTGTAATTGAGGTTAAAACTATAGCTTCTTAATGTAATTGTTCCAGCTCTTTCAAGTGTGTCAGTTAATTCGTTAGGCTTATCAAATGAGCATCAATTTTTTAATATTTCGCTTTCCTGTACAATTAGTCCGATCGCGTGCGAGTGCAATGCCGATGAAGGCCTGTAATTTCGCTAAGCACAAAAATTGCACACGACTGAAGCATGATTAGTCTTTTTCTGGCGCGGGACGAGCCAGCAACGGCCTCATATAATGTTAATTAATATCAAGAAGCAATTATAACGCAGTTAACAATAACAAGGTGCTCTTAATTACTATCGCCTGAATCTGACGATGATGGGTTTACGACACTTCCGGCGGCTCCAAACTTGCCATAAACTTAACTGCCCGCTGTTGTCCGAGTGCACCATTTGCCATCGTAAATTCAAGTGGTTTTGTTCATATTCGATTTTAGGAGTTATGTAAAAAAGCGATCTTACAAGAATACATCGTAAAAACGTAAAGTTTAGCATGCCCACTATTTACACCGCACGTTATCTTTTAGAAAGGACATTAATAGGGATAGAAACCGAAATGTGGAATATTGCGTGCGTTGAGGGGCGGCGAGGATTACCGCCGAGCGTTGTCTCCGTATCGTACCATGTAATACGAATACGACACGTGGCTGAGAGATGTCTCCGAATATCTACCATAGACGCGACAGTAACGTTTTATTCGAGCAGCAATGAACAAGTAAAATCCTATGGTGATGTCTAACACACTTATAATTATAACTTCACTTATCAGTATCACAAGCTAACTCAACTATCATGTACCACTTATAGTCATCAACTATATTTGACATTTGGCATGCTTATGCAATTTCTAATACAATCATGGATCATGGTACTTCTAGAACAGGCGGCAAAAAAAGTGTATTATTAATTAGTATAGTATTTACAATGTCGAAGATTTAGGTAACCATTCGATAATAACTTTAACTGTGCATTCAGCATACTGACAAATACCTCCGTAATTCAAACATTGAGACCACTATCCAGCGTATCGACGCTACGCTCGCTTGCACGATCGACATGCATTTATAACACATAAAAACCTGAAATCAAACGACTATGTGGGAAGCTGGTAAAAAATAATCTCCATTTTTATCACGCGATATAAGGCAACGATTGTCGAAGGCTCGGTAAATCATCGACTGATATACAATTAAACCATTTCTCATGCTCACGATGGATTTGCGTGTCACGCTGTATGTAGATATCCCTGTTCCGTGCATCTGCGGTGAGGTGCGATTTCTAGGCAATTATTAATTGATAGGAGACAGGTTGCGTATCAAATGCAACAATAAACGGTTCAAACGTGCTCCCGCGATACGGTTAGAAATCTAAGGTGCCTGAGTCATTCAGGTAGATCCTAAAAAATATCTAAGCTTGTTAACATCTGTCAATATACATGTTAGTTGTTTATGTTATCTGGAAGGATAAATTGCTTACTGGCCAACTAAATGGCTCTGAAGCCAATTGACATTTGCTATCTTGAGATTACACTTTTAGCGCCAAACCTAATATGTGGGATGCTTTATCCCCACACCGTTAGACAACAGTGTAAATAAATCCCGATGATTTACGGCAGTTTGAGTTATACCGTCAAAAAGCATTCTGGTCCAACACATGGGAGAGTAGTTTGTGAATGTCATCTGTTTTTTACAATGCGAGGTGTAAATTATTCGCGGCAGCATGGGTTTTGTTTTAGCTGTCCGCGAAGAACACGCGCGACTTCCGCCGCTATACGTGATAGGTCTCCCTTCACCGCTTCAATTAAGGCTACATGCTACAAAAACATTGTCCAGAGTAATAGGAACCTAGCGGCTAACTATTCTAACCAAACATTAGCACATAATTTTCAACATGTTCACTGAACTGATAATATAAATAATGACTAGAAGCAATCAAGTTACAAATACGCTACGTTCTAGCGGAAAGCCTGAGTAAAATATAATATAATAACAAAAAAGTTACAGTAAAAGTAAAACTAAAATAACATTTACTTTTAGAGGAAGTCATTTTCAACATGAATAGTCTGGGTTAGGCGGGTTGTATATTCTGTCATTACCCGGTGTTCATTATAATCGGCGTAAACATCTCGCCGGCGAGATTACTCCGCTGTAATTAACTGTTTTACACGCTCCTAATGGCTTCATTTTGCTAATGACCGTCTCATCTCGTCCTTTTGCTCCTATCTGCAGACCGAACCCTCCTCTGTACTCGGAATATCAAGTTAATTTTTACTCTCATTCCAAGTTTTCAAATTATAAAGTGTTATAATTATAGAAAGGCTGCAATTTCGGTTTATAGGATTTAATCTCAAAGGTTTCCAATATTGTTTAAGTTAACTCTTTATTTAGAATGGTTGTGATTCATAACTCATCGGCATCCAATAAAGATCCCATTTGTGTCGAATGTGCAGTAAAAAGCAAGCCGTTGCTGTCGGCGGGACTGCAATTATCGCATCAACGTAACATAATGGCGTCGGAGATATCGCGCACAATTATTACTGCATTAGCCGCGGAGCGGCAGCGTGGTCGTTGCCGACCTAGGTGCGGCTGGGCTGCCGTGCTGGGTCTTATTACCTGGATCACTGAGACTAACTCTTGCAGGAGCTGAGAGGGCGCCTGAACCGACAGCGTGGTAGGGTAGCTGCGATGGTGCCCGTTCGGCGAAGCGGGCACAGTGCTAGAGCCATCGACAAATTGCTACTTGCGGACGACGATCGCAGCACGTTAATCAACGTGTGACAAGCCGACCCACACCGTGCTGTTTGACGGGCTTACTCGCAATTACCGCCTCGTTTTATGCCAATGTCCGTTTCACTTACCGTTCTGACATGGATATAAAATTTCTCTAGAATCTAACTTTATAATTATATTTCTCATAAATTTCAAATGTTTATACCTCATTTGGGAGTTTTTAATTTAACGATGTGCGTTTTGATGTTATGTTAAAGGGATCCAGTTAGCGTCGCATTCTTACCATGTCGTAACGAGTTCGCGCTCGGTGGGTTTTATTGCAGCAGCGGCCGCGGCGCCTGCGCTCACTGCAACTCTACTAAATTTATATCCTCCGCTAATTTGTGCATACAATTACTATACCTTATTAGGAAATGTTTATATTTTGCTTAGTCTCATACTCAATTATCTTTTGATACAGTGAAATGCTACCAATAGCAAACATTTTATTTTTCTACTAATTATATCGTCCCCTTACTTCTAGAACCGACTAAAGTACCTTTTAGGCAAAACCAAGTTACGAATACCGTTAGAAAGTACTTTCCGATGTCTACGTGTTGTCAAAACCCGTTTTTTAATATGATGCTCCGTTCATGAGTTAGCCTCTAGCTTAAAGTAGTTTAACGGCGATTTTTTTAATATTGAACAAGCAAAAGCTACTAAATGGCTGTTATAATCGATATTTTTAAATTTTTAAGAAGAAAAACAATTTGTCCTCATTAAAGCGGTGTTAGCAGGTTTCATGTTTTAATAAAAATACAATTTAGTTACTCCAATAAGATACTAAACATGTGTAGTAGTTTTTTGGTGTTAACCATAATTTATAAACGTTCATTTTGCCATCTACAAAAACATTCAAACCAATCGATAATATGTTTTTCCACTTCGTAATTACTCAGCACGTAAGAATATAAATCAGCAAAAATATCTAAAATATATTATAACATGTTTTGCTTGCATCGTTTTTTCTTTCGACGGTAGAATCTGATTCAGCCAAAACCGCTTAACGTGCGCGTACGCGCTTCACGCTGTGCTCCTTAGTGAGGCTCTCACCGCTTAGGCGCTTAGTCGCGTCTCACGTGTTTGGAAGTGTCGACGTCGATTGCGTGCACGCATATAATTATTTACGAAATAACAGTGATGACGAGCGTGGAAGAATGAATTCCCGTATAAAAAAACTTTTAAACCTGGTGCTTGGGAACGGTTCGAATAAAGGTAAGTCGAAATGACTGTTTCTATTAATTATTTTAAAATTGATAGGTTAGGTAATCACTAGAACAATATTAAAGGTTTTCCTAATGTTAATGTTACTAAAATCTCGCTGAATAAGGCGAACTATTTTAGACAATGTCATTTAAGACAACGAATTTGCATTTTAATTAAGTACCTACGGCAAATCGGAATTGACCCCAACATACCTAAACAAAAAAGTTTTCGTTATAGATGATGACATTGATGACAACAAGCTATCTTCTGGTGTCGATGATTCGCTAAGTCACGGACAAATTAACCATGGAAGTCGAATATGGAAACGAATTAGGTAGGTATTACAACTACCTACTCAACAGTTTGCCGTGGATTGTAACGCGTTCCTACCTACATACTTACTAGGTAATAGGTATGCCACTTAACAAAATTAAATACTATTTCAATTTCAAATATTAGTATTTGATTTGCGTATTATCTTAGTTTCATATTAGGTAGGTATACAAAATAATTTTGAGTAGGTACCTAGGCAAGGTCATCGTTGTCGCAATATTTCCGGTCTTGATTGACTGATTAAAAAAATCTTAAAAGGCGATTTTAACGTACTTTTCGTTGTCGGATAGATTTGAAAATTTGCATGCTAACGTGATTCCGATGACTTTATAATAATATGGTACCGTCGAGCTGGTATGATGATCGAGACGGAAGGTGGCCATAAGAGCTCCTCAACGGGTTATAGTAGGTCCATAGAATTTGGACTCGTTGGAGTCATCTTTTAATAGTGAGTTTGTCATCAGTGGTACAAGTACAGTCGGCAAGAATAAGTGTGTCACAAAAATGAAATTTTTAGGAAGAACTAGTCATGTATGTACCTATTTATGTATTAAAACTATTTATGGCACTAAATGAAAATAGAAAATACAATGTGTACAGAATAGGGATGTACCTAGTTGGTTACTAAGTTCTGTTACTCGATTTGCAAACTCTTTTCTTGCGTTAAAACAAATGCTACCGAAAAAATAAAAAAATACATAATATGGCGGGTTGTCAGTTATAATTTTATAGCACACACAACACTTATCTCGTTGTATTTATAATGGATTGGGGTCTAAAAGAAAATCGTGTCGCTGTAATTGCATTGCACAAATGCGGGCATCCGCCAAACGTGATTTTGAAGTTGCTTCAAAATCTGAAAATCAACAAACAATTCGTTTATCATACCATTAATAGGTACAATAGTACCCTGAGCTTTGATGACCGCAAGAGGTCTGGAAGACCACGCACCGTTCGGACCCCAGCTCTAATAAAGGCAGTGAAGGCAAGAATCGCAAGAAACCCCGTCCGGAAGCAAAAGTTGTTGGCAATTCAGATGTCTGTGAAGAGAAGCTCCCTTAAAAAAGTTATCAATCAAGACCTTGGACTACACGCTTATCGTAGACGAAAAGGTCATTTGCTTAATGGACGATTGAAGACTATGAGGCTGAATAAGTACGCACAAAATGGCCACCGAAATATATTATTTACAGACGAAAAAATGTTTACCATTGAAGAATGTTGTAACCGCCAGAATGACAGAGTATATGCAAAAAAATAATAAGTAAAATTTAATTAATAAATAAAAGTAATGTTCCGAGAGTGCAACGAGGCCATCATCCCTCTTATGTCATAATTTGGTTAGGTGTGTCATACTCAGGGTTAACACAGGTCCATTTCTGTGAAAAAGGTGTCAAAACTGGGGCTAAAGTTTACCAGGAAACCGTTCTGGAACCAATAGTGAAGTCTTTAAGCCACTCTCTATTTCAAAACCAGCCCTGGGTCTTTCAACAAGACTCAGTCCCTGCACATAAGGCAAAAACAACTCAAGCCTGGTTTCGAAGCAACAAAATTGACTTCATTGCCCACGAAGACTGGCCCACCTCCAGCCCGGACCCCCTGGATTATGCTATATGGCAGGTTATTGAGGAGAAAGCCTGTGCTAAACCCCACACAAATCTTGACTCCCTCAAGCGGGCCATAGTCAAGACAGTGACGGAATTAGATATGACAACCGTGCGTGCCGCTATTGATGACTGGCCTCGTCGTCTGAAGGCCTGTGTTCAGGCCCAAGGAGGCCATTTTGAATGAAATTGACAAATGTAAATCCTGATTGTGTGTACTTCATTTTATATATAATTTATTTAACTTTCGTTAGTATATTTTATATAGATAAGGATTATTACAGTAACATAACTTAGTAACCAACTAGGTAATGTAAGTACACAACTTAAAGCTAGTATTATGTTTCAGATAACTGCAATCCAGATTTGTTAAACGAGTCATAATTTATAATATATTATCGTCACGACACGTCTTTATTACTAGAGATATAAGAGCGTGCCAGATATTATTGCGCCTAATGCACGATAATATTATAATTGCTGGTGACTGTACATAACTCAAAGCCAGTGTTATTTGTTTCAGATAACTGCAATCCAGAGCTGTTAAACGAGGTTGAGAACGGTTTTACAGACGAAATTTGACAGATTCTCGAGGAATTCGTAGTTTCTACATTGAAACAACTCTACACCAATCCCCTGCGTAAGCGTAGCTAAAAAGAGGGACCTTATTAAGTCTCTGTGATAAGGGCATTATACCAGAGGAGTACCACGGCTGGTTCAAGGCACTCGCCTGCGAGAACGACATGGTAGATCGGGCGCCAGACGTGGCCGCAGCCGACACGAGCAGTGGCAAAGAATAAATTGATCTACTGTTCCCTAATTTTTATAACCCTAATAAACTATTTTTGGAACCTATGTGACGTTTATTTTAGTTTTAACTATAAACTTCTCCAGTCAACACCAATGTTTGTCTCAATGTGGTTTTTTATCTAGTAAACGCCTTATTAGTAAACATAATTCGATGAAATTTTGTAAACGAATAGGCTAAAGTCTTGAGTAATGCAAACGTTACAAAACATAACGCTATACCTTGTAGGGGCGGGGCAGTTGGTAAAGTTAGTTACATGACAAGACATACTAGGAACATATTAGCATTTTAAGTGCACTTAATTCTGAAATATCAAATTTTCTGCAGCTAAAACCAACTAACTGACTCGTGACTATAATATAAACTAAGATAACTGCATAATTAATCACAATTCCCAATATTTTTCTAGTACAAAGTGTAATTCATATAAGTAAGAAATTTTAACTTTTAATGAATACTCCCTGAGCCTGTTAGTTTAAAAGATACGATTAAATTGACTCTACAGCAAAAACCACTTATCTGCATCACCTTTTTTACTAAACCCTCAATTTAACCCATTTGTTTTAAGAATATAGTAATTTGTCACGTACAGATTTGATTACTAATAACCTCTCGTAATAAAATCTCAAATATCATTTACTAAGAATTCGGTTTAACTAGAAATTTAAACACTCAAACCTTTAAATTCGTTTTTCTCAAAACTATACTTCATGCAGTTAGTCGGTTCTAGAAGTAAGGGGACGATATATTCGTGCAGCCAAACCAGTCTCAAAATATGACTTTATTACGGATTGATACCAGTGAAAGGCAGACAAAGTGATCACAATTACTCTTTTTTTGTTGAAGGCATTAATTACAATATTATAGATAAAGTGCTCAGTGGCGGGGCATTTATTCTGGCCGCATTACACGTTACCACTTAAGAGGCGCATGCGCATATAAGAATCAAGATTGATATCGGCACTTAGCTGAAGTCTGCCGCTGATGTAATTAGCGATGCAGGAGTTCGTCAGGCTAAGCGTCGCGAGCGCAGCGAACTAATTGAAACTGGTGAAAAATTGCGACCACTCACTGCGCTATTTAACACAACTGCCCTGGGCAGCGCCGAGCATCGTGTTTACTTTTAATCGCATAAACATAACTACATCTGTGGCGTAATTCAAATGTGTTTATTGCAAACGAGATCTTGACGGACTGCCCTCGTTATTGTAATGACGGCTCGTAAAGTTACATTTTTAGGAACAAAAAACAGATCCGTGGAAGATAGGTCAATTTATCAAAAGTATGACGATGATATCGCTTCACTTCAAACGTATGTGTTAAACAGTGCACATTATCTCTGTTGTTTTTCCTCTTAATGATGTTGAGTGTGAAAGCATTGGAGCGTGGTAAAGTATTGTTTGCATGTTTGCATCTATAATATTCATATTAGCGCACCATCCCCCCGTGTTACTGTATAAATATTGAACATTAAAATTTGTAGTTTTTTGATCCAGTATAGCATGATTAATTATATATAACCAAACCTAAATATGGGCCTTTTTGCATGAAATAAAGTTATTATATTCAATTCATACATACACAAAACAAAAATATCCCCATATTATGTAGACATTTTGGAATATACTGCGTTGCGATACAATGCAAAACATCAAAATAATGTGGGGATATTTTTGATCCTTATATACTTAGACATTTTTGATGTGTGTATATTAAAATCAAGTAACTAGGTAGTCGGCCTTAGTTCGGCGGTAGTAACTTGTTGCTATAGGGCATTTTCAAAATAAAGTGTACCCTAGTTAAAGAAAATTAAGAAACATTAACTTTTGACAGTTTTGTGACTAAATTAGCCATATAAATGCATGTAATTTTTTGTCCGACTGGTTGTGAAAATAACAATCGGCCTTGAGTATTTTAATAAACTAGTTCTGCGTTGAATTAATGTCCTTAGCTGTAAATTTGCTTCATTTCTTTATATTATATCAGGGGCTCGTTATACATAGCAAAAATTAAAACCTTTTAACATTCATACTAAAATCTAAATTTATAAGTCATGATTTACGACTTTCTATTGTATAAATATTGCACCTGAACATTTAAAGCATTTTGCAGGTTTTTCAAATCGATAATCTGCTGAACAAACATACGAACAATCGAGCGTGTCGTGGCTCGCCCAGCGCGACAGGGCGGTCGCTAGCTCGAGCCATTACGGATGATCGATGGCCGCCAACGCCAACCGATACCCGACAAATTGACAAGTTACTTTCTCAAACACTTATCTAAACCGCACGTGAAGTAAGAAAACCACTCTACGGCTACATTTATAAAGCTCGAGTTTCGTGTTACTATATCAGAGAGATACGAGTTTGAGAAAGTAACCAGTCGAAATTTCATTTACACTGAACGTCGTGTTACCTTAACTGATAAAGTGATTTATATCGACAAATACTAATATACCCGTGTTATTATAGATTAATTTAATATTTATAATTGATCTTATTGTCAGGTCAGAGAAGTTTATTAGTAGGTATAATAACGTTAACAACAGTATTTGTTTTTCAAAGAAAAGCATTTAAGTAACAAATATAACAGAAAGCAAGTTTTAAAAACCCAACTGCACGTTTCGATTATGTCGTCTATGTATGTTAATCTTAGTTACATACCATTTAAATACTCTTTACTCCACCATTTTGTTTTATTTTTAAATTTAAGTAGGTAGGTACCCAGTGACACTCGCGATGTTAATAAGACGAATCTACTGAGACCTCATCTTCAAAATCAGTCATGCCGTTTAGGCTATATGAGGTCACAATGGAACGGACATACATACATACCCACAAACATACGCGTGAAAAACATTACCCTCCTTTTGGGCTGACTGATCAAGTAAAAAATCTTATTTCAGCGTTCTTGTACAGGTAATAGTTTTTTTTTTATGTTAAGGAAAAGGCACACGAGCACTCAGGCCACATGATGGTAAGTGGAATCTGAGACCCATAGACATTTGAATTCTCAAGACTATAATCCTAAGACCTCAAATGCGTTGCCAACCCTGAGGACTAAGATGGAATGCCTCTATGCTAGTAATTTCTCTTATCCCCACACCGGAACACAACAATGCGAACACTGTTGCTTGGCGCGTGGTTAATGGATTAGATGGTGGTAGCGATCCGGACGGACGCTGCTCTGGACCCTGATAGATGTGTATTTGTAAAGATTTATGTAATTTAATTTTGATAGAAATGCGGTATATATAAAAAACCAGTAGTTAAAACTCTTTGAGAGAAGACTACATGTGCTACGCATAAGATTGCTTCACAGTTGTAAATACCTAGAATGTAACAACTATTTATGATTTCCGCCACTAAACACGCAATGCCTGAATAGTTCTGTTCACCATTCCGACATTATTATGGTTGCATTTTACTCGATTGTTAAGTTAGAAACTATTTCCATTGCATTTCTTTCATTGGTACCTATGTCAAATGAAAAACGATATAAACCCAGTATTTGGCACCTAAGTGATGTGCAAGTAAGTGGCCACCTTAAATCAGCCACAATATTGTGACTAAAGTATAAGTATTCTGTCGAGTCTTATTGCTTGTTTCATGAAAACCGATACTGTTTTTACATTTCATTAAACGCAAATAACATTATACAGATCGCCATGAATAGTCAACTGTTTTAATAGCACACTTCGGCGAATCAACACCTCCGTGCCGAATTGCCGTAGGTATAAACAGAACTGCAATAAACGAGCCTACAGTTTTTACTTCGAACAGCGAGTAAATGGAGGAATGGCCGCGTGTGCCAAAACATTTTAGGAAATATTATTCATGCTTGCAGCGGACGTGGTAGACAGGTAGGTTGTGTGGGTAGTTGTATAGTGGTTATGTATGACGGGGGTGGTAAATGCAGTCGGTCGGGGCGCTAACGTGCGGGGCGGGGCGGGGCGGGGGAGCAGACGTCGTCGAGGAGCGTCGGAGGCTGCGCTGCGATCGATGGAGCGCGGACACGCCTCGCGCGACGCAGCCGCGACTCTACCCGCGACGTTCATTGTTCATTCAACCGCTTCTTCCTCATATTGCAATGCAACAATCGTATCTACCTACCATCCAGGACTTAAATTGTAAATCCATCCTACAACCACTAAGCATCATACCCCAAAAGTTCAATGACCAAATGCTGATAAAATTGCTTTCGTGTGGCTTTTTGACAGGGTTTGATGATGAGTTAACAATTAAATTTCATCCTCGTAGTAATTATTTTTAATTCCAACACCTTCCCCTTTCGGGACTTATCCGAACGTAACCTAAAGCCTGTCTCTTTACTAGACAGATAGAAACCGTATCTAATCTATAATACTTTGGGATCGCTAACCCTTTCCGTGTTCGACAAAGAACGTAATTCTTGCGTCAGAGAATCAATCAACGCCTGCGCTAGCCCGCGCCTCGTTTAAGCACATGAGCTGTCAGGAGAGGTTCCAAATGCGACGAGCGTGTTAAACGACTGCATTGTGGCCGCTGTCACTGGCGGTGGTCGGTGCCTTTGCCTTGATCGTATCTGGCTTGGACTAGGATACTCGGGGAGAGGTACCATTCATGGAAAATATATTTAAAGACAAACTAATATTCTATAATCTTGAGCATTTCAACTTTCTATTTCACTTATGTTCGGTGTACACTAAGGCCCGCTTGCACGTAAATATTAACCCTAGGTTAACATGCAGGTAAATTGTTAAAATTTACAGTTCCTATATGAATCTGACATTCTTTCATAATTTAACCTGGCGTTAACCTAGGGTTACATTCAAGTGAAAGCGGGCGGGCCTAGTTGTTAATTTAAACTATCTTTTGCGACATTTATAACATAATAACTAATTATTTTTAAACATGGGTAACTCTTTAAAATTAAAATTAGGTTGAAGTCACAAAAAATGTAGTAAATGTTAACTTAGTTCCTCTATTTATAAGCATTACTCTCAATACATTCATACTCATGTTAATGCGCTTGATGATATGCTACTGCAGGCATTTAAAAGTAAAGCCAAAGAATTGTGTAATAGGTTTGCCCAAGATTTCGAAAACAATGTAAAGAAGGTTCTGAACACATGTAGTGACCCCCTGCTTGACGAGAAATCATATACCAATACTCCAACTTTAGCTCTTAAACTCAACAAAATTCAAGAAAATGACATGTACAAAATAATTAATAATATGAATGAAAATAAAAGTGCAGGCTACGATGGAATAAGAGCTAAAGATATTAAATACATAACTAAAGAAATAACCCCAGTGCTCACACACCTATTAAATCAATGTATAGAATTCTCGACTTACCCAGACAAACTGAAAATAGGGTTAATTCGGCCAATATTTAAGAAAGGTAGCCGTACTGACACTAATAATTATAGGCCCATCACATTGTTACCGACTGTAGATAAAATAATTGAAAAATACTTGGGTAAAACGGTTAATGATTTCTTGTCAAGCAACGGAATCATTCATGGCAGACAATTTGGATTTCAGAAAAATAAAAACACCTCTCAATTATTAGCTTATTTCGCAGATGAGGTCAACAACCATTTGAACGAAAGGGAGCATGTTTTATTGGTGCTGGTGGATTTTAGCAAGGCATTTGACACTCTTAATCATCAAACTCTTTACAACAGGCTTTGGCAGAGTGGTATACAGGGGCCGGCCCTAAGTTTATTTAAGAACTATCACATGAATAGGTATAACATGGTCAGCATTGCTGGAGAGCAAGGTGAGATCTCGCAGGCCCTCCAAGGGACAGCACAAGGATCAATAATCGGTCCGACCGAATACCTAATTTATGTGAATGACATGTGCAACGTATTTGCCCACGCCTCGGTATACCAGTTTGCCGATGACACTTGTCTCATAATAGCAAATAAAGATTTGAAAGCTGCGGAAAAACTGATGCAGTGTGAATTTGATGTGCTATGTAGGTGGGCGCATGATGCTGGCCTATCACTTAACTACCAAAAAACTAAATTAATGCATTTGCACTCACCATATGTTAAATCTAACACAGTTCCTAAAGTTACGGCCCACGAGCACTCGTGCTTGCATGCTCATCATTCACACTGCAGATGTGAGCCACTAGAACTAGTAAAGCATCATACCTATCTTGGACTACATATAGACAGCAATTTTAACTGGGGCACCCATATTGACCATGTGTGTAAAAAATTAAGAGCAATTTTGTGTAATCTTAGCATACTTAAACAAACAATGCCTTACAACGTACTACGCCTGCTATACATGTCATTAGCAGATTCTATAATAGGCTATGGAATTTCATGTTACGGAAGAACTTATAAAACGTATCTGCAGCGCATCTGCAGTATTCAAATAAGACTGTTAAAAGCGATTGTTCCTCTAAAAGTCAAATACCAACATAGACACAACTATGACAGTCTATTTGAATACTGTAGAGTGCTGAGTGTGTTCGATAAGGTGAAGCTAGCTATGGTACTAGAATACAGAGATGCTATGGGGGAATTAGTTAAATATAGAAGATCTGATAATCTACGAAATCTAAAAGAAGGAAAGTCATTTATCACTCCAAGAAGTAATAACCTATACGGGTCTAGAATTTGGTCAAATCTCCTACCTCATATTTTGAATAGTTTCCCTAAACATGTATTAGAACGCATGGAAGCTAAACCTGGGTCTACCAAAAATATAGTTAAAAGATTTCTTATGTCTTGTAATTAATTCTAATTAATTCTTATAAATAGCGTCCTCACTAACTTAGCCAAATAATCTTAAATAGATAAAGATTTAGGCTAAGTATAAAATTGTAAACCCAACACAAATTTTGAAATAAACAGATTTTATTATTATTATTATTATTATGTTTGAAACGTTTATTTCGAAATAGTATCGAAAGACTTAATCGTTTTAAAAATAAAATGAAATGTTAAAAATGTCTTGCCGCTACATCAAGTCTTGTCAAAACGGTTAGCTAAGCGCGAGATTAGGCGACGACTACAAAACGAGCGACACGCCGCGGCTGAGACGCGGCACTCCCGCACTCCGCGAGCAATAAACCACTCTCGGCACGTTTAAATAAGGCCGGACACAACACGGCACGACTCACCGAGATTAAGATTTGTAAGCGTCGAACCAATTGAATTCCAGAGGACATAGATCCGTCACCGATAACGCACTTTAGCAGCGTTCGGTGACAACTCACTTATCCGCTTGTAATCCGATGAATCGAAAATATCTATTAATTGGTCGAGTCAATCGATCGCTAAGGGTGCGGTCTCTTCGCTTTTCCGTTTTCCGTCAAATACTAGCTCAACCAGGAGCAAATTTAGAATATACGTACAATCTATTAATCACTTAGACAGCTGCCTCGTAATTTACAATAATAAAATAATAACTACTAATAGTTAAGCAGGTATAATGAGACATCAGACCAAATTACCACGGTTTGTGGAACGCTTACATAAGCGTAAACAATTGCCCGAGGGCCGAATATGAGCATCTAATGTATATTTATGTGAGTCCTGCCTATGTGAGGTTCCAGTCCGGTTGGCAACGAGGGCTGCGCGAGGGAGTGAGCTTGTGTATGTCAGTTAAATGTGTAAATTACAAATCGAGAGCTTATTCCGGCGTTGTGACGCCGTAGATAAGAACGCAACGCGCCGCGCTCGATGTAGACATGCTTCCAGCCTGTAGCGGCGAGAGGTCGGGGGGTCGCAAATGACCTCGGGGCACGCAATATTGAAACATTAAAACTTATCAAGTCCGGAATAGACTTAATTAGGCATACGTTAATTGTTAAATAGTACACGATTACAAGCTAAGGGGCTGTCATTAGCTTCTATTCGACATAAAAAGAGGAGAGGCCTCTCTCTCACCCTTCTAAATCCACCCACTTCCATAAAAGCCATTTTAGCTAGTTTGGTACTGATGATTTATCTACACGTGTTTATTTTTAATCTGCTCAACGTTTTTGGACAGTTAATCTACCCATAAAAATCTCAATAAAAACGGACTATTAAGAACTTATGTAAATATAATAACAGATCTATCATTCGCCAGTCACAAATCGATCAGCCGGCTTCAAACTGATAAGCAGGCAAAAAACGAAACAAAAACGATGTAAGCAAACGGAATCGTATTCGTTTATTGGAGTGCTATTAGCTACTAAGCAGGAGGATTAGGGCGATAGTGTCATGACGTGTTCCGTCGATCGGCTGAGGGACAGCCTGCACCTGTAGCCGCGGTCTAATTCGCCGCTCCGGATGCTAATGAGCCCGTAACCCGACGCTCCACCTGTCCCGATATGAAATTATTTTTATTTATGCAGCCCTCCGGAGATTATGAATATATTGCCGGCTATCGCGCAACATCGGACCGCATATTATGTTACGGCGAGTAACCTATGACAATCCATAACTTACGCAGTGGACGGCCACACGGAATTTCCTCTTGACACCTTCTCCAGTAGCTTTGACAGAAATATGTAGGTTTCAAATTACACAGATTTTTAAAGAAATTTAATGTAACGATATTTCAAATTGACACATGGTAACGGTATATTTTAATGTGCATAAATAGTGACTGTGATTTAATTTTGCCCTGAGTGTAGTCTTTTACTCTTTTTAAATATTCCCGTTATTAGTTAAGTTGCCTAACATGACATAAGAGAAAAAATCCAGATGTACAGTCAATATAAGTAAGTGCCTACCACAGAACAAATACCAGCATTAACTAATGACGCACCATAAATACGCTTCTCTGTTTCTCTGGCAAAATAAATTTACTAGTTCGCATTCATCGATCGTTTACAAATACTCGGAATATTCTCAGCAGAAAGTTATTTCTTAAGGTCATAATGCAAAAAGTTCCGTTAAACCGTAACAACAACAAAACCACAGCAAGAATTGAACGCGATCGCATAGTAAGTAGGCCTATTCCGTCACGTTTATGTTGCGTTCTATGAACAAGTTGAAATTTTGTTGCAGTGGAGTAGTTCGAATCTGTGCTTTGGGTGTTTTCTGTACGCGCGGGAAGGATGGAAGGATCATCAATCAAGCGCCCGCGCCCCGAGCGCTGGCGGCGCCCCGTGACGAATGCCAACGCAAACACCTTTGTTGCCATAACACTCACACAGACATACTTTCCCACACCGACAATTAACAACTAACCCTATATTTTGCTGTCAGCTTTGTCTGTAATTTTCAAATAGTTCTATTCCCAATTACTAAATTACAGAAGGGGGTAACCACGATACAGTGTAGGTTTTTTATATTAGAGTTGTAAACTAAACATTGACTTTATGATTACAGGCAATTTTTTTTATTTTAATAACTTATATGTTTGGTTGCTGTACGCGTAACCCGTACTCCGTCACGGGAGTCTCCAAAGTAAACATTTAAATATGTCATATTATATTGCAAATCTAAATCGCTCGAAACAAGCATGCTAGAACCAGCAAGTGCATTATGAAATGGTATCGCGCGAGCTCATTGACAGTCCTTTGTGGAGGAAGTTGACAAGCCCATTGTCCAATAATTAATAGCTCGGCACCTCGCAGCCGAGCGCTTCCCAGAAGCCACCCGCCGCGATCTTACTATCAAATGAAAACTTAAAATGCTGTAAATAGTTGGATGCCCTTTATCTGGTGTAGCCACACACAGTGCTCACTGAAGCAAAAAACTTTACGCACTTAGAAGTAACTCAAGCGATTACATGTCATGCATAAAGAATTCAAAAGTTCAAGACATATTTGATTAAATGGTGCACACATCGGGTTGGATACTGAACTAAAATGATGATTTGGTTAGGGTGTTCAATAATTTAATACTTATTGTTGTATTTTATTATAGCGAGATCGATTCGTGAATAGGCAGCCTAGCCGTAGGTATATTGACAAGCGACCGAGACCAATTGAATCGGGCACGGTCCAACTCGGGGAATGGAATCGCGCATGTGCAATTAATTGGCATCGCAATCGCAGGCTTATTGATTCGGTAAGGCGATCCGTTTTAATTACCGACATCGCTCATTTGTCGCTGATTGGTTCCCATTATAACCCCATGTAGCTAAGGTTACGCTCGCAAATTTCCGATTAACTACGACTCGTGAATTAAAACGCGAACCTGAAGTAAACTTTAACGACCCTTTTGTCTAAGTAAAATTAAAACGATTGTATTTGAATTGCAAGATGGAGGAAATAATGTATTTATCAATTGTTCTTAATACAATGTTATGATTGGAAAAAAAAATCTACTGAGTAGATAATACGATTACGCCTATTACTCACCAATCGACAGTACCTAATTATAGAGACCAAGCTCTTTTATTAATTTAATGTCCACGAGTCATTAAACGGGAGAACAAAGGCGGTCGTAAAACTACAATATATGTATACCTGCATGACACAACGTGCCTATCTAAGAGTTGCTTAATTCTAAATATTTACGTCAATAAAGTGACAATGTACGCGGAGATACAACCGCGCTTGGTATAATTTTGTATCGTAAAAAGGGTAACAAATATAAAAGTTGGTCGTTGAGCATATGTCGCGGAGAGTGTGCTATTACAGCTAATTGACAGTCGGCACACGAGTTGTGTTTACTGTTGCATTTGTCACTTCCCCTCTGCTAATGATATATTACGCGCCGATACTTGCGGAGGAACCTTTTCAAATAAACAATGATTACCACACATGACATCGGGACGACATGTTGCCTTTGCATTGACTGCAAAAATAGCGCATAGTCTACTATTATTACTTTACAGCTCTCGCAATAAAGCACCAATTTTCGCAATCATACAAAGAGTCGTAATGAGAATTTTAAATTCCGAGAGTGTGGTACATTTCAAATTGCAGGTTTCTGAGTAAACCAATAACGATGGTAAATATCTAAACGGAAGAGCTACATAATAAGTCAACGTTATGTTACAATCAACCAAGTACCCAGTGTTTGTCTACTGCTCGGAGCTCGGAGACGCTCAATATACGCGCGGCGGCGGCGGGGCCCCGGGAGTGTCGACTCGTAAACAAAGTTATCAATAATCACGATTTCGTTAATCGCCCGGGGCAGTCAGCGTTTCCGACAGACTCATAATAAAGATATAATATGCTCTCCCGAGGGTGACGAATCGCTCGTCCGATTAACTCTTAAACGACAAATAGAGGGAGTCCTTCTCTGCACCCTCCCGCTTGGGGGAAAACTAAGCCACGACTTCCGCTAATTATTCGGGGGAGCTCTTTCACGAGTATCGCCGTCCCCCTCACACTCTACAAGCCGATGCACATCTCCGCAAAAACTCTCTGAAAACCAAAAATTTCCCTTCTC
The DNA here is from genome assembly GCA_949316455.1 of Acleris holmiana. Classification (NCBI taxonomy): domain Eukaryota; kingdom Metazoa; phylum Arthropoda; class Insecta; order Lepidoptera; family Tortricidae; genus Acleris; species Acleris holmiana. The sequence continues at coordinate 17,261,132 of OX438763.1, forward strand.
CCGACGGGCGGTCATATTTCTTCCCTCTCACTCCCATTAAACACACCGTAAACGCTTTCCTTTTTTCACGCCCTCGCTCTAATAGAAAGGCAAATTACGAACTTACGGGTGCGGACGGGTGGCGATGTACGAAACCGCCACAACCGTGCTTTGTGCATCCTGCTCGCACCAACCGGCAGCCATATTTACATGCTGTTCGGGAAAACAGGGGTCGACTACGTGAACTTTCACGTCATATGCTCGTACCTACCACGCAAGCCGCTGTAATATACCTAACTGAAAATGTGAAACTTTCCGAATCCTGCTAAAAGGATTTTTCTCGTGCGAGGAAAATTTAGCTTTATTCATTCCGTGCCACGTGACTTGGTTATAAAACAATAATCGTTCGTTGCTTTGAAGATTAAAACGATGTACAAAATGATACAAAGTATTTGGCTACACGTTTTACTTTGAATTATTAATAACACAGCACTATAGTAACGCTACACGGTTTCGTTGTAAAAAAAATATACTTTGTCATGACTAGATCCCGGATCTTTGTGGCATAGACGTCACATAGGGTAATTTGGGGAGTAAATGGAACGGTGTCAATTAATACGGCAACCTAGTCTATTTGTGTTCTATGGTATTCAAATTTAATTATTAGGCATCCACGATATATACAACGTGTAACAAAACAATCCGTAAAAAAGAAATTACAAAAGTAGTGTCAACCCTTATTAAATAACATCAGTTCAGATACAGTATACTAGGGTTGGCACTACTTTCGTAATTTCATTTTTACGGATTATTTTGTAACACGTTGTATTAACTATAAGTTAATTGATTAAGTTATCAACGTTGTCCTCTCGTTAACTGGCAGATAAAAAGATAAAGTAAAAGTAAAAGTAACAGATCAAAAGTTGATCTAAATGACTACGTCTTCTAGCAGAATAGACCCACTTCAAAAAGGAAAAGCTTCTTTCCACTTCGACAGATGTCATTGGTGCATATTTGAAAAGCTTGCGGTTATCAAAGCCGGATTTGTTACGGTTGCTTGGATTAATTAGTATTTCTGACCCTGCGTTGAGATTGTTAATGTTACGCAAAGTGGCAAATCCGTCTTTTTATTTTCAATACAAATCTTAACTTTTCATATATTTTCGTCCTCTTTTGTGCAGAATTAAAGAATGACTTGCGGTTATTATTATTTTTTTGTCGTGAATGCATAGTTAATAAAAAATATTCAGTAAAAATAGTTATTAATTAACAAATTGTATTAATTAAAACCGTTCCATTTACTCCCCAAACTACCCTATTGTGACGTCATTGTCACAAAAATCCGGGGTCTTGTCATGACATATATGGGCGTTTTCCAAAAAAAGTGTACATCGTTAAGGACAAAGTTAAGAAAATTTAACTTTTTCCATTTCGTCACGAAAATTAGCCATACATTTACATATGTTAATTTTCGTGACAAAATGGAAAAGTTAGGTACATTTTCTTAACTTTTGTCTTTAATGATGTACACTTTTTTTGGAAAACGCCCATATTATGTATGTACTATGTATGTACTTACCTGCTTTCAGTACCCATGTTACAGTTCTATCAGATATGAATATGACACCGTGTAACAGACAGTGACGACAACATTTTAACTACGGCAGCCACAATTTGTGTACAAGCGTGTGTTTTCCTCATCAAAACTTGTCAACCCCAAGTGAGTTGTAAGTTGTATAGCAGCAATAAAACAATATCAATAAACCTGACGAGCGGCTCGCGTGACGTCACCAATAACATTGTCGTTGCACCCGACCCTATGGAACCCACACATTATATTTTAGACTAATGGCTTCTTTAACGGTCGCTCGCACCTGACCTGACCCTCGCATACTTTCTAGGCATAATTCCATAACTATAGTTTAAGCTATAGCTTAATACAATACCAATACCACGTCGCGTGGTCTAAATTGCCTCGGCGTTGACGCAAGCCAAAGTAACGTCAACTTTCATGATTTGGTAATGAGCACGTGCTGACAGATTGTTGATACGGATTGCCGTCATTTTCGAGTTATCGACTTAACACCGCCGCGGAAACGGAAAATAATGTCTTCATCACTGGGCGGAGCTCGGCGACGAATATAATTTGGTCGCATTAGACGTCATTTGTGTAAAACTTCACTACCGACTTTCGTGGCGATCATTATTTACATAGTTCCGTATTCAAGCACGCACATTACAAACCAACGCCTAGTCATCTTGCCAACAACTAATGAATGAACTTAATGGCGTTATCAATCTTAGAAGTTCGCAATAAAATGAGAAGAGCGGAAGCTCTTTACATTCTCCGCTGCATCTGCCGAGCCCGCACTAAGCAGCTAACCCTTACTTCCGCGACAAACAGTAACGATTACGTTTTTGTTACAACGCAACTCGCCCACCCGGAATTGACATAAAAATAATTTATTCGAGTCGAGGGGTGGCTGTGAAAATTCACTACCTACGTGAAAAAACTGACACCACATGACGAAGTTTAATGAGGTTTTTATCCTTCAATTCTGCTGCGGTGCGAGAGTGACGGAGAGTTCGTTGTTTTACGATTGCCTGAGGCGGTGACTATGAGCGCGATTAAAAAAGTTCACGGTGCAACTGCTACATCGCTTCCGCGTGTTGCGCGCGCGCTGTGTGGCGCGCCTAACGAACCGGCCTAATTAGTAGCTGGCAGATGACAGCCGCCTCGCGCCGCGTTTGCCGCGATCTAGATTCCCAAGGAATGTTCCATCGCACCCGCACACGATGTAACAATAATTGCTTTCTTTTTACCCCGCCTGCTGTAAAAAGGGTTCCTTCTCTAGTAATAATTTATTTCGAATTAATTTATTCAACTGATATAATACGTTAGTATGGGATTCCTCTAAGGTAGTCTAGATGTTTCAGGATTCGAAGTGCTCACAGGCAGGGGCGCATGCTTATTAACTACCAACACCGTGCACGTTAAATGAAACCAAATAATGAAAATTAGGGTCAGCTCAGCAACGTATAGTAGATTTTTAGACAAGTCATTTATTGGACTCCGATTGACCGCTACTTAGGTAGGTTGTTGCTACCTCTCCAAGTTGAAACAGTATTAGTTGAATACTTTAACATTCTATCGTTGCCATGGGAGGTGTCTATAGACTGCTAACAAGAGTTTCCAGTTTCGGGGTTGCAGCGGAAGGTCGCTCGGGCAGCGGTAACGAGCGGGGTCGCGGGTCGCGCACAATGCCTCGTTTGCCGCACAATGCCGCCCCCTCGCGGCCCACTTCATTACGCGCGTATTGTGCCACACACTAAGCGTGTACCCAGTTGGAGCTGAGGTGCCTGTCGCCTACTGCCGGCTCCAAACACACGATCAAACACCACAGTTTCAACTACTGATGAAACAATTAAACCTGCCCCTGTGCCTTTGTCGGTATTTATTTAAGAAGAGGCACTTGTCTCTCACCATTATTAAAGCTGTAACGTGTTAAAATAATGCCTCCTGCCCCGTGAAACAATTGTTCACTAATTAAATGCGGTACCGAAAGAGACTTCTTGCCACATTTAATAAAGACTTTGGCGAGTTAAATGCATTCAAAAGTCTTGATAAATAGGTGCAACCATTGATCATTCTAACTAAAGCTTCACAATGAAGCTCCCGGAATACGTCGATTATTGGGCGAATTAAAGCAATCAATCACAATGAATCGCCTTGTAATAAACGAAGGGAATATTAAATAAGCTATTTAAACGTGTACTGTTCGGCTAATAATGGTTGAGGAGATAATATCTCATTGAGTATGATGTGAGTGGAATGGCATTACGCGATCGGCGATACAATGCGCGTAGGAGCTCGTAACTAAACCAACAGCGGCGCCCGCGCAGCACAATGGAGAGCTAATTGTGCGTCGACAGCCTGCCAGATACCACCTTCTTTGTTACTTACACAAGCATTTAACTTCTAGGGAAGTATCTACATGTATATTTAATATTGTTAACACTATCGTTTCTCGCTTAAAAGCTCAGTAAATATATACGCCCAGAATATGTACGAGTACTACCTACATATAAAAATGTTATTTTAAGTATCTTGTTAGTTAGCTAGTTATCTTGTTGGTTATGTTTTATTTCAATCAACATCATATTTGAGAATCAGTCATTTTTTATAAGCAAATAATTTCACAAAAATATAACGAAAGATTACCGCTCGATAGGCACTTACTTAATGTTCATATTTTTCTTAAAGATAAACATAAGTTGGTAGCATAAAGCATAACCTCACAATGGCCCAAACACAATAATCTTTATGAGTGTTCTCGTGGTTCGGGGCCCAAAACACGAGCTCCATGAATCTCCCGAGTGTGGCATCAACGAGCCGTGAGATTGATGGTGATTACTCTCTATGAGATTCCCGAAATCACCCGTTGTCCATGATTACGCAATCAATCTCCGTCCCGCGTCGGCCTTTCGTCGGCGCGGGCGCAGGCTCTGTATTCAATAGCCTTTTACACCTTTTTGCGTAATTATTTAAGCTCGCTTATTATATTTAGGCGTTAATGGCTCTAAAATGAACCCCCTTGATGATGCCTCTCCTTCATTCAACCTCATTTTGAATAATCGACATCAGAATATAAGGTTAAGTTTCAAAATTGCATTTTTAACGGTAGAATGTTCACCAATTTAAATTTAAATGAACTCAAATTAGGTCTAATTTTAGTTAATTTCTCTAGAAAAAATATCCTGTTGGTAGGTGACTGACATTGGCTAACTTGTGAGATGAATATTCGATAAGGCTGCAAGTGCGAGCCCAGCTGGTTGCGCAGGCGTGCACGGTAGCTGACAGCTCCGCGGCTCGAGCCGCGACGTGCGTGGGCGCACATTGTGCGTACACTTCATTTTCTTGCATTGAAGCCAATGCATCCTACTTCCTTTTACATTAATCACTTTGCAACCGCTTACTTATTCATCGCGACCATAAAAGATAATAAGGGATTGCTTATTTCTGTTGCTGATATCAAATGCCAATTTAGACACAACTTTAGTTAAATGAATAATATTTGATTATAACACCGAATATGCGGTCCTTTATTCTTCAATTAATACGGCAGTAAGTTGAAAGGTGGATTTAACGATTGTTCGAAGCCAATTAAGAGGTAAACATAATACCGTTTTATTGCGCTGGCGGTGGCGGCTGATCGGGTTATCGCGCATCGCGGCCGTTGCGCGTGCGCACGAAAGGCCGCGATCAACACCTCGCTACATCTAGCATCTACAAATTATTTAATTACTGCTGATTAATATTACAATGATCGACGTACTTGGCCAAGGAGTATAAAACTAGACAGACTTTTAGAAGACGAAGTCTTTGGGAAAGCGTTAAGTGCCTACCTATTAGATTAAATAGGTAGGTAGGTAGTGAGGTAGGTATATACTATAGATAATTCTAAAATTAGGTCCTAAATTAGGCATACAATTCAAAAATAGATTCGTTAACCGTTTTTACTTGATGGTCTATATTTTTCTGTGTAGCTAGACTTTTAGAAAACGAAGTCTTTGGGAAAGCGTAAAATGCCTACCTACCTATTAGATTAAATAGGTAGGTAGGTAGTTAGGTAGGTATATACTATAGGAAATTCTTAAATTAGGCATGCAATTCAAAACTCCAAATACGTTAAGTAACCGTTTTTAGTTGATGGTCTATATTTATCTGTATAACTACTTGCAAATATTAATAAATTGTCGGCCCCGCGATATTAAAAAAATTCGTACATGCTCACGCGCCGCGCTCCATGCGCTGGCGTCGCTCGCCCAACTCGATTAATTACTGCCTAAGCCGATTCCCTTCGCTTAGCTTCTTTATCGCTATCTGCGTTTTAATGTTATATTTCCCAAAATATTACTACCGCAAATTATATCCCTTCCTTCACAAATTTAAACTAAATTTCCCAACACGAAAACATTTAACTATTTGTTTCTATTGCGTCATGTTTATTACACTTTGCTTAGAAATTAGTTACTTATCTACTTAGTTATGTTAATTCCGTAATTCTAACAAAAATAATCTCATTGTAAAATACCCCTGCGTTTTGTTGTTGGGCCAATGTCGAGGCACCTGTTGGCGACGCCCGGCGAAGTAAAAACTGCATTAACCGCTCGTAATCGACAGTAATCATTGACTGCAATAACTGTCAAAACGGCACTAAATATTGTTTGTGTTAAATGCCATAAGTAGTTTTTTTAATAACGGTCAACACCTTTGAGAGCCACAAAGGAGTAGAAACTGATCAAAAGGTGGGGCGGGTCAGGTGTCGCGCGACCACTGTCACGTGAGCGTCGGCTGAAATCAACATTACTTTAATTCTTATTTACAAACCGACTAACTTTTCTACACACATTCATATTCATTATCTTATCAAGACTATTACCAACTTGATTCTGCTGTCTTTTTAGATTTCTATTAATAAGTTGACATGTCTGTTTTGTTGCAGTGTGTTTGTTAAATAAATGTTGTGAGGTTGGGATTAAGTTTAATAATCATCAGGCGCACAAGAAAAGAGTGAGACATTGTCCGTACAGAACCAGCACGAATCTGTTCGCTAAAGTTGGTCCACCGCAACATAAAATACAGCAATGAGGCTGTTAACATTTATAAACGTTTTGTGGTGTAAAGTAAGCACGTTATGGCTTAACATTCAAATATTTTGGACAAACTCATTGTCCCGAAAGGTTGAGCATAAATCGTCCGCCAGTTAGTTTCCTGTAACAAAGTCCACTCGGCAGTAAAGTGGCCGCTTGTAAATCAAAACGACAAATCGAAAAAATCGAAAATAAAGAAATCGAGACAGGCCGACATTTCTCGCCGCGCTAGTGACGCGGCGCTGCGCGATATTATCGACAAGTCTGTCGGGTTGCTCGAGAGTCGAGAGTCGAGAACTCGAGAGTCGAGAGTGAGGCCTCAGCTGTCATGTGCTACAAAAACACTACGCAACAAGAGTAAGAGTAGAGTAGAATTAATATCTAGAAATATTACAGTCAAATTCAAATGATTTCTATACCTAGAAAGTGATATTAACCGCAAGAACAATTTCTATTTAATTTAAATACTTAACTCCAATTTCAGAAAGCAGCATTTTGTTTTACCAGGGCAAGATAAACAGAGTAGAAGATAAAATAATTCGCAAGGAAAATTAATAGACAATACATTGTAGAGCAATTTAAAAACACGCTCCGTCGCGCTCCCCTTGTAAAATTTGTCCCTGATATCCCATTTTGATTAGACGGGCTGATTTATCTCTTGTTTAGGCCGAGTGTGAAGATTACACCTTTTTGATACTTTATATTTTATTCTGACCGCCCGAATACTTTACGTGTCGCTACAAACAATTACGTATAAATGAATTGCTTAATTATGTTAATTTCGAATTCCGATGCGATCAATTACAAATACAGCCAACTGTTTTTTGTGTTCTACTTCTGTAAACATATTTTTATAGTAGCTTTTGGTTTTTTTTATCTCACACGCAATTATTAAAACGAATGTAAATAGTGATATATGTATAATAGTCTTGATATTGTATCAAGATTAGTTGGTTCCATTATAGTTCCGACATGGGGGTCGCAGTAGCACCCCTATTCTCCCGAGATTGAATCCTCTGCGAGTACCGGCGAGTGATTTAGACTAACTGCACTTGTTGCGATCCCGGATGGACCCCAACCAAATCCGCGCAAACATATGACACGAGACTAATAACAGGATTAAGCTATTGTATGCACTTGGTGGGTCGCTGATCGCTTTTGTTTTACTGCGCACTTGATTGAAATGTGTTGTCTCAATCTTATATTTCATTTATTTAATAGAGGGGGAAAAAACTCGGACCACGATCATTTTCTCATTGATTATATTTTTAAGATTAACAGTAAATTATTTGTAACGAAGATGTTGACACCATTTATTCGGTTAGTTTATCCGATCTGGATACTAAACTACCTCCTTATTAATAATAAATACCCATTCTCCGCTCAACTTATAAAAATAACGTCTTTTATCGCGAACATCACCTCGTGGGTAATAAATATTGTAGTCATTGAATGAAAATATGGCAATAAACGATACTGTTATTGTTAAACATAAAGCGTTGGGATTAAATATGAGCGCATAAAGTTTTTTACGCGTCTTAGTTTGGTTAGACAATTTGAAGTGTTGGAGGATAAGTTGGACCCGCTTAAAAGTCAGTTTGTATCACAATATTGTGGAAGTCTCTCGGGACGAGGGCTCGCTGCGAGCGCGACGCCGGCTCCGGCCGCCGAACGCGGCGTCGCGTCGGGCCCCAGACCGTACACAATGTCAATTTTCCGCTCACCGCCGCCGACTAAGCAATTATTTAGATAAACCTCTCGGCGTGACTATAAAAACATCTTCCCCTCCCCCACAGCCCTGTTTGTTGTCTTTGGGGCTTTGTGAATTTATAGCCGGGCATTACGCCGCCGGTTAGGAAAAAATGTACTTTTAATTTATCTCGTTAAAGGGTTGAAGGACGGCCGGGTTCGCGAAGTAATTATTCCGGAATTGGCCACTTTGGCTGATGAATTCATTCCGATGAACCCTTTGTTCGGAGGCGACTTCAGACGAATTAATTTTGTTTAGCAATGATCTTTGCGAAGTGAAAGATTAAATTATGTAGAATGATGGGGTGATTTTTGTGAATACGTTGTTGCTAGTTTAACCAACGAAAATGCATCGAGCTTACCTTCCAGTTTTGGTGATAATCATCTCAGTGCCGAGATCGTGGAACTTGTCCCAGAGCTCCTTGGTCTCGAGCTGGCAGTCTACCGAGAGCAGCTCCTCGCAGTTGCAGGAGGTGGTTGGCGGCAGCGGCCGCGCTGGGGACGGCGTGTCGCGCTCCCCTAGCTCTGACCGACAAACATATCATCTATATATTTTACTGAAACATACGTTTTGTAACTTGCTCAGCAATGGGCGTCTTTCTAATAGATGATTAGGGGGTTCTCTTATTTATCGCAGAAAATTGTATGGCCGATTATCACTTCCCAACTCACGTTTCGCGTAAATTTATTTCGCCGTACCGTACGTTCATTTCCCAACTTATCAAATGTATTTGTTTTATTTGCCAACTTAACAGTTACCAACTCAACATGTGGTCTGTTTTTTATAATGTTATTTTTCAAAATGCCTACTTTCATGCTGTGTAATGTTTTAGTTGGCATAATATTCATTTGGTTGTTTATTGTTTACCAAATTTTTTATTGAGTAGGTACTCCCTGCCTTATTTTAAGCCCCAAAAACGGAGAATATTAGCAAAAATAACCTCGAAGGCTAAGGCGGGAGCTCGCTGCGCTTCGCTCCCGCCATAGCCTTCTAACCTAACCTTGCCGAGTCGGTTTTGCCCAGGAAGGTCTTGCTCGCTCGCTCATGCACACATATAATAATTTCCATTTTAATTTGATATTTTTTTTTCTTACTTATTTCTATCTTGCCAAATGTATGAAAAGGGAAATGTTGCATCAACTAAACGTTATTCGTCCAAGAGTTGTTAAGCCAAGTGAAAGATTTGACAAATGATGAGTCTGCCAAAAGTGTAAAGGCGTTATAATAATAGGTACGCTTTATAATAATTCTGTGATTTAAAAAGTTGTCATATAATATTTTGACAATCGTTAGTTGTCAAAGTGAATTGTCGGCGAAACGTTGGTTGGCAAATGAAATTCGGCCAAAAAAAGTTCTGCGAAAAGCCAGTACACCTGATTAGGGCTAGGGCTAGTCGCTATTCCCTAATTCTTATATACATACAACCTCGATTGTAATCTTCAGCCCTTATGATCAGGATAATGATTGATAACGTGTTGTAAGTGATGATCAAAACGGAATATAAATGACAAGCTCATCGCCAAACAACGTGAAAGCTCATCTACAATAAAACCGTCAATAATACGAACCAAACAATTAACCAAGATATTGCTTTCCCAATTAACAGTCAATAAAATGTTACCGAGCCACATTATTTCGTATCCCACTGGATTGTAGTCTATCGAGTAGAGGCTGCCAGTAACAATGCATTCAAGGGAACCAGATTCTTCTTTACGACTCTATGCATTATTACCGACGTATAACGATATCATCGTTTCTACACACACTCAATCGCATGTTATGGTGAGAACGGATTGTTTGAGAAAGCTTGTTTATTATGCTAACAGTAGCTCTAATCACAAGTTCAATTTATTTTTTGCTACACAATGAATAAATAAAAAGGTAATGCGTTTCAAAAGAACAGTCAATGGTTATCTTTACATGTTTAGAAAACATGAAACAGATGGAGTTGCGATATATAAAGACATTAACATAGAAATGAAATGTGTACCTAACTATAACAACATTTTATGAAGTGTATCTTTGGGCGTTGACTGGTGTAATCTACAATGATATGCCTATAAAAATGCAGTTTTCGGTTGTTAGAAACTGTTCTTTTTTTAGTAATTACCACTAATTTCTGTATAAGAGGTCCATTACGTCTCTACAACCGTGACTTGGCGAAACAGGTCTCATCAAAGAAGCCGATTTTTTATTCGTAAATTGAGCATTACATTACTAATTTAATGTAACGGTACGAGGAATATAAGTATTTTATAAGTATTTTACATAATAAAGTAATTTATAAAACAGTTTTAGTCTTCTTTTTAAACAATGATTTCTAACACAAGACTTATCCCTCTTTATATAAATCGAGATTCATCAAGAATTCATGCCGTTGGTTAGACTTGGAATAATAGTCTACCTCGACAGTGCGCAAATTGGTCAGTATCGCTTCACATAAGGACTAATGCTAATCTTTTTATACGCACATGTGAGTGGCACAAAAGACACATTCACGTCTTCTGACATACTAACGGATGGGCTTGCTAGAGGAGCCCTGGCACACCGCGCCAAACCCGTTTGCAATGTGCCCAATCAAGCTTCATCGAAACAACACACCAATCATCAAAGGTTTCATGCGAATTCATCAAAGTCAAAGTTCGATCCACTCGTTTCATCTAAGGAAAGAGGCAGGAAAGGGAGCAGAGTAGCCAGACCTCGCCTTCGCCAACAATGTGTCCAACAGCAACTGGACAAATCTTTAAGGCTCCAGGTGAAAATAATAGTTGGCATGCCTTAGTTTGCTAAAAGGAAGTAAAAAGGTACACGTAAACGTTAATAGTTACTACCTCAATGATTTCAAAACAACACAGTTTGGCATTTCGATTTTTATATAATTGACGGATTTGGGGTCGGCGCGAGTCTTCATGGAGTCACAATCACAAATATAGGCAGGCCCATACGAAGTAATATATGCATTGGACATAAGTGTCAAAAGTGATCCTGCTGATGCTTAGTTAGTTTACCTGAGGAGGGTGCAGGGGAGGGTGCGACGCGGTCGGAGCCGTCGCCCTCGCCGTCGGAGCACTGCTCCACGTCCACCTCCACGTCCTCGTCGGGCGCCGGCGAGCGGCAGCTGGACGCGGGCGAGCTGAGGGACGCGGGGGAGCTCTGCCGCGACACCGAACCTGGTCAACAGACGCCCGTAATTAGCATTGGGTCCCGGAATACATTTTTGACCAAAAGCACGTTGATAAAGGCCACCTATTAACAGCATTTCAAAATTTTAAATGAAAAAAAATCAACGTTGACAAATTAAATTCTATTGTAAGTATGGTGAAATTTTGTAAACAGGAACGAGTAAGTGATTTTTACCTGACTGCGTTGGAGGGATGTGTTTATCAAGGTGTGTATGTATGTGTGTCTCTTTCTTTGGCACGCTCTGCAGCCTAAATGGCTTGATGGATTTTAACATATTTTACGAGGCGTCGTTAGATTCATCTTGGTTGTAGGAGTGACCAATTTTAATCAAAACAGTTAAAGAGTAAAAATAGTAATTTGTATTATTTTTGGACAGGTAAGTAGGAAGCTGAATACACTTCAAAGGCCTTTTGGTTTTTTTACAATTAATACATACATACATAACATCACGCCTTCATTCCCAGAGTGGGGTAGGCAGAGCCACAGAAATAATAATAACTTCAAAAAGACTTGTTGATAATTCTGAAACCACATTTTGCACAAGTAGGCTAAGATGTTTACCAGTGTATTAGTGACAGGTTTTAAAAAATACATCCACCTGGGCCTCTATTCTACAGCGTTATAACGATATCGCGTTTGACATGTTTTTGAATCGTTCGTTCATGTCACAGTCGCCATTATTGTAAATGACATAAGAGCTATCACAACGTTGACAATACGGAAAGCAGGTGCAGAATCCCAGCCCTGGGGGGTTATCATGACATAACAATGCAGTTCTGTTTACGCTCAGAGAAAAGGACAGAGCTATGACAGTTATATAGCTCTGTCCTTTTCTCTGAACGTAAACAGAACTGCATTGTTATGTCATGATAACCCCCCTGGAGTATAACAATAATGACATTAAAATGTCAAAGTATCCAATCTCGCTGTTTCATTTCTATGCAAAAGCAGAGGTGATGTTAAAACGCTTATTTTGAGTTAATACCTACTGCTTGTCACCTTCCGAATTCATAATTCGATTTTAAGAGTCCTGTTTCCTCGATCTTCAAGATGTTTAAGCAACATCAATTTTCGCATTTATCATAGGAATATATAGAATAGGAATCCAATGGTTTACAAAATTTTGCATCTGTCACTCTCGCCCTGAAGTTCTTACTGGTCAGAAAGTGACAGATGTGTTATCCACGTTTATACACATCGATAAAAGCGACCATGTTACGGGCCCTAGGGCCCTAGCCAAGATGCAAACGCTCCTAACGTTTTTCTTTTCTATCGCTCAAAATGTATGGGCTGACATTCTCGTGCGTTTCGATAAACCCGTGGTCGACTGTCATGCCATACATTTTGAGCGATAGAAAAGAAAAACGTTAGGAGCGTTTGCATCTTGGCTAGGGCCCCTGGGCCTCTATTCTACTGCGTTATAACGATATCGCGTTTGACTTGTTTTAGAATAGTTTATGTCACAGTCGCCATTATTGTAAATGACATAAGAGTTATCAAAACGTTGACAATACGGAAACACGTCAAATACGATATCGTTATTACCGTGTAGAATCCCAGCCTTGGTATGTCAACGCGCCTCCGCTCTCAGTGCGTTTGCGGCATTAATTTTGAGGCTTTAGTGTCTGTCTAACTGTCTGCGTCTCTTGTCATAGCAGCGACGGGCCAACCTTTTCAAAAGCCATCAAGTTAGTTCATCCCGGTATCTTCGTAGAATACTCCATGTGGATGTATCTTTTTTTGTCAACTTATAGTTTAGGTTTATTTTTTACTCGCCATGGGTTGCGTTGATTTTTACCCTTCTTTATTCGTTACAATCACTATATACACAGATTCTTGCTCTCGTTTAGGTTTAATTAAAGAGGGTGCTGGAGTTTTTACATAACACACGGCAAGATAGACAATAATGGTAAAGACGAGGTCTAGTCTACTTGTGAATGAATCGTCACACAAGCCTTTCTTGTCAGTCCAGCATACTGGACTAATTTAATCGTGTTTATACTGTATGCTGAGAGGTGAGTAGTACAACGGTAAATGACTGGTGCATGTCGACACGATAAGCAAAAAACACTAGAAAAAATCGCGATGACTTGTTTATATAAAATACTGTACCTGTAGACAGCCATGTTTGTTTGGAGGGTTGAATGGAATCATGCGCATATCCATTTTCTTTTATTCACGCAAAGCAAAATTCACAACGATCTAAGAATATTATTTTAAGCAAGTGCAAAGCGCAAATGCGATTCGTTTTCTTGTAATGACCGCTAGCCTTGAAAGCATCAAATTTCTTAGATCTATGTTTACCTACTTATGTTTGATTTTGTATATATTACAATCTTTTATTTAACTTGCAAATTTCTACCTAAGTATGTATATGTCAGTTTAAGTCAAAATCTTGCAAGTCAGTTTTGAATAGTCGTGGCATAAGAAAGTTTTTTGTCATTTTACGTATGGTTCGAGCTATAAGTACCTGCACACGGTTTTCATAATAATTTATTAAGAGGCCGTACACGAAATTTTGCCGATTTCGCTGATTTTCGTGATTTTACAGACATGATTTTACTGTTGAAATACTTTACTTCTACAAATTTTAATGCGCAACACGAAAGATAATTTCGATTTCCAACAAATGTATAAAATACTTTTTTGTTTTTATTATTTAATTTTGATTAATCGACCTGAAACCGGCGACTGTTTCGTGAGTTTTGCTGTAAGAGGTTTAGAATATCGCATATTCACGAATTGTTTTGACGTCTTAAAGGTATGAAAAAATAGCAATTGATTGCTGTAAAAGTTGTCTAAAAAATGTATGAATTACTTTTTACCACCTTTATATATTTTTTTTGTGTAAAAAAAATGAAATTGGTAAAATTTTATAGAAAATGGTCAAAAAATAGTTTTAAATTTCGGCTTCTTAAAACACTCTTTCATAAAATTAAAAGAACAGTAATAAACTTCAGTTCAAAATAAATCTATTTCCTTAAAAATACATCCAAAAATTAAAAAATAAATAGCAATATATAATGTTTTAAAATAACCTAAATTCCGAATTTAAATTCTCGACAAAGATAAAAAAGTAGCTCATTCATTCGTAACTCATTTATTCGATCATAACTGAATTGATATATTATGATGTGGATTAAAACTTATAGAAAAGCAGTATTTAAACTGTAAAATCACGAAAATAAGCAAAACTGGCAAAATTTCGTATACGGCCTCTTAAGGTAACGACAACAGTACCTCCTCGACAAAGGACCAATGTTCGACACTGACTCTTATTCAAAGAAGATAAGAGTTATTCATTTGAATTGCAACAATCAATTTATATTATGTTATAACCCTATGATGTTTGAATTAAAAGCTTCTGTCCATGATTGGTGCATGTCAGTTAAAAGTGTCGAACACTGATGTTGTTACCTTATATATATTTAACAATAATATTGCAATGATCTACACACTGCAATCTATATTCTGTGTACAGTTCAGATTTGTAAATCAATTATTATTGGCTCATAGAAATGTTACATTATAATCACGTTAATTAGGGTATACTATATACACTTACTTAGCTACTGCTTGCTCAAGAGGTCATATAACAGTATTTTACTCAAGAAGAAGGCATTATATTTATTTGTATTATAGTAATTTGCGTGTCGCAACAACCCGTCGATGCAAGGAGTATTCGTTCCACACAATTAATTCGAAATAACGAACGCGCTGCAACACGACGCGGCTGCGCCAGCGCACTCCAATTAGCATTCAAACCCTTGTAGTTTCGCCTGGACGTATTCGTGTATTTTGAAGCAGGGAAAATAATTTTATGGTCTCATTTTGGTATTTTGTGGTAAATATTGTGGCAACCGCGTAAGAGCTCACCCATTAAAACACTTTCAGTGCCTCCCGATTTTGGTTCCAAACGCGTTCTTTGTCAAGTAATATAGTTAAAATCTGGTGAAAAGCATATTAAGTCCTGGACAGTTACAAACACATTAATCAATGACAGTTGACAGGTGACAATTCTGTGTACGTAGTTTAAACTACGTACACAGAATTGTCACCTTAGGTGAACCCTAGTGATGTAGGCACTCGTCGCTTTTGCAATGTAGGTATTCCAAATATCTGGTAGATCTACCTACTAGAACATTGATGACATGACACACACACACACACACACACAAAAACGCGCGCACACACACGCACGCACGCACGCACACAGATACACACTTAAAATAGGTAGAAAAAGTGCCTTTTCAAAATATAGATCTTTAATAAAACTATATACTTACCTACCTATTTCATTAGTTAGATGATAGGTAAGACTACTCGGGCGACTCTGTGTTAGGTGATGTAAACCCCATTTTACATTTTACCCATTCGGTAGGTACCTAGTTGTGAGTTTTAAGGTGACAGTTAAAAAAAGGTAAATTTAAAATACTAAACCAATACAAGTATTACAAGTAAAGTAATACAGTCAACGTCATAAGTTCATCATAACTCATACGATATAGGATCGTAGTTAATATTTACTTTGGTACCATGTCACTTTAACTACCTTTGATTGAAAGCTACATCGTAGAAAAGTGACATCCGTTGGATACTGATACTAAAAATATGAAAGAACTCTATCTGTCTGTCTATCTGTTTGTTACGCTTTCACGGATAAATCGCTGTATCGATTTAGATGAAATCTGGTAGGGAGTGTGTTTTTTTGTTTGTTAGGTTATCGACAGGTGAAGTTGAGAGCGGCAATCAGGAAAATTGGGAAACGGAGTCACGATCCTCAGCAGTGAGGGACCGACTTAGAAGAAGTTAGGTTATACCTACTTCCGGGATAAAAACTATCCTACGTCCTTCCCCGGGACCCAAACTAGATAGGGTCATTTCACCACTTAAATCGTTAAAACACGGAAAACCACAATGTTCATTTAATAGTTTTAAACGTAAAATGGATTTCATGTATTCCTTATATAGTCTTTTTAAGTTTACTGCACACTTTAGGACAAAACATCTCATCTTTTATTGTAGACATCGACAAATAGCTGAAACAGGCGATTCACCCAGTTCGCGTCTAAAATAGTAAAAATAAAATATTAAGTCTTAATTATTTATGTTTTGAACAGCATTTAACAATTCATGTTTTTCACACTAGAAATCGATATTTCGATAGATTAGGAAGCCGCTCTTTTATCTTTTTTAAGTATCTACTCCTAACAACGACTTATTTCCGTGTCATGCAAATATGGACGTTATTCGTTGGGATATTCCCACTTATTTCCACCAATACACACTTATTTTGGTATGAACTTCTTTTTTATGTAATTAGGTTCATTCTGACTAGCCTTTTAAGACAGTTTTTTTTTCTAAAACTAACTTTTGACAAGTAGGTATTCATTTTATGTTTGTGTAAAATAGAAAGGTACCTACCTAGTTTCCGGTTTCCTACTAGTTTTCGGCTAGGTACCTATAAATCAAAGATTAGGTAGGTACCTATGTAACGGAAAATTATAAAAAAATAGTTAAATTCCTTTCATAATATGACACCCCGTTTGCTATAATCAAATCACAATATTTTTTTAACTGCTAGCCCTCTTTTCAAATATTTAAGTAAGTAGTTCAGTAGTAGTACCTAGTAGTTTTATAGTTTTAGAGGAAACTGCTGTGATATACAGACTAACAGACAGACACCGAAGTCTTACCATACGGGTTCCCTTTTTTACCAGGTCATATTCCGACTCGACGCTTTCCTAACTGGTCATATTCCTAACTCGTCATATTCCTGATTCGTCATATTCCTAAGTCGTCACTGTACGAGTACATAGTCAAATGAAATCGCGAACACTTGCTTATGGGATTAAATAAATATGAGGACAGATTCTACTTAGTAGTGAGATATAGTTCGTACTACGGTTAATTAGACAATAATTTCCTTAAGGCGGAGTTCAAAAGAAATAGCAAGTAATGCAAACAAATTTGTATGACTTTACACATAACCTAAACTTTTTGTCAAACTTGTTACAACTCAAATAAAAAATATTTTACAGATATTTTAACATACTTAATTGGTCTAGCAATTAAGAACGTGAGCTGCTGCTTCGTACAAAATAAAACCATAAAAAACATAATGTATTCTTATTTCTTTTTTTTTTTTTAATTAAACTGAACTTAATATTATAGGCAAACACACTTTCTTTGCATCAAAATAATCAAGGCTTCGTAGAAAATTAAGTTTAATAAGTTTGTGCAGTCAAAGGTACATTGTAGGTATGACGTGTTAGGAATATGATGAATCAGAAATATGACGAGTTAGGAATATGACCAGCTAGGAAAGTATCGAATTAGGAATAGGTAGGTATGACCAATTGTCTCTCTATCTATCTACAATAGCAATAGTCAGTAAGACTACCAAACTATCATATGTAACTGAATACGGGTTTTGGGACTTCATGACCTCTCAAGACCACCATGGAGTACATGTCAGACGTTCGGCTTCGGTTATATTCGTTAGACAAACACGCCAAACGATTTAATCGTTTCGTCGACGGAAATGAGAGGTGTTATAATCGTTACGATTATAACACCTCTCATTTCCGTCAAGGAATTAAATAAATTCCTCTTACTTTGCCTTAATTTTTTGGCAACATTTTTAAGAAATCCTTTTTTACGCCGAGACTTATTTAGTAAATCGTTATAGTTTTCATTAGGTTAGGGCTTGCAACCTGTCACTAATACACTGGTAAACTTCTTGGCCTGATTGTGCAAAATGTGGTTACACTTTACAGAATTATGAACAGTATTTTTAGAGTTGTTGGTATTTCTGTAACTGCCTACCCCACTCTGGGAATGAAGGGGTGATGTTATGTATGTATGTATCTGTCACTTTGCTTAAAATATTTCATCATTCTTTATTGAAGTTTCCAGTAGGTAGGTACCTTGTGATTATTTTCTGTTATAGGTATCTGGGGCGTCATGCTAGAACATAATGTTGATTTTGCTCACTTACTTTTGACGTTAACTGTACCTACTTAGGTAACTCGATCTTACGAATTTTATGTAGGTTTAGTCGGCAAAAAAAATTGGTAAAAAAATAGGTTTTGAAAGTGGTTTGTAAGTGCCGTAATTAGTAGGTAATTAGTACTAGCTACTAGGTACTATTAAATCTAAACCAAAAGATTTAAATAAGTACCTAACAAGTTATAAATACTTTCATAGAGAATAGAATCACTAATTCAATAAATCACATCGATTCTGACACATTATTGACTTTATTGCATTAATTTCTACCTTTAAAATTCCAAATCGCATTACCTAAGCTATATCCATAGCGAATAGGTAATACCAAAAACAGATATTTGCAAAAAAAAATATCTTTCTCGTTCTAACCTAACCTAACCTTATACCCTACACCTCACTTCAAATCACTATCTACTAAAATAACTAGGTACAATTCTTTTAGCGTAAGGTGGGTACCTAGTAATATTAATTGGATGGTTTCACAATCTAACTTGAATTATTCGTGAACATTTCCTACCTTTACTTACTTAACTACCTTTAGGTACCAAATACGGTTCTCAAAAAGAAATAGGTAATCAAATGTAATAAATATAGATACCTTAACGAGCAAAGGAAATAAAAGAGAAGATCGTTCTTTAAGAAACGAGCCAAGTTCTGAAACTAATAGGTAGGTAACCGGCAGCGTTGTTGGACGTTAAGCAATGTACCGTTTTATTTAAATACTAGTCTTTTTATCTATAGTAAAAAAACAATGATTTTTTTAAAATATTATACCTATAAACACTGTAAATTAAATTAGGTTTTTGACTGGAAAAAATCGTTACCACGGTTAATATCTCGTGGATAATATTTATAAATTACGAAAACAAGAAGGTATTTCAGGCATATTTTACAACCATTATTTATTTACTAACTGAACTAATTACAGACCGTTTTTCAAATTTAAAGATAATACTGATATCTTCTTTTATTTTGTAGAAACATAATGCAATTTTACCGGTGAGCGGCGGCGAGCGCGCGACGGGGCTGCGCTCGGCGCCGCGGGCCATGATGGCCGCGATGGAGAAGTCCGTGGCGCGGCCCTTGGCCTCCTCCGCCACCATCCTGGCCCGGGACCAGCTCTCCGCACCCGCCACATCCATCAACACCACTCAGTCCTCACTGCGATACCCTGTCCGACGCACATTGCACCAAACCATGCAGTCTCCTTGATGACATCGTCGAGTCCAATTGGAAATCACCGAGACATTTTGAAAAAGATAATCCGACACCAAATAATTTTAGCTTAATTATGCTACGCACTCGATTTTGAACACATTTTGTTGAGTATTTTTTAAACGCGTTTAAATGTTGCCGTCGCTCTGTGAGCGGAGCGTGTCATGCGAGCGGCAAACGAGGAGCGGCGAGCGCGAACTGAGCGCGCGGCGCGCCGAGCGGGCGGGGCGTCGGGGCCGCCTCCCGGCGCAGCCAGTGGCCGCGGCCCCGCCGGCGCTCCCCTCCTCGCTGCCTCTCCTTCGCACACATAATAAAATATAGTATTGTAAGTGTTCAAAAATATTATTTTAATTTTAATAATGCATTGCCGTTGAACAGAATAATAATATAGTTTTTTTTAAATATTACTATACATTAAAAAAAACCTAGTTAAATCTGCTTTTTAATTCAACATTGTTAAAATAAAAATGAACTATCTTGACAATGATCAAAATTAAAGTTATCACGGTCACTATAAATTCATTTAAAAGACGTTGAAAGCAAATTTGATAAAAATCTGCTTGAAATAAAAACGCGCGCGCATTGATGTGAGTGCGCCGCCCATAAAACAGATGACTTTAAAACGAGAAAGTGCGAGCGCTGGTTATTGGATACGCGTGAGTTGGAGCGAGACATAACATATAATCACCGCACCGTACTGTAATAAACGTGCAGCGCGAGGGTTGAAGTGTAATGGCGGGAACGGCGGGAACTTCTAAACGCAAAAACGGTTTCATTACATTTGTATCCTTTACGATAAAATGTAGAGAATCTTTTAGCGAATGTACATATATGGAGTAGAGAAATATTTTTCCTTATTACATTTTTAATTTAACAATTTAGTACAACAACATAACATCACGCCTTCATTCCCAGAGTGGGGTAGGCAGAGCTACAGAATTACCAACAACCTCTAAAAAAGCTTGTTGATAATTCTGTAACCGCATTTTGCACTATCAGGCTAAGTAAGATGTTTACCAGTGTTAGTGGCAGGTTGCAAGCCCATCGCCTACAATTTAGTAAATAACTATATTTTTTATTTATTAATTACATCGAGATTTGCGTTAATAATATCTATTTTAGGTATATTTAACAGGTAGTATTTATGAGGAGGTAGACAGCAATATTTTTAGTGTTGCGTTATTTGAAACTTGGCTAGCGCACTACCGCGTGCGCTTATAACCATTGATTGAATTACATATACGTATACTTACTAGGTTTTGGACATTAATCAATTTTTCACTATTTGCATGCACTGTGTAAATTATATTTTATTAGTCAATGAAACATTTATCTGTAATATTAATATTATTATTATTATTTTACAGATGTTACCCGCAAATCCGTCCGCGTAGAAAAATAAAACAAAGCCTACGTTACTTAGTGATAATAGGTACCTATAGCATTCTACTGGTGGAATAATTTACGAAACCAATCCTGTACTTTTGAGTTTATTCCTTAAATTCACACATACATACATAAAAACATTTTTTTCCTCTTGATAAGTAGGTACCTAATATTAGTGTAGACTTAATTTGTTCTGGTAGTAGTAAATAGGTAAAGCTTATAAAGACTGCAGACCTGGGATTGTAAAACCGGTTTTATTTATTACCTGTATTTACATTGTCAAATTATTACCGCTAAAAAATAAAACCTATATTTGAATTAAAGGAATTGTTCTCATTCCGTTTTTGTTTTTATCGCTCTGACAATGTTAACACTATTTACAGTATTTAATACCGCTATTCATTGTTCCTGATAAGTGATAAGTGAGATGTCAATTAGACTTTAATTAACTGTAATTTCAGACTTTTCTAAGGCGAGTCTAAGTTTTTTGTAAGAGCACCGAAAACATTTAGGTACATATAAGTACAAAGAAACGAGAATATTGACACTGACAGATACCTATTGTTTAAAAAGAGGTATTGTTGTTGTGTGGCTAAACCGATAATATACCTACTTGAATACCGGTAGGTATTCATTATACCGCTAATCAGAGCGTTAGCGATATAAATAGCGAAATGCAATTATAATATAACCGGTTATACCTCATTTAAAACCGGTAGGCAGAATACCGGTAACCGTCTCTGCTTCAGACCATCCTCCGTCCTTTTAGAGAATTATGCGTTGTCAAGTGACCTAAATTTTGTCGAAGTAAGTTGTAGTAATTCTGTAACAAGAGTTTTTGGAATTAATCATATGGAGCGACTTACCTTCACTTAAGACCATTTAGAACGTGTCCGTTTGTTTTCGTCGATATCAACAAGACAACCGATTAAATTACTAGCATAGAGGCACTCCATCTCAGTCCCCAGGGTTGGCATCGCATTTGAGGTCTTAGGATTATAGTCTTGACAATTCAAACGTCTATGGTTCTCAGATTCCACTTACTATCAGGTGGCCTGAGAGCTCGTGTGCCTTCACGTTAACATAAAAAAAAATATCGCTTAAGAATTTCTAAAATATGTAACGTGTAGACAAGGTTAGGTTAGGTTACGTTTGATTTAGAAAAATCCTTAATTACAACACCTTAAAAAACGGTATATTTTGCGATAATTATGACTTAAAATACATTATGACTAAAATTAATTATGACAGACAATATAGACCCACTTTATACGAGTACATACCTATGACACAAGAAATATTTGGATTATACACTAAAAAGTAAATTAAGTAGGTATTACGTTTTCAATTATAGTGATTGATTTTATTGTTAGATATATTAATAAATGGTACTTAGGAAATATCGTTTGTTTTATGTGATGTCTACAAGTGAGTCCACATGTGTTCAGTGCGGGGAGTGATCCACAGAAGAACCTACCATCCTAATCTCAGATTACTTCTAAAAATAGCCCCCCTTACACGCTGCTACAAATCATACTAGATTTTTTTTTAACATTCGACAAACATAATTATGTACAAGAGTGTGGTGTCAGATATTATTAAAACGCAATCTTGTGTTATAAGTACATACATTTTAGCTGCCAATGTACCATTCATACCTATATGCCAAATGGTATAGACCAAAAAAAAAACATTAATTTTTCATTGTTTGATATTTTCAAAAATAGACCATTTAAAAAAAACATTAATTAACCCCTTCACTTCCGGATAAGGGTAGGCAGAACTAGAGAAATGCCAACGACTCAAAAATACTTGTAGATAATTCTGTAACCACATTTTGCACAATCAGGCTAATGTTTACCAGTATATTAGTGACAGGTTGCAAGCCCATCGCCTACCAGTACTACAAGGCTACAATACAAGCCCCTCCCTTGGTCGCCTCTTACGACATCCACGGGAAGACATGGAGTGGCACTATTCTAACCCGGCAACCACACGGACATAATTAAGAAAGCAAAATAAGTATTAAGCTATTGAATACACTAGCTAGTTCGAAACATTAATTACTTAATTTTATACATATGTATAGGATTCCGGTTTTTGTACTCTAAAAAGCAATAAAAAGGTAAGATAAGTAATATAGTTAAGCCAACGAAGCAAAAATAATTGCAAAATATCGTGTAGTCTGGGTTATTGTTTTATGTGGTAGTCTTTCACTAGAGACCCCAGATATAACAACTAAAAGTCCTCAGCCTAGGGCATGCTTTCTGTGAGAGGGGTTAAATGGTGTCTTTTTCTTATTATTTCGCGAAAGTCTCGAAAGCTGACACACAAAACAATAAAGCTGATTAAAAATAATTTTGATTTGAATTATCTACAAAATGGTACATTCATTTGTTATTAAACAGTTATGCGAAAAGAATTGCAAAGGGTGGGAAAGCATGTTATACAGTTAGGTTGTTATACAATTAAGATTTGCGCCTTACCAATTAGCATGAATGCTACACAAGTCAAACTGAGCCTTAAATGCGTAGGCAATCATACTTTGACATGGAAGCGGGGTGGCGGATCAAAGTATATTTAACTCCCGTGCTTAGAAATCAAGTTAAATGGTTCTTTAGTCAACCGTTTCCTCAACCTAGTATTTTGAAAGCTCCATAAAAAGCTTGTTAAAATAAATCTAGGGTAGTTAAAATTTGAATTGTTTTTACATACTAGAGCGGGACGACTTAGATGCATTTCGAAGCGACTGGTCAGAGATTGTTATGGACGGGCTGACAGGGTTGGAAATCCAGGTTATAAAGCAAGCTATTAATTATCTTACGAAATGAAAATGTAATTTTCCACACAAAGTATCAGAGTGTATGAGTGTGATTTTTTTGGTCATAAATCATTATTTACTTACTGAGAAAAAATAATAATACTATTAAATATCAATGTTTGCTACGCCCGCTTTGGGCTATAGCGGTCGGAATGACGTCGCGACTCGCGTGTCGTCGTTTTATCGTTCCAGTAGCAGAAATGTGTTAACTTACTTTAAAAAAAAAAAAAATTGGAATAATTTGCTTTTAAGACAAAACCTCTGTCTGTGAGCATGATTTTTTTCATAATATAAAAATCCTGTTGTCCATTCCATTGAAATAAAATATATTTTGCATTTTTTATTAGCCTGACCTGAGAACTGTGACCACGATAGTCCAGTCATCTTAGGGGTTTCACCTCGGAATTCAAGATAACCGGCTAGAAACTCGTACAAATCTTTATTTTAGCATCCTAAAATTGTCTCAAAACCTACTTACAATAGCGTGTACACACGCGACCTATAGATAACTAAGGTCAAAGGTCAAAAAAAAAATTTTTTTTTTCGCCTTGTTCGCAAATATCTCGTTCCCTGTAAAATTTACGCTGTTTGTATTTATGATAAATATTGTAGAGAATAAAATTCTCTACAAATTTTGTTTCAAAAAATGTTTCATACCTCAAACCGTTTTTGAGATAGAGGGCGGTGAGCGCGTCTTTCACTATGTACCATATATTTTTAAATAATTAACAGGCTTTGTACGGCGTGTTTTTGACCGAGACTATAGATTGAACTTGAATGATACCGTACATAGTGATGAAAGACTGCGCGCTCACCGCCCTCTATCTCAAAAACGCTTTTGAAATATGATTTTTTTTTGAAACAAAATTTGTAGACAGTGTTATCCTCTACAATATTTATAATGAATACAAATAGCGTAAATTTTACCGGGAACGAAATATTTGAGAAAAATGCGCAACAAAAACGTTTTATTGACCTTTGACCTTAGTTATCTATAAGTCGCGTACACGCTATCGTAAGTAGGTTTTGAGACAAGTTTTAGGAAGTTAAAATAAAGGTTTATACGAGTTTCTAGCCGGTTGTCTTGAATTCCGAGATTCTTACCTTATTTTGACTAAGATGACTGGACTAGACAGAAACGAGGTGTTAGGGTAGGTTAATAGTATATTTTTTTTATGGCAATCGACACATTCGACGAAAAGATACAAACCTATTGAAATTAATTGCATTTTTGATTAAACTCTAGTGAATTAGGATACGAGGGATTTAAGTTGTGGTAAGACCCTGTGCAGGGTCCGTCCAGATCGCTACCACCATCTTATCCTTTAATCTACCGCCAAGCAGCAGTGTTCGCATTGTTATGTTGCGATGTGGGTATAAGGCAACCGGTAAAATTACTAGCGTAGAGGCATTCCATCTTAGGATTGCAGTGTTAAGATTGTAGTCTTGAGAGTGCTTACCATCAGGTGATTCAGGTGGCCTAGTGTACTCGTTTCCTTTTCTATGCCATAAATGTCACACGAAGTCGTTCTATACTAAATTAAGTACATACCAACTGTACAGATAAACAGCTTGATAGTTAAGGCTTTTGAGTTTTTGAGTCCAGTGGTGTATCGATGGATTTAATTAACATAGCAATGTTAACTGAAAGAGGTCCCTTAAAGGGATATGTTCGCCTTTGTACATACTTGCTCGGTTTGGTATTTTACTGTATCTTCTTTGTGTAATAATTCATATATACATACAATGTTCTTAGAAAAGTAACGCACACAAGTCATGGAGCACTTTGTGATTTAGCGTGTGGGTGTTTACTATGAAGTTCTTTAATCGAAACTTCGCTGCTTGGCGGTAGTTTAAAGGCCGAGCTACACCGGATGCGTGCTCGTGACACGCACGTGCACGTTCGCGTTCCACTGCGTTGTATAGTATGAATCCTCATACAATATGACAACTAAACATCGCAGTGCCACGCGGACGAGCAGGTGCGTGTCACGCGCACGCATCCGGTGTTCCGAAGCCTTAAAGGATAAGATGGTGGTAGCGATGCGGACGGACCCTGCACAAGGTCCTACCACAACTAAACATACCTACATTCATGGATATGCTTGTTATTACTTGTTTGTAAATTACGGTATGAGCCATGTGGGTATTTTTCAAAGAAATTGCCTAATTAAGGACTGAAATTAAGTTACGATAACTTTTACCTACATATGAGTAACGAAAATAAGTCGTCCATTTACATATTATTATATTTAATTTCAGTCCTTAATAGATACATTAAAAAAAACCTATGTATGCATTGTCCCGAGAGTGGATAAGGTCTTGATGTCATGTCGTTATAATGTTATACATTTAGAAATAAAAACCTAACCTAACCTAACCTTAATTATTATCCCACTGCCCAAGTAGGAGCGTACCCAATGATTTTTTCGTGGGAATGTATGACGGACTGAGGTGCGAGTTTTAATTGGAAATCCGGTGATTTCGAAAGGATATGTTTTTTTCTTTACAATATATACATACGAGTACCTTCTTAAAGAAAACATTCAAGATTTTATATAGCTTGCGTTTGTAGACTTTGTGGTTCAAGCACAAAGAAGCGATCATTTAGATAGTTTATACATCTGGGCCTCTATTCAGGTGCGTTAAAACGATATCGTGTTTGACACGTTTAAGAATCGTTTATGTCACAGTCGCCATTATTGTAAATGACATAAGAGTTATCAAAACGTTGACAATACGGAAACACGTCAAAAACGATATCGTTATTACCGTGTAGAATCCCAGCCCTGTAAGGGAAACAAAATACAACAATATTAGATGCTCGCATTTATAACATACTTACCTAAGTATCATTGTCGTCCCTGATGCTACCTACAACACACATAGTAGATACACATATCTGTTAGCAATGTAAGAAGACAGTTAAAACACTTTACGACACATGAACTTAAAGGTACACAAAGGTTTTTACTAATTCACTTCCATTTTAAGTGAAATAAGCGAACAAGAGCGCTTCAGGCCTCGCAAGAGTTCATGTATTAGGAATAAACTGTGAAATATTGCCTACCTCCGCGGCCCTCGGAGCACTCGGCCCGTCCTGCGCCAACACCAGGCCCGCATCAACTCCTACAGTCGACGTCTACATATTACTATGATCACTTTTGTACCTTTTCGCTCTCACTCTCTTGACAATACCGTATTGCACTCCAAGATTACGTAAAAGCGACAGAGTACAAGAGTGATCACTCGCTTGTGACGTTAACTGTACAATACCATAAAACCCCACAACCGCCTCTCCGGAGTACGTTCGCGCATTATTTGAGAAAATATGAAAAATACTGCGTGCTTAAGGGGCAATAACTCTCCCGGTGAGACATTAAGAGGCATTATGAGCCACTCGGATGTTTTTCAATTTGGCGAAATGGTGTCTGCAGTTCGCCTTTATGGTTTTACTAGTACTTTCAAAAGGTGGGGAACGAATGCCAAATTGATAATATGAATATGCTGCATGTGGAAGCGACTGAAGCTTACCCATCACGCACGAATGTGGTTTGAACATTTATGTTACTTGTTTATTACAATACACACATATCGATGACAATCAAGCGTAAGCCTGCTGCCCGCTCAAAGGTAAGCATTATAAACCTACCACAGCCTAAAAAAGCTTGCAACGCAGGTTAGAAAGGTTACGGTCGAGGAAAGTCTCTTGACTTTTATTAAATTATTATTTGAGCATATGAGTTTAAACTTCCTGACGTTGGCGAGCAGTGCGGTGTTGAGAAGTAGCCGTAAGCATCAACTGCCCGATATACGAACTAAAATTAATAATAGGAATTAAAAAGCAGCATCGTCTTTCGTAAACTTTAACGGCCTAAGGCCGCTTGTTGGTTGGTAATATGATTTAATCCACTATATGTCGAATGCGTTTTGTGTAACTTCAAAAACTCCAAAGCTGTATAAAAAAACGACCACAACATGACGTCGGAAGTCGTAATTCATTCTCAAAATCAACACCAACAACGAGCTCGTAAAACGTAGAGCGACTAGTGCAAGAATGGTTGGGAATGGATTGTGAGACCACGCACAAAGCTTGCTCGCCATTGTGTGACCTTTTGCGCAAAGAACGACCGCTGTAGGCGCCCATTTTTTCAATCTGAAAATTGAACGTCAAAACATCAATGAGGCTTCGGAATACCAACCAAATATTTGTGCAGAACACACATGGCGCTCGGGCCACACAGGACGTATATTGTGCAACGTTAGAAAGCGGCAGAAAGTTATGACTTTTCCCCTAAAAAGTTAATGAAATCAAATCAGGCACATATCGACCGTGAAATGAAGTATTTAGCCGAAGAACGGTGCTCGGATAATCAATTGCGGTTCGTGTAATTTCCATCCATGTTCTCATTTCAAGCTGTAAATTGATGTGGTATATTTGTCGTATCATATCGTATGAAACCTGAAATTAAAAACGAATGTACCTAGCCGTCTTTAATTAGATATATTAACTGGGTTAGAGGACACACCATAGGATGGTCATAGTGAAAGTTTGTTTGACAATTGTTACAGTTTTTAGGGTTCCGTTGCCAAATGGCAAAAAACGGAACCCTTATAGATTCGTCATGTCTGTCTGTCTGTCCGTCCGTATGTCACAGTCACTTTTTTCCGAAACTATAAGAACTACACTGTTGAAACTTGGTAAGTAATGTATTCTGTGAACCGCATTAAGATTTTCACACAAAAATAGAAAAAAAAACATAAATTTTGGGGGTTCCCCATTCTTAGAACTGAAACTCAAAAAATATTTTTCATCAAACCCATACGTGTACCCATCTATGGATAGGTCTTCAAAAATGATTTTGAGGTTACATTATTTTTTTCTAAAGTGAACAGTTTGCGCGAGAGACACTTCTAAAGTGTTGAAATGTGTGTCCCCCCCTCTGTAACTTCTAAAATAAGAGAATTTTAGAACTAAAAAATATATATGATGTACATTACCATGCAAACTTCCACCGAAAATTGGTTTGAACGAGATCTAGTAAGTAGTTTTTTTTAATACGTCATAAAAACATTGATCAAAGCTACAACGAACTTTTATATGACGTTACTTGCGGCTACGGAACCCTTCATGGGCGAGTCCCACTCTGCCCTGCTAAGCAAAAAAGCAGTATCTCTTATTCAATGGCCAAAGCAGATTCAATCCTACACGCTTAGTAATAAGGTTACATTTGCTACAGAAGTTTTGTCTGAGATACTGCCTTTTATGTTAGCAGGGCAGCACTCGCACTTGGCCGCTTTTTTTTTAATACGTCACAATGTCACTTCTATTATTATTATTATTATTATTATTATTACTTCTATAATGGACGCAATATGGTTTTGCCGAGTAGAATAGAGCCCCAGAGTTCCAATTTGCCGATTGTATTTACATATTTATGATGATAGTAGACATGTGCGCCGATGCTCATTTGACCGGCGGCGGCGTCTGGCATCTAATTTGCCGGCGGCGGCGGCGTCATCGGCGTTATTGGCGTGGATGGTGAAAATGAGTAAAATACGCCTCAATCTCCATTAAATTTCTTATTTATTTCCATATAATCAACATCATTATGGCACATTTATTTGAGATCACTCGATACAATTACAATTGTATAAAATCTAAATATCAATAACAAAAAAACCTTTATGGCGACAATCAACAGAAAAAGAACAAGGAATTATAAAATAAGGAAGTACAAGCAAAATATAATTATGTAACAAATACAAATAATATGCAAATTATTTTAGCTTTTGTACTTGTTTCTTGCACATGTCATAGTTGTCATGTATAAATATGATTCTGTCGACTGAAGTAGGACTTAACCGTGACCTTTTAGCCGTTATGGTTAATCCTGCGACTGAAAAAACTCGCTCGCTTGGTGTGCTCGTGGCGGGAACGCTCATTATCGCCCTAACGCAGTTAAACAGCCAAGGATAACTATTCTTCTTTTCCTTCCAATAACGAAGTATGTTTCCGTCGAGCATATCCTTGGGGTCACATCCACTAAAATATTTCCAGCATTCGGCCACTATAGGATCATCGTTACTACTACCAGTGCCAGTTGTATACTTCTGGGACAAAGCCAAAAGAAAGTTAGATGAACATGATGTGGACGGTTGAGTGATTAGAGCGGAAGAAACTATCTCACTGTGCTCATTCGCCTTCGTTTCTTGTAAAATATCAGATTCCCTGACGTGTTCTGTCACAAATGCAGACATAAAGGAAACTCTCGTTTCTCCTTTTTCCTCAAGGTATTCGTCAATTACCGACATTCCTTGGAAACGGCAATCAAGAAGAGCTGCCGCGATTGTCAATTTATCAATAGGAAAGCGGTGATTTAATTTCGCCAGCATGTTTCTCTTCATGCGGGTCATTACAAGAACTTCGTCGTCCCCCGTTTGTTTCAATGCTTGTTCCACTTCGCACCTAAAAACCAGTGCAACATTGATTGTGACTGAGTTTGAAGCGCTCATAATATTAACGGCATCCCGAAAATTTTTCAATTTTTTTATTAAATCGCCCAGTAGTTTCCACTCGGAGTCATCGATTTTTAAATCAGATTTGTTCAGTCTGACGAGGAGTCTGTGAACAGGGTTTCGGTTGCATTTGTTAAATAAACTTTCCAACATCACGAGTATGCTATGCCATCGAGTTGGAGTAGCCGTTTTTATTGAAGTTACAGAAAAGGTATTTGTATTTTCATCAGGTTCCTCAGATTCTTCATTGACAGGGATGATCTCGTCTAAATCAACTACATCTCCAGCTTCATCAATATCAGTCAATAAGCGTCTCTGTTCTTCATCTGCATCTTTTTTTAAGTTCAGGAAGTTTGTACCTAAGACTTTTCACAATTTTCTTACACTTTGTAACGATATTGTTTATTTCTGGTGTACTTTTTACGCCATCCTGTACTACAAGGTTATGTAGACCGTGACCAAGGCAAAAATGTGAGTCCATATTATCCGATAATGACACTGCTCTTTTAACATTCGAACCACAATCAGTTACCATGACCGTTTTCTTCTCTTCAAGTTCGTATTCAATCAGTAACTCTTGTATATGTTCTTTAATTTTTTCTCCTGTCTTTTTTCCTTCTATAATTTGAGTAGCCAAAGTCACACTTTCAAAATCAAGGAAAGAACTTAGAAAATGTAGTGTCAGCGTTATATAATTATTTCTTTGGAAAGCATCGCTCCACAAGTCCGTCGTTAACGCTACACATCGAGGACTAGTGTTTTTTATCAAATCTTTAATATGCGCCTTCATACTATCGTATACGTCTTCTAAAGCCGTCCTGAAAATAGTAGTTCGGCTAGGCAAATCTTCTTTTTTAAGAATCACATTATACTTTAAGAAAAAGTCAATCATTGCCTGATCAGATACCATATCAAATGGTAGTAATGATCTACATATCCACAAAGTCAGATCTCGGGCAAAAAGCCATTTTTTATTTGAATCCACCGATTGACTGGTATCTGACTTTAGAGGACGAGTTTTGTCGAAAAATGTAGTTATTCTTTGACTACTTCCACCAGCTTTTTCGGGTTCTTTTAAATTATGGTCGTCCCTTAGATGACGAGAAAGATTTCCTGTGCTTACTTTTGCACTGTAAGATTTTATTTTACAGCTGAAATAAAAATTAAAAAAGCGATAAGCAAAACAGGTGTATTAGTTGAAATAAAATGGTTAAATTAGGTATTAAACGAAAAAACAAAGATAGGTAGGTAAAAAAATATTTACAGTCATAAGCCCTTTACTGATAGGACTACAATGATTGACTGTAGCAAAAAAAAAACGATAGTCAACACCATCCAACTCATAGCATGCCAGCCATGCCAGCTTGTTACAAAATGCAGACTGCAAACAAAACGCACACAAACTAACCTCAAAATTAATTTATTTTCTAACAGCTACACAGTAAAAACAAGTTATCTTACCATTCCATAGGATCGTCTTCATTTTTTTCTTGGGCCTCTGAAATGCACTGGGAGCAGAATACATTGTCTGTTAAGATGGACCTCTTCTTGCCATCTTTTTCAATAAGTAATGTACCAAAATACTTCCAACTGTGACTGTTTTTAGAGGACGAATAGAGTGTTTTTACGGAAAAATGTTTTATTTTGATCTTCTG
This sequence comes from Acleris holmiana, assembly GCA_949316455.1. NCBI lineage: Eukaryota > Metazoa > Arthropoda > Insecta > Lepidoptera > Tortricidae > Acleris > Acleris holmiana. Next base: position 17,293,305 of record OX438763.1, read on the forward strand.
TATCGAATTCCGATCTAAGTTGTCTGACATTTTCTCAGTTTATCATTTAAAAGCAGAAAAGAACGAAAATATCCAATTCTCAGTGTAAACTGACAAGTGACAAAGAAATGCAAATGGCGTCGAAAAAAATAGCGTCAACCAGTGTTGCCAAATAGAGATCTAATTTTGTAAATAAAAAATACTATAAGTACTAGTATTTTTGTAACAATTACATACTAACTATAGACGCCGATGACGCCGGAAAAAAAATCGGCGGCGTCGGCGTGACTAAAACGGCCGGCGGCGTGCGCCACGCCGATCGGCGCACATATCTAATAGGTACTAAACTTATTTTATTTAATTCCAAAAGACCAATCACAGCTCAGACTCACAACAACGCTATAAACTGTCATGAAAAATATTGCTTACATCGCGCAGTTTAAATATTTGAATAAAGAATAAGTGAGCACAAAAAGTGTGGTGTGAGGTGAGGAGCAACAAATTGCGCATTATACATGACAAATGTTAGCGCGCGCGGTGTCGGGTTGCGGCCACCCGCGCGCCGGATTAGTTTCAGCTTACTTTCCGTTGCCCCTGCGGCCAGGCACCGAAATAGCGCCCTCTGCCCTGCGACTGCATCTTGACTCGCTTTACACGGGCCATGACTTTAAAACAGTGGGTATACAAAAAAAATATCTTAATCAGTTGAATAACAAGAAATGTGCACCCGTCAAAATTTTATAGCGAAGGGAAATTGTTTTTCACATCACTTAAAAGGAGGGATCGAAGTGGCACTTTTCTGTTCAAGGACTTTCTTGCACTTTTGTTTTAACAGATTATTTGTTGTTTTAATTTATAGTGGGTATTTTTTAAGAAATATGATTGATCTTGATTCAGTTTTGTGAAATTGGTGTTTTAATTGTATGAGTATGTTAGCGACATCTGTCAACGTCACAGGGTCGTTACGGTTTAAAAAATAGGTACAACTTACCACAAAATTTCTTGTTAAATTGCATAATTTCAGCACTAAGTGTGTAAATAATTAAGTTTGTTTCATCACTAAGATCTTTTATTTTCCATTCTTCTTTTTTTTCTGTTATTTTTATGCTAGTCTTTGCTAAGTTTAGAGAGAATATAATCATATCACGTACGTTATAATAAGATATTGCAAATAATAGGTAATAAAATCACCTACGTTATATTGCAAATAATAAGCAATTAAATAATTATCTGACAAAAAAAAACATTTTCAGGACAAGCTTTTGTCACCGATTGTACTTTTTTGCTAAGTCATTTGCTGCTTGTCACGCACGACGTAATGAACCCAAACTCGGGGGACTACGTTACCTATAGCGGAGATCCTGTCGCCACCTTCCAACTCCATCATCAAACCAGTTCGATGGTGCCAGTTACATAGGTATACTAAATCTGAGCTCAATCAGTCCCCGGGAAGTGGTGGAATTTTTTCTTGCAAGACTTGTCCCAAAAGTACATTTAAATGCACCAATGTTCGACAGAAACTTTTAATTCAATGATCATTGGGTTATAAATTGAATGTTGCAAAACAAATGAATAACTCTTATCTTCTTTGAATAAGAGTCAGTGTCGAACATTGGTCCTTTGTCGAGTACTGGTGCTGTTACCAACATTGCTAGTTAATAAAAAGCTTCTAAAATTAGTTCGAGTAATGATTTTCATAATTATTTGTATTTTATTTAAGTAATAATTTCCATCGAGCAAAAATCTGTTTATTGAGAAATTAATCTCACGACACAGGCTAAGCCTAGTGTGAGGTTTATCGTTAAAATATTAATTGTTTAATTGTTACTATAGCATAAACACCTTTTGTGAAAAAGTCGTGTAAATCTTTTTTTTTTATACAATAAAAATTATAGTTTATAGTTATCCAATGTCTATACATAAGTATACGAGTTTCGAGTAAGTGGGTACAGACGTTGTCGTAAGAAGCTGTACATTTAAGTACCTTGTCGCAATAACGTAGTAAACTGTGAATGGTTTGAATTTAGTGTATCAATAGCTGCGACAAGGTTCTAAAATGTTCAGCTATTTATGAGTTCTCGTAGCCTTTTTTCTTATAGGTAATGATGTAAAATAATAGTATGGATCATTCGGGGCCAAAATATTTTTCTCTCGGGCATACAAAAGAATCCTTCGCTTCGCTCTGAATCCAATAACGTCCTCGACGGCCAAAATATTACATTGGCCTAATGTAACACTTGTATAACTATTGTCTCTTGCACATTTTAAATGTATTTACGAGGATTCTCTCAACACAGCGCCGCGTCGATTTCAAAGGTGAAGTTTTATCCGGCAAGTTTAAGTAGTCCCGTCGGAGCGTACAAAACACATTTCAGCGCGTGCCTTCTCAATTAGGCAGCAGGCAGGTGAGTCGAGTTCAGTGTCGTATAAAGCTTGCTTCATCTTTGAGGTCGACGCAGCGCTGTGTTGAGAGAATCACCCCCCTGCACGCTGCGAAAGCCATTTTCAGGATGAAATTAGCTATTTGGGTCACAGTACGATTAGTGTTAAATGAGACCTATGCCGGAGTGTTGTAATGTAGAAGAAAATAAGCTTTCAGCATTCAGACAAACAAAAATCATGCTATTATTTGACGACTCGCTAGCCTAGTTGGTAGTGGACCTTGCCTTCGAAGCTAGGGGTTCTGGGTTCAATTCCTGAGTCTTGGTTGTTTTCTATGTATTAAGTAGATATTTCTCTATATAAGTGAGTTATCATTGTCTAATATAAGCCTAGAGCTTAGTTTGGGACTAAGTCAGTTTGTGTGACATGGTCCTGTGATATTTATATATTCAGATCCTTGGCAGTTTTATTGTGTAAATACGTAAAAGTTTGACTTCAAAAGTTTACCAAGCGCGTGTTCGACCGATTTGTAAAGTAAACCAGGGAAATGGTCGATAATCCCTTATTAAGCTCGCCTTTGGTTCGTGTTACTGCGCCTTTTTAAACTGCCACCGGCCCAGCCACTTTTAATGAACCGGGCTAAGCGCAGAAATACGTCGAAGTTATTTTGTGGTTGAAACTTAAAGGCCTATCATTCTTTGATGATGATTTTTACGGATCTTATATTCTATCCATATAAACTCTTTCGTGACTGACAGCGACTGCAGCACAGCCTAAACCCTGAACCCAGAAACTTGGAATTTGGAAGGACTTTCCTGTATAGCGAGATACACACATTTAAAAGTAACTAATTAATAGTGACTTCCACGTGACGTGGCAAGTTTAAAGAATATAACTTTGTGTAGGAGTGATGTCGCTTGCTGCACCTCCGGCGAAGGCGACGGTGTAAGCTAGCTCGTGGGGCGCGGCCCGTCCGGCGGAGGGCCTCTGAGCACTCCCGCGTCTGACAACAATGCTTCGCAGCACAATCGCAAACTCCATTTAATAATTCCCACTTGAGCGTATTTAAGCTTTTATCGAGGCACGGTCATAAATCGGTGCGCAGACGCACGTAATCCCCGCCCCCGTCCCGCGCCCGCGCTGCCGTCAGCTATAAACAGAAGTCAACGTGTTGGCCTTATAAATCGTGCGCTTAACTATTGTATCTCACGCCACAATAATGAAGTTAGCTCGTTCGGGAAGAAATACGGGCACCACGTGGGTGGCCGACGCGGTCGGAATAAATCTCAACAGATTATTGCGTACGAATCCGTTTAGCTGATTTTTTGTGTGTAAGGCGGTAGTTGGGACGTCGTCGCCCGAGTCCCCGCAGCCGGTGAAAGGTCGCTTGAAAAACAAATGTCGGTCGCAGGCGCACTAACAAGGAGCAGCGACGGGTGTCGGGTTGCGACCGCATGCTGCTCACGCCTAGCGATTACGGCGATGCTCCAGGCCAGGGCCAAGACGTGCAGGGGGAAACTCCTACATAAACTAGCATCTGACCAACAAAGCATCGCTGAAGTACTTCGTAGAGGTTATTTCCTTGGAACCATAAGAAACCTTTAATTGGCGTTAAGTGGAGCGCAAGCCCCTTAACCTGTAAAGAGAGCAAGGAGAGGGACGTGCGAACGATCGTGACGAATGTCGCCATTGAGCGCGGGCAGGCGGCGCGCGGCGCGGAGAGGCGTGCGTAATCGGCCTGTAAACAAACACTCGCGCTCAACACTAAAACTGATATATTTCACCAAACTTTTATATCCGTTCGGTCTAACTTAAAATATATTACTTTTTCTTTAGCACCTTTTGTATCTTTTAATGCGTTGTCCCCGCTTTTATGGGCGCAGGCGGTTCGTAAATCATTGTAGTGGAAGTGGTGCTACACTCGTAAACAATGCGCGTCCCGCGGCGCCGGCCGTGCCCACTCGTTGCGCCTTGGCTCCGAATACGTGCAGGATTTGCACCCAGACTTGTCTACCAAATACAAGTCGCAAAAAAGAACCGAAATTTTTCTGCTGTAAAATTTTTATTCAGCGTTCTCTTATGTGTTTTTGTTACGGACAAGTAATCATTTTCAGGTTGTGCCAACAAAACACTACTTTCAGAATACATTTTTAAATATAAGTGGTAATTAAGTTTTAATAATAATAAATGTTTAATAACTTTAACTTGAGATTGCCAGCCCTGTCGATAACCGCCGTCCACCGTCCAGGGCACATCGCGGTGCAACACTGTAAATTAACCTTTATATCATTTTTAATGATCGTCTCAACGGTGTTTTGATTGCGGCGGCCGGCTGGAGGCGTCGACAACTCGACACGGCGATAAGGCGACAGTTAACGCGCGGTGACACAAAAAACGCGCGTTTTATAGCCAACAAACCGACTCTCACGCAGCGCAGGGCTCAATCCATCCACCAACGCCCATAACCTAATACTTTTATGTGGATTCCTACATCGCACACTTCACTTTATGAGTTGATTTTATGGTTCATCGTTAATATGTTTTAAGTACCTGGCTAATAGTTGAATTTAGTAAAAACTAATGTTGTTCGTAAAAACTATTTTTTGTGTTGCGAGGGGCATCTTAAGTAGGTACATATGGAACTAGAACTTTTTAACAAAAAAAAATTGCATTATTTTAACATAATTGATAAATGAAACCGTAAAACGAGGCCACAAAACGCGTAAAGACCGAAGAATGATAACACCAACAGAGCCATTAATCAGTCATTGTTGCTGCGGCCCTCGCTGTTTGCGGACTCGGCCCGTATTTTATACAAACATCCTTCCATGCTCTCCTCACCACTATGCTTTTGTCCTTGTCAACTGGCTGGGTGTGATCGCATACAATAGATGCTACAAATGGGGCGAAAATAACTGTCTATAGGTACATCATCACAGTGTACACAAATCGTAAATTAAAATAATTAATGGGCAGACGAGCAGTAAAGCAGTTTCGCATTAACACAACATATTAAAATATAATCCGCTTGCTTTCCGATTATTCCTAACACGTCAGTATAAAAGGTATTCCGATTACCTTATTACTTGCTCATTTCAAAAATGTTTTTTTTTATGATTTGGACGGACAATAAAGATTCTCGTAAGCATAAAATTAAACTCGTCTTGGGACCAATCCTTCAGCAAACGTAGGAATTTGTATAATTTGAATTCTTTTGACCGCCCGATACCGTTGCTCAGGGGCGCTCCCTCGGGCCCGCTTCCTTCTCATGCCGCGATTGACAGCGCCTGACATGTGACGGCCATTGTCGCTCTGACATGTTGACACTGTCAGAACTTGACTTCTGTACGGATTCCGCATGTAAATCGTAAATACGGAAACATTACCCGCGCGGAGCGGCATCACCGGACAATGTAACGACAAATTAAATAATGGAATAATAAACTTCACAAGTTTCGTGCAACAGCTGCCATTTGTTTGCTTTTTTGGCGGTACCAGAACGTCGACAAAGTATTGTCACGCCGCTAGGTTATTCTTATTTATAACTTTTATAAGGTACAGAGCGTTATTCGCATGAGCTACTGATTAAACTATTTCAAGCCATATGGTCATATTACTCATAATCATTCTTTAGAGTTCATACTACCTTATCCTATGTATTTGTAAAGGCGAAACGATAAGTCGTGCGCGGTAGTCAAAGAGTAGGTAAGCGCGCTGCCCACCAAAGTGATTCTCTTATTACTGCCGTACTCAGAGACATTAACTCGTTCCTTTTTCAAACTTGTGTGTGAAAAATTGTCACTAAGGACCGACCTAATCGTCATTAACCGACTCTGCGTGCGGTCGTTAAACGAAATACTTTTCAGTTCGCAATTAAACGACGAGTCAGAGCATTGTTCTTAACATTTGACTGTGTATATTTTAATTTGGCCGCCGTTATTATTGACGAAGCCACTACGACCAAAGACATAGAGATACCTATCTTGTCTTTGGTCTTGTTGTGTTAGGCCTTGCGTGCCTATGAGCGCGCGCTCAACTTCGGTTTGCCGGATTGGAAACTGACTTGCTTAAGAGAATAGATTATCTTCTCCAACCCGCGATAGTGTCCCAGACTCAATCCGATAGTGTGTAACTGTATAAGCGCTCTAAGATTGAATGAAATCCTTAGTCTGAGCGTGATTGCATTTTATTATATTGCATCTTGCATCTTAGTTGACTGCTACAGTGTAGTGTAAGAAGCGAAAACTGCAGTTACTAACGGTATCCTCAGTATCTAGCTTTTGAGCTAAGGCCTCTCTCGTTTCTTTGTGACCTGCTGCATTAATGTAATATGGTTACGATATAAAAAAAATACATTTATTCAAAAAACAGCGAAAAGAACATGATATTTGAGAAATAAAAGTTGTAAAAGAATGAGGTCCAATATCCCGTGAGCCCCCGCGGCGCGGGCTGGGTGCCCTCCGCCTGCCGGCCTACGGAACCTTCTTCTCTACCATGGTGACAAAGTGACAATTTACTCATTCAGCGCTAATGTTGCTTAAGAAATGTTCAATGACCAAACAATTCGATTTATTTATGGTCGTGTTGTGGGCCACAAAAGAATAGACGCCTTTGTTTTTTATTGCAATTTCATTTCCGGACATGTATCGAATGTTGTGTTTATTCTTTAGACATTCTGACAATTAGAACACAATATAAAAGCGTAAAATAAATTGAATCCTAATATGAATCCGTGTAGGATGGAATAACGTTACGTTATTTATTGTAGGGTGGTTGTGTAGCCATGGCACGTAAGTTAATGTTCCCAGTTGAAATACGAACGAATGTGCCCCTTGTTTCGATTACGACTTGACTTGAGCCAGTTCCGTGTAATCCCTCTAAGTCATACAATCATAGATAGATGCTGCGCTGCCGCCGGCCCGCCCGCCCCTGCTATTAGGCTCACTTACTTTATCTGTTCGAACGTGCACCCCTCGTCTTTGTCCGCCAGTAATCCGGCGGGGAAGTGGCTAAATATCTTGTGCAAATAAACATTCCGCGTCCCATTGTCAGGGGACGAGCGCTTAAATCGGATTACACGACCGCGGCGTTACGTATCGCTATCATAACTACTGTTCCTAATTAGTTTGTGTTTGATTTATTGCTTCCTTATTTTGCGTAATGCGTTTGATCTTGTCCTATTGACCATCCTGGGCCTCTATTCAACTGCGTTATAACGATATCGTTTTTGACCTGTTTCCGTATTGTGAACGTTTTGATAACTCTTATGTCATTTACAATAATGGCGACTGTGACATAAACGATTCTTAAACGTGTCAAACACGATATCGTTTTAACGCAACTGAATAGAGGCCCTGCACGCCTTTACTGTAACTCACACATATTGCTCAGAAGCTTTGTGTAGCATCTGTCATTCTTTTGTAAATTGCCTAATGAGCTCTCAGAAAAGCTACTTAGCCACATACCAACAAGGTGTTTGTTTAAAACACTGCCTATTAGTGAACAATGCGCAGGAATGATCATTGTTCAGGCGAAGTGGCTGCGCGCGAGACAGGTCTCCGCCCATACGAGGACTTCTTGCCACTCCGGCCTCGTGACAATGAAACGTCTAATATGTTATGTTAATATTAATACAACATGTAAACTTATTGGCCCGATTTGCATAGTAACGCACAGCGTAAAAAAGGTCAGTCAGACCAGCGAGCCGCCTTGTTGCAGCTGGGTTAGAATTTACAGAAGTACTTGGCACTTGACCTATTCTGGGTTATAGGTAAGCAATAGAAGTAAAGCTTTTGGTACTATAATAAAGAGGCTTTGGATAATAATATTTTATACAACTTTGTTTTAAATAATATCCATATACATTTTAATAGCATACGGGGATGCACTGATCTTCAGAAGATGCCAACTCCGGCAACGGACATGTTTCTACTGATTTGATTAGTATCATAATGACCAAGTAGATAAGCATATTATCTATATACATATTCAGTACCATATTAGTATTCAAATAATACTCACCATAAATAAATTTACGTAACTAAAGGATCATAGTCATCTCAGTGTAAAAACTGTTGGTATAATTTGAGTTTCTCAATTATGTTGGAGCAGTGTGATATTTGCATAAAGCTTAGTCGTCCATCGTGCCTCCGTAGCCGAATCTGTTAGCGCGCTCGTGACGGTGCACATAGCGAGGAAGGCCGAGCGCCGCATGTCTATTCATGACCTGCAGCGGCTGCGCTCGCGCTGCGCCCCATTTGAATAAATACAATTAACTTGTTTGTTTTACTCGCCCCGGGACGCGCGACCCGCGACACATTCCTCCCGGCCCACTGCCACGCCAACCCTCACCTCCATCTCCACAAAAATCCCATTAACCGTCCCAATCTGCGCCCATATTGGTCAGTGGCTATATTGAAATTTTTGCATTTAGGATAATATTCAAATTGCGACTAATGGTGATATTCGGCAGCGAGCGGCGACTCAAAGACTCGCCGGCGTGCCGCACTGTTATTATCCCACCACCATCGCGCTCTCACCTATCCTATTCCTTTTTTGCCAGACGCCTTCATCTCCCTTCTTTCTTCCCGGCACGAGCGAGACCAACTCCTTCACTTATTCTGAATAACACTCGTGGGCGTTTCGCTGACGATTTATCATTTAGCGTTGCCTACAGACATTATTTGAAACGCATCAAAATCGAGGTTGTGGAAAATTTGTCGGCAACGAAATTAGTACTCCTCTCGGAGTGCATAATTTATCGTTTATTCCACATCCGGCGCGTGAGTTGCGATGCTTCTAATTACAAATTCATTGACGTTGATGATCCTTCATACTGCAGGCAGGCACCAATAACGATATTAATTTGAGATTGATTATGATTACCCGTGTCGACTTTAGACGTGACATTTATAATGTCTAAACGCCTGTTAATCTTTCTGATATCACATGCTATTTTAAATAATGTGTCAAACTCTAAATAATTTCATCGCCTTGATTTCACGAGCTTGGGCATGTTTCAAACTAAACTAAATGTACAAGATTTGAAGATTGTCAAACGTACTTAACATACCTAAAACGAAAGTAAAACGAGAGATTTTCCGCTTTAATAAAAATACGGCAATGCCTAATAGCGCTAAGATGTTACACAAAACTCCACTAGCGACACAAGTATGGTACGACATATTTTTGGTGGAAGTACCCTCTGCGTATCAGAACCTGCATAGTAGAACCGGTAACCCGAAGTTGAGCCCTGAGGAAGCTGTCACGCGCGGTGCGAACACGTGATGAATATGTATCGGCGGGCAGCGGCGCCTTGTAATTTGAGCCTCGCCGGTAATTATTTACGTGAGAATGGACCACTGGCCGCCCCTCCCCGCCGGAACGAATCGTTGATTACGCGAGAGCGGAGATGCCGACATCAGATTGCTGCGCACGCTCTGGTGCCCAGTGCGGCCGCCTCGACCGCTCGACTAGTCTTCCATGCTACGATCACTCGTTGCTGTCACCAGACTTGGAATTAACAAGAATATGACAAAGAATCTAGGAAATAAATTAGTTCGCAGGTGATAAGGTACTAACAGAGTTAGAGTACTACGATTAGGATTACTCTGTTTGATTACTTGATTATTGAACGGATAATAATAAAATAATTGTGTACCTCTACTGGCCTCATATACTCAATACAGTAAGTCCAAATAAATAAGCCTCCTAAACTTGCACGACAATTAAATACAGCTTCTCGGAAAACTATAAAAAAAAAACTTTTAAAAACATGTATAATATAAAAAAAAAGTACACGTGAGAATTTATCCAAAAGCGAATAAAAATAAACACCAATTTAAAACGAATCCTTTCACATCTCATTAACACGGTAAATTAGCAGACGAGAAGATAAAAGCATTCTTAAACAACGTTTACAAAAAAAGTTATCGTTTACAGAAATCTGGAGCCGGCGTGATGACGGTTGTTGTGACGGTTCCTGACACGCGGGTTCGCAGTCCTCGGCTACTGGCAATTCTGGCTAACCTGCTGTAGCGTGTTCAAAAACTTAGTATATACCTACGTCCGGCAGGAATCTAATCCAAAATTGGGCTCAAAAATATTTGACACGTCCCTATTAAAGGCTAAGAGCGTGTCAGATACTTGTGAGCCAGACAAATATGCTCATTTGTGTCAGTTTATGTAATAGTTCTATGGTTACACGGACTGAGGAAGATGGTGACATGACAAAGTTTTTTCAACGGCGAGACTCTAAACAACAGTGAATACGAATATAAAGCATTATAAATTATGGTCGGTTTTATTTTAGTCGCCCGATGTTCATCGCAGTGCAACGTAGCGTACAAGTAGTCTCCGGTGGTGATAAATGAACTTAACGTAAATTACCTTTCTAATTTCAATTATCCTTCTTCTAGAGTGTTTGTTTAAATAACAAATTTAAATTGGCTGCTTTCAATAAGTGGGCAGGCTGGCGGCGGCCGGCGCCCCGCCGCGGCCCCTAAACATACACAGACCGCGGGGCGCCGCGCCCTGCCTTCCTCCACTAATAACACCGTCCTTCCCTCTGTCATGCCTTATTTCACCCGAGCATCTCTTGTTTTTCATGTTCCCCGTTTTTTCCTCCTATAAACCGAAAGGATATTAACAATAAAACGAGTCGCTGATGATAGTAATCCTTCATTCTCATTGTCTTTTGGCAGTTTCGAGGAATAAAATATGTTGAGCCGTGCGACGTGATATCTGAACGTCATAGTTATAAATGGCGTCGCTTAAAATATTTTAATACCCTCTACATCACAGCGATATTAATTTAGTACGCTTGAGCTGAGCGGTCCGGGCCACCGCTGCTGCATCGGCACCGCACCGGAATGTTAAATGACGGATTACCGGCCGCCGCGATCGGCAGATACCGCGAGATCTTGTAGATCCTATCACTACTGCCCTTTGCTCCCTGCTCCCGCCGCGCCTTAACGTTCTAAATTAATTATCTCTAATGTTTGACAAGACTACCTACTAAACTCACTAATAATGCAATTTAAAATAGGTCACCGATAATTATCTATTACCATCAAAGGGCTTGTTAAGGGCAGAGACGGTAATTATAAAATATAAATGATCTTTATCGAAGAAATATGACATGCCACGTGCTAGCTAGTCACGCAACGGTATCTAGTCCTAAGAAAAATAACCAAATTGGTATGCACCAAAGATAACCTTATTTTGCTTCATTATTATCTCAAAAGCGGTCTTGATTTAGACTTAATTTATGTTTTTTTTCAATATATTTAATTTTTGACGACAAGGTTGGGAGCGGCTTGCCTACGAAGCAACCGGTCCTTAGTTCGAATCCCGGTAGGAGGAAACATTTTTATGATTAGTAAACAAATGTTTACTTTGTATTTAGTACCTATGTATTTATCTGTACGCGTCTGTATTCCATATGAACATACATTTTAATCAGACGTGGATAAAAGTAACGTACGTTAAACGTAAGTAATTGTAAAAATTACTCTTTTTAACTGAGCGTAATATTTTTTATAGGTTTTCCGAGCAGCAATTTAAATGTGAAATGTCCTGAGAGGCCATAGTTATGTCATTTATTAGAATAATTAATGTATTTAATATCCATTAAACATCAATATGAAGCTATTCATTGTAATGCGCTTACGATATCAATGTTTACCTTGGTTAATTCAATACCCATTTTTGTAATCTTTATCATTCACTGCATCATTCATTCACCGCACGTTATGATCACCATATTATCACAATGTCTAATATGAAACTGCAAGTTTTACACATACCTAAGCAATGTTCATTAACAAGCATTTGACGTTATTTTGACGTTAAGTTGACCACGAGTTGACCATAAACTGCTATTTAATTGAAAAATATTTTTATCCACTGGTAAACACCTTAGCCTGACTGTGCAAATTCTGGTTACAGAATTATCAACCAGTTTAGAGTTGTTGGTATTCTTTTGCTTTGCCTACCCCACTCTGGGAATAAAGGAGTGACGTTATGTATGTATGTATGTATATTTTTATCCTGACTTTGTTCCAAAAGTATTTATGTACTTCAATCAACATAACCAATCTTAACTAATTTTGGTGGACGGTTTTTAGTCTTCAATATGTATACTTAGGTGATTGATTACTATATTAGGCAACAGCCTTGAGCACGTAATCTCTCAAGCTAATAAAAGGAAAGCATAACATCAAGTCGAAGTTCAAAAGCTCCTATTTCTAGGATTCTATGCTATTTAGGTTGTTTCAATAAAAAGAAAAAACATTTATTTCGGACATTTACATCCATATTTTCATGAATTTCAATTATTTATAATATTATTTTACGAGTATTACCTTCTTTAATGCTTTGGTTTCCATAAAAAAAGAGATTGTTTAACTTGAATAGTTCACGTGCGTACTTTATTGCGCAAACTACTTGAAACCGCATCTCCATGGTAACGGTTGCGATGACACGTGTTCGCTGCGGTGTTTTGTCAAGTTCAGATGTAATATCGAAGCGTCAGAAATATAATATAAAGTGCCATTTATAAATAATAATCTAGAGTGAAGATACAATGGTGCAGATAACGGTGCAGATGGTGCGAAACAAGGCCGAGCACCACGACCGGCAGCTGGCGCCGCTGGAGGAGATCGCACTGCACCAGGAGAACATCGAGAAGATCGAGTACATCCAGGACTGGTGCCCCAAACTCAAAATTCTTCTCATGCAGAGTAACCTCATAGGTAAAATAGAAAACCTCAACAAACTTAAACACCTATCCTACCTCAACCTAGCCCTCAATAACATCGAAATCATAGAAAACCTCGAGAGATGCGAATCGCTACAAAAACTCGATCTTACGGTTAATTTCATTGGGGAAATCGTAAGTGTAGAGAGTCTAATAGGCAATTACAATCTTGAGAACTTATACCTTACTGGAAACCCGTGCACTGATTACGACAACTACCGCGACTTTGTAATTGGAACTCTTCCCCAGCTGGCGTACCTGGATGGAAGGGATATCGAGCGATCCGACCGCATTAAAGCTTTACAAAATCTGCCAGTAATAAGACAAGACATATTATTTGAACAAAACGAATATCGACATAAGAGAAGGAAACAAAAAGCTCGACTAGAACACGAAATTCAATATAAATGGGATAACGAATACAAGGACATGGATCCAGATGAAAGGAACAAGAAATTCTACGCAGAAAAATGTGAACATTCCCCAGAGGTTCGTCATGAAATCGAACGCATGCGACAGCTTAAACAGAAAAGCTATGAAAGTGAAAAGAAACCGGAGGAAAAAAGGCAATACAAGTTCTTTGCACCTGATGGCAGACCTTTTAATATTAATCAAGCTCAACTTTCTTTTAATTTTAATGATACAGAGCCTGGTAAATACGTTTTAGATTTAGCTGTTTACAAACACTTAGATACCAGTTTGGTTGACGTAGATGTTCAACCAAATTACGTTCGAGCCATGGTTAAGGGTAAGATATTTCAGCTCCATCTACCGGAGGAGGTCGACACTACGAACTCGACGGCCCAACGTTCACAAATAACCGGGCACCTCATCGTTACTATGCCGCTAGCAAATGTGGTAATAAAACCCAAGATGGCGCCAAAAACAGGGAATCTGAAAAGGGCTCAATTATACGAAGAACACAAATTAACAGATTGTTATGAGAGTTCTGGACAATCTAAAAGAGAGTTTCTGGAAATAGGACCTATTGATAACATACTTGATCTGAGTAAAATGACGGTAGCGAGTAAAACTCCAGACTATATAGATCCAAGGCTAAAACTCGGAGAGAAACAGCCTTCGCCAGATTTTGTCGATAACCCGGAAGTTCCTGATCTCGTCTAGGTAATAGTTTTTGAAACTTCCATTAGGTACTTTTACAATATTTAAATATTTAAACAATCGTTAGATGAGAGTAACTTTGTGCGTTCCGAGGCATCTATTTTACTCTTATTTTCATACCTACTAAGTAGCTGTAGAATGTTTTGAAGCAATTAATTTTTAGTTTGGAATAAACTTGGTAGCTGCGCGTGTTCTAGTTGAGAGCGGCATGCCAGAAGTCTAATGGCCGTATTAATAAACTCGTCTTAGTTTAAATGCCCATCTCAAGATACGTCAAAGTAAACGTCAAACCATAGAAAACTGTAATTTTTGACATATCTTGAGACGGGCATTTAAACCGAGATCAGTTTATTAATACGGGCCCAAGCCTCTTTTTTTAAGTCAAAATAAAATCACGTTACATTCCACACGGTGTTTATTGATATAATAAATAAGTCGAGTTTTTCCTACCTCATGGGCCTCATGGCGCCTGTCAATGTTTGTTCAGTGCAAGTCTTGAAAAGTTTTTCGGATTCATGTAAAGTCGTTGAGACTCGGACAAGAGAGTATGGGAGCGAGAGAGAGAAATACAAACCTAAAGGCATTGTTATGAGCTATCACACGGTACGTAATTTACTTCTCGCCTGTGTCGCCTATAGGTCCCAGTCCCAAAATGTGTTGCATATTCGTACGGATGGCTTTATAAGTAGCTGCACACTGTAGTGCTTCCCCACTTTAACATTATATTTGAACTGCTGCTCTAATCTGTCAAGGGTGGTAAAGCGACAAGGTACAAGGAAGGTAAGATTATGTTTACGATGTTGGGCAAATCTTACAAGTCAATTTGTCAATAACTTAAATTTGTTACACATCAGGAAAGTATAAAAAACAAATGTCCGGTTGGTTAACAACATTTATTGTTTTCGATGCAAGTAAATATACAATATTCTTAATAAATAGGTAAGTAGTTATTTTAGTTATAAGTAAGACTAGCGTTTTGGTTTTTATCCAAACATTTTAAATTATATAAAAATGCTTAACACTAACAATAAGTGGTATTACTTATCTTTAAAGCTTTTTTAAGGCACCACGGGCTAACCTAATTTTGTTATCAATATTACGCTAATCTTACATAGGCAATATTGGTAATACAAGCAACAACACTCTTAACAGTACATCGGTGGACCTTATAACAAAAGGCATAAGGTCTACCGATGGACAGTTAACAGTGTGGGCGATGGTACCTAGCCTCGCAGGTAGACAGTATTCGTATCTCTAATAATATTTTATCGAATACTCTACAGGTTTTCTAAACAAATGGTTTCACGACTATATAGTAATAAAACCGGTCAAGTTAGACGGTTAGAGTTGGATTTGCACGTGAAGGGTTCCGAAAGTACCATTCCTGCAGGGGCCCCTTTTTTATTTATTTAATAATTTGTTATAGCGGCAATAGAGATACATACTTTGTGGAAAATTCAACTGTCTACCTATTAAGGTTCATGAGATATGAGATACAGCCCGATGACAGGCAGACAGACGGACCGCGAAGGCTATTAAGTCCCATTGGCACTCTTTGAATCAGAATAATCTTTATTCAGGTAGGTTTACAAAATTATAAACTCCTTTTGAAACGTCGTAGCAGCGACTTAACCTAAGTTTACAGCAGGTTCAAATAGCGACCGATCAGAGAAGAACCTGTAAGAAACTCTATCGGATGTCTATTTTTTTTTGATGTTTTCAACCATTTGTCGTAAGGACTAAACATTTTATTACAAGCAATTCAATCCCAAGCATTGTTATCATTAATATAGTCTTTAATACTGTAATACACTTTAGAAATTAGTTTACGTTTAACGTAAATTTTAAATTTATTTAAAAATAAAACAAATAACACTGCTTGGGAGCTTATTGTAGAACCTAATACAATTACCCATGAAAGAGTTTATTTTTATTTTATGGAGCACATGTGAAGGGCACTACCAGCTTATGTTTATTTCTGGTGTTAATATATACAAAATACATAATGTATGTCACAGTTCTTTGGTTACGGAACCCTAAACACTAGGAAAATCGGTCCGTTAACTTACTTAATCAATAAATGAATAGCACATTTATATTTATTTATTACGTATCATTTGAACAGTAAAGAACTAGAGTAACGACTTAAATCGACTAACAATTTTCTGAATATGTATATACGTGTACGTTACTTCTAGACGGTTCAAGTCGGTTACATATAGTTGAGTAGTTATATACAAAGTTAAATGGAAATATAAAAACATATAAGGTAATATTGCTACCGACCCTTTTCTTACAACACACCTTTACTTATGTATATGTAGTAAGAGTATTTAATCTCCGTTGCTGAACGCTGTTTCTTTCTTTATTGACTATATATAAATATTTTAACTATTAAGGTAAGCAGGGCCCGTAGCATGGTCGCCTTTATCGATGTAAATAAACGTGGATAACACATTTTGACACTTTCTGACGAGTATGTCAGTGCGATAAAGGCGACCATGCTACGGGCCCAGGAGACTTTTCTAGGCAATAACCAAAATATTTATCCATGATAGTACGAATACAAATTCTTAGCTTACCTAGTCTTCATGCACATTTAAACAAATAAATAATAATATAGATTTTATCCTGAAAATAGCACACCTTCATTAGAAGCTAACTTCTGCGGCTATTCACTCTACGAAACGTTAATCGGTATTTTAATAGGTTTCTAAATACTGCAGACCCCGTATGTTTTAGCCTGTAGGTATTTCTAAGCTTCTATTATAAATATTTTTATAAACACTGTGAATAGTTCAAAGTCCGTTGGTTTCGGAGTAGCCATTAGCCTCAGGCGGGGCCACCATGATGACGAGGAAGCCGTCGACGTCGTGCATCTCCTTGGAGGAGAACTTGGCAGAGATCTGGTGCCGGCCTGCCCAGGGCGGTGTCAGCTTGAACTGCGCTGTGGCAAATTCTCCCGGTGGTATATTCTGAGAAAAAAAAATCGCAAATTTTAAAAATAATTTAGGTGCGTTTCTTTGGAGCCTATATAACCCGGGGTTAACATTTCCTGATGATGCATGAGTAAGATTACTAGCGATCTCCTTGCTAAGTACTCTTTAGCCTATTTGACACTTATTTATTTTAAACACCGTGCAATTAAATCGCATAAGCAAGTCATAATATTATAATTGAGTGCAGTCATGTTGACAACACAGACACTAAATTGAACGTAGATTTTAAATCCATGCTACCTAATAATATAATATAAATGTTACAGTATGTCGATGAAATTAGGTATGAAGGTAGCTTAAAAGCCAAGTAGGACATATAGGTTACTCTTTAGTTGATAATAATCTTTACATCTACATTAATGTGCATGCATTCATACGTAAATTTAATTGGTTCCTTCTCTAATTTACGAGACACTTAGTTTAGAACACACCTCATCCAGTGTAATCTTTAGCTGTTGATCAAGGCCTGGGCCCTGGATGTAGAATTTTCCGTTCTTCAGAGGTATCGGCAGGGGGTTTTCTAGCTTGACCGTGACAGTGAACTCCTTGCGGGACACCGTCTTGCCTTCCACAGAGATCTTGATATCAGGGTTGCGCACGCGGAAGTCGTCTTGAGCAAAGAAGTCGAAGTTCTTCTCCACTATCGTGGCTAGGCAGGCGATGTTGAAGGACGCCTGGAGGTAACATGATAATAAAGCATGAAATTCAAGTACCAATCCAATTCACATTGTTGCTAATAATATTTTTAATTTAAAAAACATGTAAGTGGACGGGCATACTAATTACGGGCCACCCATAATTATATTAAGAAATAATTATAAAGGTTAGTGATTACCGCCCCCAATAAACATCTAGAAATAAATAAATAGTAAAAGCCGCCAGTGGCACACGATGATCATTAAATAGGTAATAAAACATTGTTAGAAGTTAATGCATTCCATCGTGTATGTATGTATCTAAACACTTTATTGTACAAAATAAAACAGAAACAATACAATGAAGATACAAGAAAAGAATGTGCAAAGGCGAGCGTAGCCCTTTAAGGGATCTCTTCCAGCTAACCCTTGAGAGATTGATTAAAAGTGAAAAAGTTTGTGCATCGAGTACTTATGCAAGTTTACAAATTAGTTGCCGAGCATAGGTAACTACCAGTGCTAGCAAGTAGACAAAAGTAATTTTACTAGGTACTAAGTTAGTGTCTCACCTGGTCTACAAGCCGCTTGTAGTACTCGTCGTAGGTGACCTTCATGGCGACCTGCTGCTTTTCCTCGGGCTGCAGCGCCACGTCGAAGTCCTGGCGCTTCACGCTCTCGCCGGACTTGCCCGTGTACGTGACGGAGTCCACGCGCAGCACGCCGCGGATCTGGTGCTTATGCTCTGTGGAGCGGTTCTTCATGTGCAGGATCTGAGAAGTTTGGTGCGGAAATTGTTACAAGTGGTTTTTGGTAATTACGTAGTATTAGGCACATTATTTTTAAATGGCAACTTTTCAAATATGTACATTACAATCATTGAAATGAATACACGTGGAGGATTGGATGGAGTTAGGAAAGGAAACTTTCGTTAGGTACTCTAATATTATGTTAGTACTGTATCTGATCTGAGTCTAAGAGTGAAATAAAGAGGATGAATAAAGGCTAAGGCTTTGTATTTAACGGATCTTTGTTAAGAAAAAAACTTTGTAGATAATTAATCATATACTAGTTTCAAACTTATGCTGAAATAATAAGGCTAGAAGGTCGTATTATGAAGTAAAAACCAAGTTTCGGGCAATGAAAGCAGTGGAGCCATGTGATTGCTATAACACTGAAACTTGGTAGATATTTATAAGGCCCAGGTTTGTAATTTGTAACATAGGTCATTTGTTTAGTAGGTTAACGATTTCCAGTAATAATCTACGGATTCCTAGACAGAGCTGCCTAAAACTATAACCTCAACACCAATAACTTACCACGCTAAAGTCTTGACCGATCTTGATGTCATCGCGGAGCTCGAAGTCGAAGAGGACGTCGTTGAAGGCTTCGTTGAGGTAGTACCGCGCAAAGATATTGGAGGAGCGCCGCAGAGCCTTCTCCATAGTCGCTCGCTCCTCCCACGTGCGCTCGGGGTACTTGTAAGTGTCGGTTATGTCCTGGAAGACGTAATGAGGTGTCGTTGAGCAATGTGGATCAAGGTTTCAACAAAGATGACTATACGAATGGTAAAGCCTGTAACATTTCATCACAATTAACACACATATAAGCATCTAAGTTACAAGTTTGTGACATGGCATATCATAATAATAAGTACCTATAATAACGCCTGGCGGTATTTTATAGCAATGGTTTAATGCGATGCAAAACAGTCGACCGAACAAGGCGCTCTGAGACTTACCTCTCGTTCCATGCGGCCAATAGCTTTAGTAGAAATATTCTGTCCAACGGAAGTAGTGTCCCGGGCGAGTAGCTTTAGTGGCTGGATTTCCCCAGCGTATTTCCATAGCACCTTTAAAAAACAATAACATTAAACTAACAAAGAGCTGGCTGGATAAATGCGATAGTTGACAAGGTGACCTTTCCCTAATTGGTTTGGCAGGTACTAGGTACTTTATATGCGCAGGTGGTATTTAATGTAAGGCCACGGTATTGCAGACAGTATATTTCAACGTTTGAGACATCATATTGAAAAGAATGTCGATTAAAGAAATTGTTGGAATGTAAAATCTCTGTACAAACATTATTAGGACGTAGGTTATATTATACTCGTATGTTTAAAAAGCCTAAGATATTTTTTTATCAAATTTCATCCAATTGTCGTAGGTCGGGAGGGCCTATTCTGACTTAGGTAAATGCGTCTATTAAAGATTTTATAGAAATTTGGGTAGTTACTTGTAAAAAATTATACCAGAAAACTGTCATATCATACTAGTGATCGGCTCGGACGGAGCAAAACTTTAACATTTACATTACAGTCCTGAAAATTACATCACAGCCATGAAAATATTAATTTCCTTATACTAAATCCGAGACTCTGATATAGAGGTAAATTGAACACTAATCTGCCAATAATATTATTTTTCTAGGTTGTAAGTTTTCACTTTATATCAGCTTTACGAGTTTTGTTAAAGTTTTGCTCCGTCCGGGCGATCACTAACATAACATTCATAACCATAACATGATTCTTTGCCACTATGGAACTGCGAGTATGTCAAAGCGACGCAATAAGTCCAGCGTGAAAAGTGTTATAATATTGAATTGATTACGTCAACGTTGCTCAAAGGTTTTTAAACCATAAAGATGTTACCTACTAATTTATTTTATGTTGCATTTTGTCAAGGGTGCAATTTCATTTATTATAGAGGTGTAGTGCCACTATAGTGGCCTAGAAATGTTGGTTTGGCAAAGATACCTATCAATACCTATGCTTCTATACTAACAAAGAGGAAAGATTTGTATGTATGTGTGTGTGTATGTATGTAACGAATAAACTGAAAAACTAATATGCTGATTCTAAAAATTCTTGCACCTTTTGAATGCTAGTACATTATTCCAGATTAACATAGGCTTTGTTTTGTGTTTCTACGCCGATAAAGTCGCGGGCAACAGCTAAGTAGTTGCTAGAAATATTAAGAAACATCCATGACGTGTGTACATACGTTCGTGCTAATCACATAATTTTTGACACTAGCGGGGCTCGAATCCATGACCTCTGGCACAGAAGGCATGAACGAATCCAAAAAATCCTAGGTGATTCCGTACCTTGTCAGCATTGACTTGCGCGAAGACGTAAGCCGTGTCGTAAGGCTTCTGTATCTCCGCCTCGCGCACCGCGCGGAGCGACGTGGGCCCGCAGCGGAACAGGTCCTCTGAAGTTTCCTGCGGTGTGGAGTCCAGGGCCTGCCAGCCGCCGTACTCTGGGCCCAGGTCAGGGCGCTCCATCCATACCTGCACAACATACACGAACACTTAATATCTTGAACTTTCCGCGTTCAGGTGAAGGCTTGACTGAATCTTGTTACAAAACTATGGTCGAATACTTCCATTTTGTAGTAAGATTCGTACCTAACCCTATATTTATAACCGCCAAACTTTGAGGCACTTTGTTGGCGATATATGCGCTGAAAATGTAAAGTAAGGTTTAGGTACAATGCTCATATAGTGCTTACTCACTAACTCAATTTACTTAAAAATGCCGGAGTTATTACTAGTTTCTTGTACCTATTACACAAAAGCAAAGCAGTTCTTTGTTTTTAATCATAACTCAGTTGTTTTCTTAAGGACCGCGCATGACGAATATTTTGAATCAATATGTAGCAGAAGGATACGATTAATCTATTTTCATACCCAAGATGATTCAGTGCGGGAATATCGGATA
This sequence comes from Acleris holmiana, assembly GCA_949316455.1. Classification (NCBI taxonomy): domain Eukaryota; kingdom Metazoa; phylum Arthropoda; class Insecta; order Lepidoptera; family Tortricidae; genus Acleris; species Acleris holmiana. The sequence goes on from OX438763.1 coordinate 17,314,899, forward strand.
CATTGAACCCGCTGACTTATGCCACTCAAAGAGCTGATTATGGTTTTGCAATCGCCAAGAGAAATACCCACTTTGCAAATTGACTGAATTTGAGGAGCGTTTCGTTTCGCCAAAAAGTTTTTGTAATATGATTCATTTCCCAAACATATCATTTGACCACACGGTTTTTTTTTCTAAACTGTTAATATTTCAGGAATTATTTCAGAACCATTATTAAAATATTGAACAGAAAATGCGGTAGTTATTGGATAACAAAAACCAAAATATGCTGTCGGGCGAAGCAGTGTATTAAATCTACAATTTCAAACGGCACTTGAAGTCTGAAGCCCGATATACACCGTGTTTTTTTTTGATTTACGATAACTTTAAGGGCACGTTCTTCAAGTCAAATTAAGCTAATTTCCCGAAGACAGACATATAATAACTCGTACGGTTATAAAGATATTCAATTATTAAAATTAATCAGTTAATCACGTTAAACTAATGTAAAAGGCTCTTAATTGATACCTAACAATTTTCTTTTAATTACCTATTATGACTAAAGAGTTTTCAATTGTTAGGTCGTGCACCTGTCAAGTGTTATCTTTACTTGTGTGTGTGTATGTCACGCTGACTTGACGTAATTGACACTAACTATGAGTTAACTCTAAAGACCCTTTTAGAATGATTGAAGACACAACATTTAATTACTTTGTTCTAAACATTTTTTATTTTTTTTGCAATATTTTAAAGTCTAATGTACCACGTAGTTTCTATACGTGCACCTAACAATATGCCGAAGTTATCGTAAATCAAAAAAAACACGGTGTAGACCGAACTTGACATGGATATTATAATATCTTAGACCGTTAGCAGTAGATACCTCATTCCAAACATGGTAGTTCCAGACAGAATCCTGCGTGAAGTGGTCGAGTGTGTTCCCGGCCTCGTCCTTGATGATGTCCACGGTGAGGCTGCCCTGGCTGTCGTGCGCCGCGTCATACCCCGTCACCGGCCGGCATGGTATGCCCAGGGCTCTGCAGACTGACAACATACATCAACATTACATAAGTCAACATCATCATTAACAACCTACGCGTAAGTCACACCCACTCTACAAGCTGTAGGCGATATTCATCTTGTATTAAGATGCCCCTTTGACTAAGTTCACTTCTGGTAAATAGTTTGAACAAATACGAGTAGTCAAGCACCGATAAAAAAAAACCCGAAACTCTTTTAGTGTAAATCTAAAAAAAATACTCTCCGAAATCTTATCACCGGTTGCGCTTACTTGTTGTTAAAACACCGGCGTACACCCAACACTGCGCGTATTTGACAGGTTTTTTCTTAGCGTAGTACTTCTGCAATATCGCCAAAGAGCCGACCCATTTCATCGGGTGTGTTCCCCCTTCGTAGTCGCTGAGCTCGGAGCCCCAGTTCCCGTACAAAACTCCGTTGTCGTCTTGCACGTTCACGGCAGCCGAAAGGGCCCGAACAGTCCGTATCGGGTCGCTTCGAGCACGACCTTTTACCTTAGAATCAAAGAATACAATTTAAGATCATCAGCATCAGCAGCTATAAAATCAGTATTAATCTAGAGCAAGTGACAAGAACATCTTGATATCATCATGCGTATTGTGCACCTATTTAAGAGGTCACATTGTTTCACCTTTTTAATAAAACTTAACTAGATTGACCCCGTACGTAAGTTAATCACTCAATGCATTGTAGTGTATCCTTACACAAGATTTAATATTGTGTTTTTTTAATGAGTCTTCTTTGTTACCTTTCCGATATCTCTGACTAGATAGAGCGCACATTCGAGGATGTCCTTCTCGTACTGAGCGTAGTTCCACGGTGTTGGTTTAATTCGGTTGTAGACTCCTCGATACATCAAGCCGCCATCTTCTTGAACAAACTCTTCGCGATGACTCGCACCTAATTATAACAAGCATTCAATATTAAGTTTTACAAAGTAAAGCAGATTTCAAAGCAGGGATTGCAAAACCGGTTTTATTGAATACCTGTATTTAAATTGTCAAATTATTACCGCTAAAAAAACAATACCTATATTCGAATTAGAGGTATTGTTGTCATTCCGCTTTTGTTATTATCGCTATGTATACACTATTTACAATATTAAATACCGGTATTCAATACCGCTATTCAATGCACCTGATAAAAAAGACGTCAATTTGACATTATTACTAAAGCATACCAAGTGTAACAGGGTACGTCACGCGATGACATTATTGTGCATGGCTGGTTAACTAGTGTCTACTAGAACCTGGATAAGTAAATTGATTGTGTGTATTTTGATTTACATAATAGATTTAAAAACTTTTACGAAAACAAATAAACAAGTATATTGACACTGACAGGTATTACCGGTAATGCTTTTTATGGGTAAAGTATCAAATAGAGGTATTGTTGTCAGTTGCCTAAACCGATCATGTACTCGAATACCGGTATTGATTATACCGCTAATCAGAGCTTTAGCGGTAAAAATAGTGAAATGCCATTATAACCGGTTATACCTCATTTTAAACCGGTACTCAGAATACCGGTAACGATCCCTGTTTCAAAGTAATAAATAGCCAAGAGTTACTTTGAATGATACAAAGTAACTCTTGGCTATTCCTTGGAGGCTTGGCTAAGAGTTACTTTGTATCATTGGGTACTACAAACTTTAAAAACTGGCCTAGTTCAGTTATACACTGGGTTTACTTAAACCTTCAGTGCATTTCTCTTGAACTAGGAAAGATAAATTTAGTACTTCCTGCACTGGAAGCTAATATGGAAGCGTATTTCGTCCTTGTGTTTTTTATTAGACTTGTTGGTAACATAACATTATAAAACCGTCACTGGGCAGCACATCCCAGCTAACCCTAGGGAATTGTTTCCAGTAATAAAAAAAAAAAAACAAAAAGTTTGGAGACAGTGTCATGCCTAATCAATTAATTATTTATCAACTTCACACTAAAACGCATGGGCCAGATTTTTACTCATTATGGATTAGGTACATCTAAGCTCGATCAAGGCGAGTCGAAACTAAAACGGAGGAAATAATGACTCATTTACGTAAGCCGTCAAGCCATATGAAGACCACGGCCTCAACTCCTTTGAGTTTTGACATAAAAAAACGATACGATAACTTGTCAAAGGCAATATGGTTTTACCCAGTAGAATAAAGGCGTCAGAACAGTATTAGTTAGCAATTACCTGGCATATACACCGCGTCGTTTAAGCACCAAGGGTTGAAGAGTAAATAGATGGGCTTAGGGTGCGTGTAGCTCAACGATCCACCGGTGTTCAGCTTTGTGTCAATGTCTAGTTTCCAGGCAGCGACTATGCAGTCAGCCGCGGCCGTGACTGCCACTATCAAGTGCGAGTCCATTTGACCCTCGTAAACAGCCGTCCAAGACCCCGGTGTTTCTGAACCTTTTTCCAACAATGGAACTGCCGCTGATGAGTCGTCTGAGGGGCCGCGTTTCTCCACATCTGGTAATAACAGTAAAATTTAGTTAAACACCGAAATATGTCCAAATAACGCTTCAATTTAAAATACACGCATGGGCAGGGCAACCCAGTCGCATACACAGATTCGAGTAGGAGCTAATTTTACCAACTGAGAAACTTTATGAGCATGAGGCAACTAAAGTGTGATTATTTACGGTAGCACACTTTCAGTCGAAGGTAACATTCTGCTTTTCATACTTAAGGGGTATTAACTTTCCCGCTTTATAATAAAGAATGTCATAAATAACTTGAGCAGCCTATAATTTTATCCAGATGCGTTAAAGACGCCAATAATAATATTATTGTAATAAACATAATTCTTTCGAATATAACATAACCCAGTAGCCACTATTTGCAGTGATATCACTGCTCCCACACACTGCAGCCGGTACTTTGAATAAGTAGATTTATTTATGGTAATCAAGTAAGCAATGCAAAGAATTGCACAAACCAGCCATGTAGAATATAAAGGACATGGCGTCTCTCGAGACGTCGTAGGGCCGGTTGAGTAGCAGGTCGAGCTTGAAGGCCTGGCCTCGACGCACCACGAGGCATCGGTCTTCGGTCCGCGACATAAGGTTGAATTTGCTTGAGTGGTGGTTCTCTCCATTGCTCTCGTGGCAGAAGTCTATGCCCTGGACGGCGAGCACGCCCAGCCTCGTGCCGTCGACCACATCTGGAACAAAACGATTTCATTAGTAAGAGGCCAAGAATCAAATCGTACCTACCTATCACAGTTTAACAAAATATTGGTTCTTTATCCATTATAATAGTATAAGACCATTTTACTCCTATATCGTAATCATATTGTTCACGTTGTAATAGATTTTATTTATTTAACAGTAGCAGCTGTTCGAACTTCAACAGTGTGATCACCATATAGAAAAAAATGGGCAAAACTAAAGTAAGTAGATAAAAAAACCCGGTTAAAATGCACTAAACAACAACAAACTCTGATAAGCTCAATGTGATCCAGCCAGGCGCAATGGTGGATCTCTGGGCGCTGACTATAAAAAATATGATCAACCACACATATAAACCGAAACAAAAGCGCACGGGACAAGTCTAAATTAATTAGACAGAAATCACTCACACACTACAAGTACTTCCTCAGTTCTCATATCCGATGTGGCCAGTTTTAAACCACTACAAGACCACAACAGTTCATTTTACATTCCCCAAATGAAACACTGACGGTTGTTTGTACTGTACTACTTTGCAAGAGTTTAAATTTACTACGAATTTTGGCGGGTGTGAAAAATAATTTTATGAATAATGCGTAACAAATACCTGGCTGAAACGGTACGATAGTGTATTTTCGCCGTTTTCCAAATCGTTCCCTCCACCACTTTTTAAAATACTCCATGATTATTTATGGTTTAATAATAATATTTTGATACTCTTTTCGGTTCATTAAGCAGACAAGAGTAAAGCTAGTCGCTGGAAACTGTTAAGTAATGTTCATTGAAAATAGGTGCGATCGGCCAGATCTCGACACTCGCTAATTGTTACAACAAACGTGTGGTTCTTTGGCCAAACTGCTGCGAACTGCGTTCTCTAAGTAGACTCCGATCTCGGCATCGCCGCCACTAGACGGGTGATGTCATACTCGACAACGCGCGAAAAGCTTCCCGATACCAAGAAACAAAATAATTCATTGACAGAACCAAGGTCCCACGATCGTTACTCATTATTTGTTCTTTTTCTATGACAGCAGATCTGTCCCAAGATATAGTGGTGACCTCATGGGAATGACAGTAGCTGCTTGTAAATCAATGTTAATTAGAACAAAACGAACTCATGTCGCCCTTATAAGAAACACAATTGTACCTGATCAGAGAGATAAAAGGAAACAACAATAAAATAAAGCATAATTCAATATTTTCAATTAAAACTAGATATCAACTTTAACTTAAGCTACATTGGTAACTAACACAATTATGGATCAATGGTCTGAAATAAACGATTTCAATTTCAATTGTGAACGGAGTCGGATAGAGAAAATGTATAACGAGTCATGTAGGAAAATTGCGGGCAGTTTAAAATCCTAGTAAATTGGGGTAATTCTAAAAAATCCCCAGTTTTTATTGAGAAAAAATCTAAATAAACCTGGAACGAAAATATTTGAGACAGTGTGCTTACCTACTATAAACCGACATTCGGTTCCATACATTATTTTACATAATACCCACTTTATTTTTCGATGACGATACAAGAGACAAATTCAATGTTAGTGCTAAAATATATTAGTAGTACCTACATACGGACACGGGAGAGTTTTTCTAGTGGCCATTTTATTTTTTTCAACAGCGATACGTTAACGTTATTTACTCGATGTAAAAACGTTCGTGCTCGAGCTACCCACGGGTAGTCATAAAATCATACCAAGTGACCTGAAATTACTTAAGTACCAACTTAGGTAGTACTAGGTAAGGTTAATTGTGTTTACGAGCAGGTACCTATGAGTAAGTGAAATGTTTGTAACGATTAAGTAGATAACAAAAACAATAAATTAGTAAGAGTATTGATTTTACTTTAAAAAGATGTAAAGCCAAGTCTCGTTTTATTTGTAAATGATAACTGAAGTTGGTACATTTTGAATTTAAGTAACTTACTTTTTTTAAGAAATTATGACTGACTCGTCTATACCTTTAGTAGAATCTCTTAATCCGAAACCGATCCCATTTTAGACACCTATGTAGTTTCACAATCTGTGACTATCGAAACCAAGTTTCATATTTTTTTATTTGCCAATTAAGTTAAACCAGGTAAATATTTTTATGGCTATGCCTGTACCTATTTGGTCTTAATGCCAGTTGTGGGTGAATCGTAGCGGGATATACAGCCTTGAAATAATAAGCATTTAATAGTGTTTCCCACACGGTGCGCGCCGCGTCCGCGTGGGCTCAATGTTTAGCTCTGGCAGTCGTAAAAGAAACAGATAAGATGCGCATTGATAACATGATTGCGGAATTGTTATGGCATCTAAAAGCCAATCGCTTGTGTTCATTGCTATTATAAGTTGTCGAGAGTTTGGCGGAATACAGAAGTGCAAGCACTTGATTTACCTAGTTTATTTTTACATATAAATGACAAATATAACTAGATCACAAAGCAATGGCATGGACAAGACATACAAGAACGGCAAGTGGATTTTGATGGCTAAAAAACATATTGCCAACCTCAGATGGAATAGCGCTACACCGCTTCGTAAAACAACATTGCGATCTGTTTTTTAACCGACGACCGAAAAAAAGAAGGAGGTTCTTAGTGTAAATCCTTTTTTGTACTAACTTTAAAAAATATTTCAGTGTTCATTTAAGTGTTGCTTTTAGTGATAGTAGGACCATATTCAGGGCCTGGCAGCAGTCTGCCTCCTTTTTTTTTTCGGTCGTCGGTTAAAAAACAGTCATTCAGTCAGTTCTTACAGTCGGAAAAAAATAGTAAGCAATATTTTGCGACCAAAAGATCAAGTGCTTTGACGTCAATATCTATTTTGATTTAGCATCGAACGTATTTGAAAGAGTACGAGTACACCTTCTTATCTCCTCACCACGATTACTATTCTTTCAAACCTACTTCCACAACAGATGGTCTTGTTCTAAATAGGAAATCGATTTTGAAAATGCTTCGCCAATCATAAATACCAGCGGATTCTACGTTTCAAATATTTTTTTTACTCCAGCATTTATAAATTTAGTCCCGAATTCTGTGTAAAAACGTTATTAAGATTTCGTAATGGTTTTATTTGTCATTATAGTTTATTAGCTTCATAAACGTAAGTTAAGACGTTGTTTATTAGTGACTTCACAACAGAAGAAAACAATAAACTAGCTTGCCTTTGTAGTTAATTCGAATCACAAATTGAATTATTTCTTGTTTTGCTTTTATGTTATTGACCGTGACCCATTTTTTTCTAGTCTTAAAAACAGGTTTGAGTTTTTTTTGAAATGTGTAATGAGATTATTAAATTTAATATCGTGTTTCTACAAGGAACATTACATTTATGTTCCTTGTAGAAACAAAAATATAAGTTTGTCGTATAACAAACAACAGTGCAGGTGGTAGCCAATGATGCAGGGTTCGATGGGTCGCTGCCACCATCGTACCTGCTATCCTGCCTTATAGCAACAGTGTCCGTATTGTTTTGTTCCGCTTGGTAACATTGTTGTAAATGCCCATTGGCCTCGGAGCCCCCTAACCAACCGGTGGTCGTTACTCGTTGCTTTAAAATGACATTAAAAACAAAATGAAAAGATAATATCGTATAATTCTAGCTCAACGCATTAATTATTAACACATAAATATTTTACGAGGAAATACTGCCATCTTCGGTACAATTCCGAAGGGCCCCTTTTTACACTTACCTTTTTAAATTTAGCTTTTTAGTTTTAATTTTAATTTTGTAAGTTATTTAGATTTCGTCTTTTAAACATGTAATAGTTGACATTTGAAAATATTCAAATTGTTATCCTTACTGAAAGCGTGGATGTTTGTTACGCTTTCACGCAAAAACTAATTGACGAATCATCATGAAACTTTGTACAAATATTCTGGGAGGTACTAAAAGTAACATAGGATACTTTTTATAAAAATGAAAAATATATTTTACAAAAAATTCAAAATAAAATTGACAAGAAAAAAAAATGCAGCGGGCGAAGTCGCTGGTGGGTCGCTAGTATCGTATCATAACATGAAGGATGTTAATTGAATCACTAAAGAACTTGCTATCGTTACTTACGAGTATTAACCGAATATATAAAAACAGACGTAAAATCCGTTCCTAAATATTTATCTTCCATTTTTGGTGCTCACCACATATTGGATTTACAAAAACTCTTGAGACGCTGTATTTCAACACAATATTTGTATCGTCACAGGACAAATAAGATAAAACCAGCTGACCATTTGCTTGCACAATAAACCTCATTCATGGACCCGCAACTTAGTTATATAATAATATAACTAGCAGCAAATTTGTCCTTATAGCCAGCTTTGACGTTTGCTTGAGGTTGTAAATGCATATAGGTACGAGCATACTGCACATAATTATGTATAAGCTAAGCTGCTGATTTAAGTTTGGCTTTATATCTGATCTGCGTCAATAACCAGCTAGCGCTAATTATAGCCAATTACCTATCAACAAACATTCCACAAGAGAGCAAACACATTGATACATACTATAGTGAGATACGTAACAAAGTACATAAACCTGGTAAATCCAAGTTGTGTCACAAATAATAACAGTGGGAGTGTAGCGGGATGAATCAAGGAGTTCAAATTCAAATTGTTCTCCTTGTCGCCTTTTTCAAACGAAACCGCTAAAAAAACTCAGGCAAAACAATGAGATGTTGTTCAAACAAGGATAAACGGCGTCTATACCCACGGTAAGGATGTAGAGCTTGGACTAGTATGACGTCAGAACTTTCAAAAACTTGTTAATTTAAAAACTCAATTCGCTCTTTATTTTAAAATGTTGCCAATGAGTTGTATTTTTGTTTTACATTTTGCTACAAATAGCGATAAACATTTAATTGGCCACTTTTGCTTATCATTAAGATAGCTTGGATGCTGCCAATGCGTTATGAAGAGTAATTACCTATCTATAATTAAGTAGGTGCAATGAAATCACGTCAGCCCACCATGACATTAGTAAGGGGGGATGGAAAAAGTCACCGTAACCGTTTATCCGATTCATTCAAACAGTGCCATAGTTACCCAAAATACCTTTTTAGAATTCGTTGTGCATTTTCCTTAAAATATAACAATTTACTTGTGGTAAATTGTGACTAATTGTAGGTACTGACCGTTATTAATATTTTAAAAGTTACGAATTAATTACCTTTGTCTTTTGGACGAGATGACATTGTTTAAAAAAACAAATATTTCAATCGGAATCAAAACTACTTTTGTTATCGGTCATTGGAATGTGTCATAACGTCAGAATACTGATTAATTAAAAAATCTCGAACCTATATCATGCGTAAGAGAATTAGTTGACAATAGAAATTAGTACTTAGGTATACTTGTTTGTGGAGTCCAGCTAGTCGCAGTGATTTTTTATTTATCGTCCATCTCTACCGTATCTCTCGTAGGACGTCGGTGCCGGATTACCTTGAGGGCTGCGCGCACGCACTGCCATACTCGACAAGTCGCCGAACATTCCTCGAATTCACACTAGGTCACGAAGACCCTGAATTAAATTATACCCAATACGATGTCACTTTAGAGCCGTATTCTCAATTTTATTCGATTATTTCTGTCAAATACAAAATAATAAGTAGTCATACAGGCATTTAATTAATTGAAGCCTTATTTTTTATCATAATCAATCTACCTATCACGTTTTTAGCAATGGAACACTATTGCTTCTCATAATTATAAATGTTGAATGTAATTAATAATTACAAGAAACACCGTGAAAACGTTCAATCTTTGCGTATGTTTGTAGTAGATACCTATTTAAACATAATATTTTATGGCAAATAGCTTTTGTGTACGCATCATACATCACTTATTGCTAACAAACAGCTGTAAAAAACAGCTAACATAAACTTCTTTATTGTTGTGAGACTATTGGACTTATCTTAGATGTTTAACGTTTACGTAAACACAAAGTTGCATTTACCTACTTAATCATTATTTTGATCAGCAACATCGACAGTGAAACATAAATTGCAGATATACGAGTGGGTACGAGTAGCTGAGTCAAATTTTCCTCCGAGTTATGATGAAAATCGATTTTTATTTTGGGCGCATTATCGGGAATGTATTTCAGGCGGTATCCGGCCGAATGCGATCGCTTTAATTTGCCGCTCTACCAGATTTCGCCAGCACTCATTTAACAGCATCTCTATTTTAAGCTTTATATGAAAAATAAGACTACGTTGTTATTTCTTGATTAATTGTTTAGCCACTTACGTCAGTTTAAGCCTTATCTACGGGTATATGACCCTAATGTAAAGTATCCAATAGGACCGCTGAAACCTCTTTTTAACAAAGATTATAAGCTTTGAAAGTTCGATTTCGAAAGTTATTAATTAAGTTTAGTGCAAATAAAGTACCTACGGTAGGTCCAAGTAGTGAGGTCATAAATAAATAAGGTAAGGTAGCCTACAGGTTATAATACAATAATAGTTATTATTACTTACTTAATGTCATGAATTTTGAATGAATTTCTTTACAACCCCTTATCCCACTCATTCTAATATGTTGACCAACATTTGAATGTGATCTTGTTTTAAGATATATTTAATTTAGAGTATTAAAAGTCGATTAAGACGTCAAAAAATATTTGACTTGGTTTTGATAAGGTTGCAAATATATTGTGAAATAAATTCCGAGCCTTAACGACTTAGGTAGCATGTGTTGCTTTGTGTTGTATTTAATTTAATATGTAAAGAATAGTACGTAACATCTGGGCCCGAAAAATTACACGTATTGGTAACGTATGTGTGAATCAATCTGCAAACAAAAGTTTTACCGAGATAGTTTATATACTTGGGTAAATTGGTAAATTAGATTAGTTTTCAAAACATTTTCATAAGTTACGTCATTAAATTGCCAATATATAACATAAAAAATAACTGGTGTTCTCTTGGTTAACAAAACCTCAAACTTTAAAAGGGTGCCTCACATTTTCAATTACTACATATGTATTATTATATACTAGAAGTGTTTAAATAAGGTTGAATGATAAGGCCTTGACCCACCGTTAGAGGCGTCAAGTTGCGGAGGGCGCGGGAGCTCCCGCAGGTCGTAGGAGTCCGACCGGCCGCCACAGCAGCGCGGCGGGCACAGGCTCGCCAACTTACTTTTCACGCTACCCATGGCCACTCACTCCTTGCCTACAAGCTCATAGATCCTAAGATACAGCTTCCGAACAGTTACAGGTTATCACTATTTATCACACACGTATTCTTCACAATAAACGATTAGATCATCAGCTGATTTTGTACGAGTTGCGTTTCCAACACTTGTATAGTCTGCCACAAAGTAAACAAACGATCACCCGGCCCGTTTATGAGTGTTATACAGATCTTATTTGAAGTGGTTTAACACTAGTCTAAAAGTTCGACTTTTTCCGCTGTATCGATCGCGTGCGCACCTCAGCAGTGTGCGGGATCGTCTGCGCAGCTGAGGTGCCTTCGCGACCACTCTGACCTCTTATCAAAAACTTTACAGCTCATTTCTGAATGATTTATTATTAATCACAATAAACGAGTCATATTTCTCTCCAAGTTTGTGGCTCGGGAACCACCGGTGACGTCCAAACACGAGAATGTAGGTCAATCTCTACATGCAGGTACATGAGTAATTAAATCTCGCAATAATGATACTTTTCTTCTGAAAACAACAATGGTGTTGAGGTCCTTAAATTATTTCTGCTTTAATAAACTAAGCCGTCCATTATTTTATATTATAAAATTATTATTGTGATGACTCCGCTAAGAACATGCTTGTCAACAAACTGATTAATCAGCCCTTTACGAGTAAAAGTCAAGTCCAAGAATACGTGCTTGTTTGTTTTGCAAACCGTGGCTTTAAACCCAGACGTGTGGAATGCCAAAAGTTTATTACTTAACGCAATAGCATTGACTCAAGACGCTTTCCTTAACGAACTTATGTTGACCCACATTTAATTTTGTTCTATAAATTTGAGAAGGAATTTGGTCGTCTCCTATTAGAAACAGTCACGATTTTTTTGGTCAAAATAGAACGGTGAATGTGCCATTGAACTTAACGCGGACGCGATAGTTAATACCATAGAGCTGAGATACACGTAACTTCCATTGTCGGATACGATTAAGTTAATTTACTACACGTGGGTGATGTCACCCATGGCGAACGTGAGCACTACGTAATATTTGTCAGCGATAGCGGATAACGGAGACACGAGTCGAAGCCGGTTTTATTGGGTAAATTGGTTGTTTTCAAAACCTTGGTAATTTCCTTTTTCATTCATGAATGGGAATTTCAAGTAAATCGGCCAATTTGGAGAATCATGATAGTGTCATCCATCATAAATCCCACCAAAACAATAAATGTAAAAAATACACCAAGTTCTCATATGCCTCCAAAAGTAGTATTATCTAAGAAGGTGACAAGTTTGGCACTAGATTAAGTACTGTCAGACCGATTTATTGTCACGAGTATAAATAACAATACTCTTGGTGGCACATTAGAACTTGGCCTATGTTTAACATTTAAGAACGAAATAGTTGAACGATTATGACGAAGCACATTTAAATGGTATATAATATAAGTACATGTACACTCTATGACTTTCCCGCGGCGTTGCTTGCGGCGAGTTTGAAATATCCTATACTTTCTTATTCTTTGACAAGTGGGACTAGCATAACAGTGTATTATGATCACTAAAAACTATAAAATAAAAATAAAGTTTCATAAACAAAAAACCGCCTTCAAAAACGCATGTAAAATAACTTATTTTAAAAAGATGGTCAGTCAATCTATTGGCTTCGGCGTCCTACAATATTTTATACCAGAAGTCTCCTTCACTTTGACTGACCACCACACAGACCTTTAAAAAGAAGTGCGTGTTTGAATGTGGTTATTGTTTTAAAAAACATATTTACTTCGCAGTTTCTTCTATCTGACCGACTTTGTTTTAGTGATGGTAGGACCCTGTGTAGGGTCCGTCCGGATCGCTACCACCATCTTATCCATTAACCATCCACCAAGCAACAGTATTCGCATTGTTGTGTTCCGGTGTGGGGATAAGACAACCGCTGAAATACTAGCATAGAGGCAATCCATCTTAGTCCTCAGGGTTGGCAACGCATTTGAGGTCTTAAGATTATAGTCTTGAGAATTCAAACGTCTACGGGTCTCAGATTCCACTTACCATCAGGTGGCCTGAGTGCTCGTGTGCCTTCTCCTAAAAAATAAAAATACAAACGGCAATACATGAAAATTAATTGCTGTTAAAACTTCCGAATGGGCCTTAAAGTCAGTGGGACCGACTAAAATGCCTAATTAAAACGGAACGCGGCAGACCAATTTTTTCTGCCCGTGGTAGTGCTAGTTTCTTATGAGGTATTTAATCTACTTTTTAACTTCATAAATGTAAATATATCATAGGCCCAGTCAGCAGCAGAAGTAGCTACGCAACCGAAGAACACAAAATTATCTGCACTAGACTGTATTATCAAGAGCATACGTCGTGTCAAGATGATTTTGAGCATGTTATTATGCTTAGTTACTGTTGATGCTGACTGTACAAAACCAGCCAGGTTCAGCCAAGGCAGACTACATACATACATAACATCACGCCTTCATTCCCAGAGTGCGGTAGGCAGAGCTACAGAAATACCAACAACTCTTGCACAATCAGGCCAATAAGTTTACTAATGTATTAGTGACAGGTTGCAAGCCCATCGCCTAACAATACTACAAGCCCTTATTCCTTGAGTCGCCTCTTACGACATCCACGGGAAGACATGGAGTGGCACTATTCTTACCCGGCAACCACACGGGCAGACTAACTTTTATAAATTCTCGAAGAATTCTATAAGTACTCGAAGTGATTAACGATGACAGTGCTCTCTGGGTCTACTAGTAATTTAACCTATTAAACTCCGTAAAACAATATAGCTTTTGAAGTGCTACTTAACATACCTATTGGTTTTTGAGGCCCAGAGGCTAGATAGGATATGTAACGCTAACGTAAACGATTTTCGATAACCGTGAAAATGTTGGGAATTGGCATAAGTATTCGACGCGACCGTCCGGCAGCTTACATCAGTCCTATCAGTGGCTCAGCTAAGTAGCCAAAGGCCCAGGGGCAAAAAATAAACTAGGGCCGCAACTAAACTACATAATATCGTCGTCTTACTTACTCAAACTCATATCTGCATATATTTTGTTGCTGTTGGTAATTTCATTTTCATTCAATAATACTTAGGGGCAATAAGTTTACCTACGGCAAAAAAAATATGCAGATACGAGTTTGAGTAAGTAAGACGACGATATTAAACCCGTGGAGCCCCATGGCATATAATACGTATTGGTTCCCTAATATTTTACCAAATCATCATTTTACAAACTAACATTTGGCAAAGAGGTACTTCCCGCCGCATTATTTTTTTTTGTGGTAAAAGTCTAACCTAACCTAACATACTTACTCGTATTTAATAAGGCCATGTAACATATATGTAATGGATTAAGCACACATACGTTTTTGCGAAATGAAAGTTTGTCAAATGATATAGTTTGCCAAATGATGATTTGGTCAAAAGTACGGACCCCATGTGTTATACAAATATCAATCTTAATTGGAACCACTCTGATTTCCAAATTCTAATATCGTTATGGACACACGGTGTTCATACGGCGCTCCACGAGTTAAAATCGTTTGGTCCGTATTTCTCGTGGTCCTAATTCGACGTACACTATTACTTATTCTGTGGTATGACGACGACGATTTGTCGTAGTTCATTATATAACGTCACGTCGTTGGGGAATCCTCGGACTCACCGGTTAACATTTTTATATCGATCGACAGATGTCACTAGCAAACCTGTACTATAATGCTCTCACTATGTATGCGGCACGAAGTATCGCGAATTTGCCTATGTGTCTCTTTCGCATACTAGGATGTAAAAACGAGACAAACGCTTCCGTTTCCGGTAAACATTCGTACGAATACTTTTATACAGGAGTGATAGGAGTCTCATGTACTAAAGAATAGCGTTTCGTTTCTCAAGTAAGTAAAAATATTATTTTTCAAGTAATAAATAGGTAGATAAACTAAAAAAAATATATTAAAAACATTAAAAAGTTTGCTAGAAAAGGTTGTTCGTTGGAATAAAGTTTTAATTTACTTAACGGATTACCTTTATAGACCATTATAAGTGTTCGGCAACATAAATAATGACTTATTGAAAGTGAGCGTATAATATCGTTTATCTACATCCATGGTATAACTTCCCTATAATATGTTCAGAAACGATAAGCAAATGACATACATTACTAAACATGTATCTGTGGTTGCATCATAATGTTTAAATTAAAGTGCAGGTAGCCGAAACTTTAATCACGTTCAAATTTCGAACATCTTCTTAGAACAATAAAGCAAACCTGCAGCACCCGCGCGCCCGCCCCCCACCTGCACCGCACCGCACTCATTTGTTTCGAACTCTCGAATAGTGCGTAGACCAGAAAATAAAGTTACTTGAAAATGTTTGCCGGATTGTACATATTGTAGAAAATTTACGATATGTATGTAGATAAAGTTATGTATGCGACTGTACGCATAATTAGGCATTAAAACACTCGTGTGATCTTATTATGAAACTCGCCTTCGGCTCGTTTCATAAAACCACACTCGTGCTTTAATGCCTCTCATTATGCACCAGCCACATAAATAACTATTTTAAAATCAGTCTACTTTAAGTACCCCCGCGGCGTGCAATATAGTATAAAGCTGGTTTGTATGGGTAACGAAAGTTTTCACCGGCCACCACAGCAGCGCGGCAGGCACAACTTACTTATCATTCTACCCATGGCCGCTCACTCCTGTCTACAAACTCTTCCGAACAGATTACAGGTTAGCACTATTTATCACACACGTATTCTTCACAATAAACGATTAGATCGTAGCTGATTTTGTACCAGTTGCGTAACCCACACTTGTATAGTCTGCCACAATGTCAACAAACGATCGCCCGGCCCGTTTATGAGTGTTACACAGTTCTTATTTGAAGTGAATAAACACTAGTGTAAAAGTTAGACTTTTCCGCGGTCGCGTGCGCACCTCAGCAGTGTGTGGGAATGGCTGTGTAGCTGCGCGAGCACTCTGACCTTTTATCAAAAATATAACAGCTCATTTCTGGATGATGTATTATTAATCACAATAAACGAGTCATAGTTATCTCCAAGTTTGTGGCTCGGGAACCACCGGTGACGTCCAAATACGAGAATGCATGTCAATCTCCACACGTACCATAGGTACCTACATGAGTAATTAATTTTTCACGAGTCGACGCAGGTTTCATTGGTTGATATTACCCATTTTCAGTCATGAATTGGAATTTCAAGTTAATCAGCCAATTTGGAGAACCGTAATGGTGTCATAAATCCAAAAAATAGGCCAAGTTATGTGCCACCAAAAGTAGTGATATCTAAAAAGGTGACAAGTTTGGCACTGGATTGTTTACAGTTTGACCAATTTATTATCACTACTTTTTGAAGCAGTAGGTATACGAGTATGTCATTACCTTGTTATCTGTGTGGTAGGTAGGTATTTAAGACAACTGACAAGTTAAGGCTCTAAATGCATTTAGTGGCGATAAATTGATCAAAATGTAAAAAATGTAGTGCCATAACGGGCTCCTTATCACTACTCTTGGGGGCACATGAAAACTTGGCCAACGTCGTTTTTACATTTATGTTTTGAACATCAGTACTTTTGGTAGGTTGTCGAGAAAAATATATAAATATAGGTAGATATATCGACTATCTACCAAATATTCTTTTTACATAATATTTGTGTTAAATTAAACAATTAATAACATGACGTATCACTTTTAAAGAAAAAGCAGGGAGATCATTTGTAAATATTTTAATAAGGAATAAAAAATACTTTTTTCCGATCAGCAGTAGAAATATTTGTAGTTTTCAGATTTTTTCCTTTACTTGTGCTGTAAGACCTACCGATGTCAAATTTTCAAGGTTTTAGGTCATTTAGAAATAGTATAGGTTTAAGAGTGTGTCAGCAAGTGCCAAATAAGCCGTAAGAAATTAATAACTTTATTTATTGATTATATCTAGAATCGATTTAATTATTTTATTTTCTTTAAATCCTTCTCAGAACCATCATTAAATTGTTTCTATTTGGCCCATTGGTTGACTGATAGAAATTACCATAAGGCATTAAGCCTGCCATTTGTGCCTACTTTTTGTAATGTGCAATTTAAATTTAATAAAATTAATAACCTTGATTATTTCACTGGGTTTTAAGGTTGCATACTTTTAACCAGGGACGATGCATTTATTTGAAAATCCGCAAATGATGAGGGGCTTTTGCGGACCTGTGAAAGTCTTTGCAAGAACGAGGCGCAACGGGAGCTCGTGCTACAGCTGGTTTAAAAAAGTTTATATTCTTTAATTTCATGTCCGTTTCAACACAACATTGATGTGTACGTAATCCCCAGGTCCCTTATAATTTAATTTATTCATATAAAAAGTATTAACCCCATAATATACCTATTCATCGTTTCATTTGAATCGTTACTAAGTGAACCAAATGCGTTAATTAGTAACAATAACGTTTATTTACGCATTTCATATTAATTCCTTGAGCTCACGTCAGCCAAGGCACGTTCCGGGGCTATTTCAGAATGCAGTTTCTGTTAGTTACAGCTAATTCAAGGTCTCTATTCCACTTTGTTTTTACTTATCTTGCTTTAGAATTGCTTTTTACGGGCGGGCAGGTGCGTTTAATTTCAAGTCCCTCGTAAGCTATTATTACTTTAATACGATCAAAATATGGTTTAAAACAGAGTGGAATCGGGGCACTGAACCGGTGTCCTTTTTAACTCGGCCGCCATAAGAGCGATCAAAACGTTAACAATACGATAATCCGTCGTTAGCAATACGATTTTAACGAGTAGAATTGAGATTGTACTCGGTAAAATCGTATTGCTTTTGACGGATTATATATCTGTCCGGGGCCACTCGGCTGAGGCCTAGTGGCCCTAGACAAGATCATTTTGACGTGTCCCCAAATTGTCAACGTTATGATAGCTCTTATAATTTACTTGTCAGTAATGGCGGCTGATTAAAAAACAATACAAATACACGTTAAAAGCAATATAGTTTTAAGGAGTTGAATAGAGGCCAGTTATATATTAAGTTGTTTGTTGCGTTCTTTGGCTATAATAATAAGTAAACAGACCCAGAGAGCACCGTCAACCACTTCGAGTAGACCAGCAGGTCACAGCCACTAAAGAGACCAAGACAATACGAGTATAAGCTCCTTTGTAAAAGTTTGTGTGCCATAGCGGAGCCTAGCCGGTTGTGTACAGTCGAGGCCAAAGTTTTCAATTCGCACTACTAGATCAAAACAGTGTCAAGTCAAAATACTCGCTAGTTTTGTATAAAACTCATAGAGATTGAGTTAAAGTGCATTTTAAAATACAGTTGTATTTTGAGTTGGTACTGTTTTGATCTAGCAATCTCATGGGGAAGTAGGGCTGAGCAGAAAAACTTAGTCTGCTGCGTCCCGTCTTAATTTGGCATTTTAGTCGTTCCGACTGATTTTAGAGTCCCATTCGAAATTAGTTTTAACAGCAATTAATATCCATGTATAGCCGTTTGTATTAACATATAATGGGTTCCTATATTCAAAAGGTCTCGTTAAAATGTGATGACTCGTTAAAATTTCTTATGGCGTATTTGGCACTTGCTGACACACTCTTAAACCTATACTATTTCTAAATGACCAAAAACCTTGAAATTTGACATCGGTAGGTAGGCAAGAGCATGTCGGGCCATGCTCAGTATAGGGTTCCGAAGCCGTTTATTACTACTAGGAGAAGTAATATCTAATTTTCTGTTTAAAGTCAATTGGTCCCGTCTTAGATGATTTTTGTAGGTATATAAACACTTTAATCCCTTGTATCTCAATAACCAATGATGTCCACTTTGTTGTGATAGGTTTTCTTTAAATTTTGTTAAAAGTATGTTCTTTCATTTAAGATTTGACTCTTACAAAAATTAGCGCTTTAAAGCTTAATACTTCATAAACGGGTCACTTAATTGAAAAGTTGTTACATAAACCCGTAATATTTTTGAAATACCTATCCAACGACACCCCACACTATGGGGTAGAAGAGAAAGAAAAACCCCACGTTACGTGTAGGGGAGGTTATAATAATAATTATATGAAAACATAAACATAATGTAAACAATATCATTAAGTTTTATTAATAATATCCTATCATTTGAAAATAAGTTAATTTCAGTGTTTTTGAAGGCAGTGTTTTGTTTTAAACATTTAATTATTATTTATAGTTTTTATTGATCACAATGTACACTGTTATGTAGTCCCACTTCTAAATGAATAAGAAAGTATTTATATGATAGTTGTTTACTTAAATAAATACATAATAATAAAAAATAAAGGGTATATGATTTTGGTGGGATATATGACACCATTACGATTCTCCAAATTGGCTGATTAACTTGAAATTCCCATTCATCAATGCAAAAGGAAAATACCAACCAATCAAACCAGCTTCGACTCGTTTATGCGTTACCCGCTATCGTTGACAAATATTACGTACTTATTGCTCACGTTCGCCATGGGTGACATCACCAACGTGTAGTAAATCGTACCCAATAATGAAAGATGCGTGTATCTCAACTCTATAGTATTAATTAACAATCGCAATCGCGTTAAGTTCATCAAGATATCATATCACCACCCTTGAAGTAGGTAGGTACCATTGAGGAGTTCCGGTGCACATCTGTATACTTTCGACGTGTTAGATGAAATTATCAAAATTATTCTATGTGGGCCTATAATTTTTGAGGAGTTCCGTCGGTTCCTCATGAATTTCATTATCATTTTGACAAAAATGAGAACTCAGAACTTCATTTTGACAAAAATGAGACCAATCTGAAAGTATAAGCATTTCAATAAAAATGAAACTATACGGTTCATAAACGTCGGAGTTCTAAGGTAAGAAACTTAAAATAAACGCAGTTCAACATGAACCCACGTAGGAGATAAAGAAAATAATGGATTCAGTGCATGCTTTTTATTTCTGAGATCCCAAAAACACACAAACACAACCTTTTTTTTGGTATTTTTATATAATTGTTTAATTATATAGACATAAAACCTATAAACATGTTTCTTAAATCTTAGCTTAAGAACTTAGTCCTATATTAAATCTTTCATAAAGAAATAATATTAATCTTAGCAAAGATTATGGCACTTGAAGCATCGGTCTCTGTCATTAACATAACATTATTAAGTATTACTTAAGCGTATGATTACATAATCAACTCGGTGAAAACAGTGAATAAATATACTTAAACATTTTTTTGGTTTTTAATTTAAATTGTGCGTGTGTAAAATAAATCATAATAAAATCCATTAGGCGTATCCTGAGTCGTCGATGAAGTCATTCAAGAGGCAGTCGACGGGATATGTCAACCATACCCCTTAAACATTTCCTTAAAGGTAAATTCACAGAAAACACTAAAACATTTAAAGAGTCTTTAAGATTACGACTTCTTCCTCTTGAACGATGACTTGTTCTGGCGCCACGTGGCCGTAGGAGCTGACCATCACGAGTGTGGGCGCATGCGGCGAGAGTGCCGAGGGTGGCCCCGGGGAGCGGCGCGGGGAGGCCGCGCGGGGCCGGGGGGCGTGCTAGCCGCGCACGTTCACCGCCGTGCAGCCGAAGATCTCGTCCATCTGCCGCGACGAGAACGTCACCACGATGCGCCGCTCGCCGTGCCGCTGCGGCACGAACTTGTCCTGGTAGTTCACGAACTCGCCCGGCTTCACATCGCGGAAACGAATCTGGAACACACCATGAGTAAAACACATGCTCGTTTTAACAAACATAATCAAAAAAACAAAAAGTAATTTACCTGTCGCGGTCTCTGCACACCGTTTCCTTCGAATGTGAAGTAGCAGTCGGTCAAGTGCACGTTGAGAGGATTCTGGAAGCTGAATGTAACGGCGCACTCCTGTCCCTTGCACGGCTGGCTCCTCACCTGAATACAATTATTAACGTTACAATAACATAGTAACAATGTCAATATTCAGATTGTCAGGTGTTGACATAATTACCTGCACTTGCATCCTCGGCTTGTGGAGCGGGAAATCATCTTCGTCAGACCAGGCCTGGCGCGTTTGCTTCACATAAGCCATAGCGTGGACCTTAACCATGGAGTGATCCACCAGTTTGTCCATGTACTCCTGGGGCGTGACATGCAGCTTGAGTACTTCACGCTGACCAGCGCGGACGATAAACTCGCCTTGGGCCCTTCGGAGCCGTGAGGCGATGGCGCCGGTGTAGTAGCTTGAGGATGCCGTCAACACGCACCATATGGTTCGGTCTTCGTGTGACTTATTCTGAAAGCACCAAATAATTTAATTATTTGCTAGAGCTAGGAATTTATGGACTTTATAATGTGCCAGTTGGAAAAGCGAACGCACCTGAATATTCATTGTGCAATCAAACGGCTGGCCATAAGGCACGATGTCGATGTCCATGAGGTCGAAGAACACGTCCTCATAGTTGCGGTCGGGGTACTCGTAGTACTGCTGCATGCGCTGGTAGCCGCGGCAGGATGCGATGACCGCCAGCCGCTCCGGCGACGAGCTGTCCACCGTCTTGTACTCGTGGGTGATCTCCAGCATGTCGCTTTCGCCTTCGTCATCGTCTCGGTTAGGATTTTTAGTTAGGACCTTTCGGCCAACTCTGTAAATTAACAAAATACACATGTATCTTTTACTGCTAGACGCAGACTTTCTTGCATGAAAAGTGAACGGGACTTGGACTAATATAATCTTATACATATTATATTATGGGATCGATTAGATTGGAGACTTAAATAGTACTAAATCTATAGTAATAGATACATGCTCAATGATTGATGAACCGCGAAGTGGTTTCCACACTTACTGATATTGGTTTGACGCCATCCTAATGAATCCCCATTCAGAATTTTCTTCTTCTTGGAAGTGGCACAGTTCGGCATTGAGCTGGGAGTACATGAAGGGTGTGTCATATTGGAAGCCTACTTCACCACGGCGAACGGCTTCAACGCTAGCAGGGCCGCAGTGGTAAACGGACTCCGCTTCCTCCTGTGGTGTAGAATCTATAATCTGCCAGCCACTGTAGCCTACAAATTAGAAACAAAAGATATCAAAAAAAAACTTACGAAATATTTCTAGTAAAGTTCAAATTCTTATGATTATCTTAATTACCTTGCGGTAAGTCAGGCCTTTGCATCCAAACGTCATTCCAGACGTGGAAGTTCCAGCAGGAATCATAGCAATCTTCGTCTGGCCCATTCGGCACCTCGTTGCCATCGTGATCGAAGTATTTGTCGACGGTAAACGTCCTGTTTGTATCATGGGCTGACACGTAGTTAGTGACTGATCGGCAAGGAATACCTGCAGGCAGACAATTTAAATAAGTACCTTAAGTTCAATGGATTGGATGTGTGTATTTAATTTGGACAAAATCAATACCCAGAGCCCTGCAAATAGTCACGACCAGTCCAGAGAACACCCAGCATTGGCCGTATTCTACAGGCCGACCGCCATCAGTGAGGTACCGTTCAAGAATAGCCACCGAACCGGTCCAGGCGTGAGGAGCGACGCCGTCCTTGTACTCGCCATCGTAGCGCCCCACCATTAACCCATCGTCGTCGTGGTTGGCGTTAATCTATAACATAAATTATAAAGAATCATAAATGAAAAAAACACCGTTACATCGGTATTTTATATTTAAAATCGATCAATATTATTTATTACCATTCCAGAAATAGCCCTGCACACACGGACCGGATTACCACGTTCCGAGTGCTCAAGACCGCTACGCTCAAGCAAGTACATGCAAGCAGGTAAAACGCAGTCGTCGAACTGGCCGTAGATCCATTTACGACCCTTAGGCTGGCGCCATGTACCACACCATATTTTTCCGTGTTCATTAAGAACGTATTCCTTCCTAGAGGACTCATTGTCCATGTAAGTGGAATCCTCTCTGCACCACGGATTGAAAAGCATGTAAATATCTTCATCACATTTGTAATCGTGGCGATTATCACGCTGGCCAAATCGATTTGTCTGTACCCAACAGTTCCATACACCAACTGGGGCGGTAGCTGGTACATGCACTTGGAATGTGATAGTATTCCCATCTTGACGTTGAATGCTAATATCCCACCTGTCCATTTCATGAGCAAGAGACGCCAGGTTTTGCATAGAGCCATGGCGTGATCCATGACGTGAACCATGGCGTGATCCGTGGCGTGATCCGTAACCACGACCGAACGAAGAATGCTGAGTCGTTCCTCCATAGCGATCGATCATGGGTCGATCGATAGTTCCATGCGGGCTCAGAGGGCTGTGCTGCAAGGGCAACGGGTCGTTGCTGAAAGAGCTGCGACGAACACCGTATGTTGTCGTCTCTCTCATTCCACTCATTGGTCCCATCGGTCCCATCGATCCCATAGGTCCCATTTGGTTCATAGTTCCCATTGACCCGACCGTTGCCATGTTACTGCAATTATCCTGCATGCGAGACATGCCCATTCCCATACCCGTGCCCATGCCCATACCCGTACCCATACCCATACCTGTGACCATTCCCATCCCCATACCCATACCAGTCATGTCACGTGAATGCTGGAATACACCTTGCTGGTTGCTCCAATTTACGGGTAAAACAACCCGCGTACCTTTGGTGACGCTAGGCTTTGGACCTATAAAATAAACATAATAAACAAGTTTTATCTCCCTCTAAAAAAGTAGTTTAATGGTTAATAATTACAGAAATCAAATCATATTTTAGACGAATTATATATATATATATATATATATATATATATATATATATATATATATCATCACAATGACTACATTTATGACTTTGGAAAAATTATGTATTACCGAAGCAAAACACGAGGCGGATCATATCCTGCTGCTTGTCATACGTTCTGTCGAAACGCACAGCGAAGAAGAAGTTTTGTCCTCTTCGTAGAACTGGGTTTGGCAGAATGTTGTCATTCACAAGATCATACTGGTCGGTATGGTGATCCTTAGAGTTATCTCGCGAATAAAATTCCGTCAGCTCCACTTTCAAGGGTTGCTGCGAGTAATAACTCTGAGGAATCATCTCCAATGTGTCTTGACGGCGACGACGTTCGTTCTGGTCAGCCATCTTACATATCAGATTATGGGTATACTGCGTATTAGGGCTATTCCTCATTGAATGTTTCATGCGATGCAGGGACCCCGTGCTGTGAGAACGCCCCGGGCGGTGCTGCGCCGTAGGCCCGGCGCGCTGCATGGGCCAGCGACGGGTCTGGCCTGGACGCTGGCAGAAACTTGAGATATTGTAATAAGCGGATAATCCCGGAACATAATTAGATGGCATTCCACCAATTGTCATCTGCTGCTCTCTCATGCAGCTTAACGTGCTCATGCCAGACGTTAGACCAGTTATTCCGCCGAGCCCCATTCCAGTCATGCTTGATGTCATGCTGGAGGACATCCTGTCCATACTAGACCGTCGGACCATAGACATCTTGGCAAGACGTTTTACTATAATTTGTCCAAGTCCTGCGAAAGGACTGCACTTTGCTCGTGGTTGACACCAGAGCGAATGCTGCTGTTAGGTGCTGGATGGCCCTTTTTATACGAAAGATTTACGGGGAGATCATTCACCGCTCAGGTGTCAGTTGTCAACGCAGGCGCCGGGGTCGCCGGTTTCGTATAGCCCTTTTGTTTGTGTTCACTGACTTGTAGACGAACCAGAAACGTTCCTGTTACAAGTGTGTATGTACAATGCGTCAGTAAGCTTATTGTAATGATGCTGTACGACATACTGGCGACGAGTCTTCTGGTTCTATAAATCGTAAGGACTAACACCACTTAACTTGTTTGCTTTAGCATACAATTGTATGTATTTATTTAATACTAGCGACCCGCCAGCGGCTACGACCGCTGCCTTTTTTTTTAATAAAAGTATCCTATGTTACTTCTAGTACCTCCCAGAATATGTGTACAAAGTTTCATGATTCGTTAAGTAGTTTTTACGTGAAAGCGTAACAAACATCCACGCTTTCATATTTATAATATTAGTAAGGATTTATTGCACAAAAGAATACAAAAGGCGAACTTATTTCTCAAAAAAATATCTACACGAGATTCGAACTCGCGACGCTCGGCACTGGGTTACCATTAGTGGATTAACAAGACAATTACAACCTTTATCCATACATATTTATTAATATTACAAACTTTTATAATACCTAGAGTAACAAAAAATATTTTTGCTAAAGTTTATTTACTTATATCGAAATATTAAAAATTACCCTGTAAGACAACGTAGCACCTTGTCTAACCAAACCTGTTCATTTGTTTAGCTAATCTTACAAGTTTAGGTATTATGAACTTGTTAGTGGGCGTTTTCCAAAAAAAGTGTACAACGTTAAAGACAAAATTAAGAAAATTTAACTTTTTCCATTTCGTCACGTATCTAAATGTATGGCTAAGTTTCGTGACGAAATGGAAAAAGTTAAATTTTCTTAATTTTGTTTTTAACGTTGTACACTTTTTTTGGGAAACGCCCAACTATGAGTTATAAATAATTATAATTATTATAATTTGTATGTTCTAACTAAAATATGTAAATCCGACAACAATGCAATACGTAATACGGTGTCTTAGATCTGAACTGATGGCTACGCAAAAAAAGTACAGTCTGTAAAAACAAGTTGCCTCAAAAATGTGTTGTTACTCGTAATTTAGAACTTTTCGTTCCTCAAAATTATAAAGTGTTTTTTGTAAAGTGGTAAATTTCATTTACTTGTACAATTTGAGTGGTGAAACATCGTCAGGCGTATTGTTCTTACAACAAAGCGTGGTAACTGGATATCACGTCGGTAACGAAGTTACTCACTCGAATATTTCAACCTTTTGTTTAGTAAACATTCATGTTTATAACCACTATTTGTCTACGAGCAGGTACTTATAGATGTAGCAGACTGTGTACCAATTTCACCATACGATGTTAAACACTTAATAGACGATGAGAGCGTTAACACTGTTAACAGTTGTCAAAATGTACTGGGCTGTCCCAGAAGTAAAAAGACAAAATTGAGTAGATTAAAAATATTTAATATAAATATTTAAAAAAGTAAAGGTTTATAAATTTATTATAATTCCTGTAACAAACATGAAATAAACTATTCTGAATAGGCGCCTTAGCCATAGGTACATTAGATTTTAAAATATTGCAAAAAAAAATAAAAAAAAATGTTTAGAACAAAGTAATTAAATGTTGTGTCTTCAATCATTCTAAAAGGGTCTTTAGAGTTAACTCATAGTTAGTGTCAAATACGTCAAGTCAGCGTGACATACACACACACAAGTAAAGATAACACTTGACAGGTGCACGATCGCTTGACTTGGCGGGAAGTATCTTGCTTACTGTGTAAGAGGTCACCGGTTCGATTCCCAGATGGGTCTCTTTTATTTATTAGAGTTTTTTTTATAAATTGATATTTTAATTACCCAGTATTTAACAATAACGTGCGTATCATAATTACATTTTAGGATAGTTACATTTTTATCGTCGGTTGAGTGCAAACAAGCACCCTAAAATAACAAAACAAAGTGAAAATTTCTTTATTTCATAAATGGATTTAGCAGATTGCTCTAATTTTTAATATTCTCATTCATCATAACTAATTGCTTAATGGTTTATAAAATGAAAAAATTCGTTGCGTTGTTTAAAATAATTTTATTTAAACTTTATAGTAAATGGTCGCACAAAGATCAACAGTCATTTTATTTATTAGGCACCTTATGATTTATTACAATGAAAAACCTAGCATTACTTAAAACTGTAAAAAAACATATCAACGGTATCAAACAATGAGTATAAAAACAAATATCGTGCGTATTTACAACGGATTTCACAAAACTGTTTAGAAATCCTTCAAGCGGCATGGTCTGCAGATCATAAGTTATCACAAAGAACGAAATCACCTTCTGTTGAGTAACAACTTTTCAAGTATTTAATTCTAGGTGTACAAATAAACATACGGGCACTTTTAACACAGGATTAGCCAAGCAAAGAACGATACTGTGGGTGACCGAGGCAGAAAAAACAAGAGCTTTGAATAGTCAATTATGTACGTGTCTCGAACAATTTTTTTTCTAAAAGAGCACGAAATTTGGTCAGAACATCTTCGTCCGTGTGGAGCTTGTTTAAACTGTTCCCGAGGGATCAATGTAGCCTTTATTCATCTTGAAAGTCCGTTCTAACTATTGGTGACACAATGTTTGAAATCGGCACAGTAGTTTTTGAGTTTATCCATTACAAACATACACACATACAAAAATACAAACCTCTCCTCTTTATAATAATATGTTTATCCTGAAAGTCCCTTCTAACTATTGGTGAAAGAATTTTATAAATTGGCACAGTAGTTTTTGAATTTATTCATTACAAACGTACACGCACATTGGATAGCTACATTATTAATACGTTAACCAAAGAACCTTTTATGATAGCTAAGTACCTAATGTGAATGTTTGAACCATCAAGAAGCCTAAGCTATTCAACCTAAACAACCAAATTAAATTTATTTAAACTAATGTGAATGATTTTCAAAATGACCACCTTCATGCTCTAAACAAAGGTGTAATCGTGTGCGTATCTGACGATTTAAATTAACTTCAGTAGCACGCATGTCATCAGCTACTTCCCGAATCCTTATGAGTAAATCTTCTCGTGTTGAAATTGGTTTTGAATATACACGCTCTTTAAGAGTTCCCCAGACGTAAAAGTCCAGGGGCGTTAGATCGGGAGACCGAGAACACCAAGCAAGGGTTGGACTACCGCGTCCAATTTACCGGCCGGCGAAATCTGTATTTAAATATTCGCGTACGCGAAGAGCAAAATGTGCAGGTGCCCCATCATGCTGTATCCAATGTGTACGTAGCGTTTGTAATGGTAATTCTTCAAAGTAATCCATAGAATGGAGAGATTGTAAAAATTCCAAGTAATTTTCACCGTTCAGTCTGCTTGGAATTTCTACGGGACCTATCAGTTGGTTATTTAAAATTCCTGCCCACATATTGACCGAGAACTCATGCTGAAAAGAAGACTCTCTGGCTAGTTTAGGGTTGTGCTCTGACCAATGATGGAAGTTTTTTGTATTCATAATACCTGCTCTTGTAAATTGTGCCTCGTCCATCCACAATATTTTCGCGATGAGTTGTGGATCTTCTGTCAAAAGTGCGTTCATTCGTTGGCAGAATGCAATTCGTGAAAAGTTATCGTGCGGCAAAAGGCCTTGCACTTTGCGATAATGATATGGATGTAGACCATACCGCTTCCAAACTCTCCAAACCTTATCGTGATTTACATTGTAAATTTGCCCCACACGTCTTGTTGACAAGGTCGGATCTTCAATTATTACGTTCATGATCCCGTCTTCGTCCTGTACTGTCAAATTAATATCCCTTTCGTGAAGAGTCTTTTTTAAACCCTGTTCTCTAAATCGTCGGTGTAACTGTAACAATAATAATTACGGTTTGTTTAACATAAAATAATCTTAACATAGTATAAATTAAAGTCGCTTCCGGTGTCTGTCTGTCTGTCCCTATGTATGCTTATATCTTGCAAACTACGCAACAGATTTTGATGCGGTTTTTTTTAATAGATACTTAGAGTGATTCAAGAGGAAGGTAAAAAAATAATAAAGGAAGGTAATATTCCCTCGGGAACCGCGTAAACGAGCTCCACGCGGACGAAGTCGTGGGCAACAGCTAGTTACTAATAAATGAAGGAATAAAGTACACATTAGAAATACTTACATTTATGAACGTATGAGGATAAGGCGTCCGTCGGTCGGGATAACGCCGCCTATATTCTCGTGCCGCTTCAGAAGCATTGCCGTCACATAAGCCGTAAATGAAGTGCATTTCAGCTTCTTCCTCAGGACGATAATTAAAACGAGGCATTTTTTATTTATATGATTTACATTTCCTTGACATTGTCAGTTTACATTGACACGTAGGTATTCAATATCATAGACATAATCATTAGTGTGTTTATGATTATTCGTAAATAGGTTTTACTAGCCCTCCTAAGACTTCGCGAATTAACGTAAAGCAAGATAGAAGATAGGGCGTCGTTATAGGCGGTTTAACCCTCTTTGATGAAAAGAGACAGCTTTCAAAATACAGCAGTTACTGAGGACTAGGAAAACCAACTTGAATTTCATTCAATTTAATGTCATGTGAATACTCGTACCTATACGTAACATAAGATACCTATTTTCTTTAACCTTCGTGTTGTACCTATAAACCTAACAATTGAAAACTCTTTACTCATAATAGGTAATTAAAAGAAAATTGTTAGGTATCAATTAAGAGCCTTTTACATTAGTTTAACGTGATTAACTGATTAATTTTAATAATTGAATATCTTTATAACCGTACGAGTCATCATATGTCTGTCTTCGGGAAATTAGCTTAATTTGACTTGAAGAACGTGCCCTTAAAGTTATCGTAAATCAAAAAAAACACGGTGTATACTTAAAATTTCGTTTTTCTGTTTCTATAAAATATTATATTGTGTTAATACTTGTTTTTTTAGATTCCTCTTCGTTTAAATGATATATCGTATGCGCTTTCCCGTGACATTCATAGTATTTAACAAGTCTGTTCTCATCTAGTACTTGTTCCACTTGGTGTATTGTTGAAAACAACCGAAATAGTACGTGACTCCCGGCTTATTTCAAAGATATTGACTGTTGATATGAGAGTTGGTTAAACCTTTTTTAGATGTTTTCTCTTTGACCAATTTTACATACATACATACATAAAATCACGCCTTTATTCCCAGAGTGGGGTAGGCAGAGCTACAGAATTACCAACAACTCTAAAAAACTTGTTGATAATTCTGTAACCACATTTTGCACAATCAGGCTAAGATGTTTACCAGTGTATTAGTGACAGGTTGCCCCCAGTACTACAAGCCCTTATTCCCTTAGTCGCCTCTTACGACATCCACGGGAAGACATGGAGTGGCACTGTCGCGCTTAGCGCGAATCGCCAAAGTAAAATCGGTAAGTGTCAACTCTAGTATTGTCAATCTATGTTTCATTGTGGTAACACTGCTTTGCTTGTGTTTGACAAACTGTTTTTGGTATGTTGGTACGGGGATAGTGCTTGGCGAAGAAGGGCACTGGCGCGAAAACAGGTGAACGAAAAGGGGTCGAGTTTTAGTGGCGGTGAAGCCGGCTGAATCTTTGGTGAGTGTTCACTTGTACTGTATTGATGTTGACCGTATTTGTGCCATGAGATGTATAAAGATGAGGAGACTATGTATTCTTCCTAAATACCAACCGAGAAACGCTGGTACAGTGTAACTCGAGTAATGTCCTTAAGACTGCAGCGTAGCAATTGGATAGAAGCGAGTTGTGCTCGCCCAGGAATGTGATTAGTGAGCACATTCGGCACGGTCGACTTGATGGAGCAATGTGGCAGGACTATGGGGATGGTGGAGGTCCTCGTGGGGGCAAAGCCCCCACGTCCGGTTGGTGACCCCTAAAGTGAATATGTACACTGAATCTCAATATCTGGCAGATTTTGGAATGAAGTCACCGGGCAGCAGCTTCCAGTGGAAGCTGGTGCTTAGACCGGAGCTGTCGACCGTTAAGCCAAAATCTATTCCTGTAGAATAGATCAGTGAAGTAAATGGCAAAGCCAAATTAGTTACTAGTTTATTTATGCAATTATTATAATAATTAGACGCAAGCAAATCTAGCGAAGCAGAATTATTTTATTGTTATCTAGTGGTTGACTCATCTTTCTACACTCAATGCTCATAGTGGTATTACCTATATTTAGTAGACCCGAGCTTTATTGTATCATATTATAAAAAGGGGCGACAAATTTGGTGGAGATGCTGCTGGGATGTTTGAAGCCTTATTTCGTCCCTTTATGACAATCTAGGTACAGAACGTGTGACATGAGGCACAGAAAACAGAACCAATATTCGATGCCCGTATCTCTCATTCGTCACTTAGGATTGAGTCGAGAGAAAGAGAGAGAAGATACTTTCGAGATTCGACCTTTTAGAAGTACGTTTAAAAAAAAAAAACTGGAAATAATTGTTTATGATATCTAAGGAGTTTTATTTTAGTCGTTTACAAGTATCGATTGTTCATTTTATTCATTGTTCTTTAATTCTTGTTTATTGAATTTGATTTTATGATGCGAAACCGGGTTCCGGGTTCGTGTAGGTAGGCTGGCGTGGCGACAGGTAGCAACTAGGAAAAAAAAGGATCATCGTGCCAATTTCACCAGCCTGCGCCTTTTATTACTTTATTTTTCCGTTGATCTCTTGAATGATGTTTACATATAAATGTCTATATAGAAGGTAAAATGTTTATAACCGGTTTATATATATATATATATATATATATATATATATACATATATATATAAAAGAAAAACTATAGTAGTTCGAATTTTTGTAAATTATAAACTATCGATAACGATTCGATTCGTAGTCGATTATTCCTGTTGGTGACACTGACAGTTCTGTCTGGTTTCCCTCCAAATGGTCGGTGGTGACTACTTGTTTATGGTTTTTTTTTCACTCGGAGAAGAGAAGTAAAGTTCTTGAAAGAAAGTTCTTCATAACAATTATAACTAAAACAGTATTTCAAAGTGTATAAAACTCAACTTTTCACGTGTGATTAGTGTCCTTTTAAGTTTTGTATGCGGTAATAAGTGGAATTATTGGGGAAATTCAGGTATAGTGGTTTATTTTTCGTACCTACCAGAAAGGCCATTGGCGTCGGTTTATTTACGTTGAAATTAGTGTTTATTTCAACTTTGCCGTTCTAATTTCAGTAGACCACGATCCTGCAAACCACGTTTTAACATTACCTGTTGAAATCCAAGACTTTAACCCTAAGAAATCGGAGTGACTAACTTTTTGGAAGGGTTTCCGACAGGGAATAGTTTCGCGAGTTTTTGGTAAGTTATGTTGACGATACTCACGTTCTCTGATATTTAGTGTTACTATTTTATTGTTATCGTCCTCTTTTCTGGAATTTCAGTGTTCCATGAATAATTTAACTAAAAATGCAGGAAATGTCTTTAAAAATGTTGAGAATGCGAAAAGAGCGAGTTCTTACTTACGTAGACTCTGTATCGGCCGAATTTAATCAGGAAAGGCTATCTACCAGCTGTGCTCAAAGTGCCATCACTCAGTTGAAAGACTTAGTTAACAAATTAGACAAAGAAGTGCGTCATTTCATAACAGTATCTACTGACACCAATATGCCTGATATTGATGGTGCATTGAATGTTCAATTACGTGGTGAAGACCTAATTAATACTCTGGAAGCCTCAGTGGTAGCAACTGTTGGTCAAGTTACATCTACACAAACTACAAGACTGCCAAAGTTAGAATTATTAAAGTTTAATGGTGACAGGTTGAAATGGAGTGAATTTTGGGATAGGTTCCATTCGAGTATACATACCAGATCAATCACAGATGCTGATAAACTTTCTTATTTAGTTAATAGCTTGGAAGGTGTAGCACTTGAAGCTGTTGGAGGTTTAGCATTAACTAATGCTAATTATACCATTGCAACTGATGCTTTAAAAACCCGATTTGGGTCAAAAGAAACTCAAGTTGATGCACATTATACTGCACTAAATAATCTACCGAAGGCAGAGTACAATGCCCATACCTGTCGACGCACATTAGATGTTATCGAAAAACATCTTCGCATCTTAGAAACTCTTGGTGAAGACACAAATGGAAATCATTTTAGAGCTATCATTTTAGGGAAATTTCCGGAGGCTATTATACACCAATATTATCTCAATAATCAAATTTCAGAAGACACTATGAAATCAATTCGGACAGGTTTGGAAGGGATTGTAGTTGCCCTAGAGCGGTCTCAAGAAGCATCAAAACCACAAACTTCACTTAGTGCGGTAAAAGGTATCACCACAGAGGCGCTTCAGGTTAGAACCCAATCATCAGAACCCAAAGGGAAACTAGACCATAAAAGAAAGAGAGCACATGATCCTCACGGATCTGGGTTTAATGGACCACCTTCTAAGCAAAGCAGATATTCATGCCTGTTCTGTGGTTTAAAAAATCACAACAGTGCTGATTGTAAGAAATTTGTAACAGTTGAAGCCCGGAAGAAAAAACTTACAGGAAGATGCTTTAATTGTTTGAGACGAAACCACAAAACAAGTGATTGTAAAAAAAAAAATAACCTGCTTCCAGTGTGGTGGAGGGCACATGAAGCTACTTTGTTCTCAGTCAAAGGGTGAGTGTGCCAAAGATTTGAGCAAAACAATTTGTAATAATATGCAGCAGGCATATAACCATACAATTACCTTTTTACAGACAGCAGTAGCCCAAGTGCGAAAATTGGACAGCACTAAATTAATCAAGTGCAGAATAGTGTTGGACAGTGGCAGTCAGAGAAGTTACATTACTGCAAAGATGGCTTCCAAATTGGGACTCTCCTCAATGAATGATGACCTACTTCTTATTTATACATTTGGAGCCTTAGAACCAAAGGAATTTTCAAGTCCATCAACAGAAATTGTTATTGAGACAAAGCGCGGTATCATAAAACCAGTGACGGTTAATATTGTTCCACATATTACAGAGAGACTACCAATAGCAAGTTTTGATAGCACAGATATAGATCTCTCTGCTGATGATGACTCTGTTGGAGAAACCATTAACCTTCTGATTGGTAATGACTATTATTCTAGTTTTATGCGCGACATTAAGAATCAAATTGGTGAGAATTTATATCTAATAGACTCTGACTTTGGATGGATATTATCTGGTAAACAGTATCAAAGAGATTTGGATAAAGATTTAGATAATATACTAACTGTAACTACTTATTGCCACTGTCACACTACAGACTGCCCATACTTTACCGAACCTGACTTGCCTCTCAGAAATATTGACATTAAGTTTTTATGGTCCCTTGAGAGTATCGGTATAAACGATCCACCTAGAGCTACTCGTCAAGAAGAAGCTATCAAACACTTTAATGATACCGTTCAATATTGTGATGGACGTTATGAAGTTACATGGCCCTGGATTCAATACCCCCCGCAGCTTCCAGTTAATTTTGGCATGGCACTAGGAAGATTAAAAAGCTTAGTAAAAAGGTTAGACATAGAAACGCTTAAAGAATATAATGATATTCTAAAGGAACAACTAGACACTGGAATTATTGAGGTCATTAAACCACTTGATACAAACTTGAAACATCCTGTTCATTACCTATCCCACCATATGGTGAAGCAAACCGGAAAACGAGGCAGACTCGTGTATGACGCATCAGCCAAAGCTTCAGACAAAAAAAGTCTCAATGAATGCTTATATAGCGGTCCTTCCTTGTTAGAGGACCTGACTGCCCTTCTTTTAAAGTTCAGGACGAAAAGGATTGGTATAGTGGCTGATGTTGAGAAGGCTTTCCTCCAAGTCGGTCTTCAGGAAAATGATCGTGATGTTACAAGATTTCTATGGGTGAAGGACATAACTAAGGATTTGTCAGAAGACAATTTGCAGTACCTACGATTCAACTCAAGATGCACGACAACTGTATGAAGAGACTAGAAATACATTTGACCAACTCTCCATGAATATTAGAGATTGGTTGTCCAACGATATAGATTTTCTCAACTCTGTTCCTTCAGAACATCGAGCCATAAACTCAGATTCAGTTAAAGTACTTGGTTTATCATGGAATACAAAACAAGATACACTAAAACTAAAAGTCACTAAGGACCACTTTAGTACTGATCGGATAGCACAAATAGACACGAAAAGAAAAGTACTTCAATGCCTCGCGCGGATCTATGACCCATGCGGGTTTGTATGTCCTTTAATACTTCCACTGAAACTTTTATTTCGGGAAATTTGCGATCGTAAATATAAATGGGATGCTGCTCTTACCACAGATATTAAACAGTCACTGAAACAAATAATGGAAGGATTAGAAACTGTCATGGAAGTGGAAGTTCCAAGGTATATCAGTGATAAACATTCACATACTAATATGACGTACCAACTTCACTGTTTTTCAGACGCATCCAAAAATGCATATGCTGCCGTCATTTATTTAGTAGCTCGGAACCCACGATCGACATCAGTGTCCTTGATGATGGGCAAATCACGACTAGCTAAAAATAATGATATAGGTACTTTAAAAATTCGCAAATTGGAACTACTAGGTCTTCTTATAGCAAGTAGACTTCTGAAATATGTGAGGGAAATCTTGGAGCTACCAATTGAGAAAGAAGTTCTATGGACAGACAGCCTAGTCATCCTAGGATGGATGCGTTCAAATAAATTACTTCCACCGTTCGTATCAAATAGAGTTGAAGAGATCAAACAGAACCAAATACAAGCAGAGCTATACTATGTAAATACTAAGTCAAATCCAGCTGATGTTGCAACTTGACCGGAGTCCTGGATACAGAACAAAGAACTCTGGTTCAATGGTCCTGCATTTCTTAAATCAGAAGAATCACATTGGCCTAGTGACCGTCACTATGAGACTCATAAAACGCTTTTTTCCGTTGAGGAGGGACTGGATCATAATCCAGTAAATAACACACAGAACATACTAGGAGACGAGCCCATGGAATTGGATGAGGCAGAATTACCTAAAGATATTAATGACAAAGATGTGAGTAAAATTGGGCTGTGGAACTGTACTATAGCAGAGATTAAGAAACTCCAAAGAAAATATTTTGATAATGAGTTAGCAGGAAAAGACACACCTTACAAAGAACCTCGGATTATTTATGGATATTGATGGAATCCTCAGATGCAAAGGTAGGATGGCAAATACAACATGGAGCTACGACACGAAGTATCCTATATTGCTACCAAAGGATAATGAAAGTACAGAAGCGATCATCAAAAATACTCATGAGAAAAACTATCATGTTGGTGTCTCACATACACTCAGTCTCATTAGAGAAAAATATTGGATACCCCAAGGAAGGGCTCAAGTCCAAAAGGTAATTAGGAAATGTCCTCAGTGCATTAAACATGGAGGCGG
Source organism: Acleris holmiana (assembly GCA_949316455.1). Classification (NCBI taxonomy): domain Eukaryota; kingdom Metazoa; phylum Arthropoda; class Insecta; order Lepidoptera; family Tortricidae; genus Acleris; species Acleris holmiana. Next base: position 17,351,268 of record OX438763.1, read on the forward strand.
TCCCTATCGATTACCAGCTACGCCAGCCCTACCTACTGAAAGGGTTAACTTTACTACGCCATTTTCCTTTACAGGCATAGACTACTTTGGCCCCATGTATATCAGTTCTACTACAGGAAAGGAAAAGAGATGGGTTGTACTGTTTACTTGTTTAACCGTGAGAGCTATCCATTTAGAGGTGGTAAAAGATATAACAGCTGAAGAGTGTCTATTGGCCATCAGGCGATTTGCACCTACAAGGAACATTCCTAAGCGATTTTACTCCGACAATGCGACTTATTTTACGCTGACATCGGAAGTAATGACAAAATCATACTGTGTACAGAATGGCATTGAATGGAAGTTTATTTCCCAACTTGCACCTTGGCACGGAGGTTTTTATGAACGCCTTGTTGCAATAGTAAAACATTGCCTTAAACGTACTCTAGAGAAACATCTATTGAATGACTCCAAGCTAACAACTATCATGAAGGAGGTAGAAGCTGTAATAAATACAAGGCCTCTAACAAAAGTTGGGACAGAAGTTACTCATGTACTGAGGCCTGCCGATTTTCTAAGTCTGGGGAAATGCCTTTTTATAATGCCTTCTAATGCTGATGTTTCCTGCGCAGGAACAGCTACCAAGCTTGATTTAATTGAAAGTTGGAAAAGAGGGTTAAAAATACTTGAAGAATTCAAGAAAATGTTTATCAGCCAGTATCTTTTCGGGTTGAGAGAGAGGTACCAACATTCTCCAAAACAACCAAGAGTGAAATCTGGTCGTACGCCAAATTTAGGTGACATTGTCCAAATTAAAGCTGACGTAAAAAACCGTGAGAATTGGAAAGTGGGTAGGGTCACTGAATTAATAAAAGGAGCAGATGGTGAGCACAGAGTAGCAGAAATAAAGGTTGGAGACAGTACCTTTAAACGGTCTATTGGGCATTTGTACCCTTTAGAAACTGACTGCCTCGAACCAAGCATAGAAAATAATACAGAGATCTCGCCTCCTGATGCACCAATTCGCTATTTGAGTGAAAATGATCTGACTGCCTTAGACAAGGTAAATGACAACGACAACATACCACCAGTGGAAACCATTAATGATGATCCTGAAGGCACTATACAGAGTTCTGGGCCTAGTCAAGTAGAGCCTACTGAACATGAAATATTTAGAACAGATGAAATGACCTCCATATCAGATAATGCTCAGCATATAGATGACGTTACAGTAAAAGTTAAAAGAGAGGCAGCTGTTCGTGCAAGAGAGAAAATCTTGGAGTGGACGCGTCACCTGCTCACACTCCTGCATTAAACTCGCTTCGTTGTCGGGAGTGTCGCGCTTAGCGCGAATCGCCAAAGTAAAATCGGTAAGTGTCAACTCTAGTATTGTCAATCTATGTTTCATTGTGGTAACACTGCTTTGCTTGTGTTTGACAAACTGTTTTTGGTATGTTGGTACGGGGATAGTGCTTGGCGAAGAAGGGCACTGGCGCGAAAACAGGTGAACGAAAAGGGGTCGAGTTTTAGTGGCGGTGAAGCCGGCTGAATCTTTGGTGAGTGTTCACTTGTACTGTATTGATGTTGACCGTATTTGTGCCATGAGATGTATAAAGATGAGGAGACTATGTATTCTTCCTAAATACCAACCGAGAAACGCTGGTACAGTGTAACTCGAGTAATGTCCTTAAGACTGCAGCGTAGCAATTGGATAGAAGCGAGTTGTGCTCGCCCAGGAATGTGATTAGTGAGCACATTCGGCACGGTCGACTTGATGGAGCAATGTGGCAGGACTATGGGGATGGTGGAGGTCCTCGTGGGGGCAAAGCCCCCACGTCCGGTTGGTGACCCCTAAAGTGAATATGTACACTGAATCTCAACATCTGGCAGATTTTGGAATGAAGTCACCGGGCAGCAGCTTCCAGTGGAAGCTGGTGCTTAGACCGGAGCTGTCGACCGTTAAGCCAAAATCTATTCCTGTAGAATAGATCAGTGAAGTAAATGGCAAAGCCAAATTAGTTACTAGTTTATTTATGCAATTATTATAATAATTAGACGCAAGCAAATCTAGCGAAGCAGAATTATTTTATTGTTATCTAGTGGTTGACTCATCTTTCTACACTCAATGCTCATAGTGGTATTACCTATATTTAGTAGACCCGAGCTTTATTGTATCATATTATAAAAAGGGGCGACAAGCACTATTCTAACCCGGCCACCACACGGAAAACCAATTTTGTTTATGAAAATTGTCTCTTTATTTCTGGGACAGCCTTTATGAACTAACTGTCGATTAACATTGATTAAATTTAACGTCGTATGGTGAAATTGGTACTGTATGTGTCTTTTTAGGCGATTTGTTCAAGTTCAAACCTACAATTAACTGGGTCATACACAATCTTAAAATCAAAAGTCACTGTAATGCAGAAAGAGACCACAAAAGGGTTGTTTTTGAGTTTAGAACATAACAAATAGTCCATTGACAACATTTCCGAAACAAAGACTGAGGCGGTGGAGGTTGTATGCCCAGCCCCAGTCTGTTCTTCACTGGCTCCACCGCGCGCTCCATCACATCACATCACAAGAGCAACATCATCAAATAGCAACAAGCGTCTGGCTGTTTGTGGTTTTCCAAGGTTTTTAGAAGGAAATTAAAAATATAAGTACCTTAGTCCCTAGGGATGACAGTAGGGATGTCACTTTGGTCCCTAGGGATTAAATGCGTCACTTTAGTCCGCCTATAGATGTCATGGCTATTACGAGTAATTTTAGAGCGAGAGAAGTAAAAAATATACAGGGTGACCCGCGAGTAATCGCTTTTGGAGTCAAGGGGTGATAAAGTACGTTATACTGAATAGGCCTATGAAGTTTTCATTCAACTACTCACTTAAAAAAAAATTAAAAAAAATATAATATAAAATATTAAAGTAGGTGTGTTCCTACCTTTACTATTTGTAGTACTATCGTAGTATTTAATGTCAGAGCAGTTCAAGATCAAGGTCACTATCAATGATCACTCATTGTTGACACATGCCAAACTTACCGCAATTTACTTAAAATATTCTTCAACATATCGAGAAGTATGAAGTGCGTAAAGGTTTTCTTACTGCATCATACCGTTTGTTAATCCATTTGATCCTCATTCTATCATTATGAAATGATTAACCACGTTCATAAGTTTCCCGTTTCTCGATTTCAAACACTGCATTCTCATAAATACAAGTAATATACATAATAATAATACCTATGTGTACTTACTAATATTTATTACTTAGTATTTTAATAAGTTTCTATTTAAATAAGCAAATTAAATTGTTATTCAACAAAACTCAAACAAAATATGAAGTATGATGAAATGACAGAAAGTTACGTGACATAATTTACTTTTAACTAGACAGCTTCAGGCGTTTTTCGTGAAATAGGTATTGAATAAGTAGTTTGAACCCTAAACTATCGTTGTTTAACGACATTTTATGAATAGAACCTCCTCGAAGTCGGTGGCGCGGTTTAGCGTAAGCACACCTACCTACATAAGTTCAGCTACGCACTGGGCGACCTGACCGCCGAGTGCGTAATGACCTTGATATTATTCATTAGTTTTTTAACACGTTCCCTGGTCCGTTTGGCCTCAATGAGGGGACTACATTGTGCTGTTTGATTAACGGACAAATAAAAATGAGACATTTTTGGTACTTTTTTATTATGTTGACGTAAATAATACCGAGTACAAAAAACACATAATGCATAGTCAGAGTGCAGATGATTTGTCACTTTCGGACCTTAAGAACATTGATATAAAATCTAAAAGTAACGAATCATTATTTGAGTCGACAATAGCGAAAGAAGTTTAAATAATAATATTTATAACCGAAAAGCGTTAAGGTGCACTTACCGTAGAATAAGATTTAAAGGCATAGACACGTTCACTGTCCCCAAACAAAAACCCATGTTCATGCATGACCCCACATTGCGGGCACCCGGACAGGGAACGTGTTAAAGCGAAAGCGTAAATCTATACCCGTCCGAAAATTTCAATACGTTAAGTTAAAAAAAGGAAAGAGTACAGTTCTTGCTAATTACTAGCCGTACACAGTTGTCAACTTGCGTAAACTGGACTCCAACGACACCAACTGGGCATCATGGTCGCAGATTATACATGCAACAGTGTGCGACAGCAACATTGTACGACCATGATATTTTAGCTTACAGAGCTGTCTCTTTTCGGCACACTGAATCCCAAAAAGACTGTGTATAACAGCTATCTGTATGTTACCTTTTATTTTATCGCTCCTTCTATGCCTTTAGTTCTTATTCTTTGGCACTTACACAGGCGACCAATCATTGTTCCGACACACCGGTGACACTTCACTATGGGTGCCACAGGTGCAGTATATTTACGATTGGTTTTACACGTATAATAAGTCCTCTAACCCTAGTTTTTTTTTTATCTGAATTCTTTTCTGAAGCAATACAGTGCAATTGAATAGTATAGCTTTTGCATCGTTGCAAACGCGCGACTGTATTGATTCAGCATCGCTACTAAACTTACGCGCGACACTGTTTTGGATAGACAAGTATAGGAAAAGTGAAAAAATTAAAGAATTTTGCACTATGACTGTATCGATGCTGCATCGCGGTTGTAGCAATGGCTTAGCGATGCTGTATCGCGACTGCATATCTGCAGATTTCTGCCGTGGGGTCGATGACGCCCGAAGTAGTATGACAGACAGATGTATTGAAGAGTCATAACTACACCTTTTTTCGGTCAAAACAGTTAGTTTTACAGGGTGGCTTCAGTACTTACCCATCGATAAACTAATTGAGACAGCAGGACGAATACGAACTTAACCGACAGTGTACGATGCGTATGATTATGCATTACATAATGAGCCTCTGATATACTTGGTAAAACAATATTGATTTTGACATATTATCGTATTGCCAATGTTATGATGACTCTTATTTACTTGAAAGTAATGGCGGACGAGTAAAAACAATACGATACGATACGGTGTTAAAAGCAATATGGTTTTACCGACAGGTTCTGTAGCTATGCAGGATCGATATGGCTCGCATTTGGATTATTCGTCGGACTTAGTTCCTTTGACAACCTATGGCTACATGGGTATTATTGCTTTGCTTTATATGCGCAATTAACAGACCGCACCTAACTACCCTATTTTGAGCATTATTTATGAACTATTATAACTATGATATTAACATTTCTTCTGATAGTCTTGAAGTTCATATTACACTTATAGCTTTATTTTCCTCAAATCATTGTTTCCTTCTTTCTTCCCTTATTTATGATTCCTTATCAAAATTAATAGTCCTACGTAGTGTCTCCTTCTTCTTCAGTTAACCTAAAATTAAAATCGATTAGTCTAAGCATAGGTACAACAACAATTTGACAATGTACAGTCAGCTGCAAAGAAAAGTATCCCCTCTTGCTAATAAACTTCTATGCAGGGAGGGCTACTTTTCTCTGCAGCTGACTGTACGTAAGGATCGAGAATATGTAAAAAAGTGATACATTTCCCATGTTTCACTTGACCACATTCAAAATTCCGCCACAAACCGACTCCATCATCAGATCAGGTCTTAGATACCATAAAATAGCATTATCAAATTTTACTCTTTCAAATTTCGTGTACATAATATCACGCCTTCATTCCTAAATTGGGGTAGGCAGAGCTACAGCAACACCAACAACTCTAAGAATACTCGTTTATAATTCCTTAATGACTTTTTGCACAATCGGGCCAAGAAGTTTACTAGTGTATTAGTGACAGGTTGCAAGCCCATCGCCTAACAGTACTACAAGCCCTTATTCCCTCGCAATTGAAAGGTAAAAAAGTAAGCAACAGTGTTAGCATTGTTGTGTTCCGGTGTGGGGATACGACAAACGGTGAAATTACTAGCATAGACGCATACCATCTTAATTCTCAGGTTTGGCAACGCATTTGAGGTAATAGGATTGCAGTCTTAAGATTATAGTCTTGAGAATTCAAATATCTATGGTTCTCAGATTCCAGTTACCATCAGATGGCCTGAGCGCTTGTGTGCCTGCCTCCTCCTTAGCTGTGAAACCATAACAAATAATCAAACAGGCTAACAGAGTTACTTTCGCATTTAGTACTAGTGACCCGCCCTCGGTTCGCTTCGCTTCGGCTTACGTGTGTTTCTGTAATACCCGTACAGAAAACGGAAATTATTATACATTAAAAGCCTCCCGTGAAAAAAGAAATCTGATATTGAAAACCGCATCAGAATCCGACGCGTGGTTTAGGAGGAGTCAGCGGATATGCAGACAGACAGACAGATGCAGAAAGCGACTTTGTTTTGCACTATGTAATAAAATAGCAATAATAAAGAAAAGATAAAGACGAGTTAATATGGAATATGGACATGGATAGTAAGGAAGGCCCATTTCAATAACAGGACTTGTAACATTTGAACTAAGTAAATGTTTTCAAATTGACTTGTAACATTTGAAATAAATGAAAATACTGGCGCACAAACATTATGTAAAGCTAAGAACCGAGCAAAAGCATGTCGGACCATGCTCAGTGTAGGGTTCCGAAGCAGCTAAGTACTACAAACATAAAAACCGCGCAAGAGCATGTCGGACCATGCTCAGTGTAGGGTTCCGAAGCCGCTAAGTACTACAAACATAAAAACCGGGCAAGAGCATGTCGGACCATGCTCAGTGTAGGGTTCCGAAGCCGCTAAGTACTACAAACATAAAAACCGGGCAAGAGCATATCGGACCATGCTCAGTGTAGGGTTCCGAAGCCGTTAAGTACTACAAACATAAAAACTAGGCAAGAGCATGTCGGACCATGCTCAGTGTAGGGTTCCGAAGCCGTTAAGTACTACAAACATAAAAACCGGGCAAGAGCATATCGGACCATGCTCAGTGTAGGGTTCCGAAGCCGTTAAATACTACAAACATAAAAACCGGGCAAGAGCATGTCGGACCATGCTCAGTGTAGGGTTCCGAAGCCGTTAAGTACTACAAACATAAAAACCGGGCAAGAGCATGTCGGACCATGCTCAGTGTAGGGTTCCGAAGCCGCTAAGTACTACAAACATAAAAATCGAGCAAGAGCATGTCGGACCATGCTCAGTGTAGGGTTCCGAAGCCGCTAAGTACTACAAACATAAAAACCGGGCAAGAGCATGTCGGACCATGCTCAGTGTAGGGTTCCGAAGCCGCTAAGTACTACAAACATAAAAACCGGGCAAGAGCATGTCGGACCATGCTCAGTGTAGGGTTCCGAAGCCGTTAAGTACTACAAACAAACAAACTGGGCAAGAGCATGCCGGACCATGCTCAGTGTAGAGGCACATAAAAATCAACAAGTAATAACTAATTTTCTATTTAAAGTTAATTGGTGCCGTCTTAGATGATTTTAGTAGGTATAAAATCTTTAATGGCCTGTATCTCAAGATACCAATGATGTCTACTTAGCCGTGATAGTTTTCCTTTGAAATTCGTTAAAATAATATGCTCTTTCATTTAAGTTTTTTTTCTGATTTTTAGTAAACAGAAAACCTAGCTTGGTATTTATACCACTTACTATGCATACCATTAGATTTCGCTCGTGACTTCAACAGCGCAGAAGTAGGTTTTCGTTAATCCTCGGGAACTGTTCTATTCGGGACAAAAAATACCCGTGTTCGTATCCGGGCTATAAAATATTCCATCGATTGGTTGAAGCCTTATACTCTGAAAATTTAACAAACAAACACTAAGTAGGTACTAGGGCAGTAGGGGTAGCGAAAATAAGTAGGAATGGTTATGATCAATGTAATACTTTGTGAGACAGACAGACACAAATTCGCATTTATAAAATTCAGCGGAGATCCTATTGCCACTTTCCGATTGTATTTTCAGATTAGCTCTAAGTCATCCAAATGTTGCATTGTCTTCAGATACTATTATACGCTAAAGCCCGCGCAGGTCGGCGCAGAAGTTGTTAATCGCTATTTCATCAGGAACTACATTTCCGTCTTCCGATGGTAAAGTAGTTTGTGCAGTGTTTAACTATCTGGGATAAAAAATACCCCAGGACCAAAACTGGGGTTAAACTATTTTCTTATAATTTATATGAAAATCGGTTCAGTCGTGTAGCGATGAAGGCCACATAACAAGACATACATAAGGTTTTATAGACATTGAAACAACAATTTTAGAAACTAGCTAAAATTGAACTCCGTTCACGTAAAAGCCGTTTGTCGCTCTTCCCTCGGGAATTATGCAATTTTCCAACATAATGTGTACCCTATGACCCTCCTCGGGTCTCCGGGCTTCAAGCTATATCCTCAACAGATTTTATTAAATTTGGTTTACCGGTTGATCTGTGAAACCGCAACAAACAAACATACAAACAGATAATTAGGATTACTTTCGCATTCTTAATACTAGCATGGAAGTACGAATCAGTTCGTACTCCAAGAAAAAGAGACTATTTCCACTATTTCCACATTTCATCAAAAATGGTTTAAGCGTGTAAACTTAATATACATACACCCAGACTAACCAGCAAACTAAATTTGGCATTCGTTTTATAATAAAAGACAGAGAAGACAAGATATTATTACAATAGAGGAGTAAACAGCAAATCTGTGCCAAGCTGAGTGAGTAGGTACTTAACTAAATCGTTCCGGTGTTCTTGAGCAACTGGCTGAAACGGATTCCGAGATAGTTCCTTGGAGTCCCGACTTACACTCTCTTCGTTAAAAGCGTGCATTGGAATACAGTCCCCTTCAATTACTTTTTTTAATTTCATACCTTTGTGCTGTAACATTAACAAATATTTGTTTAAAATCCTTGTATAAAATTGGCTATCCACTACTGAACTTAAGTTTTCCACGTAAGGATCACCTTGAATAATTTTATGCGATATTAACTAAATACTCATCGTAATACTTACTGTATTTATATTTATGTATACTTTTTCAAAAACAGAGAACAACAATGTAAAATTCCTGTGACATTTGTCACATAAAAAGTTCTTCTTCTCTTTTAATGGCAGCCACAGGGCTTGTGCCACATAAAAAGTTAGTCGATGTGTGTCATTTAAGTATGACATGTCATCCATCGTTAATCAATATCACACGAAAAGAGGTTCATCATAAGAATATCATTTTAGTTGTAAATCTTAAAAGACAGAAACATCTTTGAAAATAATGGTAAACTTGCTGCGCGTAGCCTCGACGAAAGTTGCCTGCGCGTTAGCGCCTTGTGTTTGAATGTAAGCGCAGCCATGCCGTTGATGCGCTGGAGCGGTGCGGTCGTAAAGGGCCAGGATCTTCACGGTTCTCCATGCTACGTATGCCGCTTGTTGCAGGATAACTTAAAGATGTAAGGCAACTGTTGCGAGGTGCGTCGCAGTTGCCTCCGGTAGCGCTTAATTTCCTCATTACCGTCAACTTTAGCCAACCTACGGGCTTGGGACGATCATAATTATTTGTCTTCTGTCTGTTTTCAATTTTAAGACTCTAGAGGGCGACTGAGTGCATGGCTGCGTCTACAGCCTTAATTAATTTAATTAATTAAATGAAGGTCAGTAGTGTACTCGTTATTAATGTTGAGAAACTTCTCTATTCCTCTTTCACTACATACTTATAAAGAAGTTTAAAAACATCTTCCTTTACGTACTTAGAGAAAGGATTCTACGCCTATTTTGCCAAGATACTGAGGACTATGAGGATTTCTGTAATCGGTATTCGGTTTTAAATCGCAGTCTGGTAGGGTTGTTCCTAAATATGAAACTTCGGAAGCTAGGTATATCCTTTACACTCAACAGTTTTAACGCAATCGAAAGAAAGGGAAAGTGCTATTGTAGCGTTAAACTTCGATTTTAGCAGTAAGGCCGACTTTTCCGCCAGACTTTCATTAAATTGCCGTTGAAGTAATAATTATACTCTTATACTTAAATGAACCACTCTTGAAATAATGGTTTTAAAAGCCTTAATTACCGTATTAAGTGATCACTTGGTTTATGTTGCTCGGCAGGCGGTGAAGGTTTGTTAGCGTAATACCTCTTTAGAGGATCTAAAAATCTGTCACGACTCGCCTTGGTCTATGGTCGATTGATTAATGGGTAATGACGTTAACTGTTCATCTGCTAAAAATAATTCGGTGTTTTTTTATTAATTCCTGTGTAAAAAACGGTTTAGTAGTATGATTCTTGTTTTGATAACTTTAGGAAGTGCGATGGACATCTATGTCTGCGATTTTTACAGTGACGTAGGTTTAATGTGCTTAGATTGTAGAGACTTAGTCAATCTTAACATTCAGTGTTTACTCAACTGTGTCTCATGTAATTTGAGTTTTAAACTGTTGATATAAACACAGGACATAAGAAATAGTAGTTATTCATCAAATAACTTTCAAGATTAGTTGAGAAATTAGGTACAATTTCAGGCGCAGTAAGTGTTTTTTACTTGTATTTTTACTTCCTAGGTACATTAACACAATAATAACTTTATCTGTGCAAGAAATAAACGTAACATTTCCAATAAATTATCTTTCAATTGCTTTTCACTGAGTAGAGGTGCCTATTAATTGAATTGTTGTGACAGAAGACAAACTTCAATTAATTCCTTATTAAAAATGGTGCATCTGTTATAAAAAATATTCCAGATTCAACCCTATTTATAATTGTACAGAGTTTAATATCCTTCAGGTATTGCAATGAAGATGTATCCTTTTTGACGATGTCAAAATTCCGTTGGTGTCAAGGTTAAAGTTTAATGAACTTTTGAGCTATGAATGGAACCCACATGTCCGTCATTGAGTGTATCGGTTATAAGGGCATAACCACACTAGGAAATATTGATGCTTAAATTAAATTACGAGAAAGCCTAAAATTAAAAAAAAAAAAAAAAACTTGTAGTTAGGTTCAGTTTGACCTACTCTATTACCCCTTAACTCAAAAGTCATTTATCGTGGGTCACCCTGTATAACTAGTTTACCTAAACTTATTAATAACACTCCATCCATCCTATCCATTAACCACCAGCCAAGCAACAGTGTTCGCATTCTTGTGTTCCGGCGTGGGGATAAGACAACCGGTGAAATTACTAGCATAGAGGCATATGGGTCTCAGATTCCATTTACCATCACTACCATCAGGTGGCCTGAGTGCTCGTGTGCCTTCTCCTTATCATAAAAAAAAAACAAGTTTTGAATTGTTCTTCTTTTTTTTAAATGGCGGTCTACACAGTGATTTCGCCAATGTCAAGTGAATAGAGTAAATCAGTTAACTCCCCGAAGGTTACCGGAATCAAGTTTTGAATTACAGCTTAGCATAATAAGAGATGACAGTGTAAAGGGCGCCTTTGACTACCTATGTTAAAAACTGTTCATATGGCAACTAAGTTTTGTACGCAAGAAGCACCATGAGATTGCACGGCGAACAACGCCTTGAATCGAAGAAAAGTGACCGTGACGTTGCTTATGTGTTTTGTCCCTTTCTTTAGCGCAATCTTGAGTTTTATGTTTTTTGTTCCGCCTGAGGTATTGTTCGCCTTGCAATCTCCAGTGTCATATATCAGTGTATATATGTATATAGCTTCTTGATTGTACGTAAGCAAAAATAAAGTTCAAATTTAAGAACTTTTGACTCGTTCTATACTTCAGTTTTTTAGCATCATAATAATAAAGATCAAATTCTGTAAATAATGTTGTTACAAACTCATTTCACACTTCTCATAGTTTCATACTGACCATAAATTACGTGCTCTGTCTGTCAATTCATATATTTTCTTACTGATGTCAATGCCTATAAAATAAACGCAATTTTATTATTTAACGATAATGCTTATTTATATCATTGGCGACGAGAATTAAAGGACAAAATGAACACCGAACAATTCGACAAATTCCTGCAATTGCAGGCAGTTCAACAAAAACAAATATCCGGACATTTTACAATTGTTACTAACGCAACAATGCAAAGCGGCTGAGACGGCTCCCACACCGAACACGACAAACGGCACGGCGTCATCCAGTTATACCAACATAAACACCATTTACAACAGTTTCAAAGGTGACAAATTCAATCCTAGTGACACGACGATCGAAAACTTTATAGACTATTTCGAAACAAAATGTGGACTTTGGGGAGACGACGCGCGAAGAACCCAGAAAGACCTTCTGTTCGCCTGCCTCACGCCTGAAACGTTTCACGACATAAAAGTTGCCCTAACACCGCATTTTGAAACCAGCACGTACGAAGACATCCGAGCAAAGCTTCTCGACTTGCACAGAATCAAGCGCACACGATACAGAGCACTTACCGACTTTTGGAACTGCATACGCACTGACAACGAATCCATGGAACACTACGCTAACAGACTTAAAGAAATAAGTAAAGATTGCGGCTACAACGACAACTTGTTAGAGCGGCAGCTACGTGACCGCTTTGCCACCGGCCTCAACCATCAACAGTTACAGATCGACTTGAAACAAAAATGGCCCGATTTACAAGAACTTCAAGACGGGAAAGTGAAAGAAGTCACATTCGCTCAGATATTCAGCGTTGCACAGTCACGGGAACGCGCAGAGGGCGATGAGGACACGTACGTCAAAGTCAACAAAATCAAAAGAAACACAAGTTTCCGTCAGAACCTATCTCCTCGCACACTACGGACCCATCAATGTCTCAGATGCGGTCAATCTGGAAGGCATCCACTACATCAATGCACAGCCAAAACTCACACATGTAAAGAGTGCAATGTTCAGGGTCATTTCGAAGACTGCTGCATCAAGTCAGGCAAGGCACGCCTAACTAATCGAATCTATAACGGACCAAAGACTTTTACAAAAAGGAACAGTTTGCACAAGCTGAAACATAATGGCAGCTGCAACGACTCTTCACAAACATCCGACTCAGACGACAACGTTGAAGACTCAGACACCGTTTGTCAAATTAATTGTACAAAGAGCAAAGACAGCAAAAGAATCGATATTTTAATCAATGACGTTCAATGCACGTTAGACTGGGATCCCGGCTCAGTTTACTCAATTATAAGCACCAAGTTCTGGAAACGTATCGGGGCACCCCCTCTTACGAAGGCCCCAGGCTTACACGCTTACGGTAACATCAAACTAAAACCAAAAGGCCTCACAGACGTGACGGTACAAGTGCAAGGGAAGAAAAAAATATTACCTGTCGTCGTTATGAAGTCAGCCGATCCAATGTTGTTCGGCTTGCAGTGGAGTGAGATGTTCAACATGGATTTTCCCAAACCAGTCTACTCTATTAAAAACACTCGACACGAACCTGCCAACCTGAAACAGATCTTGGACAAACACAGTGCCCTTTTCGACGGTAAACTGGGAAAAGTCAAAAATTACCAAGTAAACATACACATCAAACCGCAAGCTGAGCCGAAACACATTCCAGCAAGATCAATCAAGTTTTCGATGAAGAGAAACATAGAAGTTGAACTAGAACGTCTAGTTGAAGAAGACATTATTACTCAAGTAGACCCAAACGTCACACCGGTTCAATGGGCAACACCAACAGTCAATGTACTCAAATCCAACGGTCAGATCAGAATATGTGGTGACTTCCGGAGCACACTCAATCCTGTACTGATTACACACGCACATCCAATTCCGTTATTTGATCAGTTACGCCAGAACCTTGCAAATGGAGAGAAGTTTTCTAAAATCGACCTGAAGGACGCTTACCTTCAATTCGAAATAAGCCTGAATCAAAACAATTCCTTACAATATCGACGCACAAAGGTTACTATACATACAATCGAATGCCATTTGGGATTTCGACAGCTCCGTCAATATTTCAGCATTACCTTGATAAACTTCTAGAAGGGATACCAAACGTGGCAGTCTATTTCGATGACATTGCCATTACAGGGAAAGATGACAAAAGCCACCTCGGAACATTACGTATCGTTTTCGAAAGACTAGAACAAGCCGGATTAAAAGTAAACTTGAAGAAATGCACCTTCTTACAACCTGAAGTCGAATACCTTGGACACACGATTGATAAAAATGGAGTACGTCCCACAAAATCGAAGATCGATGCAATTACCAAAGCTTCCTCTCCAACCAACGCCAAGGAGCTACGGTCGTTCCTAGGATTAGTCAACTTTTATGAGCGCTTTATACCACATTTGCACAGTGTTTGTGCAGACCTCCACGCGCTTACAGGAAAGCGATTGAAATGGCGATGGACTGACACGGAAACTAAGGCTTTTGAACAAGCAAAGTCCTTGATTGTACGCTCCAAACCTCTTGTAGCTTTCGATGACAATCGTCCGCTGTTCCTAGCCTGTGATGCATCAGAAAAAGGCGTTGGAGCGGTACTTTTCCACAAGAGGAACAACATTGAAGAACCAATCGCCTTTGCATCAAGAAAACTTCGACCTGCAGAATCTAAATACTCTGTCATAGACCGCGAAGCTCTTGCAATTTTTTTCGGAGTCAGAAAATTTGACCAATATCTGCGTGGTATCAAATTCACTCTAGTTACTGATCATAAGCCTCTCATATACATCCTGGGGATTCAGCGTAACTTACCTAAACTCGTCAATAACCGCTTAGTGCGATGGGCTTTGATAATAGGAAGTTACGATTACGACATAGTATATACAAAAGGTGGTAACAACTTGATTGCCGACTATTTATCAAGAATGCCCAATCCAGAAGAGCAACCTTCCAAAGCTGAACTCGCAGTTCACAAGATTGTGTCACGCCTACAGTCAGATAGACTAGCCGATCTTGCGCTGACAGAGGAGATATTAAGAGAGGAAACGAAAAAGGATTCCGCACTCAGACTCGTATCCCAGTTTATTAAAACAGGCTGGCGTGAACAACAATACTCAAGTGATATAAAACCATACGCTCGCAAACGTGGTGAACTGTCACTAGAAAACAAGATTGTCATGTGGCAAGGTCGAATTATTATCCCTTACACTCTAAGGAAAACGACCTTGAAGTATCTGCACTGTGGACACCCAGGTATCTCAGCAATGAGAGCACTGGCACGTTTTTACGTATGGTGGCCAACCATTGAGGAAGATATTGACACGCACGTGAAAACTTGCCGTAAGTGCCAGGAGAACCGACCTAGTAACCCGGAAATGCCTATCTTCTCTTGGTCCATGCCAGACAAACCCTGGGAGAGAATCCACGTCGATTTCGCTGGACCTTTCGAGGGTTTATTTTGGTTAGTCCTGGCAGACGCCTTTTCTAAATGGATTGAAGTCAAACCGATGAGCAAAATTACGACTACAAAGTTGTGTGATGAACTGGACACGATTTTCACTACTTTCGGACTGCCTGAGTTTATAGTCTCCGATAATGGCCCACAGTTTACCTCTCAGGAGTTTCAGAGCTACTGCAAAGATAAGGGAATCAAACACATCAAATCGTCACCATACCATCCACGAACAAATGGGCTAGCAGAACGTCTCGTAAGGACGTTCAAAACGCGGATGTCCTCAAGCACAGAATGCCTGAAAAAACGGCTAGAACATTTCCTTTTTGCGTATCGTATCACACCCCACAGTACCACTGGCAAGGCCCCGGGCCAGCTGATGTTTGGGCGACAGATAGCTTGCGTCTTTGACAACGCCCGACCGAGCGCCAAAAGGGCATTACAACACAGGCAAATACAAGCGAACGTAAACTCAGAAGGTCAGGCACTGAATTATAGACCCGGCGATGCTGTGTATGTGCGAGCCAGGGATCAATCGCGATGGGAACCCGCCACAGTGTCACGGCAAACACATCGATATTCCTATGTCATTAACACTCCGGTGGGTGTGGAAAGGAGATATCATGCAGACCACATACGGCCCCGACTAGCCGGTATCGACGAAGGTGCCTCTGGACAGATGTCTCCTGCTCATCTTATGCCAGTTGCATTTTCTACCCCAATACTAGAGGCAACACAAACACCGATAGTTCCTCAAGTATTAGAAGCTGTCCCAGAGGCAGCTGCATCACGATCACCACAGAACGCACCCAACATACCAGCTACACCCTTGGTGCCGCGTCGCAGCAAGCGTACTATTAGACCACCCCGACGCCTAATAGACGAGATGTAAAACAAAGTCTTAGAAGGGTGGACGAATGTTACAAACTCATTTCACACTTCTCATAGTTTCATACTGCCCATAAATTACGTGCTCTGTCTGTCAATTCATATATTTTCTTACTGATGTCAATGCCTATAAAATAAACGCAATTTTATTATTTAACGATAATGCTTATTTATATCAAATGTGAAAACAGCAAAGCATAATTCGCAGCTCATCTTTTTTTACGCGATGCTACATTGCGAACCCTCCTTAAGACTAGTCTAATACAGCTTGGCAAAATGATTTCGACGTCGGGACTATAATTGTTTTTAATTCATCAAGTTATAATCATATTAATCATCAGATCATCACATTAATTGTTTTAGTTTAAACTTGATTATTTATTCTCAATTTTAACGGCTATAATATAGTATAATATTATACTCGATCGAAACCATTTTTATTGTCTGTATTGTATTATTTTTAACACCATACAACACCCGTTGCTAAGTAACGATTACTACAATTTGATCTTAAAATGTTGTTGAAGCTGTCATAACAAACGCAACGTTGCTTTCGGTAATTTAAAATCAATATTACACAATCATATACTCTTCTGAGGTGAATCAAACACGTGCATTATCAACAAGATGAGTCTGTACAAGTTATTTAGTTACAATGTAGAGATTCAGTACAAAAGTTATTTCTTGTCGAAAGCAATGTTCTTTACACTTCTAATAACTGGATTAAACATTATTTTGCCTTTTGTTTTAGCTTACGGAAGTAGAGGTAAATATCATAACTACTTTTTCAAATCAAACTTAAGTCTTAGTAATTTATTCCTCTTTTATGTTTCAGGGTTTTGGCTAATGTCCCATAGCTACTATGAACAACCTGTAGTGCAATTTACTTACGATTATTTGCTTGTAGCTGAGACTGACGATCCGAGTCAACCAATAGTGTGTGGTAACGATAAGCATGATTATGAAGAATACTGTGCTGAAATTCAGGTAACTTGTTAATGAAAAAGTTATATTTCATTAAAGAAGAAGAAACTTTAGATTTGTGTGAATTTTGCCTCATGCCAGTGTTTCATGGCTTTCTGAAGTCCACTCACACCTAGAAATTTTATGTGAATCTTGGTCTAGAGATGTGGTGTCAATTTGTTAACCTACATATCTCTATTTATTTTTCAGGTGTATGAACATGATATAAATAGAGATGGAAATAATGACATTATAGAGTTTAATGCTGTTATTAACCTTCCACCCACTAGGACATTGTCGTCTGTAATTTTAATTCTAGGTTTGGATTTTAAGTTGAAGGTAAGTATAGTTCAGTGAATATATATGTTGTATGTGTACCTCGTAATGTAAGTGGTTTAAAGTGAGTGCATGTTTTATTTGCAGAAGGTTTGTCCCGTTCACATGCAAGGGTTGGCTGTAATAACTAAAGAATTTTCTTTTCCTCCATCTGAATTCATTTTCTATGGGGACTTGAAATTCTATCAAGCCACTCACTTACCCTGTATAGCTAATGTTGTTGATACAAAGTACAACAATTCCTTGTTCAGCTACTTAAAGGAAAAGCAAGAGAATGTTGTGAATGCTATCTTAGAAGAATATTTTTTAAGAGAAGGTTTGTTTGATCATAACTTCATAAGTTGCTACATTATGTTTTATCCATACTCCATACTTAATATTTTAATGTGAAACTAACTCTGTCTGCTTGTTATACTTTCACGGATATTTCTGCTCAACTGATTTAGATGAAATTTGGTGGAGATAGTTATAGTTAGTCCTAGGGATAGCTGAAAAATTGAAAGCTTCCTGAGGGAACAGTGATAAATGACTTATAGGTGGATGCAGTCGCGGGAAACAGCTAGTATTTAAAAATTAGTTTAATAATAAATTGTGACTGAAGTTCTATGATATTTTTATTATATTTTAGCACCTACCGTAATTGGTTGACTGGTAGACAATACTGTTAAGTTTGCCATTGTACATAAATACTTTGTGTATTGTGCAAAGAAGTTAAAATGAAAAACCGGCCAAGTGCATGTCGGACCACGCACAGTGAAGGGTTCCGTAGCTGGGATGAATGTTCATGGTTGAAATTCATTTTTTTTATTAAAATCTCAAAAACTACACAGCGTATCGTGTTCAAAACAATTTAGGTTGGAAGTATTTCGTATGATCTACTACTGTAATTTTTATTAGAATGTTCTATTCAACAGTTCAAAAGCTAACCAGACAGAGTTTTTACGACTTTCGAAGCGTATATCTCGCCAACTGTTCACTTACGTAAAAAAGTCACTTAAAAACCTCATTTTATCATTCGTATCATTTTGGAAGCCCTATCTAAAAATACCCCACATGCTAAAGTAACTCAAAAAAAAAATTTTCATCCCCTAGTTACATGTATGGAGTGCCAACCCTAAATTTTTTTTTTTTTAATTTTACTACATCATTGTATAGCGGTTCATAGAATACATCTATCCTCCAAATTTCATTTATATAGTGCCAATAGGCTCTGAGTAAAATGGCTGACATACAGAAGGACAGACGGACATGATGAAATTATAAGGGTTCCGTTTTTGCCATTCGGCTCCGGAACCCTAAAAATCAGATTATTTTATAGAAACACATGCTACATGTTATTTAGAAAACCCATATGATAGAATAATAATTATGTATATTTTTCAGAAAATGTCATGACACAAACTTTACATTCAAGAAGTCAAAATGGACACACTGGCACAATGCTAGTTGAAACCAGACTTCGAGTGCCAGAGACAAAAGTTTTGTATACACCAAGTCTGTTGCAAGAGTTGAAATGGGCGTGGCCACAATATCTCTCCATCGTGGTGGTGTTCTACTGGATATTCAATAAAATTAAGGGATTCGTCTTCAATAACCGTTTACTAATGGCATGGAAGGTGGTGACTTGGAAGAGAAGTTAAATGTTTTGTTCCATTACAACTGTCACACAAGTGTTTATTCATTTTAAGTTTGAATTTGATTATTTTATTATTTGCCAAAGATATGTAAGAGACTGATGCAATCGCTTGTTTGTGACACGTTAATTTTAAGTTACTAGATGTGGTAGGTATATTGTGTGTATTTAATACAGGTATGAATAAAACTAAAAAGTATTTATTGTAACGATTTATAGCTCTAACACTTATTTAATTATTTACATTCTACTTATCTAAATGATTCAAACATAGATACATGACTTAGTTCACTGAGTTAGAGAGAGGGCAGGGAATTGCCCTGCATACCCAGCCTTGCTGTCAAGATCGGCTCTATTATCCTCAATGATAAAAGTTTTGCCACTATAGTCATCCAACTGCACAAGCAAATAGCGGCACTCATAGTTTCCATAATTATTCTGAAAATAACATTTAATTGTTTGTTCAGGGTGAATGTGATAATATGTATAGTTCTTACATAAAATGTGGATTCTATTCAAATTATGACCCTAATGTATTTTAAGACAGATTAGCGCAAAAAATAAAATATGTTAATTGTCCCTACAAATTGTACCAAAAAAATTTTTTTCAATTATGTGACTTATTACCATCCCGCCCTTGGTTGGTCTCAAAGCGTCTTAATCCTTGATAGAAACTGATTTAATCATGACATTCAATATTCATACCTGCTTCATGTCCAATTCAACAACACCTTTGTTCCTAATGCCTTTGATATAGAATCTCATCCTCATGTGTTTGACTCCATCCTTCTCATACACAGCATGGCTAACGTGAGTGCGACGCCGTCTTGAAGTTTCTTCGCCAAATCCTTTTATCGGAGCTCCCAGTGCCTCCTCCACTCTAGGATCCTACAATAAAGCATGGTGACACAAAAATGCTTTAAAACGATGAACCGCTATGATACATAAATATTTCTTACATCCTTGCACTTTTCCAACGCTGCCGAATAGATGCTGTTAGGGCTATTACTAGAAAACAACTCTCTGAATACATAGAAAAAGATTACGCCAGTTACACCAACACCAAGCAAAATGACTCCAGTGTAGGACACTGTTTTAGTTGTTTCTTTTATTTTCTCCCCTAGGGGCCGAACGTCCGTTGATACATCAGCTCTTTCTTGGCTTTTAGCTAAACTACTCTGGCTCTGGTTTTTTCCTGAAGAGTAGGTCCGAGTGTTAGGAATCCTTGTTACTTGAAGTATAATAGGAGTAAACGAGCCAAATTCCGTAGTTCTTCCGATACATATCTTTGGGAGTAATTTTGAAACAAAAGACATATTAATTTACAAATATCGTTAAATACAAAGTGTTAGTGTGCACCGGATTTTTATTTTCTATTTGGGATTCATTCATAGGTTACAATGAAAATCACAGATTATAAGGGTATCTTATCTATGACAGTTATTTGTCAAATTATATCTAACTGGAAAAAGTGACTGGATTCTTGTTTGTAAACGAGTCTAAGAACAATTAATTCTCAGTACCTACAAATCATGAAACAAGTTATTAATGAAAGTTATTATAAGATGTGACGAAAACATGAAAATATTGTTGTTTCACTAGTCACCATGTCACTCTTTTGCCAAGCTTTAATTTTATCATATTATTTCCTTCCAAGGACAAAAGATGCAAGATTCATGAAAGTATACATGTCATTTCGTATGCGGGAGGTCAAAAAGTACCAAGTTCTAGTCACTTCTGAGTACGGAATAGTCCATAAAATAAAGCATAAAAAATGCAAAAAGATATCCAGGTTATGAGCACGGATCTGTGCTTAAGTCTCCGATGGGTTAATAAATGAAACATACATGTTAGAAATGAATCGCGTTTTCCGTGTTTTGCGTCGGAGCAATTTAGGCAACTGACATTTTCTCTATTAGCACGAAAATAGGGTCGCAAAAAAATGCATTGAGATGAATAAAACGCATTTAATCAAGTTGTCTGCAACCTGTGCTCAGCTAGCTGTCAGATAGATGACAGGACAAATAATCAATTTTTATTTTGTTCATTCCATTCTATCATTTCCATCTGCTGATTTTTAAACGGATTCAATTCCAAGAATCTAAATTTTTAAGTAGGAAATATTACAAACAAACATGAAAAACTTTAAAAGAAAGAATGTACTTTTTTGATCTATTTCATACCTTTTTGCAAAATATCTAAATTAGTTGGTGCAAGTTTATATTACAATAAATAATGGATTGGATAATTTCGGACGAGTTAGGGCTGACTGTGGGCCACCTCGTAGGTTGGGGTGCAGCTGGAGCCATGATTATAGGAGGAGTTGCACCTTACATTCCACAATATCGACAAATTAGGAAAACACAAGATGCAGAGGGTTTTTCACTTTATGTTTGTCTAACACTGTTGGTAGCTAACACACTGCGTATATTATTCTGGTACGTACATTTTAGAGAAAATTACAAGCAATAATGTTTACATCATCTGTTATAAATCCTATTATTTTGTTGCAGGTTTGGTAAACGGTATGAGCTGCCGCTCCTAATTCAAAGTATTGTAATGAATATTACAATGTTTGTTATGATACACCTCTGTGTCAATGTTCGCAAAAAGAACCAAATTATAAGAGCGAGGGAGCGAATATTTACAGGTTAGTAATTAAATATTAAGGCCGATTCTATCAATCAAGTGGTAAATGTTATTATTGTTTTTTATTTAAACCTTATTTCTTTTCATCTTTTAGTTTTTATTTACTTTAATTGATATTTATTATGTTATTACTCTAAACTAATTTTCTTTATTATTTTTAGCATATTATTTTATTTTAACATTATTGTATGTTTTGTTTGGTGGTTGGTGTAATTGATGGTGACATAGGTGCAATATTCATGTTATATATCCTATTATGTTGTGTAAATGGCTCAGACCAGCCGGATGAGACGGCCCGCTGGCTGGAGCAGCAAAGTGGTGTGCCCTGCGGGGAAAAGCCCCGCCGGTTCTATGGTAAGTACCCACTGCTTCTTCTGACATCATCTATTGGCATTGGATGCAAGAACACGGTGTGATGTCTTGTCATTAAGATTCATTTTTGTTTCAGAGTCTGCTTCGGAATTAATTTGCATTCACTCAAGTTCTGTGTTGATTTCAAAGCATTTGTTTAATTTACTTGGCATTCTGAATGTGTATGTTGGTGCAGCATTTTAACCATCATTATTGGTTCTGTTCAATATCTCATGGCATGTGCTGGTTCATAAGTTTCTGTTTAAGTTATTGGACAGTGTTTATTTTTTAAGTTATTTATGTGGTAATGTGTAGTACACATAGATACTATTCTGCTGTAAAATATTTTGATTTTGCTTTAGTTCATTGCACTATATCATAGTTATCATTCTAACCCAATTAGTAAGTAAATTACATGTGGATGCTTTAAGAATATGTTGACCCATGTAAGAGCAATGACCAGGTCAAATCTGTCTGTGTCATATATTATCTTATCAATTATTCTCATTTGCCTTTGGCATACATTAATAAACAATTCATTATTTTACATCAGTTAGGTACCCAGAATTATAATTATGAATCATATACCTATTTTATATTTTATCTGGCATAATAATAAAGTTTTATTTCCGTGTTGACATAATTGTTTTGATTGATAGGTTTTTATTAGGTTTACGCTTACCTACGTAATGGCATATAATAATGTCATCAACATTGCATGACTCTACAATATTATTTGTAGAAGTTGAATGTGGGGCTCCTCGAGGCAACATGGCTAGACCCGCCATTAAAACCTTTACCAGTAAAAATGTTTTGTTTGCCATAGTGGAAAATTAAGTTTTATCTTTCTAGTATATAATTGTTAAATTTATCACAGCACAGCTGTATTGCAGCAGTGTTTTTAAATTAATTTCGTTATGTGTCCCAAAATAGTAAACAAAAAATTGTTTGTATAGCCCCATAAGCTTACATTGCTGATTTTGGCTATTCATACCATTATTCCCAAAAAACAAAATAAAATCAATTTACCAATTTATTTGTGTATTTAAAATTATTTATTTCCAATATTTGGCCTTTGTTTTCCTCAATATCATATTTGGTATGTAATTTATAAGGAAAATGTAAGTTGATTTAATTTTTATTATAAATATGTATCTATGTATTTATGGCATCACAATAAAAACTATACACGACGACACGTTGGCCTAGTTGGGAGTGACCCTGCCTCAGAAGCCAGTGGTCCTGGGTTCAAATCCCGGTAAGGGCAGATATTTGTGTGATGAGCGCAAATACTTGTCCCTGAGTCTTGGATGTTTTCTATATATATTTGAGTATGTATTTCTTTATTTAAGTTGTTTATCGTTGTCTAGTACCCATAGTACAAGCCTAGATCTTAGTTTGGGACTAGGTCAATTTGTGTGAGATTGTCCCCTGATTTATTATTATTATTGTAATAAATAAAACATAATCAAATACCTACGTCCAGTTTGCTTTTTGGGCCTATTTGATCATTCGCACCTTCGGTAGAACAAGGGCAAAATATACAATGTGACTAAAGGGGCAATTATGCCCTTGTATAGTACGACAAAGGGCACAATGTAGAATGTGACTAAAGGGGCAATTGTGCCCTTGTTCTACCGAAGGTGCGAATTGTAAATAGTATATTTTTTGGTTGAAACCTGCGCAATTGTTTTCGCTGTCAATGCTAAGTATCTTCATATTTGATTTCAGATATGGAACGGAAGTATTTTTGGGCATGGACTGACTTCCAAAGCTACGTGGACTGCATGCTTGTGTTCTCCGTGGTCGGCGCGGCGGTCACGTACCTGATGATCGAGTTCGCGCCCTTTGTGGAGCTCATCGGGTTCATGGCCGTGTTCACGGAGGCCATGCTTGGAGCCCCGCAGATCGCCAAGAACCATCAGAACAAGAGCACGGAAGGCATGAGGTAAAAGTTAGTAAGGGGCTATCCTGGGCCAATGGCCTTGGCGCGCGATTTTCTGTAATTTTCCTGAATATCTTTCGATGGAACACAATATGAAAAAATCTCCAGTACTTGTATAGAGGATAAATTACTGAATTTTTTGCAAAAGTTAACAAGAAGGTAATTAGGGGTAAATTAAAAAACCTGCAAATCTGTCTTTTTGATTAACCTCCAAAATGACTTTAGTATTCTTGAGAAATCCAAAGTTGTCTATCTATGTATATATATAAAAATTAATCCCTATTTACCTTGGTCACGGCATCACGCTTGACCGATTTCGTTAATTCTTTTTTTTATTGTGTTCGTTATCATCAGGATAAGGTTCTATAAAACTACCGGTAATTTTTTTCATATTGGGTTCCGTTTGAAAGATATTAAAGAAACTGTCAGAAAATTGCGCGTCATAGCCGTTGGCCCAGTGTTACTAGGGCTACCTTTATACTTATTATCCTTAAATAGTAATTGCCACATACAGCCACCAGATAGTAGCATCACAGTATTAAGAAAACCTATTAAGTCTGTGGTTAGCATCGTCCCTCACAAACATTTTGCAATCCCATGCTAGCACTCCACTTGGCGGTATTTTCCCAAATATTCGTGTTGCATCTTTTTCTTTCCTACAGCAAATGAAAGAGGCAACGACGCAACTCGAACACGGAACCCCAATTGGAGCGCCACCATCAAGACTACATTTTGCGTTGCCATTTGCATTTAGGTTTCCTTTAGGGAACTTGCTATTCTAGTTTTTTTATAAGAAGATTTCTTTCATCGATCAGAAACTATCAAATCTTACATGATGACCTAGTCTGGTCTTGTGCATGAACTGTGAGCAAAAATTTTATAAATTCGAAAAAAGTAGCTGATCAACCGTTAAGTCATGCATGATCAAGTATAAACTAGCTTTTGCTCAGGACTCCATCCAGTTACAAATCGTTAATCGTAATATTATCCCGTGGAAACTGCTCGATTCCTAGGTTAAAATTACATTTTAACATCCAAAAAAAGTATGGCCTCCTTTTTTGAAGTCAGTTAAAAATGTAACCAATGCCACACTCTAGACATCTAATTATATCTGTTTACGTGCAAATGCACGAAAAATAAATCACGTCGATCTGTTACTCCGTAGCGGTGTAAAAAATAGACGAACAATAATTTAAGGATTTACTAGAATGTGGAAATGGTTCACTAAATAAACGTGATAGAAATCAATATTGACATTAAAAATACATTTTCAGGCAGATATTTGATCGGTCTTTTGGTTTCAGTCTTAGTATGGTGATAATGTGGACGTGCGGCGACGTGTTCAAGACTGCTTATTTTGTAATCAGAGAAGCGCCTACGCAGTTCTGGGTGTGCGGCGCGCTCCAAGTCTCGCTAGATGTAGTCATACTCTTCCAAGTAAGTCATAATAGGTACTTACTCATTATGGTTCTATCTGTGAAATGCACGATTGTATTGGCGCGATTGTAACAACGTTACTATATAAAAGATAAGCGTTGAATGTATAACGCCACCAAATACGTCACTGTGACTATAGCTGTCGTTTGAATGTGCTGAAGTATGTGTTGGTATTTTTCCAGTTTGAACTCTATCGTCGAGATTTATGATCAGTTGATTTGTTTGATAACTTTCATTGTGTGTTCAAGCCATTATGTTGATATAACACATGAATGAGATAACAAGGGGTTACTTTGCGTGCTGTAATTGTTAGAGGTGTGTCTTGTGCATTGGAGATACACATGTTACAGACTTTGCGTACCTAGTTCATACAATTAATCAAAACATCAATACTAATGGGCCATTAGTAATGGCTACCGTGCTAGGTTTGTCAGCGTACGCTGAAATGTTGTTTTACGTATGTTTTACAAGTGTGTTTTTGTAGCGTGGATAGAACACTTTTTACCGCCTTGGGCGTTTAATTCTCGGGTGAATTAAAAAAGTGGTAATTGTATTAAAACCCAACTGTGCCTCACTATTATCGAATGTCATTTTCTAAGCCTAGTTTTTAATATATTGTCTTACTAGGTACAGACGATAATTTTGTAGATACGTGGTGAGTTAATGGGTAAACTAAACATTCCATCTGTGTGCATATTTCAAATACGGTAGTACGAATGAACTGAAAGCTATCAACACATGCCGTTATAAAAAATATCGTCGATGAAACTGCAATACCGCGTAACTAACAAATTGAATAAGTTGCAAAATACTCCTTATCATGTAAGTCAATAAGGCACATTTTGTAACTTATTGATTTTGTTAGTTACGCGGTATTGCAGTTTCATCGTCGATATGTTACGTTTACCCGGGTAGTTTGTTAATATAGATGCAGTACAAGTCGTACATAGCTTGAGGATGAGCCTTGTAAAAGGCGACGAGCGCACAGATGGGCTTACAGGGTTGAGAGGGAAGCTGACGACAGGTTGTTGCAGGTGTGGGCGTTCCGGCACGACACGGCGGCGGCGCGGCGCGCGCGGCGCGGCGACTAGCAGTGGACCGAGACCGCCTTATAGCGCGCGCCCTGCTGCCCCATCCTCTAGCCGCTCGCCCCACACCTATACTCTATACATATACAAATACCATTATTTGGGACACAACAAAAGCACTCTACAGCTCCGCGAGATGTCTCTTGACGTTGATATTACAAAATGTGCCAATACAAGTAACTCTTTAATTGCGTTACGGGATTTTTAAACTATAAATGTAGTTACCGGTCGAAGGTGCTATAGGTTCGTGCCTCTCCTCGGCGTCACCGGCGATGCTCGTGTAACTTCGAGGTGTTTTGTATATGGACATGACATGTGCGGTCTTGCCGTTAGATTACGAGAATGACACGATGATGTTGGAATTTGTAATTGTCGTGACCAAATTAGGAATTAGTTGCTTCCTTTATTTTAAGACCGCAACCTGCTAGTCGCTGTCCTTTGTTGGCATTGTTGACATGTTATTAGTATTTATTCTGTGTTACAACAGATTAATTAAGTTTTTAAAGTACAAATACTACAAACGCCTATTTAGGCGTTGGATGTACCTATGTAGCTATTTTACATTATAGCAAAATTAACGTTACGTTTAAGATTTAATGCATTAGCATTTTAATTAGCATTTACACTAGATAATTTTAACAAGTGTATAACTGTATATACATACCGAAGTCGTTGAATAATTAAGTATTATTTATTATAAATATGATGTTCGTGATATAAGTGTAAACACCTGAACGTACAAAATAAGATTTCTAGACTCTAACCCTTTTCAAGGCATAGTAATTTCATCGACAACATTCTTGTCGCTCAAAATTTTACTTAACTTCCTACATGTTATGACACAAATTAAATTGAACTTTTCTGAAATATGACATTATGGATCAGTATTCTTCAGGAAGTTACGAATTCGTGGCTCTATTCCATTTCTTGCTTGTTCCTTACTTTAGCAAGGTTTGGAAAAGTGTTAAAGCCATTGTTATTTTAATTGACTGTACACATTTGTTTCATTGGTCAAAGGTTAAAATCAGATTATAACATTGAAGATGATTTATAAGATTTATAATGCAGTGGTTACGCAATAACCAAAATAAGTGGTTAGTGGTTAAGGGAATAAGGGCTTGTAGTACTGTTAGGCGATGGGCTTGCAACCTGTCACTAATACACTAGAAAACATCTTAGCCTGTTTGTGCAAAATGTGGTTACAGAAATACTAACAAGTCTTAGAGTTGCTGGTAATTCTGTAGCTCTGCCTACCCCACTCTGGGAATGAAGGCGTGATCGTATGTATGTATGTATGTATGTATGGTTACGCAAATAACAAGGATCATGTAAAGTCTTCTATCATCCGTTTAGTTTTGCTCAGCATACCGTTATCAACCAGAGAAGTAATTAACAACAGCTTATTTTAGTACAAAGTAATTACTAAAAACAGAACTACAATTACCCGGTGTTGATTAAATCGTGGTCCTACAGTCGGCCACTAAAATCAACACAGCACCTATTAATAAAGTGCAGATTGTCTAAACGATGAGCACAGTTACAAAATGTAACTAACAGCTTTTGACATATTGTGGTATTTTTTTACTCTGCCGCCATTATTGTCAAGCTAATAAAAGCTATCGTAACGTTGACAGTTCGGAACCATGTCAAAAACAATATTGTTTTTCCCAGTTGAATAGAGGCCCTGGGTCTCTATTCAACTAGGAAAAAACGATATTGCCTTACATCCATCCATTACAGTATAGTTGCCGGCAAACTTCTTGAACATAGAGTTTTGTAGTAGGGGAAGGTTGGCGCATATAAATAGAGTTCAATTTACTGTGAAAAGTCAAAATCACATGTTCAAGAAGTTTGCCGGCAACTGTAATGGCGGCTAGGTAAAAACAATACTAAAACACGTCAAACGCAATATTATTTTATTTTAACCTAGTAGAATAGAGGCCCCGACGCTACCAACTGGCTGCTAAGTAATCTTGCTTTTAATAACCGAATGGTCTTTTAAGAGGATTGTGAAGCTGAAACTTTCTATACAAAATGCGGTAGCGTTTCTTTCCCGTTAAACCTAAACTTGTAGGACTTTTTTCTGACAGCTCTGCGACTTGAGCGGCGCTCCACCATCCTCTTAACGCAATACTTTATTTTTTTAACGGGCTAACAACAAAACAACGTTCTTGAGGTCTTGAATGTGAAGACAAATGATTCGAATAATAAATTGCAAAGATATGCGTAGGTACTGGACGCAGGTCCGACGAGTGTATACTATTTATTAATACTAATCCCAAGTGAGTCATTAGGCGTATGTACCAAGTCTATTTAGATTATATGAAATACGTAGTTAGTAAGTTATAATAACGAATTGAAGGTTTAAGTAGATGTTTGACTTTGCGCGGATTAGTTAGCGAGTTAATCTAGTTATGTTGTATATACTACTATATTAACTATATTTCCTTTGTATAAGCTTCCATATTTAAAAAAACAATATGTTAAAATATTGGCTTTTTGGATCGCTAAGTTTTTGACCAGAATGTGTGGTATTTTGTTCTTCCTTAGAGATTATATAATTATACTAATTTTGATATACAAGGCGAACTTTGTTTCGTCCTTTTGCCATTATACTTGAAAAACAAAACATTAGGACAGTGAGATTTTCAAAACTTGTTTCTTTTTAGGCTTCTTCTCTGTCTTCCTCGGCGACGTCGTGTGTTTAATAGAAATCAAACAATATAAGTATTTGTAGAAGGTTTTGTGTGTAATGCAGCCAGTTCTTTTTAGTAATTGTACAGGATTTCGTATAGTTCTGAAGTGACTAACGATAACGGAACAACATGAGAGATATTAATATTTATACATCATGTAATGAAACATATCATATTTATAAAAAATAGTGTAAGTTGAATGAGGTCCGGAAAGGCATTTGGTCAATTAAGGAAATAATTGTACAGTGACCTAACCATCGTATGTTGTGATTTTTATGAGTTATCATTTCGTATATATAAAATAAAACTATATGATTTGTTAGTCATGATGTTATTATTTTCCAGCCCCACGTTCAATATTTCCGTCAATCTTCAGTCATGTATCTCATGTCGCTACATCGTTCGGCGTAACAAACTAAATCAAATAACTACGTTGTTAAAAGATAACAAGCTATGATATCGTCACGATTAGAGCTATTCAGAACATTATCATTAACTTTTTACCCGAAGTGAGTGTGTGCGATTATACACTTTACGGTTCCGACATAAAGGCCGTTGATATGTAACAGGGCTCGTCGTCAGCGCCGTAAAATATGGCTCGTATTACAGTTGTAATAAGATTCAGCGCGGGGATGTTGTGGTGTGACGGAGGGTGGATCGATGACGCGGCGGGCCCCGCGGCGGCGCGCCGCTCGGCGCTCAGTGCGCGAGCAGACGCCGGCGCTCGGCCGCGTGCCTCAGGCCTCCGAGCACCCCGCACTCGAGGTAAGTGCTCCCGGCACACAAACACCAGGTGGACATCCTTACACATGCGGTTCAGGTTTATAGGTAGATATCAATTCTGTTTCTGTGACCGCCTTGTTTAATGTTGACCCTTTATAAACGTCAGACGACTCAAACATACACATTGATTAACAGCGAAATTAACGACTTGCTTCAGATATAAACTTTAAGCTTTAGTAACGTTATGTTAGTAATTAGTTTTCGAATTCAAACCGAAATAGCGGTGAATTTTTTATCGGCATCGTCTGGGTGACATCGTCCTATCTACTTTTGTTTATTTAATACTAGCCGCACCCGGCATGCGTTGCAATACCAAGGAAAGTAAAAAATTGTTTGGTTTATTCATTTTCATAGATTTTTTGGTCGAGGATCCGTCGCGGGCAGACACACACAGAAGGACCCACCAAATTTTCAACTCAGTTAGATCAACGGTCAAGGAACACATAGAGCACAAACGTACAAATATTAGCTATTTGGTAAATTAAGCAGTTATGTTTGGCTCGCATTAATCTGACCCCCTGTAAGTTATCATATCCTGTACAAAAACTTTTTAGATTATGTTATTGTTTTGGCAGTTCATAATATATACCAGAAAGTCCCACAGATCCCATATAGGTATATTGTGTGCCTCGGGCTAAATTCTAAATTTTGGTGGCAATTGGCTTATTTGATTTCTATAAAGGCTATATAGCCGGGTTTCCATAGTAAGTCGGCCCTTACATTAAATGGGCTCGGGGATTTCTTTGTCAGTACCTCTTGTAATGAAGAATATTTTAGCCGAGTATGAACATCCTACATTTAATAGTTTTTGACTTATGATTTTTTCAAGTTGTTTTTATTGTTTGTTGTTTCTGGATGTATTCAAGCGATTTGCTTCAAATTTTGAAATGATGTTCTTTAGATAGATTTGCATCGCCACCCAAAAACGAATACTAGTTATCGTATAAAAAAAAAGAAAAAAAAGACAAATTTAAAAATAATCATTTTTTTATGTGGTTGTGAAGTAGTGACACCCCTAGATTCTTTTCTCAAAATAGGCCATACATTGGCCTACTACCTACTTGCCTAAATATCAAAATTTCCCAGGCGGTACTTCTACAAAAAAAACAGCAGAATGTGTGGCCAAGTTGTGTATTCAATCGGTGTTTTTAGATGTAGAGTTCAAACTCTTCGATTATGTTTGAGTTTTCTTATCAGTTTATCGTATTTAAGAGTAAAATGCTAATGTCAAGTTAATGTCATCGTGATGTGATGTTTATCGCATTATTTATTTATTTCGCCACACATTCTGCTGATTTTTTGTAGGAAGTACCGCCTGGAAAATTTTGATATTTAGGCAAGTGAATGAATGAATTGAATACATCCAGAAATAACAACATTAAAAAAAGTTGAAAAAAAAACATACCTAAGTCAAAAACTATTACAAGTAGGATGTTCATACTCGGCTAAAATATTCTTCATTACAAGAGGTACTGACAAAAATCCCCGAGCCCATTTGATGTAAGGGCCGACTTACTATGGAAACCCTGCTATAAGTCTTTCGTTCCAATCCAATTAATTGTTATATTAATAATTAGTCCTTGACATATGCATTACTAGCCTCTGATGCATTGTAGGTATCTTTAATAGGTTTCCGTTTACATTGCTCGTATAGTCTAGGCATCTGACCGCTGCCTGCAGCGCTGTTAAGTTGCATGTTGCAACGGAAGCGCGGCGTCAGGTGTCGTCTCGTGTTTAATGCCCTCGTTGGTTTTAATTCACGGCATTGCGTTTGTACATGTTTACAGTTTTATATTTTTTACTGCGATTAACTCGAAAACTTCAAAATAAAAGCCAATGTAGTCAGATCTTATAAGAGATAAGAGATAATCCATGATACACAACACAACATTAAAAACGCTTTTGACAAACTATAGAAGCTATTAACTTGAAATTTGGCATACGAGTCGCTGTATAACTTGCTCGCCAGCATCGTTTTTAGTAAAACAAATGATATTGTTTAAAAAAAGAAACCTATTTGAAACGTGGTCTAGAATGGGGGAAATTATTTTATGTATAATTTTCCGTGACGTACATTTTGATTTATAGCGAAATGTGTACAAAAAATTACCGTCAATTATCTCCGAAGTTTATAGACCAAAAAATCTCAAAAAAAATCTGACAAAGATTTATATTTTACGCGCAAAATAAAAAGCAGTTGTCAAATTTTACAGAAAACTTTAAATATCTGTATTAAAAGTTAGGCAAAATGGATTTTGTTGCATAGAAAACACTAATTTTGTTATGATCGTTTTTTTATTCTTTTACTATGACGGACTGTGTTAAGCCCATGTTAAGCCACAATAAAAGCCTGTCACGGTGAGACGGTGACAGTCAAATAATATTTTCACCTCAGTAGCACCTCAAAAAGGGTTTATACCTATTAAAATCATCTAAGATGGTACGAAATGACTTTAAATAGAAAATTAGTTATTAGATGTTGATTTTTATGTTTGTAATACTTAACGGCTTCGGAACCCTACACTGAGCATGGTCCGACATGCTCTTGCCCGGTTTTAATTTTAGTATGAATGCAATGTAATGCTCCTAAAGATTTTATTAATAATTAATTTACCCGTGTGGTTGCCGCGTTAGAATAGTGCCACTCCATGTCTTGCCATGGACGTCGTAAGAACCGACTTAAGGGAATAAGGGCTTGTAGTACTGTTAGGCGATGGGCTTGCAACCTGTCACTAATAGGTACACTGGCAAACATCTTGGCTTGATTGTGCAAAATGTGGTTACAGAATTATCAACATGTCTTTTTAGAGTTGTTGGTAAGTATTTCTTTAGCTCTGCCTACCCCATTCTGGAAAGTAAGGCGTGATGTTATGTATGTGTGTATGTAATTAATAGATACTTACTTATTTTTGTTTCTTTTTTACACTTTAACAAACAAGTATTAAGTAAGTCAACTAAAGAAAAAAAAAGAATATTTCCCATCAAGGCATATCATATAGAGAAACTTATAGTTTAATTATTTTATTATGTTTTTACGGTAGGTTTATTTATTATAGGTACTTACCTACATACTGAACAGCAATCAATAAATTCCTTTTAGTACCTATATACAATACAATACAAATACTCTTTATTAAACACCAAAAATTAAAAAATTAAAACAGAACATGGAACAATACATTTAAATCATAGGTATACAACAGGCGGTCTTACCGCTAAATAGCGATATATTGGTCCTAGGAATCGCTACATAGGTATCAACTCGAGCTTTAAAGTGTTTACTTATATTATATTAGTTAAAGTAATAAAAACATTATCGTCTTACAAACTAGACGTAAACGTCGCGTTTTTTATATCTAATTTGGTGGTTGAGTCGTTTATCTTCCTTATTGTTACGCACATACAGAGCGGTTAACCTTTACTAATACGTAGGTACATTGTGACGCAGATTATCAAAGATACGTTGCTGGGCTTAGTACTTGCATCTCTTTGTGAACCTGTTCAAATACGAGTCTTTGTGTAAGGGCTCGTACCGCCTTTGGCAACGTGGCCACGCAATAGTAGTTTTGTGTTGCTCATGCATACCTCGACAAATCAGGAAGTAGCAACTTCTCAAGCGCCATTTATTTTCTGCGTGCATCGTAATAGTAAGCTACCTGTACTGCGCAGATTAGCTGCCCATGTCCATAGAATAGCAATAGCCTCGTGCAAAGATGGCCGTCAACATCCTAAAGACTTGCTGTTTACCTCGGCAAAGATGTTTTATAATATAGTTAATTTTCCCATAGAAAACCACTAACTTTTCTTTACTAATATGATAAAGAGGTAAAGTTTGTGAGGATGTGAGGTTGTAGGGTAATCTCTGGATCTACTAAACCGATTTAGATGAAATTTGGTATGGAGATAGTTTGCGTTCCGAAGAAGGACATAGGGTACTTTTTATCCCGAAAAATTAGATGTTTTCTGAGGGAATAGCGATAAACGACTTCTACTCGGACGGAGTCGCGGGAAACGGCCAGGTCCTATACATATATATTATAAATAGAACACAAGCGCCTCCTAGTATAATTTTAGTTGAGTTGTTCTTTATTTCTATTTGTCTTCAATCGACATTGAATAGACGCTTGATTTGATTTAACAAGTTTGCCTCGTGTTCTAAATATAGCAGTGAGGAGACGAGTTCATAAATCTCCGTGTTGCAAAAAATAATTAGGTACTCGCACAAGTTGCCTACGACTTGTTTATCGCTCGGGACGTCCCTCTAACTAGGTAGGTACCGACTTTACCCATACTTCATTAGGTCCTTTCTCCATCCCCCAGGTAACCCGGAGTCAAACTATCTTCACACTAACACTTAATAAAATCAGTTCGACAGTTTAACTGCAAAAACGTAATACAAAATATATAAACAAACAAACAAGAGTTACTTACTTATTTATAATACTAGTATGGATTTTCAGATAGGAACGGATCGTTAACAATGTATCCTTTCTTCACTACGACTAGCACAGTACATACAATTCACATGTAATATTGTGACTATGACTAGGTACGAGTATCAAAGCCCAACCCACCCGTGCTATAGGTACTTACCAACTTATCACACCAGGGATTTTTATATTTTTTACCCTAAGACCCGTAAGTTCGCCGCTCGGCTTAAAAAATATTTTTTAATTTCTATGTTCCCAACTATATGAGTTGTTAATATTTACTTATCTCTACTATAAAACTTAACATTAACGCCAGTGCAACATACAAACACAATAATCGTCAACAAGTGCCATTTAGGAGTCCTAATAAAATATCATTAAGCCGGCGACCCGCGATGTTTGCCGCTCGCATTAAGCTAGCCGGACAAAGCCGGTAAAGTTAAAATACAGCCGGGCTAACATAAATAAAGGAGCGGTTAAGCTAGGAATGGTAGGAATGGCAGCCAGTGAATGGACCAGAATCCGGAACTTTTCAGACAATGGGTTATATGAATGGAAGGAAATGTAGTTACAAAATGTTATGCTATGCTCCGTTCAAATTAATTATGCTTGTCAATCTTGTTATAGAAATAAATACAAAGAAAAATCTTGACATGCACAAACAGTCAATTTAATTTATTCAACACCGACATGTTGCTTTTGCTGTGAAATTTTCACTATCCGACGCGACCACGATATCATCCTGCGCCTCCCGGCGCACTTTATTTTTATTCGCTATCTCTACAAGAGCGAAACCAAACTGCCTGTATAGCGGAACAAAGAACAGGGAGGAAGCAGAAAATAGTAAATATGTTGCTTGTCCTACCGGTTTGAGGAAATAGGAATGTTTCCGTTGCTGCAGTTATTTATCTCAGAGAGCTCTTTGAAATAAAACAACATAGCACAGCAATTACCCGTTAAATTACAGGCAGTAAGTGTTGATAAGTTGATAAAATTTGATTAAAAACAATTTACGGTCGCAGCACCAAATTGTAAAATGTTGCCGTTGCAGAAGCCATGTTGTAGGGGGGGGGGGGTTTGGTCGCACGGGGGGGTCGCGCCGAGGTGGCCAGGGGGTCAAACCATTGAGCGAAGTGACCGGCCGGCCCTCTCCAAACCATTTACGCCGGCCCACGCTTCGGGAGGATTCCATTTCCCGACCACAACGCCGCTCACGACTCGCACGACACATCGATTTGGAAATTTAACTGTAAACACCTACATACCTACTGATCTGTCGCATGATGTCATGTCAACCCGTTCACAGGTAATCATAATCATACTTGAACTTGAACTGCTAGACGCTTAAGTCTGTACTTAATTGCGGTTAATCGATAACAGGTACACGTTACGTTGTCTTGACAATTTTAATATCGGTTAAAAGTACGCTGGGCTAGAAAAAAAAATGTGGTTTATGCGTTTTTTAGCTCGTGGAACTGAATACTTAAATTGGTTTTCTTGGTCTTGGATATTTACAAGGAGTAAATATTTTATCAAATAAAATACAAGACGGTGACTAAATACCTGAAATATTATTTTAAGTCCCTCTGCCTTCGCGGCTAGGCGGCTGATGGAATTTGACAAAGGCGACGCATGCGTTTCTTGTTTGTTCATGAGTCTTTCCTCGGCCGAAGTCCCTATGTTGTTTCTTGGGTTCAGTTTTATATTCGTGTGTACATGGCGTTAAATTGACATTACATTGCAAGTGGAGTCAAGGTATGATTTAGTATTTATTTTCTTACATTCTATTTTCTTGCATTACATTTTACGAGAAGATGCAAACCTAACAAAAAATGACCACATTTTGAAAAAGCTAATAATTATTTCGAAAGATGTGGTGAATAGGTAAAAATAAATAACATCATAACAATTTCTTATTCCCTTTTTTAACACTTAGCTACTCCTCTCGACAAGATAGACGAGATATAGAGAAAACATACCTTGCTTGACTATGGAATACTTTATGGTTTGATAAGTAAATCCACTTGCGATGAAGTAGATATATGTGTAGATATAGTATACAGACATGGAATAGGAAGCTTATAAACGCGAAACAGAGCTTTGAGCAAAGCCTAGGGTGTCTCGTGTCACGCAATCGCCATAGAGCTGGTAAAGCCGAGGAAGTGGAGTTTTATTATACAATCCACTCACGTTTGTTCATTTTTATTACGCGACTGCGTCTAACACATGAGCTAAGGTATAGGTACATTTATTAACGTACGATGATATGTATGTATGTTCTCATCCCTAACAACACAAAGTAAAATAGGAGAGCCGCAATTTCACATAGGAACTCAACACTTAAAATTCCAAAACAAACAAACAAGCGAAGTTTACCAAACGCAATAATATACTTTTTTTTTATGGCATCGAGAAGGCAAAAGAGCACAGGCCACATGATGTTAAGTGAAAACTGTGACCCAAAGACATTCACATTCACAAGACTGCAAATGCGTTGCCAACTCTGAGGACTAAGATGGAATGCCTCTATGCTAGTTATTTCACCGGCTGTCTTATCCCCGAACCGGAACACAACAATGCGAACACTGCTGTTTAGCGGTAGGTTAATGGATAAGATGGTGGTAGCGATCCGGACGGACCCTGCACAAGGTCCTACCACCCGCAGCCTACGTATGCCTTGCGTCTTTTTTTAGGGTTTTGAAACTTGGAACCCTGATAGTTTCGCCACGTCCGTCTGTCTGTACTCACTTTTTCTCGGAAACTACCTAAGTTACCGAACTGGGCTGGGATTCTACACGATAATAACGATATCGTATTTGACCTGTTTCCGTATTGTCAACGTTTTTATAACTCTTATGTCATTTAAATAATGGCGACTGTGACTAAACGATTCTAAAACACGTCAAACACGATATCGTTATAACGCAGTTGAATAGAGGCCCTGAAAATGTGTACACAAAATAAATGAGAAAAATAAATTTTGATATTTCGGTACATCGTATAAGTGGGGGGTTGGGAATGTCGGGATCTCCATTAGGTATATTATAATTAGTTGTGGTAATTATATTAACACCGCCCACTAAGGTCAAAATTTTATGTAGCTTACCTCCCGTGCTTTTAAAAGAAGGTATTTTTTTTACTTTACGTCATCGTGTGATATATTATTGCAAAAATATTAAAAACCATGTGTATGTCGTAATCAATTTTTAGATTGGGAGGACCATTTTGGGTTTATTGAACTCTACAAGTGCTATTTTTGCTAGAGTTACGTGTCCACACCCCCAAAGACCAAAACTACAAATAGCTACTAAAAATCAGGAAAATATTTTCAGTTTACCTACGTAATATAACGAATGTAATGTAAAAAATACTTTAAATAGAAAGTTCGTTCATTCTTGTTTATTTTCTTGATAGATTTTTGTTTGTAGTAACGACGTCGGAACCCTACTCTAAGCATGGTCCAACATGATCTTGACCGGATTTTTTTATTTGTAATGTTGCTGCAAAACGCTTCGTGGGTAAAAAGCGATATTTAAGATTCCGCAAAGTTATAAATGAGGTCCAGAAGTCCAAATAACCTTTAGTATCACCCCTAAAAGTTCCTGAAGTGCTTACGAAGCAGCATGTACCTCTCTATATCTAAGCGTAACATGTTCTTAGGGTTTTCTAGAAAATATTTTCCAGGTAAGGCTACCTTAGTCGGTGGGATTTCGTCACGTATTCACGTAGCGGCATAGCACGTATTCCGCGAATGTCAACAAAAGTGAACTCCGACGACACGACGTGGCTCGCGGGTTTTAAAACCCCGCTCACGTGGTTTGCGTGTTCTTGCCTTGAAAGTTTTCATTCGGACTAGTACTTAATTGCTCTTCTGGCCCTTCCCATTTCACTTAAATTTACCAATTTGGAAGCCCTTTGGTCTTTTTGGGTTTCGTACCTGCCGAATACCTAGTGAAAAACTGAAGGAAGTAATATAAGTAAGTATCTTTGGAACGTATTTTTTTGTCCTGTGACTATCCCGATGTCCCGTAGTTTTGGGTTCTGAATGAGTTTTCTTCTTATATCGCCCATATGGGTTTTCTGAAAAATAGAATTTACATACAAATAAAGTTAAGTACCTTAGGATTGCAGTTTG
Source organism: Acleris holmiana (assembly GCA_949316455.1). Taxonomy (NCBI): domain Eukaryota; kingdom Metazoa; phylum Arthropoda; class Insecta; order Lepidoptera; family Tortricidae; genus Acleris; species Acleris holmiana. The sequence continues at coordinate 17,389,784 of OX438763.1, forward strand.
TTGTATCGTCAAGAACTGTATTTTTATCTTTTAACTAATTTCTCATGAGAGTAAAAAATGGTTGAATAAACGTAGTCGTACATACCTACCTTTTGCCCAATTTATTTTCGAAAACGGGAATAACTAACAATAAATGAAAAAATATGAAGTAAGTATATGTTACTAAGCAGTAAGACGAGGGAGTTTGTTATCTCCTTACTAAAGAGAATATATTTCTCCGAAAAAGTATAAATTAAGGCGAGTTCGCGTTGGCGTAGGTACAAGCTATGACGTCATACGGGCGGGAGAGGACCGGGAGCTGGGAGGTCCCTCCCTCCTCCGATCTCTTCACGACCCCTCGTCTCTGATCTACATCACCGCTGTATCGGGGGACGGTCGCTGATTAATTCGGTTTAATGCGTGGGTACGAAGCAAGCCCAACTCTCCGAAAAAACGTCATTAACATTTAATCAGAGCTGTTTAAAGTTATACGAATTCAAATTAATTGTATTAAATTCTGATGCCAAAAAGGTTCGCAAGGCTGGTTTATTTATGCACACATTATAAATAAGTACCTATAAAAAAAAATAGTAAAGACCTATAGTGAGTTTTGCAAAGACTCGCATGTCTCTGTATGACTACCTAGTACCCACCTACCTACTGCAAATCATTTTGCGCAATGACCTTGATAATAGTCCTTTCCTTAGGTTCATAAATCGAATGGCAGTGGTACCTATGGTGGTACTTAACATCACTAGCTTCTAAGCAAGTATACCTACACTCAAAGCACTGATTTCCGCCTGTGTAGGTGCCTACGATGTTCTTCATTACCACACACACTCACATGTTTAAAACTTCAAATTATTTTAATAGGTACTACGGGTACGAGGGGTGATCCTGGATCACAGATCCATAAGTTTTGATAATCGGTGTAAACCATCCCCATAATGATATTCTTTTAATGAGAACTATACCATGGCACTAATCAACCTTAAATTAGAGAAAATATATATACATTATTCATTGGTTTTTCTGTGATAGCTAAACAAAAAACATATGTTACCTATAAGCAATTTTACAATCAGCAAAATAAGAGTGAGTTTTGTAATTATTTTAAGAGGTGTGGAGGAAGTCCTGGTGCATTATTAAAAAATGTTGTTACTGAAACTGAAACCTTGGTTAATCTTTATGATTATGGATAAATAAGTTAACTTTGTAGTTGTTTTTTTAATCTCCAGCTCTGTCACCAAAATGTAGGGTAGGTTTACGGCCTTTTTCAGGATTTTTGAGGCCAAAAAATAAAACTGTGACATTAGGTCAAATAATCTACTAGAGTTATTTAAAATATTTTTCAAAGTTATGTAAAAATATTAAAAAATAAGCTGTAGAAAAAAAACGAATTTGTGGCTTGAATTGTGCTTCAGAGCCTTCTAATTTTATTGACAAGGGTGCTGGTCTTCGACCAAATTTCAGAATCCGCTTCGCCTGTTAGGTATGTAGCCCTTACTTTCGACTCCTACCTACTTCTCGTTCAGTAATATTCAAAAATAACTATACATATAAAAATGCAGAGCTGAAGATGACTTAGTGAAGGTACAAAATTTTACCTCCAAAAGTAAAAGTATTTTTAAAAGGGTAAAATAAACAATTGAATGACGTTATTAAGTTTTTGCAAACACAGAAAGTGTGCGTATTTCAATAAAACGATTTACTTATCTCCCATTTTTATACCGATTATCAAAACTTATGGAGGTTATGGATCACCCCTCGTAGGTATATTATAAATTGCTAGCGACCCGCCAGCGGCTTCGCCTGCTGCATTTTTTTTTCTTTCATGTCACTTGTCACTTAGTGGTATGAAAATAGATAGTAGTCGATTCTCAGACCTACTTACTGAATATGCATTTAAAATTTCATAAAAATCGGTCAAACCGTTTCGGAGGAGTATGGTAACTAACACTGAGAATTGTATATATTAGATAACTAACTATAAGTTTTAATAACGTTTTAGCACGAAATCCAATCTATACTTAAATCGGCAAAGTTTTATTGTGTAGGTAGGTAGGTACGATTGTTTTAATGTTTGACATGTGACCCTACAAGGAATTTGAGAAACGCGCAAGTAGGTACAGTCGACTACAAAAATATGTATCCTCGAAAAGATGTAGGTAGGTGTGCTCTTGGATCTTACTACAATGCAATAAGGTGAAAAAGTGGATTCTTCTCTTTATAGGTGACTGTACCTAGGTAAGTACTGAACAGTTTTTATATAAGTAATTAGATCACATACGTACCTAGGTGGCTAATCAAATTAATTTACTTTCCTTAATAATTATGACTTTCCTTAAGTTCCATGGGCATTGCTGTAATTAAGTTGTGTGTGTAACGTCAACAAACTGTGGAATCTATTTTCAGTTCGGTAAAAACTAAATACTACTTAGGTACTAGGTGCTAAGATAAAACTAAGCTTTCAAACAACATTTTGAAAGTCTTTTTTCATTAATCGAAACTGAAAGTCTCTTTACTTAATTTACTCCTGAAAGCACTCCAAAGTAGGTACATAACTCTGAGACTAAAGCAAAAACTTCCAAAAGAACATTAAATTTCATTTACCAAAAACATTTGTAGGTAGTAGAAGATCAATATCGAGCTGATCGATAGCAAGCTGCACATCCCTATGTGACGATAATGTGTGTCCCCGCTTTAGAGAGGGCAGGGCAGTCGATTGTACGTTAACGAAACGCGCGAACGTGACCATTGTATCCCTACCGTGTTAATTAAATAATATATTATGAAAGATTCTGTATTTTCAGTCTAAAAGTAAGTACACCGTCCATTAACGTACAGTAACCTTATTAAGCACTTTTAGGTAGAGAGGTATATTGTATAGGTACTAAGGGACTGGATAATTTTTGTAAGAGCCTGTTTGTTCTCGTGTGGAGGGTTACGATTGGTGGTTTATGTCATGTTTTACGATTACCACCTCTGACTGTTAATTGTAAACCTCAAGAAAAGGAGAAAAAAAATATATTTTATTTACCACAAAACCGCCTTAATTTTTCTTATACTTTTTTCATACATACGCCTTCATTCTTAGAGTGGGGTAGGCAGAGCTACAGAAATACCAAAAACTGCAAAAAGAATTGTTGGTAATTGTGTGACATTTTGCATAAACAGGCTAAGATGTTTACCAGTGTATTAGTGACAGGTTGCAAGCCCATCGCCTAACAGTACTAGAAGCCCTCATTCCCTTAGTCGCCTCTTACGACATTCACGGGAAGATGGAGTGGCACTATTCTAACCCGGCAACCACACGGGCAAAACCTACACTTATACTTTTTAGTTATCATAATATGATTTTATATAGGTAGGCCCACTTCTCAATTTAAGAAACTATAGAATATTTCAAGCTCGCCGCAAGCAACGCCGCAGGAAAGTCATAGTGCATAATATATTTATACTACTACTTAAATGTGCTTCGTCATAGTCGCTCAACTATCTTTATCGATATAGTCATCTCATCGCCACCCCACCCTTACAAATAGGACCTACTAGTACCATTGAGAAGTTCCGATGCCCATAATAACCTACGTAGTCGTCATCATCAGTTCCTCTTCACCGAATGATACCTACCTACCTACCTACCTTTAGAATGCAAATGCTGGACTTGTTACTATAATCACAAAAAGCGCTATATCTATAATATCTGTGGAGCTCCCTAAATTCCCCACGGATCCCCCATCAGATACTTACCTACTGATTTGATGACAATGGGACCACCTCGGAAGTAAACCTACCTAGGTACCTACCTACCCTATAAAACAAAAAAAAAGATTTTTATAATCCTCTTCTCTTATTTTTGCAATAGGTTAAAAAGGATTAAATGTAACATACCTACCTACCTACTACGTATTGATATACTTACTTCAGTAGTTTACATGTGGGACTTTGTATATAAGAAACAATGTTTCCGTCGGCGGTCTTCAAGTCCCGGACGGGACTGGTCAATGTTTGTTTGCTGGCAATTTGCCAAGTGAAGTCGTACACATACGAGTATAAGCCCTCGTGATCGTCCTTCCCATTGCCAAGGACGGTTCAAGGACATTTATAAACGGCTTTAAAGCCTCTACACTATTATTAGCTACACGACGCGCTACCTTTGTCAAATTTCACCCTCTGAGAAAATGTGTTTACTCGTTATATCGCAAACAATAGACACTGACGAAGGTTAACAAGAACCTGAAATTGTAGAGAATATTTTAGGTCATAAATAGAGTAAGTAAGTTATATCTTAATTGGCTTATTTTATTTATACTAACCGTATTTTGCAGATTAGAATAAATGCCTTCTCCAAGTAGGTAGGTACCTAGTAATGAAAAGCTAGGATTAGCATACCGAATTAAAAGATACATATTTTACAGTAACTTAAGCATTTTATATTCGTATTTCAAGATATGTGTGACAATTGGAAAGTATTTTTTTAAATCTGAATCAATAAAAAGAATACTTATCTAAGTCGATATTTGAAACTTTTATAATATAATATCGACTTTTGAAATTGGCCTAATGACGATAAACTACCTACGTACTTACTTATAAATACATACATATTACTTATTAAATAAGCCCTTGCCCCGACGGCTTATCGCTATTCTCTTGGGAACTATACTTTTACTGCGATGAAAACTATTATTTATTATTATTACGATGTAATGGGGTTTTAGCTCTGTACCACTTAAAAATCAGTTTGCGGTCTATCTGTAATAGTGTAACAAACAAACAGCTTCTCTTTTTACATTTATTAGTGTGGATATATAGGTATGATAAGATGACACTCGGCGCTTCAGATGTGTGAGATGTGGTAACTGTGTGTGTACACAGCACTGAAATAATTATACTAGGCGCACCATTTTCGCAAACTTCCTTCCTTTTGAAAAACTTAAAGGTTAAAAGTATACTTAAGCTACGACGTCTATAATTTAAGTAGGTATGTTCATTTCACAGAAATTGCGTTACATAATTGACTACGTGAAATGTAAAGTGTACCTCCACTCAACCAATTTGATTCATAGGCCATAATGGAACTCTGTCAAAGTGATGTCGTATTATATTCGACTCTATATAATTATTTATTACTTTTAAGTATATTATTGTATTTTTTTATTGAAAATTGACCTTCTGCTGGATTTTCTTGCGGAGCTTCTCCGCAATGATGGTCTCGTCCGAAGCGCTAGTAGATTCACTGCATATTACCGACGTCTAAAAGAGCCCTCATGTGGCCAAAGTATTATACCTACCTGCCTCTTGAATCACTCTATCCATTAAAAAAAACCGCATCAAAACCTGTTGCGTAGTTTTAAAGATCTTAGCATGCATAGGGATGGACAGCGGGAAGCGACTTTGTTTTATACTATATTGTAATAGTGGCCTCTATGAATCAAAATGGTCGATTGTATGAGTAACAGTTAGATAACTATTGAATTTGAGTTGTAGGTATAAAAACCTAATATTTTTATGTTCGCTACTAAGCGCAAACCGTACATTATACTTACATTCATAAAGGCATAATTTCCCCGATCATGTTTACCCTATCTTTGCTCCTTTCCACTATAAACAGCATACCTGTATGTTGGTTATTTTAGGTGTGCGTTTAATAACGTGGTTTCTTCCCACATTTGGGTTTAATTTACTTTCCGTAGGTAGGTACGTCTTCCCTGAATAATTATAAAGACTGACAGCGAGGTCGTTAATTCTCTTAAACAACACGGCCGAGTTCTCGTCAGTAAAGTATAAAACAGGAAGAATGAGTGCTTAAAACCGTACTGGCTTTAGTAGCAGGGTTTCGTCGAAGCAGCTCTGTCAAAGTGGAAGGCTAACTTTGCCTACGAACCAATTCTTCGTTGTCTAGCTCACGGGCGAATTGTTTTGTGAATCCACGTTCTGGTCCAGATGCTGCTCGGCGGCGTGCCTCGGTGACGGTGACACTCGCGTGTTTATACCGCCGCCTGTCGACCTAAATCTCACCGTCTCTCACTTATGTTGTCGTTCGAAGGTGTTTGTTGAAAGCATTGCACGATCACTAACAGAATGAGCTGTAGTCTGCTAATGCAATAGTTGTTACGAGATCATCGATGTAGTTAGTTGACCTCTACATAAGTAGATGGTAAACAACTTGTAGCGTAAGTATTAAAGTATGTATGTATGTATGTAAACTCTTTATTGCACAAAAATATAAATATTACAATTATAATACTAAATTAATGTACAAAGGCGAACTTATCCCTAAATGGGATCTCTTCCAGCGGGTTACTCTCGAAATTCCCTTTTCGCCAAATGACAATATAGCTCAAACGTCTGGATTGTGTAATGTCTTTGTTGCTATATAGACATGAACGCGAAATGTATCTTTAGCAAAACGTCTGGATCTTAGAATGTTACAATTATAAATACACTAGTAGCGAAAGGTCTTTATCTTAGAAATGTCTTTATTACTTAATAGACATAAAAGCTGAATGGCCCGGTAGCGAAACGTTTGTATCTCAAAACATCTTAATTACTAAATAGACATGAACGCCAAATAGCCCGTTCGCAAAACGTCTGGATCTTTAAATGGCAAGTGTTGATATGACACCTGATAATTTCAAACTCCTTTCCACATAATCCAATTATTATCTATTATTTAAATCCCTGGCACTCGTTATGTGGTCATGACAGTCAACTAATTTTGCTTTCGACGAATTAAATATTCTAATTATACGGACTATTTTAATTTCCAGACGTTTTGCTAATAACTCCTTCTATGTTCATGTCAATCAACTAATTTTGCTTTCGGTTAATTAGGTATTCTAATCACACGGACTATTTATATTTCCAAACGTTTGGCTACTTGTTCAATTCAATTCTGTGACGTCCTGCTAAATTGACACTTTGCTGACTGAGTATTCTACTTTCATGTCATTCAGCTGAATTGACTCTTTGCTGACTGTGTATTTTACTCTTATGTCATCTAGCTGAAATGGTCCTTTGGCAAAAAGGGAATTTTGAGAGTAACCCCTTCCAGCTAACCCTGAAGCAAATGAGTAAGGACAATGCATGGGGTTGGACACATACAAGTTTGCACAAAAAGTAAAAAGAAATGATAATACTCATAAATAAATAAATAAATTTTATCAAATTAGCAAGTACACAAACTAATATAAACGTACATGTATAATACACACATATATACATATATACATTCATATACATATATACCTACATAAATATATAAATAACAACTAATCATTATAGGAACCTGACTTCACGACTCATTCAGCCACAAAGTTTTTAAATTCCTCTTTAGAGAGACTACAGAAGGGGACTGCCTTAAGGACAACGGAAGTTCATTCCACAGTTGGACACCACGTACTGTGAAGGATTTGGCATAGAAACGTGTTTTATTAGACGGAACCGCAAGGGAAAGATTGGCGCTGGAACGCAGGCGATGACCGCTGCCGCAGGCCAGATAGTTGAATCTTTCAGAAAGATAGGGAGGGGAAGAAGGAAGGAAGAGGACATTGAAAAGGAGTGAAAGTACATGTAAATCTCTACGGCGGCGGATAGGAAGCCATTTCAGCTGCGTACGAAACATCGACACGTGATCGAACTTTCTCAGCCCAAAAACGTACCGGATACAAACGTTCTGCAGACGCTCTAGTCTGTCAAGTAGCTCCTCTTTTAAGTCCAAGAACGCTATATCGCCGTAGGTAATCTAGAAGCGGGAGTAATAAGGAACGCGCAAGTGTCAGTTTTGTCGGGAAAGGCAGGAAATTCTGCAGGCGCCTCAGGGAGTGGAGTGACGCAAAGAGTTTAAAGTATGCTGGGCTCGATTTTTCGCTTGTGTCCCGTCGATCCGACACCAAAATTCGAACGTCTTTAGTTACGTTTCGCCCTGTTACTATTTATTACTCAATAGCGTAATTACTACAGGGCGAAAGGGATATGACTTCTAAAGTTTCATACTTACTCGTACGGATTAGCCAACCAACGGTTGCGTTGGAGAACCTGCCAGGTCAGGGGGTTGATACTAGGTAACCTACTATGAAATGAGATGATGATCATGCATAATAATAATAATAAATAATAAATAAGTAAATATCAGGAGACAATCTCACACAAATTGTCCTAATCCCAAACTAAGCTCTAGGCTTGTACTGTGGGTACTAGACAACGATAAACATACTTAGATAGAGAAATAAATACTTAAATACATAGAAAATATCTAAGACACAGGAACAAATATTCGCGCTCATCACATATATATCTGCCCTTACCGGGATTTGAACCCAGGACCGCTGGCTTCGGAGGCAGAGTCACTGACTATGCATGTCTGATGATAACCAATTCATTTTGACTGGGTTAATAATTGTCACAAGCGAAAAAATTGATCACCGCAAGCGACGTAAGCGACCATAATCTTATATTATAGTGTAAATTTGTTAAAGTATTGCAATGGTTTTTTTTTTATTTAATAACTACAATTTTAATTAAAAATAAAAATTAAACATTGCCCCACAAAACTGGAGTAACTAGCTGCTTTATTTAGCCCCGATTCGACCAAACTTTTTACACGGGGGTAAAGCTTACTCTGAGATTAGTAATGTCAAAAAATGCCATAGAAAACTGTCATTTTTTGACATTACTAATCTTAGAGTAAGCGTTTACCCCGGTATAAAAGTTTGGTCGAATCGGGCCTTAATTGTACATAGGTAGGTATAAGCCTTGTTACAGTTTAGCAACTATATTAGTCCTCCTTTGTTTCAGCCTGCTGGAATTGTTAAAACACTCCGGCTGCAAGGACACCGTGTGCGTAATCACCAGGAGCACTTTGTTCCTGCTGAGACGCGCAGTTTATTCGCACAAAGGTTGCAGGAGTTCTGGCGCTGCGAGGCGCCGTGATATGCGCCCGCGCACGCCGCCGCTCCGCGCGAGCGAGCGATAACCGACGCAGGCACCGACAACCAATTCTGAAATTCTCACTCCACTAGCTAGCGCTCGCGCAGCCGAAGACGTCGCATCGCGCGCGCCGCGGAGAGACGCCGGCCGACGCACGAACACTGGCCGAACACACTCGATAATATTTGAAAAATATAACCTGACGTTTGTGTGACATAACATGGCGCATCGAGACGTTTTGATGTAAATAAAAATTGTGTGAAATTTATTAATAACTCGTTAAGTGTTAACTTGAAAGTGGAGTTTATTAGTGAAAAATGACGTCGCGTTCGAAGGAAAAAGTAGCGGCTGCGTTCAGGAAGCTGTTCCGGTCTCCTGAGAAGCTGGAAAATGATGCGGCTGGACCAAGCGGGTCCCCGGCGCGGCGCGGGCTGCTTCGCCGGCACAGGTAGTTACCTAATGTTAACATTTTTAATTATAGAAAGGTAACAAACATAAGCCAGCGTAACTTACCAATACCAATTTATTACTTCCCGTTTCTTTCAATCGATATTAACTATTTCACGAGCTCCCGGAGTTGTTGGTACATACTATTTTGATGATAAAATAATTAACAGCACAGATTATAAGGACCCATGTCTAAAGATTAACAGGACCTGTGGAACTGTTAACATTGCATGAGTAACCTTAAGTGAATGATCGGAACTTCCACAACTGAAGTATCAACGCATCATTCAAAGCACGGGATTCGTCGATCGAAGAAAACAAACCTCGTCAGTAAATTGGCAGTCCGTTCATGTTGTATAAAATGGAGAGCAAATTAATACTTGTCAGATCAAATGAAAGGCTAAACAAAACTTTCTTAAAAACTCTGTTCATAAAGCAAAATAAATTATCTTTTATAAGCATAATTAAACTAGACACATTGTCTAGTCAACGAACGAAGCAATATATTTTTTAGATTGCTTAAAAATTGAATGCCCATAAATCTCTTTAAGTACCTAGCGAGTTACTTAACAGCTAGCTCTACCAGCAGGTCTTAAGCAGCCGCAGGTAATTATTATATTTCGTTAGTGCTATGTTACAACATGATTGCAGTCACGTAGAGACGAACGAGTTTTAGGTTTGACCAATTAAAAGTAAGGTACCTACCTATATACTTGCTTGACATTGGCATACAAGAAATTAAAACCTCACGGACAAAAAACAATTAAAGTATATCATAAAACCTAAACTCACGAATATATGTAGGTAGTTATATATTTCATAATATCTAAGCTCGTTCGACCTAAATTTAATTGGCATAAACCTAAAAAGAACATTATTCACACTTGCTCAAAATATATCCTAAAACCAAAACAAAATTATGCTTGAAATACCAAAAAGTTATTTGGCCTAAGTACCTACTCCCACATTATGATATAAACTCATTTCTCTTTCAACTAAATGGCCTAATGTATCATTCATTTGGCATAATGGTTATTTATATTATATTAATTGCTTATTTCTTCAACTGATAGGTAAACTATCACTCAAATTGAAGAAATCAAAGAATACATAGGATTGATGTAAGCTGTTTTTTATTCGCTTATATACGTCAAATCCAGTAGGTAGGTATGCAAGAAGTTCCTTTTTCATATTGTGTTCATTGATGAACTTATCTCATAATAACAAATCAGACGGAGCCCCGCCGCGGGGCCCCATTTCTAGGCGGTTTACCCTTCGGGCAGAGACGACCTTATCAAGCCAACCTACCCGAATGACCACTCTTATTCTCCATTAAACTACCGAAAAAAGAATAAATGTGTGGCAGGAAAAATATGGTTTTCGCCTAATAGCAATTTTTGTCAGTTGGTATAAATAAAATAAAATAGTTACCTATATTAACTTATTAACTTACTCTAATAATAACAACAAAAAGTTAATTTCTCATACCTACGCCATATTTACGAAATCAACTTGAGAAGTAAAAATGCCGACCTGCTTCTATTTGCGATCTCTAGATATTCCAAATTATAACTGAATAAATTACAAAACTGATAACAATCCTTCTATACAGCAAGCACCATACCAAGTCGATATAACACTGAATCGAAAGTGGGACTGCGTGCGATAGAAAGGGAGAGAGGACAAGAACAATAATAAGATACAAGATATATTTGCATTTAAAGTACTACCTCAATATGATTGAATAGCAGTTATTCGGTTATTGTTTTATACAACTTACACAGATGGTTAGATAGGAGATCAGACGTGTTGGCATTACAAACAAATATTAAGAAGGATGGTAGGTTAATCCGTTTTAAAATTATCGCCTTGCGTGTAGGCGAGTACTAGAGTATTATGTCATTTAACTCATTTACCTCAAACAATTATAGTTGTACGGATCTATATAAAAATAGTAGTCTTGTTTTGCATAACAGGTTGATTATTTTCCCAAAACGTACCTAATTAATATATTTATATGTACCTATAATATTTTCATTTAGAGCGGAATTCAAGATGTTAACATATTCATTGTTGAGCTTGTTGTAAATTGTTGAATAATAAGATCAAGGCAATAAGTCAAACACGCAATCAGAACATTAAACGGTTAAGGTCAGTTTTAACTATGTATTGATCTGCGTAGGTACTTATGCCTTCCTTGTAAAGTTATGACCTTAAAACCGCGAAACGCTGCATTATTATTATAACATCGACTTAGTTGTTTAAAAGAGCTGATACACACGGCAGTGTCCGGACAAGTTTGATTTAACCCTTTTCCAGACATAGTATATTTCATCGATCGCTCAAAATTGAACTTAACTACCTACATTTTATGACACAAATTTACTTGAACTTCCCTGAAATATGACTTCATGGATCACTATTCTTCAGGAAGTTACGAATTCGTGGCTCTATTCCATTTCTTGCTTGTATCCTTACTTTAGCAAGGCCTGGAAAAGGGTTAAAAGCCGAGTGACACTGCACATACATAGATACGTAACATCACGCCCTCATTCCCAGAGTAAGATAGGCAGAGCTAAAGAAATACCAACAACTCTTAAAAATACTTGTTTGTAATTCTATAACTTCATTTTGCACAATCAGGTCAAGAAGTTTACTAGTGTTAGTAAGTTTATTAGTGACAGGTTGCAAGCCCGTCGCCTAACAACTACTACAAGCCCTTATTCCCCTAGTCGCCTCTTACACCATCCACGGGAAGATATGGAGTGGCACTGTTCTAACCCGGCAATCTATATTATAGTTAATTTTCGTCACTCACAAGTAAAAGTTACCGTTTCTTAATTTCCGTCCTTAATTAGGTATAATTTCTTTGAAATATACCCATTTACCACCCTTGCATTTTCCCCGGTAGAGCGAGGAACCTAATTTCTTAAGCTTATGAACTTAAAAACTAGTAAAAAAAAACACAGTTCTGTAATCATCCTATAAACAGTTTTTATTTAATGGCATACCTATTTGGTACTGACTGACTCAATCAACAAAACCTATAGGCGCAATGACTTAGGCCCGTATTAATAAACTGATCTCGGTTTAAATGCCTGTCTCAAGATACGTCGAAAATGACAGTTTTCAATGGTTTGACGTTTACTTTGACGTATCTTGAGATGGGTATTTAAACTGAGACGAGTTTGTTAATACGGCCATTAGAGCTTTATTGAAATTTGGGTGCGGGGTACACAGGTTAAAGAGAAAATCCGAAAATTACAAATATTTCAACTTTAAAAAAAGATAAAAGATAATAGTTGTTTATTCAGTAAGCAGGCCGCACGGGCACTTTTACACGTCAAATTTCTACCAGCGCTTCCCAAGAGTAGACCTCTGCTGAGAACAAGCGCCACAAGAAACTCAAGTCAGTTTTTTTTTTATTTTGCTTATGAGAATGATTGAACTTAACCTAGCATTATATAAAACAAACAATAAAATTTAAAAATATGTATAAATCATAAATTGATAAGAAAATAGTAAAATTATTATCCCCTTTTAAATTGTATGAACAACCCAACTCCTAGCTAGTATTCGTGTAAGGAGGGCAGTACTGTAACATGCCATTTTATTCTAGAAATATATTTAGAAGGTTCATATAAACCTATATCGGCTACCTATCAAAAATACTGATTCCCACCAAAAACATAAATGTAAAAATGGGTTAACACATGAGACCTTGGCCCATTTTTAGGGTTCCGTAGTCAAACTAGGAACCCTTATAGTTTCGCCATGTCCGTCCGTCCGTCCGCAGCCTAGCGCAAAGAAAGCTGCAATTTTGCATGAATATGCATATTAGTTACGTTAAGCACTTAAAAAGTGGTACAATAAAAAGTAAAATAATATTTTTTTTTAGGTTACCTCCCTTACACGTAACGTGGGGATGTATTTTTTTTTCTCGTCTACCCTATAGTGTGGGGTATCGTTGGATAGGTCTTTCAAACATATTATGGGTTTGTCCAAACAGTTTTTCGATTAAGTAATCCGTTTATGAAATATTAAGCTTTAAAGCGCAATTTTTTGTTAAATGAAAGAACATAAAAAACTTAAATGAAAGAACATATAACCAATTTTAAAGGAAAACTATCACGACTAAGTAGACATCATTGGTTCTTGAGATACAGGCGATTAAAGTGTTTATACCTACTAAAATCGTCTAAGACGGCACCAATTGTCTTTAAATAGAAAATTAGTTATTAAGTACTTGTTCATTTTTATGTTTGTAGTACTTAACGGCTTCGGAACCCTACACTGAGCATGGTCCGACATGCTCTTGCCCGGTTTTTACATTTGTTTGGGTGGGATTTAAACTAAAAACATTTAAAAGTTTTCAGTAAGCGTAACAAAGGAGATTACTGGTGCTTATTATTACGTGTCGTTAACATGATTCCCGCGGCAGTGTTTATCTTAAAGACAAAGACGTTGTTTGCTTAAAGACAGCTGGGGGGGTGGTCAGTGGCGGGTAAACTATACTGTCTGTACTTGTCGCACCAACACGTTTGATGGAAGTGATGCAACGCTTTCATGCGGAACACTGCATTACACACGTACAAGCATGAAAGGTAAGCAAGCAAAACTAAACGCCGAATGATCTAACCACAAATAATAGTTACCAGTGTTACCACGTTAGCCAAACGCATTTTTTTCCCTCTATTGTTCATCTAACACATAACGATTGGATAATTAATTATGAAGGTAACACAAATCACGACGTATACAAGCAGTCTCAATCACCGTCGTAGTGTAGGAAGGATGGTCCCTATTAGGAGCATGAAGCATTACTTAGTGCGATAGCATATTATAGCATACATTTTCCTTTTAGTAACCTCTCCGTTATTTTAATTCAGTTACCTACTTGCCTGTTATGTTACTATGTTGATTTTTTATATTTATTTCCTTTTTTTGAATGCGCAAAGTTAAAAGAATGGTTAAGAGCTTAAAGTCTACATACGTAGGGTGATCGAACCAGTAATGGACAAGGTCCAATGATGGAAACTTGACTCTTATTTTACAGACAATAAAGGTTATTCATTTGTTTTGCAACAATCAGTTTATAAACTTATCTTATCTTCTTACTAATATTCAAATGAGAAAGTTTGGATGTTTGTTACTCAATCACGCTTCAACCACTGAGTGGATCGGGATGATAACTTGGCACACATATAGTTTAGGTCCTGGAATAGGACGTAGGATAGTTTTATCCCGGGAAATCGTACAGTTCCCTAGGGAGCAGCGATAGACGACTTCTACGCAGACGGAGTCGCGGGCAAAAGCTATATAATGTATATTTATAAATTATCTACCAGCGACCCGCCGGTTAAACAAAATGTAATAGTCAGGGATAATGTATCTTTCTATTCGTTATTTTTTTTAAGCGGTTAATTTGTTTCAGAGAGTACCCCCAACATACAAACAAACGTACAATTTTACCTCTTTTTCACATTGGTGTTGATACTGCTGGGTACGTCATGCTAGTAACTCAGGCCACTTACGATTTTTTTGAAAATAATTCGATATCAGGCTAAATATTTTGTGAAGCGTTATTTTGACTTACTTTATTATTGAATCCACCATAATATTATACCGGAAGTTGCTAGAAAAAAGTTGTATCCTAAAAAGAGTATTACAGAAAAAATGCTATAACTATTTCTATAGTGTAAATGTATTGTTTGCAATCAAATACAAACACCGAAATTAAAATCCAAAAAGAAAGTATACGGGAACATTAAAATAACTAACAGAAGTGGGCTAATCTTTTCATATTAAAAATATTTTCAATTATCCTGTTCATTTACTGTTGGATTCAGTTCATCATA
Source organism: Acleris holmiana (assembly GCA_949316455.1). Lineage (NCBI taxonomy): Eukaryota > Metazoa > Arthropoda > Insecta > Lepidoptera > Tortricidae > Acleris > Acleris holmiana. The sequence goes on from OX438763.1 coordinate 17,405,002, forward strand.
TTATGACAAAGGCGTGTGTAAAACATTAGCGTACTAAAACTGAACCGATATGATTTAATTTACTCGAGTTATGCAAATAATTTCAAATCAATATTTTTTGTTATGCGCAGGAACAAAACTAAATGGACTCTATCATGTACATGAAAGAAAATGAGTTAATCTAGATATATGTATCCAAAGTAAATAATACTTATAATTTTATTTTCTCTATTCTTACAAAAATTTAATAGGTTTTTCGTTTTTTTTATTGTCACGGCCATAAATGTTGGTGGATTAATACAGAATTGGTTATAAACTTGCCAATCTATTTTTTGACATAATAAAATAACAGCTAATAGACATAATATATTGTTGAGTCTCCATACAAAGAATTCATAACTTTCCTGGGGTATGGGGTATAGTTGCCAGACTTGTGCCAACCAAATTTTAGTTTTCAAATTTGATTTATCAATGGTCTAAGACATGGGCAGACAGATTATCGTATCGTGAACTTTGTTGGCTTGTGTTGTTTGTCTACAATGGGTGATTAAAGTCAACACCCGGCTGTGATTAGATTACAGACGATAACGCAGTGCATCAGCCCGTTGTGAATACGACCGACGTTCAATTACCCATGGAACGTTACTTCCTACGTGTCTTTGTATTTTTTATTGTATAGAGAAGGCGTCCTAGTATACAGGCCACCTTATAGTAAGTGGGATCTGTGATCCATAAATGTTTGCAATCTCAAGACTAAAATCTTAACTTTCAATCAAATGCGTTGCCAACCCTGAGGACCAAGGTGGAATGCTTCTATGCTAGTAATTTCACCGGTTGTCTTATCCCCACATGCTGGTTGGCGGTAGGTTAAAGGATAAGACGGTGGTAGCGAACCGGACGGACCTTGCACAAGGTCCTACCACCTTATATTTTAATTTTCAATCGAAGTTGTCGCATGATGTCGCACCCATCGCCTTATTTTTACGTAGGTACATGTATGGACGCAACCATACAACACCAATTTGAGTAACGGGGCGCGCTTTCGTGGATTGAAATACAATAGCTTACTAACAATTTATGGAATTTTATAATTAGAGTGATAAAAATAACAACGAAAGTAACATTTTTTTGGTAACGTGGTCTCTCTATTGGAAGTGAGCTCCGTAGCCAAGATAAGATGCATCTATCAACGTTAGCGTTATAGGTTTGATTTGCCGACGCGTTGACTAAGTTGGTACTTGGTAGTTACTCTGCCTACGAAGCTAGCGGTCCCGGGTTCGATACCCGCGGTATGGAAAATATTTGTGCCATGAGCGCGAGTATTTGTTTCTCATTCTTGGATGTTTTCTGTGTCTTTAAGTATTTATTTATCTATTTAAGTACACACAGTATTTACAGTTAGTTGCAAAACTGAGTCAATATTAGCACCTTAGTAGAATGTTAATAAGTCGATGACAATCAAAGCTATTTTCAAATGCTTAGTACAGAATAGTTATCCTTGAAGTAAGCTAGAAAACTGCTGTATAAATAATGTATTTGTCATTTAGATTTTTTTTAAAGATTTTGAACCAAAAACTGTAAAAATTCAATTTATGTTTTATACTAGTAATTTAGTTTTTTCTATGGCAACCCCAAATAAGAAAACTATTTAAAATAGAGAATTCCATTCTTTTTAAAATGAGGTATCAACTGCTTGAATCAGGGACGTAGTTTTCTAGTTATTGCAGAATTTTAATCCCCTACCATAGTGAACTAACAACCAGTTTGTATGGCTAATTTGTCTCTGTGCAAAAGTGAACCGTGCAACGAACTAATGTTGCCAATAACTGCCACCAAAAGTAATTCCGATTTTAATAATTTTCTACTTATTTTAAAAAGGCTAAATTTCTTTAATTTTATCAGGGTCCTTATTTTGGGCTGCCACAGAGAGAATTAAAATATTAGACAAATAAAAAGAGATAAATTCAACAGTTTTTACGATAAAATTACTTAAAAACTGTAAATGACAGGTAAATCATTTGGTAGGAGTATTTGTAACAAATTTCAAGGAGTACTTGTCGTATTAAACATTTAAAAATACCTTTAACTATCATCAACTTATTTACATTCCACTAAGGTGCTAATATTGACTCAGTTTTGCAACTAACTGTATATCGTTGTTTAGTACTTATAGTACAAGTGTAGACTAAAGCATAGTTTGGGACTAGGTCAAATGCTATGGGATTGTCCCTTGATATTTATTTAAGTATTTATGTAAGCCGCCCTTTAGCCGCCTCTCGGTCGTTTAGGTATATTTTGACATTTACGAAAGTCGTTAGAGTTCAAAGAATGCAACCTACGTCTAGGCGATTAAATAATTTGATTATCAATACTAGTAACGAAATTTGTACCGTTAATTTATCCTTGATTCGGATAATAAACGACTCGAAAGACGTCGCATTTAGCGTAGTAAGCAGTTATTAGATATATTTAGATCAGCTAAACTAATTTACTGTTTATTTATAAATAAAGATATACCTAATGAACTCATCGTTTAGCAAACCAGTCCGGTAATTAAACGCCTTGTCGCTGTAGACTCGTAAGAGCGACCGAGACAAGACGCGTGATGTGAATGCTGCTAAAGTTAATACCTAGTTGAAAAGGGCCAATAAAAAGACAAATCTAGATAAAGGCTAATAAAGATCAGTCGTGTCAAAATGTATGTCAGTGGTGAATCTACATTTAAGACCTTTACTTATAAACGTGGAATAACCGTCGTCGGGTACCTTATGCCATGATTGCCATGCTTTGTCACTTTCTGTCGGATACAAATGTCACAATTAACGTAAGGACAAAACATCGCATAAGCTACCCCACGGTTCTTCAATATTAATAAGTAAGGGGGTGACCTCCTGAGGTTCAAAGTATTAATAGGTACTAGAACAAAATCACTTTGCAGTGAAAGCCCAAGTATTAAAATAGCGACTTGGGGTGAAAACACACTGTGCTAGTACTAGAACAAAATATTTTCGGTCATCAGGCGTTATAATTTATACCCATAAAATATAACACCTATATCTGTTGCGGATACCAAGATATCAACAATTTTTGGTCCAGGCGTTTAGAAGTTAATTTGTTCTAATATTAGGACACTGGGTCTTCCTCGGAAGTACCCTCTTTGAAACCGGGCTACAGGAGGTATTAGATTTATCTTTTCCCTGCAAGTGGCCCAGGCTGTGCCTGGGTCGGACCACTGTATAAAGGTTTAGTCAATTTAACATGTAGTAGATAATAACATTAATGATTGTTGCACGTTGACATTTTCATATATCTGCGTGATTTCGTATATTAACTGACAAGTTACGACAAAGGTGATTAGTGATAGATAATATTGAAACCCGCCGTCCCATATTTAACTTATCTCTCATCTACCTACAGTTAAAGACTTGTGAGTCGTCACGCTTGTTGTCCTTGAGACGTAAAATGAAAGTAAAGTGAGATTATGTCGTATGAGTCATATCCTTAGTAGGTCTAGACAAGAGTTAGAATATTGGAACCATCTCAACCATCCCTTACTTGTACGCACCAGTCTATGGCCCCGCTGTTCACGTATGATGTACCTACCTACTTTTTAACTCAGCCACCATAATGCCAAGTAAATATGAACTTTCTAACGTTCAAAATAAGATAACATATCAAAACTAGTCAAGAGCAATATGGTTTTACCGAGTGGAATCGATGTAAAGCTCCGCTGGGCGACCGAGCTCTGCTGCCTAGTTTAGAAGGCATACGCTAAAATGTGTTTTGTACGCTCCGACGGAACTACATAAACTTACCGGATAAACGTTCACCTTTGCGTTACAATAAAAAATAAAAACACTATTTCCGTGTAGCAAATTTTCCAGCCATATTCTCTATATGGCTGGAAAATTTGCTACACGGAATAAACGAGTTTAGGGAACTGATTTATTACGTAGATATTTGTATGATCCCTAAGATTAATATTTTTAGTGTTGTAACCCTTGCTTCTCCGACATGCTGTGTGGTAGTTACCACATTGCACATTGCGCAGCCGAGGAACGTATTCTCCAAGTTTGGAGAATACGTTCCTCGGCTGCGCAATGCCACATTTCTTGCTCGCTCATACCACTTTCACTAGAGCGTGATAATATTCCCTCATCTATAAAAAGATCAGCGGAATATATCCGCTCCTTATCACGCACTAAGATTCCGTTGATGGTACAGTTACCAGTAATAAATAGTACATTCACCAGAAATAATATATTATACACAACAAAATAATATAGGTACTTATTTTAAAAATATTAGACACGCTCTTATGCCTCCAGTAATAAATACGCGATATTTTTGAGCCCAATATTGGATAATGTATTATTGCTGGTGACTGTACATTTCTGCAGAGACCAGTAAGCAAGCCTTCCTGGACAAGTACGAGTTCAAAACCGAGCCGTTAGGCGAGGGCTTTTATACATACGAATCCAGGATGGCTCCATAATGGTTGCAGTATGTAGGTACAGTGCTTTTCTCAAAAATAAAACTAGTTGATCGTTTTAAAAATGGGTCAATAATTAAAATTGTGCTTTTTGTAAAGGACGATGGGTAAAAATGTCCCCACCCACCAACAGTGATGAAACATGTGCCAGTTTATAGATCTTGGCAATATGATGTATTTTTTCTATGGCGACGATCACCATATGTATGGGGTTTTCTTGAAAAATCATAATCTTATCGTATGGAACTATGGAATTTGTTTGAAAATGAACACGTATGTAGATGATTTGCCTTGCCTGGCCCTTTGTTTCCATTAAAAAATTCCCATTGATTTTGCTACGAAGATAAGTATTTTGTCTTTTATTGGGTCCTAATGAACATATAGACCTGCAGCCCGTTACTGTTGGAGGGGGGAGGGGACGGGGTCCATACAAAATTGCCCATCACCCTTTACCCTCAATTTTACTAAAAAACACCAAAGCCAATGTTTTTTTTTTTTTTAAGGTATCCTGGACAACACTGACCCTTTTCCTGACTTTATTTTTAAGTACCACGTTGTAGTATAAAAGTGCCGACCTCAGTAAAGCTGAATGCTTACTTTTTCATATAAATAAAAAAAAAAATTATACATGAGTATTTTAATAATAAATAAATAAATAAATAAATAAATATCAGAGGACAATGTCACACAAATTGACCTAGTCCCAAACTAAGCTCTAGGCTTGTACTATGGATACTAGACAACGATAAACATACTTAAATAGAGGAATACATACTTAAATATATATAGAAAACATCCAAGACTCAGGAACAAATATTCGCGCTCATCACACAAATATCTGCCCTTACCGGGATTTGAACCCAGGACCGCTGGCTTCGGAGGCAGAGTCACTCCCAACTAGGCCAACGTGTCGTCCAAATGCGATAATGCGAGTAAAATTGGTTTTATTAATGATCCTTTGTGCAAAAATCCTAATGGAGTATTTTTTTTATTAATATCCATTGTTTTATATTTTATTTTCATGTGGCAATCTCCTGCTTTCCTTTTTAGCCTGTCACCGGTCAGTACAGATAGCTTCCAATTCAAATAATAATGGTATGTTATGGAATTTCAATAAGTACTAAATTACAGGACTCTTATTGGTTCCAAATTAAAATCACCCAGACACGAGTATGCCCAGAAACTCAAAGATAAAATAATTAAACTAGGTTTTTTAACCGAGTCCTATTCGGTCCGTTCGTTGCCGAACTACGATGCCACAAACAGACTACACCCACCCACAACAACACCCCTCTTTGTTGCCTCGTGCCAATATTTTTATTGACTAGGTACAGTCGCCATCGCATTTATCGAAGCAGACAAGGTGGTCAAAAATATTTGTACTCGACTCAATACTGTTGGATGGTAAAGCGTGCTTAGATAATATGTTTGAACGCGTTGTCTATTACGATCTGTTGGATGGCGACTGTAGGTGCATCACCCGATGCGCTGATGGTGAAGAAAAAACATTGCAAGGAAACCTGCACATTCGAACGGGGTAGTAATGACCCAGTCGCAAAATAACTCCATCGCTTTTAGCCTACATCTCAAAATGTCTTAGTCGCAACATGACCACTTCGTTTGCGTTAGGTTACTTACTTGAAATGCCCAAGAATAGACGCGGCGCCATGCGATGTGGTCATTTTGAGAGTCCATAATTTTGCGTCCGAGTAATTTTACTACTAACCCAATTTGGAGCCGTGCCTAACTTAATTAGTATTGTCAAAATATATAAATCGCGTTTTAACGTTGTTTACTCTATTATCTCCAATATCCAATATCCATCTATATTATGCAATTACATGAATAACGATTGGATTACGGGCTATTTATAGAGCTGCACTCGCTCGCTGCATCGAGTGGGCCGGTGAAAGTGATCTCGTCTAACTCCTACCGAAGCTGGCTAGTACTTAAAAGTGTAGTTACCGAGGTTTTCAACTAGTATAAAAAGACTTGTAGTAACATTATTAATGCCATAGTGCCTGTGTCCGTCTGTTACGGATTTACGGTTAAACCGCTGTATCGATTTTGATTAAATACTTAGGTAATTTGTAGTCACGTTTTTTTATTCCTAAAATTTTGTCAAAGGATTTTTAAATCACCTTGATTCTGTAATTAAAATATTTAATTTTATTTTTTATTTAACGCTGAAAAGTTATTTATTATTCAGAATGGCATTTTAAGTTAGTATACAAGCTTTGGATCGCATGACAACTGAAGTTTTCAAACTCCGGGACGCTGTCTTTGAATTTCGAAGTAATTAAAACTTCATGTCATGTTAGCGAACGCGAACTTCTCCTTAATATATTATACTGATCAAATAGTAAAAATAACATTATGCAACAAAATCTACCATCGTTAAACAACACCTTTTCAGAGAATGAACATTGCAGACTCGTCCAAATGATAGAAAGACTACTTGTCCTGCATTTAATTTTTCACATAAAAAAAGTGTGAGTCGTGTCTATTAAGAAAGAAATACTAGAGATAAATTTATGTAAAAATGTTTAAAACCATTCATTAACTTTTAACGAGACGTTTTGAATATAGGAACCCAGGGTAAAACAATATTGCCAACATGATTGCCATCAGTCTATGCAACTTGTCTAGTCCTACAATATAAATTATTAAATCTAAAGTGTGGGTAGGTAACACCTTATTTTTTATAATATTTATAGTGTTGAGTAAGGCGTCAATTTTCGAATATCCTTCGTCGTATTTATCGTATGTTTGCCATTCAAAAGTGTTATCGTTTGAAGCAATGACCAAATCCAAACAAGGACGAGGATCAAGCTAGTTTAGTGAATCAATAATATGCATCGTAACACTAAACCATTATGTGGCTTAGCATTTTAAATTTTGACTCAGGAATTTGCACCTTAACCATATTTAAGACTTGCACCGACGGCATTCCTTTAGAACGAGTCATGAAAGGTATTTCTGCCGGATTACTTGAGGTACTCCCACGGTTACGGATCCTTTGAAATCCTCGTAAAAACCGGCTACATTTCAAGTCTTCAACACTTCAGTAACATGGCTGTAAATGTAGAAATTAAATAATGTATCATTGAATGTAGATGCCTACATTATTAATTGAACAAAAGATAATTTAAGTACCGACGTATTGCAAAAGTCTGCGTTAAGATAAGCAACTGGAACAGAGCCAACAAGGCAAACGTGAGTGCATTGGCACGAGTATGTGTTCACGTTAATTATTAACAAAGTGTTTTATTTATTAAATAGGTAAGTAGGATCCTACCCGTTTCGAAGTTGATAGAAGTCAGTAATTATGGAAGCGCAAGCTGTTTGTTTTTAGCATTTTGCTCAAGTTAATGGAAAATAAATGTATTAGCACTGTCAAAAGCGGTGAATCGGTTTAAAAGGTGCTTCCGTATTCGTTGAGTGTCCAATCAATAAAGTGTTCAAACGGCACGTGATCCAGGCCGCTGGTTTTGAAATCGTTACAAACGGCACCGAACTCCCGACCAGTTGTTAGCTAACGTTGCATGCCCATCCTGTGAATGACCCAGGTGGCTCACACGAAAATCGCAGGTCAACCAGCGTTTTTCGTGTGAGCACCATGCTTGTTATTTTTCTTAAATAACTGACTGGCACTGACTTGGCTCATTGTAAGCATTGAAAATATCATTGGCTCGGGGGTCAAGTTATCCTTGTCAGGAGTAATCTGAGGCGAAGTGAACAAATATGTTTTTTTGGAGAGATAAAACAGGATTCCCTTACCCTTAAATTGGTAAAAATTTAAAAAGTCGTAAATTCAAACCCTATTTGATTTTGAACCAGAATAAAGTTTTATTAATCAAACAAAAAACAAAAAGTGGACATTATAGTATGCCCAGTATATTGGACACTATCAAATTAAGGGTTACCCGCTGTGGACCGGTCGATCGAGTGAGCGAAGTTATACGAGCTCGCGCACTCGGCGGGTAAAGTGGACAAGCTGAATTAACGCTCTTTTTATGCTATGACGGATCAACTTCAACTAGCCGATTAATATTGGTGTGTCGAGTTCAAGAAAGAGTTGTGGAAGAGAATCGCCTACCTTGATTCAGCCTTGAAGTACGCCTTTGTCTGTAGTGCAACCACGTACTCGTACAACCGCACGTACGGTCACCCAATAAAAATGTTGAGCTTACTTACCTTGTCATTGTGGTTGTCGTTGTCATTATCAGGCTTGTCGCTTGAGTTTAGTTTGAAGTTTATGATGAGAAGGCACTAAAGTGCTTAACATTTTCGTTGGGGTAGGTACTGTACAACGTTCATATTCCCACAAGCACCGTGACGTGTGGGTCAATTTGTTTTTAATCATTGTTGTGTTGACTTGACCACAACGCAAAGACCGCTACCCTTAAGTGATTTACCTATATGTATCTATAATATGTAATTTATCCATGTAAAGAGCTCAAGGAGATCAGATTCTTAACTTTGCTTACAATAAGGCAAATTATCTTCGCGTGATTTGATTACGAACATTGCATAGGGAAGTTGCTTGCCTAACGGTTAAGTTCCTTATAATTGCGAATATTAAGTACTTATAGGTACCTATCTGACTAATCACCAAAATGCTTTCTAGTAAATCTTCTCCGTTTCGAGTCCTAAGCAAGTAAAAACTGACTAATTTAACATGTTTGATTACCTAATTAAGTTCACTAGCAACTAACTAATAACAACGTAACCAAATCTAGGAGGTCGATTTCATCCTACTTACCTATTATATAGTCATCAGATTAATATGAAATTTTGATACTAATATACCTATATGGTACAGTCGCCATTAGATATACCTACCTACCGGAACGAACAAGTTGCTTACAAATATCTCAACACTACTCTATTGTTAATTGCATGTCAGATATTAATGAGCACCCTGAAGAGTACAGATGTTTTTGATGGCGACTGTACTATCAAGCATCACATACATGTAGTAGGTAACTCCTCTATGGCTAATACATAGTAGGTCTAATTTGGATGCGTTAGAATAGTCTTTTATAGCGAGTTTATCGTTAAAGCGTCGGCCAAAAAATTTTAAAAAAAAAATATTTTACAAATCGTAGGTATCCCAGACGCTAAGCTGGTCGTCATACCTACGCCGACGAACGCCGTGGAACAATTCACTAAACGATTTTAGCTACTGTGGCAGCTTGCCTTTGCCATGCTAATAAACAAAATAGCGGCATTTTCCACGAAACATAATGTAACCTAATATTTAATTCAACTATCTTTATTTATTCTTTGCGAACTGACGCTTGGCAAATTCAAAATCAATATCCACATTACAGGGACGGTGTGAGTCCCGCGGAGGCTGCCAGCCTGCCGGCGAGCCCGGCGGCCCCCACGCTCGGCAAGAAGAAGGGCGCCGCCAACGACGTGCGCGAGCGCGCTGCCGCCGTGCGCACGCGTCGCCTCATGAAGGAGCTCAAAGAGATCCAGCGCTCGCAGGAGAGCCACGCTGATCCCTTGTTCACGGTAACTTATTTTAGTGGTGGTAGGACTCCGTGCAGGGTCCGTCCGGATCGCTACCACCATCTTATCCATTAACCACCCGCCAAGCAACAGTGTTCGCATTGTTGTGTTCCGGTGTGGGGATAAGACAACCGGTGAAATTACTAGCATAGAGGCATTCCACCTTAGTCCTCAGGGTTGGCAACGCATTTGAGGTCTTGGGATTATAGTCTTGAGAATTCAAATGTCTATGGGTCTCAGATTCCACTTACCATCAGGTGGCCTGAGTGCTAGTGTGCCTTCTCCTTAACATAAAAAAAAAAAAAAAAAAAAAAAAACTAACACGATGCCTGTAACGGCCGCAACTTCGTATCGTACCCGTATGATTCGTTTCCCGCTCCTCATATGCCGGTCTCTAAGGGACTGACTAGCTAGCTACTAGTCGCTGGGTTACCTTCGTTTCGTCAAAAAGTTTTTGGTCAAATGTTTCATTTCCCAAACCGCTTTGTTTTCTGTAACCGTAAGTATTTCAGGATTTTATAAAGCTAACCTAACCTAAGGACTCAATTTATTTTAGTACCACGATGGTACTAAAATAAATTCTGAAAATCTTTATCTTTATATACAATAAAAATTGAGGTGTGTGTTGTTGGATTTATATAATGATATTTATAAACAAAAATCAATTACAATAATATTATCAAATCAAATTATGCATTGATATGTATTATCACTACATTACGTTATTATTTTTTTGCTGTGGCAATTATTGGCTACCCCTTACTTGGACGTGTACTTGCTTCCCAGTGTTTAACAAAAGATAAATTAATATATATAATTATCTAATCCGCAGTTAATCTTTTATTCCACGGCCCTAAACTTCCAATAGGTTATGGGCACAGCATTTAAAAAGTAGTACAATCGTTGCAAAAGTGTAAATATTAAAATCAGTAAAAAGTGAAAGTGTCATAGTAAAAAAAAATCTGATAACCGTTAACAATGGACAAGTTTAAACAAAAACGGAACATTAAGCCTTTCGATGGCGAAAAATATAGCATATGGAAATTTCGAATGCGATCCTTGCTTCTAAAATGTGATTAATGTTATTGACAACGAAATTCCTGCGACTCGAAATGAAGACTGGGAGAACAACAATCGAGTGGCGAAGAACATGCTAGTTGAGTATTTATCTGATTCATATATTGGATTCGTAAATGACACAATAACAGCCAAAGAAGTGTTTAAAAATCTTGATTCGTTGTACGAACGTAAAAGTTTAGCAACGCAATTGGCTTTAAGAAAAAAACTATTATGTTTAAAGCTACAGGGTGACATTTCCCTAGTAAAACATTTTACTAAATTCGATGATTGGATCACGGAGTTGATTGCGGCCGGGGCAAGATTAGACGAGACGGATAAGGTTGCCCATTTGTTACTGACCCTGCCTGGATCTTATGATGGTGTTATAACGGCTATTGAGACTTTGTCTGAAGATAACTTGACCTTGGTTTTTGTCAAAACCAGGCTATTAGACCATGAAATTAAATTGAAAAATGAAAGAAGTGATACAAGTCTAAAAGTGTTACATGTTGAGAACAAAGGTGAAACAAGTAGAAAACGGAAATTTAGCGATGAAAATCCTACTTCAAACTACCCACGACAAAACAACAAAAAAATACAAAGGAAAGTTTAAATCGAAATTTGTAAAATGTCATCATTGTGGTCGCAAAGGGCATACTAAGAACGATTGTTATTACTTTAAAAGGAATAACAACCAACAAAATAACCCAGACAGGACGAGAACAGTTCAAAACGTTCAATTAAATCAAGCATCTACGTCAGATAATTTTTCTGGATTTGCATTTATGACCGGCGAGCACCTGCAAGAAAATGACGCAAATAAATTGACGTTTTTATTGGACTCCGGTGCATCGGAACACCTTATAAACAGGGATGATTTTTTTAATGTTTGCGAAACTTTAAGTACACCTGTGAAAATGTCTATTGCTAAAACTAATACATTTATTTCAGCAACAAAACGAGGCCATATCAAAGTCATCAGCGATGTCGGTGTCCCTGGTGTTTTGGAGAACGTGCTGTTCAGCCCGGAGCTGCCTTACAACTTGCTGTCAGTCTCAAAGATGCAGAAGGCTGGCTTCACTATAATATTCGATCAAGATGGGACCTGCCGCATCACAAGGAATGGTGAGGTGATCATGAAAGGTAAACCTACGCAAAATTTAATTGCTATTAATTTCGATCTGCCTGGAAGAATGAATAAGTCTGTTTCCCAAGTATGTCAGAGTAGTGATTCTTACAAATTATGGCACGAACGTTTAGGTCATATCAGTAAAAGTAAATTCCTTGAAATGAAAGGGAATAATATGATTGAAGACATGCAACAGATTGAAAAAGTTGTTCCAAATGACAACTTGTGCGAGGCTTGCATAAATGGGAAACAGACGCGACTACCCTTTAACAAGGTTAAGGATAAAGATTATGTTAAACGACCTTTATTCATTGTGCACTCAGATGTCTGTGGTCCTATTACTCCACCGACAAATGACAACAAAAATTATTTTGTTTTGTTTGTTGATCAGTATACACATTATTGTGTCGTATACACACTAACGTATAAATCAGATGTATTCTCAGCATTTAAAGACTTTGTTACAAAAAGTGAAGTAAAGTTTAATCTCAAATTAGTCAATTTGTATTGTGATAACGGTGGAGAATATTTATCTACCGACATGAAAGATTATTGTAAGGAAAAGGGTATAACTTATCATTTAACAGTACCTAGGACTCCACAGTTAAATGGTGTGTCCGAACGCATGGTTCGGACAATAACTGAAAAGGCTCGTTCTATGTTAACTGGTGCTAAATTGAATAAAAGTTTGTGGGGTGAAGCAGTGCTAACTGCTGTGCACTTAATCAATATAACACCAACAAGGGCTTTGAAACAGTCTAAAACACCATATGAGATGTGGCACGACAAAAAACCTAGTGTCAAAACCCTTAGAGTGTTTGGTTCAACTGTGTTTGTCCATAATAAAACCGGTAAAACTAAATTTGATGACAAGTCTTGGAAAGGCATATTGGTAGGTTACGAGCCAAACGGTTATAAGGTGTGGGACACAGAATGCGAAAAATGTGTTACTGTTAGGGATGTTGTGGTGGATGAGACGAATTTTCTTATGTCCAGGCCAAGGCCAGAAGGGAGTAAATTTGAATATTCCCGGGACAAAACTGATAGTGCCCTTGTGCCAAAATCAGTATCGCAAAAGTCTCAAGATACACACGTTCCTAAATCAACGTATTCGAAAGTTGATGAACAAGGCAGTCCAAGTAAAATTCGCAGATTAAATTCTAATGAACCACTTGAATCTGAGATAAACTCTGATACATTACCCGTAAATAGTGATGAGTCGAACCTAGGTGTACTTAGGAGAAGTGAGAGGCTTAAAGGTCGTATACCCGTGTCATATAATGAAATGGATGATGATTATTTGTATAGTGTACAGTCAATTACAAGTAAAGTACCGAAAACTTTTCATGAAATTAAAACCCTTGATGATAGGCCTCAGTGGGAGAAGGCAGTTAGGGATGAGTTAAATTCATTAAAAATTAATAACACGTGGACACTTGTACCACGACCCACAAATAAAAATATAGTAGACTGTAAATGGATTTTTACAATTAAAAGTGACGGATTTGGAAAACCTTTGCGGTACAAAGCACGCCTTGTAGCTCGAGGTTTCAGCCAAGAATACTTGACTGACTATAATGAAACTTTTGCACCTGTTGCTAGAATAGCTAGTTTTCGATTTATAATTAGTTTCGCAAATCAGAATAACTTGTTAATTCATCACATGGACGTTAAAACAGCATTTTTAAATGGAACTCTTAAAGAAGAAATATATATGAAAGTTCCCGACGGCGTTTTAAATAAAGATAATAATGTGTGCAAACTAAACAAAGCCTTATATGGGCTTAAACAAGCTGCAAGATGTTGGTTTGAAGTCTTCGAGAAATCACTTAAGGAAAAAGGCTTTCACAATTCGTCTGTCGATAGATGTATATATATTTTAGATAAAGGAAACGTCAATAGAAATATATATATTGTACTTTATGTCGACGATTTGGTCGTAGTGTGTGCCGATATTCAAACAATGAATAATTTTAAAAATTACTTAAAAACTAAATTTGAAATGACGGATTTAAAGGACATTCAATTATTTCTAGGTATACAAGTGACACGACACAGTGACACTATTACTTTAGACCAAAGTGCGTACATAAAAACTATACTTAGTAAATTTAACATGAGTGAATGTAATCCCGTGTCTACCCCCACTGAAGCAAAACTAAACTATGAGGCATTAAACTCAAAAACAAACTATGATGCCCCTTGCCGTAACCTCATAGGATGTTTAATGTATCTTATGTTATGTACACGACCTGATTTGAGTGCTTCAGTAAATATACTAAGTCGTTATACAAATAATAATAACCAAGAACTGTGGCAATGTCTAAAAAGGGTACTTAGGTATATAAAAGGTACTATGGATTTAAAATTAACCTACAAAAGAGGTAACTATAAAAACCTTTTAAGTGGGTATGCCGACTCTGATTGGGGAGGCAATGACAATAGTGACAGAAGAAGTACTACAGGTTATGTATTTCAATTATTTGAAAAATGCACAATTACTTGGTGTACAAAGAAACAGATTTCAGTAGCAGCATCGTCTACTGAAGCTGAATATATGGCTTTATACGAAGCAGTTAGAGAAGCATTGTGGCTTAAGTCTCTTGCAAACAGTATTAATTTAAAAATTACTGAGCCAATAATTATATTTGAAGACAACAACGGATGCATTAGTATAGCAAATAATCCAACTAGCCATAAAAGGTCAAAACATATTGACATCAAATATCATTTCTCAAGGGAACAAGTTCAGAATAATGTAGTAAAACTAATGCATGTTTCTACAGGTGATCAATTGGCCGATGTTCTGACGAAACCGTTGCCTGCAGTAACTTTTCAAAAGATGAGAAGCAGGATGGGTCTCAATTATAATGATTATAATTAATGTTCTAATGATTTCAAACTGTTCTGAAATGATTTTCTGCGTTGATAATTAAAATCATGAGTAAAATCAAATATATCATAGCTTAATATGTTAAACTAATTTGATAGAAATGATCTGATTAGGTTTTTCTGGGTTTTCCCTAATCCTTGCAACGAATGTTGGATCATAATGTATTTCCCAGCATACACTCGGAAGTAATATACGGTCTGTAAATCAATGCTACTTGAATTTATGTAAATAGGTAATTCATTTTTGAGGGGGCGTGTTGGATTTATATAATGATATTTATAAACAAAAATCAATTACAATAATATTATCAAATCAAATTATGCATTGATATGTATTATCACTACATTACGTTATTATTTTTTTGCTGTGGCAATTATTGGCTACCCCTTACTTGGACGTGTACTTGCTTCCCAGTGTTTAACAAAAGATAAATTAATATATATAATTATCTAATCCGCAGTTAATCTTTTATTCCACGGCCCTAAACTTCCAATATGTGTCCCTATATTTCACTTTGTAGCCAAAACTACATATCGCAGACGCATAGTGTTTGTATGTGGCAATAGGTACAAGGCTCCCATTGTGCACTATGGTGGTTGCAAGTCAATAACTATAAGGGTGTGAAAATACGGGGGTTGAAAAAAGTTAACTTCAAAAATGTGAGACTATCATTGATCTATAATGATCTGGATGGTTCTACAAAATTTCTAGAATTATCTGGAAAGTTCTCAAATATATCCCTAGATTCTGATTAAAGAGAATGTTCTAGAAAATTCTAAAATGTATTCGATCTGGAATGTTCTAGAAAGTTCTGGAAATGGCTGGAATGATCTAAAAAGTTCTATAACTTTCTGGAATAATCTAGAAAGTTCTATATTGTGTACAATTATATATATGTCGCTCTTTCAAGAGTAACCGCTAAACAAAACATGTGTGTATTGTCTAATGACAAAAATGCTGTAAACGTTGTTTATAAGGACATATAAAATAAAACTTCACATACTTTAGTTATAGTGTCGTAATAGAGCATTATAGAATGGCAGTTGTTTAGAGGTTGTTGAACACCTGAACTACGCAGGCTGCCACAAGTCAAGAACAACAAATAACTCTTTCTCAATTCAATTCTCATTTTTCGAGATAGTTTTTTGTGTTCATGGTAACGACGTCGGAATCCTACACTGAGCATGTTCCGATATGCTCTTGCCTAGTCTTTCCTACTTTCTTCTCCATTTCTCTCTTTTATTTACATCCATTAAATGTGACAAACACAACAACAACTTTAAACAAATGCAAATAGTGGTATTGATACATTTATTACGTAAAAACCTAACATTAATAAAAAAAATGAGTAAATGGCACCAATGCATATAAACAGAAACTATCATCTTAATACACGTTTTATTTTTAAACGAGCGACTACTAAAAGACGTAATTGTATCAGAAGGGCAGTGAATATACTTTATCTGGCAATTTTATTCTGACTCACCGCAGACGAAGTCGCGGGCGGAAAGCTAGTTTTATATAACATTGGTTCGGCAAATGAAAAATTTGGGAAATGAAACATTTGACCAAAAATATTTTGTCCAAACGGCAGGCTCCCACTACTCGCTAGATATCAAGATATCAATAATGGCGCATCTCACACCTTGTAAATGATTGCCAGAACATGCTAGTTGCTAAGCTCATGCAGAAACAGCCGACTTAAGTATATTGTAATTTTTACCAAGCATTCTCTGACTTAGTAGTTTTATTTATTTATTATTAGGAATTTGCTATAGCTTCATTATTGTATTTGCAGGTAGAGCTAGTGAACGACAACCTGTTCGAGTGGCACGTGCGCCTGCACCAGATCGACCCTGAGAGCGAGCTGGCGGCGGACCTGCGCGAGCTGCGTATTTCCAACATCCTGCTGCACATCGTCTTCCCGGAGAACTTCCCTTTCGCGCCGCCTTTCATGCGTGTCATCGAGCCCAGGATAGAAAAGGGATTCGTCATGGAAGGTATAGATACTGGACTATAAAGGCATTCGATCTTAGTCCTTTAGGTTGGTAACGCATTTGCGCAGTCTTGAACCTAAAGACGCCTTAGAACCCACTTACCATTAGGTGATCTGTGTGTTTCTTTACCATTTCCATGCTACAAAAATATATATAACTTAGAGACGAGATAAGACTATTTTTTTCAGTTAGGTACTTAAGAGGCCGTACATGAAATTTTGGTAGTTTTGCTTCTTTTTGAGATTTTACAGTTAAAATACTGCTATTCTATAAGTTTGATTGCACATCATGAAATATCAGTTCAGTTCTAATCGAATAAATGACTTACAAATAAATGAGGTACTTTTTCAGATTTGTCGAGTATTATAATGCTATATTTATTTCATTTTTTAGATGTTATTTTGAAGTAATGGATTGATTTCGAACTGAACTTTATTACTGTTGTTTTAATTTTATGAACGATAGTTTTAAGTAGTCGTAATCAAAAACAATGTTTTGCCCATTTTCTGTAAAACTTTACCGAGTTAATCATTTTTTTACCCAAAAAAAAATATGAAGGTGGTAAAAAGTAATTCATACATTTTTTAGACAAAGTTTACAGTAATAAATTGATTTTTTTTCATACCTTTTAGACGTCAAAACAATTCGTGAATATGCGATATTCTAAACCTCTTACAGCAAAATTCACAAAACAGTCACCGGTTTCAGGTCAATGAATCAGTATCAAATAATAAAAACAAAAAAGTAGCTCATACATTCGTTTAAAGTTGAAATTATCTTTCGTGTTGCGCATTAAAATTTCTAGAAGTAAAGTATTTCAACAGTAAAATCACGTCTGTAAAATCAGGTAAATCGGCGAAATCGGCAAAATTTCGTATACGGCCTCTTAAAGGACGTGTACCCATACACCAAAAAGTTTTTAGTAACTCAAGTCACTACACATCTCGTTGCTACAGGGCTCTAAGTTGGTGGTACGTGAAAACATTTCCTAGAGTTTGTTAGGTATCCCACATAGCCATAGCGAGCCCATAGGTTCAGCCAGGATGCTGTTCTAACACGTAGAATTCGCCTTAGTAACACGTGTTTTCTGTTGTAGGCGGAGCAATATGCATGGAGCTGCTGACTCCTCGTGGCTGGGCGTCCGCGTACACGGTGGAGGCGGTGGTGATGCAGTTCGCGGCGTCCGTGGTGAAGGGCCAAGGGCGCGTGGCGCGCGCGCCGCAGCGGCCCTCGCGAGAGTTCTCGCGCCGCCGCGCCGAGGAGGCCTTCCGCTCGCTCGTGAAGACGCACGACAAGTACGGCTGGGTCACGCCGGCGCTCTCTGATGGTTGAAGCTCGCAAGGTCAGGATCAGGCGACATGTAGTTCGTAGTCCGAAAATACCGGTCGCCCTATCCCTTGTGTTCAAGTGGTACTCATGAGAATTTGCAATGTACCCTGCAGAGAATAGCAGCCATGTAACTATCGGTCGTCACAATGACCAAAACCAGGAATGAGCTATGTCGGAGTAGTTCACCTCGAAGTTTTAAGATTGAGACGTATGTAGTTTGCTTAAGGACATAAGGTATTCTTGGGCTTAACTTCCTCAAAATCTCTGCCTTTCTGTTCCCGCACTCCAAATGCTTCCAAATTCCAAACCAGCGGGCCTCCTAAGCAGTTGGTCTTAAATTCTAGTTTGTTTTCTTGTGCGAAAATGACTAATATTAGACGGGGAAGAAGAATCCAGTTCTAAACCAATTATTATTTGACAGGAAACTTTAACTAGCGACATTCTTGCATCGCGGCTAGTTAGCTCAAAACGTGATCACGTATGACAGTTTATTGAATAGCAGCCATTTTGCATCGGCTGGTAACATTGACCTAAATCAAATCAAAATAGCCGCGCACCCGCGGTGTACCTGATTGCGGTCTTTATCAATTTAGACTCGACACCGACCGCAAAAATATGTGTCCTGGCAGGAACTTAGGTAACCTGTTTTATAAGCGGTTATTTCTTTTAAGTACAAACAGCCACACAATTAACTGCCTATTAAAGACGGAAGTGAGAAAATGTAGAAAGAGATGAATATAGATTTTACATAAGAATGTATGATAATGTAGCTTCCTATTAGCAAAATAAATTCAAGTATCGGTTTAGTAGTTTCAGAGATTACCGCTAACACAAAAAAACACACAATTTTACGTATTGACTACGTACGACAGTGTCATGGATTGTGTAATAAACAATAGTTTATTACACGTCTATCTATTTAAACAAAAAATAATGTTTGTATGTTTGTTGTATGGGTTTCTAAACTATGGATCTGATTGTAATGAAAATTTGATTGGTTCTTCTTTGTACTCGTATGCCCGCGAGGGTTCCTCGACCAAGAAATTTATGAAAATTACCACTTTATACTTTACATAGCATTGCAATCCATGCCGGAAATAGCCAGTAAGTTATAAGTTCGTGTGGGAATCAGATAGGTACTTTTGCAAATGATACAATCGACTCTCTTCACAAAAGAAAGGACTCGACCGACTCTTCAAGGTACATATACTAGCAGCTGTAAAATGTGATGGGAGCGATCCCGTCGATTCCGGTTAGGGCGGACGTTGTCTCGACTCAACCGGTGTGATCCGCTGATCCGAAAGTATCAGTGTTAGCAATAACTACCTCAAGTAAATTAACAACGTCGGTTTCATGATAGGCGTCGGTTGGCTCAGATGTTTAGTAGGATTGTGATCTGGTAGATACGTTGTACGAATGGACGGTTAAATCAATGATTTGGGAATAAGCTGTATCTTCGACAAATACTGATTTTTAAAAATCGCTCTTCGCAAAATACTTACCGATTTTTATAAAAAAAATATTCAAGTTATGGTTTATTGACAATGTCTTTATTTCGTACAGATTGAGAGCTCAATTGTCATGTCATCGCAGAAACCGCTTCGTACGAGTACTAAATAAACTTGACCTATTTCGTCTCACACATGACACACGTCACAATCGATTGTGCGAATTGTGCGATCGTGTGAGCGTAAAAGATAATTTTCTTTTATTTCGACAGATACATCGCATGATTTGATGGTAGGTACTTACTATAAAACCATTGGGAAAAATAATAATAACACAGTTAAAACAGTTAGTAATAACCCGCCTATAGGTACATTCATTAAAACCTAAAAGCTCCATAACGTTAGAACTCACAAGGCTAAGTATAGCGACTTCGAAAGTTTTTAAAATACACCCTGTAATGTAACACATTTCCAGCAATCAACTTTTCTTTTTCTTGTTATTCCATGAGCTTAGGAACGTTAACGTAAACTATCCACCTACTCAATATTTTTCTCAAGATTTAGAGTAGCAAATTATTTACCTCTGATTTTTCTGTTTCGTGAATACTTTGTAGGTAAGAGATTTATTTTACACCATCAAGTACCTACATCACATTCACAGGACATAACTGGGTCTATATTATCTGGCATAGTTAAATTCGCTATTATTTTTTGATATTTACTCAATAAACCTAACCTAACCTTGCCTTATTTACATCTTGGATATTTAGGAATTCTAACAAGTTTAAGGTCTTAGCCAAAGAGAATATAATCACTACGTTTTAGTCTTAGCAACATAAAAATTATGACTTTCGGTAATAATGTAGGCACGATTTGTGAATGATCACGAGACATTATGAATGATCAACAAAAAATATGGGAACATAGGAGCTCCCGGCGTAAACTTAGTAAGACTAATAAGAGATACTACTGCTTTTAAAGCTGCCTCTGAATCCGGCGGTCCCAGGTTCAAATCCCGGTAAGGGCAGATATTTGTGTGATAAGCACGAGTATTTGTTCCTGAGTCTTAGATGTTTTCTAAGTATTTATTTCTCTTTCTAAGTATGTTTATCGTTGTCTAGTTACCCATAGTAGGTACAAGCCCAGAGCTTAGTTTAGGACGAAGTCAATTTGTGTGACATTGTCCCGTGATTTTTATTAGGGTTCCGTAGCCAAATGGCAAAAAACGGAACCCTTATAGATTCGTCATGTCTGTCTGTCTGTCCGTCCGTATGTCACAGTCATTTTTTTCCGAAACTATAAGAACTACACTGTTGAAACTTGGTAAGTAGATGTATTCTGTGAACCGCATTAAGATTTTCACACAAAAATAGAAAAAAACCATAAATTTTGGGGGTTCCCCATACTTAGAACTGAAACTCAAAAAAATTTTTTCATCAAACCCATACGTGTGGGGTATCTATGGATAGGTCTTCAAAAATGATATTGAGGTTACTAACATCATTTTTTCTAAACTGAACAGTTTGCGCGAGAGACACTTCCAAAGTGTTGAAATGTGTGCCCTCCACCTGTAACTTCTAAAATAAGAAAATGATAGAACTAAAAAAAATTTATGATGTACATTACCATGCAAACATCCACCGAAAATTGGTTTGAACGAGATCTAGTAAGTAGTTTTTTTTTAATACGTCATAAAAACATTGATCAAAGCTACAACGAACTTTTATATTATGTTACTTGCTGCTACGGAACCCTTCATGGGCGAGTCCGACTCGCACTTGGCCGCTTTTTATTTAAATAAGTATCTAAAATGTAGCAGTAATTTCAATGTTAGTAGGTAGGAATACTAGCAGTATGACGCCTATGAAGTTTAGGTCCCTACTCTTGTGGCAATTGAGATGAAAATGAAAACTTATCCCTGTTGTAATTTTATCTCGAGTGGTTTGAGAATTGGGACCATGAGCGAATTGACATTTAAATTTTTTTGAGATTGTCCGCCAATGTTTCTTTATTTAAATACCTAAGCAGTGACATTATTTTTAATCGGTGTATCTTTAAAAAAAACAAGTGATTGGTCTATTTCATACTTTCATTAAGTATAAGATTTATAAGGCACAAACAATTACTATTGGTTGGACAACAATGTTGTCGACCAATCAGCAAACATGCCGGCGTAAACATTCTTGCCCGATCATATGTGATGTTTTGTGACCTCTAAAATTGGACCATTTTTAGCAATATTTCCGAGCAGTGCTGTGAAAAATATTTACTTTTAACCACCGTTAACTTTACTCGACCTTGAGATATGGGGTAGGTAAAATGTGTTTAACACAAATTTTATTTTATTTTCCAGGTCGACAGCCGTTTGCCATTGACAGTTGAAATCCAGATTAGATCTCTGTTAGTTAATTGGACGGAAATTATTTTTAAACTAATATAACGACTTAGAGAAAAAATGTAAAGCTGCCGCTAATCTCCTTGGCCAGTCCCTCGGCGGGCAGCGGCGTCTGTGTTTCCGTGCTTCAATTAATGTAATTAAGTATTAATCTTGTAGTTTATGGTAAACATGTTTAGAGCGACCCAGTTACTTTTGTTATTGTATTAAAACTTAACATATAAAACAAGACGTTAAGTAGGAAGTTCCATGTTTTAGTTTTAATACAAAATGATCCTCAGTGAATTCAATCCCGAAGAATAATTAAATCGTTGTTGTGGTGTGGACTGATGTACTATTAAATATTTCCTATATTTAAATCCATTATGGACCTTTCTGGTGCAAAGAAAAAACCGTCTACTAAGTAATTCCAAATAATATATCTCGTATACACTCGTATATACACCGTGTGCTCCCCATTAAACCTGCTCCACTAAATAAGACTTTGTTTACTAATAAATATTAAATTGACTAATCTTTGTGCCAAACGTAAGCATATCGGTGATAAATATAAGGTGCCTCTGTATGTGCATGCTTCAATTTCAAGAGATTCTTTAAACTTTTAAATATAAGTAGGTATCACTGAGTCAGGATGAAAAAAACATGTATGAAGAGGTACAGTATTTAGATGTCATAATCATCATTCATTTTTATTCCTATAGAAGTAATATGCCGCCAACAAAATTAAAAAACTTGTAAAAAATAATCAATGTTCTAAACAAGATAATTGTTACGTTAAATATACCTAAACATTTTTCATTGTAACTTCATTTCCACCACATTGCATTATAACAATATTATACCTGTATCTCGCAAAATTAAGTTAGTAATATTTAAATTAAATTAAATGTTTGAGGCGATGTAATTTGGCTGTTGAAGTCTAGATCTGTCTCACTCTCACCCGTTCCAAATGTATATAACTATTAGTCTTGGGACTATTTAAAATGATGATAAAATATCTATTCGATTGGACAACCAAGTAAAACAGTATAACGTTAAAGGAAATGTTTCCGTCCCAACGTCATTTAATCATCTTCGATATTGTAGTTAAATTAGTGTATTTACATATTGTACACCCCCAAAATCCTTCTGTTCATCAAACCCCATGAAAAATGTATTCTGAACAATCTATAGATGTACGGTTTGCTTTGTGCATATTTCAGATCTACCTTTTATAAGACGATTGATATATTTTGTTCACCTGTGGCAACCCATACCTACATTTCGACAGATTTTTCAGTATGCTACATGTCTAGAACTGCAGATGTCACACTATTAAATACATAATTGATTAAGTATAGTGGAAGATGCTAATAAATAATTATGAACCTAAATCTGATATTGATATTTCGTAAACTATATAAAAAATAATTAAAGTGTGAACTGAACCCCCCCAGGTAGTTTTAAAACACAGTCAAATACAAATCGACTGCCATTTGTTTCTCAGGGGAAAAAAATTAAGCCTTTTTAACAATGAATAAAAATTGATGCGTCTTTAACTTGACTTAATATTGCGAAAAAAACTATGTATGATATTTTATACTCTCTCAGATATTAAATGAATTAACATTCTATGTATACATGTCTAATTAACACAAGCTTTGTATAGTATAGCAGAGTCAAATTATGTATGTAGGTACGAGTATTATATTATTTTATGAGTGGTGCAAGTGCTCAAATTAGTTAATAATTCTGGAATATACGTGAAACGAAAGGCTTGTGGTAACTTAAATTTTATTATTAAATTAGATAAAATTGACATACATGTAATTTAGGAAATATTTCTTGATGTTGTTGATTTGTTTAGTGAACCAAAGATGTTTATTTTTATGTAATATTCCAATGCAGTGCAAAATGTGTATTTATACCTGGATTATATGTACAATGTTATGGGTGTAATAAATTACGTGCTCAATAAGTGACTATTAATTTTCCCATGTGAATATTGAAATAAATCCCTTGTTCCTCATCGTACCACCAACTCGTTCCACCAGTGGTAGGTACGAGAAGGAATTGTCATTCCTCCTCGTACCACTAAATGATTGTTGCTCTAGTATTATAAAAAATCTATTCGCATAAAAATTTAACAAAATCATTCCTTGTACATCAACAAAATAACTTCTAATATCAACAAAATCATAACTTCTATCTTGTAAAGGTATCTTAATTTTTTCATAAAATGACCGATACTAAATACGTGCAATGGTTTACTCATTCCATTTGCGTTTCAACATGAAACAAATTCATCTTTCTTTAGGTACAGTGCCACTCGGCCAGAAGAAATATTTTGTGGTTTTGTAGGCGTTCCGCACAAAATAGTAAACAGTAGTCCACTAAACAGTAGATAACAACTACTTGTAAGGGATAAAATTAAAGCTAATAAATAAATAAGTAAAAATCTAAAGGAAAATTAAGTAGAGCTACCTTCACTACATGTAGATCTGCATTCAGTGGTACAACGAGGTATGACAATTCCTTTTCGTGCCACTGGTGGAACGAGTTGGTGGTACGACGAGGAACAAGGGAAATAAATGGTCTTTTATCCGAATTGTTGTAACTATAACTCTACCCAAGGGAATAAGGGCTTGAAGTAATATTAGGCGATGTGCTTGCAACCTGTCACTAATACCACTCGTAAACATTTTAGCCTACTTGTGCAAAATGTGGTTATAAAATTATCAACAAGTCTTTTTAGATTTGTTGGTATTTCTGGAGCTCTGCCTACCCCACTCTGAGAATGAAGGCGTGATGTTGTGTATGTATGTATGTAACTCTATGTCTGGGCCCTCTGGCCGTTGTACCTACATGCGCGGTAGGTCTTCTTCTTTTGGTCTCAGAGCTGGCCACGGAAAATGGGTTGTAATTTATAGATCAACGATCTACTATGGCAGCGGCTCATCTGTGGGCGGTTATGTTATGACGTTATACACACCTCATCCGTCATCATCTATTCTAGCCGGTATACCGATTTTCATACAAATATCCCTATCAGTCGTCATCTCACTATTCACTCTCGTTGTTTTTCATATCACTAATTACTCGTAGGTACATTCCATCCTCAGATATCTTCTACTACCTATTGCCCTGTAAACTCATACTTAAAACATTCAATAATTCATTCGTATGTACAGTCAAGTTCAAAAGTATGTATACATTTTAGTACCTTGTCTATTTAACGTCATGTTTAAACTGCCATATGAAATTATCCAAGCGATTAAAGTGACAAGGTACTAAAGTGTATACATACTTTTGAACTTGACTGTACATACTTTCTTCTCTTCGCATAAATCTCATCGCGGGCGTAAACCTATTTTACAACAATGCATTCAACAGTAAACATAATAAATCAAAATCAAAAGCCGGACATCTTTCAATCGGCCATCTTCCCTCCCCGAAGGTTACCGGAAGACCGGATAGATTTTGATTCAAGAGGAAGGTTTATATTATGTAAGTATAATATTTTAACCCGGAGCGAGGCAAGGGCGGGTCGTTAGTTCTTTTATAATTATCTTTTTTTTTTTCTTTCATTGAAAATCCCACACGATTGGGTAAAACAGAAAAACAAAATAAATATGACGTATGGCGGCATGATTAAGTGGGACTTTATTTCGACCCTTATTCCGTGGCCAGCTCTCTCAATTCCTTTAGACTGGTTGCGCGGGAGTGCGGAGGCAACGTACCGACGTGAACGTGGGGTTACATTTACTCTTACTCAGGCCACCACTTTGTCCTGGGCCTCTATTCTACTGCGTTAAGAGGCCGTACACGAATTTTTGCCGGTTTTGCTTCTTTTTGTGATTTTACAGCATCGTTTTTAAATCGGCCGCCATTATTATCAATGACATAAGAGTTATCAAAACGGTAACACTACGGAAACACGTCAAAGGCGATATCGATATTACCGGGTAGAATCCCAGCCCAGTAGTCGCCAGCAAATATATGAGATCAAGACAAGGTACTTCTGATCATTGATCAACTATATTAAGGCGTAAGGCTGCCTTTACACTGTGGCGGAGACGAGCGAAGCGGGGCTGCGAGATGAGATCGGTCCGCCAACTCGACAATGAGGCTGGTGTCCATACGGGTGAAGACGAAGTGGCTTTCAAAAATCCTATTGGTTAATTCCTGGACCACCGCCTGAGGCCTGAGTCTAAAGACTGCCACGGACCCACAGTCGGACTGACAGGCCAAAAGGGATGCACTTTTTTTTTAGATTAACAATGTTATATACGTATCTCATTCTAAAAGGTAGCTGCGTCCCTCTCAGCCTGTTAGTCTGAGGGAGCCTCATACATTATTTTCCACTTTGTTTTACCCTATCTTGTTTTTGGAAACCATTTTCCTATTGCACAATAAGGCCGTTTAACTAGAGACTGAACAATACTTTGCCCTCATTTTTACAATACCTACAATATAAAATGCAACCTAAACTACTAAAGAATTAAAGACTATAAGAATATTATTTACTAATCACAGTAATAATGGCAAAACCTTGATGTCTTGGGAAATCTTTGGATGATTAGACGTTTTTGATAACCTGCCCCAACCCACATTTAATTGGAGTTTACAATCAAATATTTAAGATATCTTTATTCCTTTTCAAAGTGGTTTATAAAACAACCTTGCCATTACATCTAATTAAAACTGTCTCATCAGCTAATTATTATTGATGGGGCAATAATTAAAGAAATTAAAACAACAACAAAATTAAGTTGAATATAGTAAATAAGTCATTTATGTATATACCTTTTGTCTAAACATTGAGGATTTTCATTATAAAAACACTAATGTCAAACTAATCTCAGACTAAGCTTGATCAAATGGGTCATAATTTCTTGCCCACAACGCAAGCCAAGCCCCAGAGTATAACATGTTTTCATCCTTTGGAGTTATTTTGGTTTAAAGTCATGGCATGGCCCCCTGCCTTAATTGATTGACCTGCCATAAGTGTTGCATTTTTTAATCATGAGAAGTCTCAATAATTCAATTATACAAATAGGACAATAGAAACATTAGCTTATGAAATCATATTTACTTTATACAAGACATGGAACATAAAATTAACAATTACAAATATGAGAAGCATCAATCACAAGCCATCACTCCCCTCCTCGCAGTGCTAACACTAAGTGGAGGACTGAGCCTCCTTGTACTTTGTAGTCCTGTGCAGTTTTCTCGTCATTCCTGAAATTATAACAAAAAATATAACTTTCTGATAATATGGCATCGTACCAGATCTTAATATAAATAATACCTTACTATTTTACATTAACCAAAAATAAATACATAATAGAATTTGTCATATCGTCGGTCTAGATGTGATACCCATACGCATTTTAACTTAATATTAGTCAAATAAAATTTAAAACGACATTTGTGTCGAAAATTCTAGTATCATTTAATTTGATCTCTTAGTACAAACAATCTTTAGAGATACACTAAGGAAAGGATATAAGCAATTGTTTACAAACAGGTTTATAATTTTTCATGAATATAAAATATATGAAAGCCGAGTATATTTATTTGCAAACCAATTAGACAATTAGGGTCTAATAAGTTATTAGTAAAAAGTAAGCACTTACATCTGTTTTCCTGAAAATATAAGACGTTGTTGTTGGGGCGGTATTCCCTCTTTCTCCTCGACTCTCTCTTTGATCCTCTCGACTTTGTCTGTCGGCTCGATGTCGATTTCGATTTCCTTGCCAGTAAGAGTCTGTAACAAAATAAGGTTAAGATGCCAAACGAAGTGCTTCGTAATTACAAGGCTCAAAGAATGTTTAAAAGAGCAAATCTTACCTTTACTTTGATCAACATATTTAAAAAACGTTTCTATTTTAAAACTTATAGGATAGCAAATAAGCGCCGCCGGTAAAGCTGAAGGACTTTTATTTGTTACAGTTCCCCCAAATTCACACAGATTATGATGCAGTTTTTGTTCCTGCCTGTATCAATGACAGTGACAGTTATTTTTTTTGACCGTGTTGTTGCGTTTAGAAATCGGTATTTATGTAAAGGCTGAGAGGTTTTTTTTATTTATACTCCGTCTATATTTTACTATGTCTATGCATAAGACATACCCTTATAATTATAATCTGTGGATAGGTTGTTTAATTTAATGTCGTAAAAAATATATTACTGTGTATTTAGTACATAATATGACATTTGAAGTTTGAAGTGTACATAACTATATAATCTGTGGTATAGACTTGCACATTTGTACAGTTGTACAGACATACCTTCTAATCTGTGAGTTGTACACACTTTTAACAATTATTGATTGATGATAAAGAAGGTAATAAAATCTCAGAAAAAGGAGATCAAATGATATGAAAGTATAATGTCATAAAAGCTAAAATGGCAAGAATTCTAACTATATTTGAGAATGTTGAGAGGTTACTGAAGACAGGTAATATCCTTGAATGTCTTGAAATAAATTCGAACTTGAGGATTATCAAATCAGTAATTGAAAGTTTGAAAATTTGTGTCAATTTCTGCTAAAATTCATTTAAATATGTTCCGTAATTAATGCGTGAATGAGATTTTATAACAAAACCTAATATTGTTTAAGTACACCAAAGTTTTAAATATGTTCTCTCTAATTTGTTTCAGATGGCCAACTTTGCTTTACTACTTTTCTTACGAAAACTGAAAAAGACACTGAATCTTTGTTTATGGAGCAAAAATCATTTCTGTTTAACATTTTTAAAGAAATAGATGCTATTTCATCAGAACTGAAATGTGATGAAACTATTCTCATAAGTGTAAAAAATCAAAAAATATTGAGAACATGTTTTCAGTTGATAACTTCACTAGGCATTTCAAGAAGTCTCATACCGGGATTAGGTATAAGCTTGTCCAAGAGGTGTTCGTCTGCAACTATTATGCCTGCGCTCAATCTAAGTGATGAAGACAAATATCAAGTGCTTACAGAATGTACTGATTTCTTTACACGGTCTTATTCAGTACCAGTGCTCAAGAATATAATTATAACTTTACATTTGTCAGATTACTTAGCTGCCCTCATTCAACTGTCATTTGCTCCTTTGAAGAAACCTGGGACATATGGTAACTTTACTATGTCCCAGGAACTATATGACAAGTTTACTAACGACAGAAAGAGCTACGTGAAAGTGTATGAAAATCTTGTAGCTAACTGTTTTCAGCCTATTCTTATGAAGGAACTACTGGTATTACAAAGTGTAACAGATCCCAACCCACCTGCTTTTGTGAAAAGAGTTATTGCTAAAGAGATGAGTAGGAGGCTCCTTGCACCTGGAGGCCTACTCAGCCTCATTAGGTGTTTTATTGAAAGTTATGGCCTAGACACAGGGTTTGAATGGAAAAAAATTGACTTGATCTGCAAGATTGTGTCTGCTAAACATGGAGACAGTTCTGAGACAGAATATCTAACTAATATATGTTTACAATTGAAAAGTATATTGTTATCAAA
Organism: Acleris holmiana; assembly: GCA_949316455.1. Classification (NCBI taxonomy): domain Eukaryota; kingdom Metazoa; phylum Arthropoda; class Insecta; order Lepidoptera; family Tortricidae; genus Acleris; species Acleris holmiana. The sequence goes on from OX438763.1 coordinate 17,434,732, forward strand.
TAACACACATTACTTGTCAACAGCTGTAGCCTGTGTGTTAGCATTGAATGAAAAATACCCTCAAGAATTTGCTGTTTGTGATTTAGTGAAAGAAATTTTCCACACTTTGTCTTATGAAGAACTTATCTCTAGACCAAACTTACCAGGCACTGTAGTCCTTTCAGCTCAAGAGGTGGATCGAGCTATCAATGTGCTACATGCATGTGTGTGTACAACTCAATTGAATTGGCCTCCACCTCTCTTGCAGCCTAACTTATTTGTGCTTTATGCACTAGGAGTCAAATGCACCAAAAATGCGGAAGTAAAAATAAAGTTGAAGGACATTATTTTAAAATTGCTAGAATCATTTCAAAAAGACGAATTAAGGGCAACAATGACCATGGTTCTATTTGGGAAGGAACAAAATAAATCAATAAATATTTTGATTGAGGAGTTGGAGGCAGGGCTCATGGTAAAGTTTGTATCCAACACCAAGGAAGACCCAAATAAAGATTCACTACTTTATTTTATTAGTCTATACAAAGCTTCATCTGATATTAAATTAGTGCAGTCCATATTTGAAGAGTCATTATCAATTCTTATTGACTTGAATGAAAAGAGAAAAGTGTCTATAAATAAGGAATGTCTAGTTACACCAGAAGATGATCCAATACTTTTAGATGACAACAATATAAAATATGTGGATGTTTTGCAGTTGCTATCAGAGATATGCACCTATCCGAAAACAATTTCAACTTTAAAACATAATCCCACTGGGGTCCTTGATTTTATAGAGTATTTCCTGATGCGAAACTTTGGAAGGAATGATGATGAGTGTGTTACCATTGCTTTGGTATTATTAAATACAATGTTGGAAAGCTCTACAAATAACATAGACTCTGAAAAATTGTTCACCAATGTATTGCCGATGCTGTGGAAAATGGCAGATGACCACTCTAGTCTAAATAATATTTTATGTAAAGAAGCTCTTTCCTTGTTAACATGTAATAAACCTAAGAACCCAGAAACACCATGTGCAAAGGCAATATCCAATACTTTTGATCCTCTGTTGCCAGTTAGGGCTCATGGTGTGATAGAACTAACTAAACTAATTGAAGCAAAAGATCCTGAAACTATTTCAAAAAAGCATTTCATATTTTGCCTTTTACAGGTAAACATGCTGTATAACATACTTCATAATTTAGTTTTGTTTACTAGGCCACATCTATAGTTGATTATTTATATTTCAGGAACAACTTAAAGACTCAGATTCATACATTTATCTAGCTGTTATAAACGCAATAGCTTCACTAGGATCAATGTGCACTGAGGATGTCCTTCACGTCTTGTGTAGAGAATTTTCACAATTACATCATCAGATAACTGAAGACGACCAAAACAAGGCTGTTGAACTTAAAATGAAAATTGGTGATATTATTGTCAAAGTAACTAAAAAACTAGGTAAGTTGATGTATTAAACTACTTTTACGTCAGAATAATATTTGTAATTACATTCTTCATCTTAATTTTTTCCTTCACAGGAGAAATGGCAGTGCTCCATAAAACCATTCTGTTAAACACTATGTTGAGCGAATGTCGGCATGAACACCCTCTCATCAGAACATCTGCTCTCTCAAACATGGCTGAGATTGCACTAATTCTGCATTACAGGGTTGGATCTATTATTTACGAAGTAAGTTAAGTAGTAACCAACTATGTTCATCATTTGCTCACACCACATTTACATTCTCAATATACCTGAATCTCAAAACATTACATTTAAATTAAGATGTTGTTGATAATCCTTACCTAAAGCTGGGTAGGAATCTTAGTGACAGCTTGAGGCACGCTCGTTCCTGCGGCGAACTTCTCGCGAGCCAAATTGTTGCACATAAACATGCGCGGGTGAGGCAGCGTGCTCGCCGCGAGCCGACATTGTGCGACGTTCAAAATTATCATAATTCACTGAATTAATAACAAAAAGAAGAAGAAATCGCCTGTGGTGGAACGGCTTTATCAAATTTGTACGCGCCTCGCCCACAGACAAGTTAGAACTTGTCCTTCTGCCCGCGGCATGCTCGGATACACGTCCAAATGTGGTATTTTGGGAGTGAGCGTCATCAATCATCACATCATCACTACAAGATTTTTGTCTCACTTGTTTGACCCCTCTTTAATCTTGATACATGGAGAAAATTGAGTTATATATTTTACTTCCAGATATTGTTATGTATCTGGAGTACAATTGAGACGGATCCTGCAGTAGAATGTCGAAGAGCAGCTGTGATGGTTATATCTAGCTTATTAAAAGGACTGGGAAAGGAAACTTTGATACAATTAAAGGAGAACCTGTTGCCCATATACAGAAGCTTGAAGAAGCTGTACAGAGACCTGGATGAAGACTCTGTGGTCCGGCTTCATGCTCAAATCGCTTTAGAAGAGCTCAATGATATAGTTAAACAATTCTTGTCCCCTGAACTGCCGATGGACAAACAAATATTCGTCCTTGACAAACCAGATTATTCACAAATAAAATTCTGACGGTATTTCGCATTTTGTTTATTGATCACACTCACGCCTTATCTAATACCTAATAATTTAATTATAAACCTAATTAAATTCAAATCTTAGAAATATTAAATCCTATAATTAATGTGCTGCGGTTTCCTGGCAATATCTGTCTTACTGTTTGAAATTCCGCGTTTATGATAAAATACGTTTTGTTACACATACTTTTTCTCTGTATTATCTTTGTCAAGTTCCTGGCTATTAAACCGATGCTTCGACCCCTTGGTCTCATGATCACGCAACTGCGCATCTGTGTAAAAAACTATATTCCAACACGTTACAAACACTTGTGTAGTCCACGAAACTAAATGGTCGATACCCCTCGACCGTTATGTGGACACAGTGTAGATAAGGGACTTCACACTCGCCACTGTATTGCTTCACAGGTTTCCTCGCGCTGTTTTCGTTCATCAAGATGCATAAGTACCCACCAACTTAGAGGTCCCCGTCGCATTCGAAACCACGAGACACTAGAAGCGCGCTTTCAAACCGTTTGGCTACCTTTTTTTAGCAAGAATTCTGTTTATTTATACCTAACCTACCCGCTGGGTAATTTCCTATCCAGGCAAATTTGGTTGCACCGTGGCATCTATGCCGCTACGTGTGCAGACCACACACAAGTTGTAAGCAGTCAGCGCATTACTGACCAAAATAAATAAATATTGGTAGGCACCCCAACTATACTTCCCATGCTGAGCCGGCATTAAGTACCTACCTACTGGCCTCATTATTGATAGCCGTATAAATAATACAACTAAACCGAAATAGTGTTTGTACCCACCCGTTTACTTGGGGCCTTCATATAATTACAATTGGGTTATCCCAAAAAAAAATACCACTAGTTTTTAATTTTTTTTTCAATAAAATAGACTAATTGAAGACACTAATTTCACGGTTTTTGCATTTAAATCAATATATTAATTTATTTTAATTTTTAAAGAAAATGTTTTTATGACGTCACTACAAGCTGGTTTGTTTGAGAAATGCTTTAAAACTATTGAATTCGTTTGAGAGTACGCGTTTCTGTCAGATCACGTAAAATGTGAATGTCAAGTCATGTCAATATAGGTAAACTAAAGTATGAATGGTATTGTGAACGTTATATTCTTATACCTAAATCATACTTACATTAGAGCTTTAGCTCCACGTATTTCAGCTACGTTGTGATTGGAGCTGTCTCCCAAGTATGTCAATATCCTGACTATATCCACTTTGGGTAGATTAGTGGAATCAGCCCTTACAAAGTTTAATAAATGTACAGCGTTGGTCGTCATTATAAGCAAGAATATCGGTATCCAAGATCTGGCGATGGTCAATATATTGTGTAGCAGGATAGTCAGATTCCGTAGAATTTGAAGCAATGTTGTTAAAATGCAGAAAATCAGAAAACGAGTAGTTATATGTTGCACACCAAATAAACCGAAATTTTATTTTTAGTTTGTTGAGTGAGTTTGACAATTTCACCCACAGACTAGCCTACGGGCGGAGGTTCCAAAACGGACTTGTATTTTAATCATACCATTTTTTTAAAGATCTGACCTTGTCATGTTTATATACAGTTAAAAATTGTCTTAATTTTAATAAGCGTTAAAATAAAACAGAAATAAATAAGACAAATTTCGATATACATTATTTATTCATTACTGCATTCCGGACTCATATTATATGCAGTAATATGGTTGATCACAGATTAGACACAACTTACCAATGAAGATCGTGACGTCACTAAATTACAGGTCAAATAATGTCAAATGATAAATTAGAAATAACTATTTAATACTAATTTTGTAAAATAATCTGATAACAGGGAATGGTTCTACAACCCTTTTTCTCGAAATGGTTTTTGAATCACTATACATTACAAAATTATGGGATAACCCAATTGTTTGTTTCATTTTACTTCGGGTAAAACAACGCGATCGAAGTCAATTACTTGGGCGCCACCTCCGCGAGCGAGTATCGCAACGATACTATAAAGTCCGCCATAATTCTTTGAACAATTCTACGAGCAGCGTGTCTCCACACGGAGGTTGTTATTATCGTACAAGTTGATTCTAAGGAACATACACATAGTTTATTGTACACGATCTCCTGTTAAAAAAAATATCGACTAACAGTTGTTGATATTTGAATCAAATCAGGAATCCACTCTCACGGGCAATCATATTCCGTGTCCAATTAAATTACTTTGTACAGTCAACATCTATGTAGATGATTGCTTTTGTACCTTGTCGCTTTCACTCTTTAGACAATTGGAATGACAGTTTAAAACTGGCGGTACAAAAGTGATCACTTACCTCCTTATGACATTGACTATAGGTAGGCTGCTAGTCACTGTCACCCTTTACGTTTCTTATTAAGTTAGGTTGGTACAACTTACGTCTTCATGCCAGCAATCTTTTAATACAATTTTACAATTTTCCAAGAAAAAACTTCAATTAAGAAATCTGTTAGTGTATGTAGCTGTACGCCTGGATGACACTAACTTTTCTATTTAAACACACAGGTTATATAATTTTACAAATATAGAAACTTAGGCTTCTGAAGTATTATCTCCGTCACCCACTTTTTTGACAAATTCGTCGTCCTTTTCAGAAAGAGTTATGGAATAAATCGACGTCCCGTCGGAGAATCTGTCTCTGTTCCGCCTGCCAAAAATGCTGCTTCGCGATAGAGTCGACACTGTCGAGATGGACACGTCGTCCCCTTCAGACCGCGGAGCCATCTTCCAAATTAAGAGTCCGATTCCGCCGAATGCAGCCATCACCAAGAACAATACCAATGATACTTCACCGAACATGCCTGTAAACGTAATCGAGTTAGTTAAGTAGGTAATACGTTTGCGTTTAATAAGGCGTTAAGGGCACTCGGTGAAACTTGAACGATAACATTCATACATACTGATTTTACGATTAGATGTTATTTATACTTATTAATATAAATTGTTAGAAATTTCGAAAGATTTTCAAAGCCAAACAAAAATAACTTATAGTTAACGTTGAAAGGGTTTATTTTCAAAGTTTTGATCATTGAGTTAATTTGCAATCTTTAAATCTGTTTAAAAAAACCAAATCATAAAAAAATGAGATTGGGAAGTGAAACATACTTGCTTCGTTTTCTTGCTTCCCCGCCTCGAGCCTAGCTGGTTGTAGTTCGTTGTAGTCCAGATCTTGGTCATCGTAGGGCTCTACAGAGCCAGGATGAGGCCTAGTATGTAGCAGAACATCACCGGGATTGGCTTTTGGCAAGTTGATTCCAGCTCTGACGGTTAAAGTCTCTGGTTTATATGTGCAGAGCACTAAAAACCTGAACATAAGTAGCATAATATTAATAAATTGGTGTTCTAAGTAAAGTAAACCAGATTTAGGGATGTTTCGATGTACCGTCTTGTGCTGTGTGTGAGTATCGGAAGGTTTTCCTGCACGATGACGTAAGTGGCAACAGTCGTGTCGTTGACGTCGGAGCCGCAGTCGTCGTGAAGGATCCGCAGGATGTAGGCGTCCTGGGCGCTGTTGGGGTTGCCCTGCAGCGCGCAGCGCTCCGGGCCTCCGTCCGCGGCCTCCACCGCGATTCGCCCGCCGAAGTAGGGCCCCGTCGACACCTCCACTTCACTGGCGTGTGGCAAGCATTGGGTGGCGCGGGCTGAAACTGTTCCGTATTCCTTAAAGTAAACTACCTATTATAGGTACCCATACACACAAGCTGCGTATCATCAATTCAAATTTAATGCACAAGCACAAGTTACATGTGTTAAGTAAACTGACTGGAATACGAGACAGAGTCTGCTAATGACGATTACCTAAGTCGTTCCGTAGTAAAGATTTTTCGAACATAAGTTTGAAAAAATGAACCAGTTTACTGTCTCTAAAATGTCTCTGACTACGGCGGTTAAAGGTTCAAGTAGGTGAGCTACGCTTAACCTTATAAGTGATAAGTTGGTCCTTTGAACCGGATACGTTTGTTCATTATTTTACATTAACTGGCTAGCTTGTTGATTATAATCATTATGACACTCACATCCTTTGGTAGGTACGATGATAATTTTGGACCCGATGGAGTGGGGGTCGGCAAGGTCGCGCGCGTCGCGCCTGACCGGGCGCACCTCGAATGAGTAGGTGGTGGCCATGCGCAGCCCGGTGATGCGCGCGCCGTACGAGCGCCCTCGCCGCGCTGGCGGGCTCGTCGTCGACGACTCCGACCGACCGGGTTTATCGTCTTCGAGACTATCTACTACCTGAAATATTCAAAATATAAATACCGTTAAAAATAATAAGGCATGGGAGAGAGGACATGGTATCAAGAGGATTGTGAACCTGAAAATGTCCAACAAAATGCGGTATAGTTTCTCTCTTCTTGATCCAAGTCAGATTTTCATGATTTTTGATTAAGTATGCTGTAGATATAATGAAAAATTAGGTGTGAACGTTTTCCTTTCTGAGAAAATATTTCTTAGAAAGAAATCGCCCGGAGCTATATTAGTATGGATTTTTTTGACAACTACACGATTTAAGCGTCGGTTCACTATCCTCTTTAGAACCCTAAAGGGTAAAGGCTCGTTTTTTACCCAACTATTTCAGAACTCGAAAAATGTAGGTTGGTATAGTAAAAATATTAATGGTTTATTGTATCAGTTATCACTCATGTAAATGCGATAAGTTCACTCATGTACTTTTTTGTCTTTATTTGTAAAGCCTGTGTTTTTTATATTCTAGAGTGGTGCGATCTTGTGCTTGGTCCGTCCGGATCGCTACCACTATCTTATCCTTAGCCCTATCGCCAAACAGCAGTGTACGCATTGTTGTGTTTCGCGGCGTGGGGATAAAACAACTGGAGAAATTAATAGCATAGAGGCATTCCATCTTAGTCATCAGCATTGGCAACACATTTGCTGACTTAGGAATTCAGTATCAAGATTGCAGTCTTAAGAACGATACGCTTATAAATTTTAGCGACGAACAAAGAATACTATTGAATAAATAAATAAATAATTCGAAAAAATCATCGTTTTCTCCAAGAATTGGTAGAACTGCAATGTATACCTACTCTAAAGCCATTACAGCCCGTTATTTTAATGACGTAGTATTTATTTTATGAACCTAGCTTAGCGTGCTAAAACCGCACTGTTACCGCTTTGGCGCAATTATGTTCTAATCTACACATCGTCATTAGATACTTTTTTCTGTATTTAAACTTTTGCTCAACCGTATGCCTTTAAAATCACGGCCGGTGTGTGATAAAGAGATAAAATTGAGTAGCAGTGGGCCTAACATACTGCAACGGGACAAGATTTTGACAAAGGCTAGGGACTTTATCAGACGATTCCTTTTTTTTTTCTTTTTTTTTTGAGTGGCCTACTTAGTTAGCCTCTGATGGCTTTGACTACTTCGCCGGAGAGAGGGCGGACTCCTGATGGGAGTCCACGCTATAAATGGGTTTTACACTAGCATGCCTAAGGGCGCCCCTATTGGGCCGACCTCGGACTTAGGACGCTAGGGGAGAATTTCAATCGAATTGGTTTTATGCTACAACGCTTCGGAACAGACGATTCCTATTCCAACGTAAGAATAAAGTGTTAACATTTAAAATAAAAGTGTGTTTTGTGTGACTTAAGTCCTTTTATTACCTACTAAGAAACTTAAACCCCGGTTGGCTGTTATTAACCGCTTTCAAAAAAAGGAGAAGGTCCTCAATTCGTCGGATTTTTAGGGTTACGAAGTCAAACTAGGAACTAGGAAATTTTTGTTAGAGTCAAGTGCCCCCCCCCCCCCTACAGCCAAACCTACAAATACTAAAAATATGAAAAAAATCTTCAATGAAAGGGCATACATACAACGAATTTTCTAAGCCAACGCAATCAAAAGATACAGCCGTTTATTATCCGTATATTAGCTCGCTAGGGAATCAAAACCTAAAGGGTACACACGAAGACACTGTTAACTGACCACCCCTAGACTTTAATACGTTGCGATAAGGTTTATGTTCGTTTGTAAATGTACAGTTAACAGTGTCTTCGACTGTACTTCCAGTCGATCTAGAATCTTGAAATTTGCTACGAAGCAACGTCTTATAGCACAGATATAGGAAAAATTGAGAAATCAGTAAATTTTTGGTTACATCATATAGGTAATAAAAATATTTTAAATAATTTTAAATAACCCCGTTCCTCATGAACGCGTAGAGATATTAAATTGAAATTCATATATAACTTTTACTTATATACCTACAGGTTTGTACGGAACCCTCGGTGCGCGAGTCCGACTCGCACTTGGCCGGTTTTTTATGTTTGTAGTATTTAAGTAATGGCTTTGGAACCCGACACTGAGCATGGTCCGACATGCTCTTACCCGGTTGTTTATGTGTGTTCGCCGATTACAAAGACGGCTGGATCGAACTGTTTTGGTTTTTGGTATACTTTCTAGTTGGTTCCATTTACAGCACGTCAAGATCTGGTGATGGGATCTGGAGAAATCGAGGGATCTCCTCAAATATTATAGGAATAAATATACGTGGACGAGATAACAGTATTATTATTATGATCACAAAAACTAATGAAATAAAATAAATGTTTTAAATAACTAAAAGCCGTCTTCAAAATGCAAGTTATTTTCTTTTAAAATGATAGGTAGTTCATAACTAATAGGTTAGTCCAACTTAAATCGGCGCCCTCTATTTTTTTAACCAAAAGCCGAATTCAGTTTAAAATAAGTTATTTCTTGACTTTTGATGACGGTTTTTAGTTTTAAAAACATTTATTTTTTAACCATAACTTCTTTTCAAATGGTAATAGGTCAGTCAAACAGAAGTGGGGTTTTGGTTAAAAAAATATGGGATGCTGACTTAATTTTTTGGGTTTTTGAACGCGGCATTTTAAACATTTATTATTATTTTAATCAAAATTCAAAATTCAAAATCATTTATTGCGTATCACATTTAATTCATTCAATCATTTCATTTTAATAGCTACTTTTTATTTAACACTAGTTCTCGTTTGATGTATTTGATACTATTTAATTATAGTTCTCATACGGCGTATTAGCTCCATTGGAATCATGTAAACCCTTTTTATTAAATTTAATGTTCTGACATTCCCGTCTTTATATGATATATTTACGCAACTGCTATTTATGTAAGAAACATCATAAGCCAGTTCCCGAAATTTATTAGTGGTCGCATGCGGGGAAAATAAACCATAGGCCATACAAAACCGCACTTCTAGCAAAAAGTATATTTGGAATGGCGTCTAATATCTTTAATAAATTACCGAAAACTTTTTTAAATTTGCAAGATAATATGTTGCTATTTAAAAAGGAATTGTACCTATTCGTTTTTAGTAAATAAGGCTTTTTATTCCATAAGAATATTTAAAGGATAAGGTGTAAAACAAAAAAAAATGTAAATCAGAATGCATATTTAGTTTGTATGGATGCATGCCGCATGCTAATTGTAGCTATTTGTATGCCTAACGGCAACACATAGAGATCCTAATTAAGCCGTTACATCGATGTTTACACCTATATTTTACAAATATAGTTATTTTAATTTGATTTTAAATCATTATACATATCGTGATCACCTTGGACCGACAGCGGTATTGGCCCCAGGCCTGCAGCTCGCAGTAGTTGATCTGGAACCCCAGGAGTTTGGGCTGACGCTCGACCTCGTCCCGCCCGTACTCCCACTGGAGAAGCACGTCGCGGAAATCTGGCTCACCGATCAAGTGCAGCACCTCTGTAAAGTAACTTAACATTATTGAAAATCAGCCATGTTTTAAGACAAATTAGAAACAAAGTTTTTTTTTTTAAGTAAGAGAAGGATTAAGAAAATAGTAGAGAGGTAAAAACAATTCGCATAGACGATAATTTCAATTTATTCAAAAACCATTTCGATGTATGTTCAAAAACCTACCCAAAACTACCTCACCCAAATGCAACTGTCAGCTTGGTTAAACGTTATTCGTGATTTTGTCTTTGACTTATTTAGTTTGGCCGGTTTTGGAACTAATATATAATAATTGCAATGCAAATAAACGAAATTAGTTTCGTAAAATAATCTATTATTCAATATTTTAAATAAAAACAGGAGTTATTTTTTCTAGGTCTATGCCAATTCCCATACACGTGATTGATATGATCAAAAATTAGCCCAATTTAGGGCACAGGTATCCTATAGCATAATTAGGTCATACCAAAAATTTCATAATAGTTGTTTACAACGCTTTCTTTACGCATAATAATATTAAACTAGGTACCCACATCCGAGATGTAGCCAGTTGCGCAGGATTCCTATAGATGCCTACTTTACTTCACCGAAAAGGAAACCATATAAAAGGTAATAAGTACACAGTGAAAGATAAATCACAGTGCTAGATTTCTACAATTTATTTATCTCAGATTGAACGACGAGAGCGTAACGAGACTTTCCGCTATCATTAAATTCGTAATGCGTTGCAAGAGTTCAAAGTTAAAAAGTTCAGCTGTGTCATTGTTATTAATCTTTATACCTACTGCATTAATTATTTTTACTCTCTATTCTGGTGGTATATTGTAATGTAACGTTGTTGTTAATTCCTCGTGTAATTGTGTCTCGATATTTTCTCATGGCGCCACGAACGACACGCTTGGATAGCCGCTTCTCTGGATCAACAACTCCGTTCGTACCATTAACCTAATGCCTTGTTCACTCGTCCGTCCTTCGAGTCTAGATACCTACTGTTTATGAAGTTTGAACCACTCTACATTTTCCCGATAGCGTTGTATCTAGGAAGAAGTTTGATTCCATATTGTGTTCATTCCTATGGCAATTAACATTTTAGTCAAACGTTGATTTATATTTAAGAACTGTATTATATTATAAATAAACAAAACAACCGTTGAAGTTCAAGTAGGGTACATAAATGTGGGTATTTGCTAGAAGCGGGCATCTGATATCCAAAGCAAGCTCAGGCCATGCGCCAATCGATGCCCGCGGGCGGGTGCTCCGTACCCGGCACCCACCTGACAGTAATGAGAAATTTATCTATGTGGCACAATGGAGTGCTCCATTACAGGTCGTATTACAACTAATTATACGACTTTCACACAAATGGACACAATTTATGGACTTGCTAAATGTCCCCCTGGCTATGTTGCTACGATAGGCGTTTATTGAGGCGATAACGTGCCAGCCTAGGTACCAACGGTACCATATGCCACAGAAGACATGCATCGAAAATATGCAAAAACGGCTTTATTCAACTCTCATATTGAAAATAGTTTATTAAATCCTATACGTCAGTTTTATGTCCCATCGGTAAGTCTGTTTTGTTATTTTCGTAAGTATTTTAGAGGATTTTACACAGGCTGAATGTATAAATGAACAAACTCAAACAGTACCTACCTCAAGACAATGCACTGCGTCCATCAGTCTCTGCACAAATCACAATAGCTGATGACAATGCACTTTCTTACACGTGTTGGACCAATTTACTCACAAATGTCGAAAGTAGTTTGTTTTTGTAAAAACCGTGTTTGGAGCAATTGATGGTAACGCTTTAAACCTTTTTGGTGAGCGCTGCTGGCGACATTTTCAATTATTTTTATAATAAAAGATAGAAGTATCCATACAAGACATTGTGTTTAAGTAAGTGGAACCGATTGGTTCGGGCAAAACGTCGAGCGCCTGTACGCAAGTAGAACTTAAAAACATATTCCTATAGTCTAATAAATATTTAATATACGTAAAGGTTTATGCACAGAACTATATCGATATAGTTCTGTGGGTTTACAAAACTTGTAGCCCTTGTGAGTGGGAATTTCTCAAACACAGTAGTCATTAAGGTCCAACTTTTTGCCGGATTATAATATAATACGAAAGAAAAAGTAAAACCAAATTAATGATTGGTCATTTCCTTCACGAGTTAAGAAACAGTACCGGTGTTTCTACTTAACACAACGGTAGTTAGGCACATAAACTTAGTAATATTTCGAATTGATTAATGCCCTACCAAACTTTATGCGATTTTTTAAGGGTTGTAGTTTTCTACACCAATACGAGTATTATAAAGAGGAAAGATTTGATTTTTTGTATGTTTGTAACAAATAAACTCAAAAAAGAATGACCCGATTTCAAAAATTCTTTCACAATTATAATGCTACTTTATCACAGAATGAGTAACACCTAAGTATAAGCTATGTTTTATTTTTCAACGCGGGTGAAGTCGCGGGCAACAGCTAGTAGTAGTACTTCATAATAATAATGTCGTTAAACAAAAATAAAAGGATTTTTAACCAAGTTAAAGAAGATGCATGTTTTAAGTTGTAATTGTTCGACTGTTTGTATGTTTTTTCCCTTATCCCATATCGAATCTAATGTTACGTAATGTACGATGTGATTCACCTACCTAAGTAAGACTACGTACGGCTTTTGATTTAGGTACTCCTGAATATTCGTAATAAGAAGGAAGTTACTTTATTAAGTTTCCAATATGCGTGGCTTTATGGGCGTTAATTTATATTTAATTAATTTATACTTCTTGGCCTGATTGTGCAAAATATGTTAACAAAATTATCAACAAGTCTTTTTAGAGTTGTTGGTATTTCTGTAGCTCTGCCTACCCCACTCTGGGAATGAAAGTGCGGTGTTATGTACCTATGTGTATGTGTAATTTATATTTACTAAAGTTGTTGGAGGAACTCATCGAACTTCGAAGAAATTTCCAGAATTCCTAGCCCCGAGTCAATAATGCAGTAATATAGAGGTACATTCAAGGCCCTATCCTATCGGACTCGACATCAGAACGTTGCATAGTGGAAAGAAAATGTAGGTGTGCAGCATGCCGCTATACCGCCTATACCGGACATCTCTCTAAAGTTCTACAAGTACTTATATCATATTCATCTATACATGTAGGTAGGCTGCGTGTAGTTATTATTGTAAGAAAGTTTTCAGAACTTGGGACAACTATTTTTCAAGGACTCGGACAACTATATCGTCCATATTTTGTACCTACTTTACTTTTTATCTATTGTTTGTTACATTTATTTTTACTCAGTTGCCCAAAGGTTAACTGGAACAGATCCCTTAAAGGGATAAGTTCGCCTCTGCACTACTTCTTTTTCTGTAATTTTCATATTTTTGTAATGTAATTGTTTTAGTACAATAAAGTGTTTACATACATACTATACTAGTAAAATCTATGGGTCTCAGATCCCACTTTCCGTCAGGGCGGCCCTTTTGGTATCGTTATTGCCCTCTCCTTACCATAAAAACCGGACAAGAGCAGGTCGGACCATGCTCAGTGTAGGGTTCCGAAGCCGTTAAGTACTACAAACATAAAAATCAACAAGTAATACCTAACTAATTTTCTATTTAAAGTCAATTGGGTTATCCCATAATTTTGTAATGTATAGTGATTCAAAAACCATTTCGAGAAAAAGGGTTGTAGAACCATTCCCTGTTATCAGATTATTTTACAAAATTAGTATTAAATAGTTATTTCTAATTTATCATTTGACATTATTTGACCTGTAATTTAGTGACGTCACGATCTTCATTGCTAAGTTGTGTCTAATCTGTGATCAACCATAGTACTGCATATAATATGAGTCCGGAATGCAGTAATAAATAAATGATTTTTGCCTTATTTATTTCTGTTTTATTTTAACGTTTATTAAAATTAAGACAATTTTTAACTGTATATAAACATGACAAGGTCAGATCTTTAAAAAAATGAAATGATTAAAATACAAGTCCGTTTTGGAACCTCCGCCCGTAGGCTAGTCTGTGGGTGAAATTGTCAAACTCAACAAACTAAAAATAAAATTTCGGTTTGTTTGGTGTGCAACATATAACTACTCGTTTTCTGATTTTCTGCATTTTAACAACATTGCTTCAAATTCTACGGAATCTGACGATCCTACTACACATATTGACCATCGCCAGATCTTGGATAGGTACCGATATTCTTGCCTATAATGACGACCAACGCTGTACATTTTTTAAACTTTGTAAGGGCTGATTCCACTAACCTACCCAAAGTGGATATTGAAATACTTGGGAGACTGCTCCAATCACAACGTAGCTGAAATACGTGGAGCTAAAGCTCTAATGTAAGTATGATTTAGGTATAAGAACATAACGTTCACAATACCATTAATACTTTTGTTTACCTATATTGACATGACTTGACATTGACATTTTACGTGATCTGACAGAAACGCGTACTCTCAAACGAATTCAATAGTTTTAAAGCATTTCTCAAACAAACCAGCTTGTAGTGACGTCATAAAAACATTTTCTTTAAAAATTAAAATAAATTAATATATTGATTTAAATGCAAAAACCTTGAAATTAGTGTCTTCAATTAGTCTATTTTATCGAAAAAAAAATTAAAAACTAGTGGTATTTTTTTTTGGGATAACCCATTTGGTGCCGTCTTAGATGATATTAGTAGGTATAAACTTTAACACATTAATCGCCTGTATCTCAAGAACCAATGATGGCTACTTAGTTGTGTTAGTTTCCTTTTAAATTCGTTATATGTATGCGCTTTCATTCAAGATTTTTTTCAGAATTTTAGTATTTGTAGTTTTGGCTTTAGGGGGGGACACAATTGAGTCTAACAAACATTAGCGCTTTAAAGCGTAATATTTCATAAACGGAATACTTAATCGAAAAACTGTTTACGCAAACCCATAATATTTTTGTAAGATCTATCCAACGACACCCCACACTATACGAGAAAAAAAACATCCCCACGTTACGTGTAGGGGAGAAGCGCTAATATTTTTTTTTTTTATATTTCATTGTACCACTTTGTTGACTAATATGCATATTCATGCCAAATTACAGCTTTCTAGTACTAAAAGTCTCTGTGCTAGACTGCGGACGGACGGACGGACGGACGGACATGGCGAAACTATACTGGTTTGACTACGGAACCCTAAAAAGCCGGTCAAGTGCGGTCTCGGGCAACGAGGGCTCCGTAAAAACTTGTAAGAATCTAAATTTGTATTGAGGGACAAACTTGCTTTTGGCGTTGAAAAACTGGTGTCTCCATACATAGACAGATCGTGATTAGTTTACCAACTGCAAATAAGTTGCAATCGTGAAAAAATATATTTTTTGTGATAAAGCATCAAATTAACGTTTTCCGGATTTTTTCCTTTACTTGCACCGCTTTTTACCTATCTTCTTGTCAAATATCGGGATTCTAGGTCTTTGGGAAGTACCCTATAAACTTTGATTCCATTGAAAGTGTCGAAATATACGTATTTTGCATATTGTATCTTTTTTTTACGTTATCTTAAACGTTTGATTTTTTCACAGGTTCAAGAGCATGTACTTAGTTTTAAATTCAACTCGATACCTCCACGCATTCCCGAGATAAAGGGTCTTGACAGACAGACGGAAGGACGGACAACAAAGTGATCCTATAAGGGTGCCGTTTTTCCTTTTGATGTACCCTAAAAACTTATGGCATGGTAACGGAAATCATTCCTTCCGTGAATAAATCCTTTAGACGTATCTACAAAATCACTTTAACATAGACAAAAGGATAATATCATAATACATATAGTTCTAAGAATATCGTGAGATACAAGTGAAAGTGATCGATGTGAGCAAGCTTTCAACCGTCCGTCTGGCGTTTTGTCATTATGAATCATAAATATACTCTATCGTATCTACAGAAAAGATCAGTTGGGCATACATTTCGTTACGGTGATAGTTTATAGCGTTAACAAACATCATTTAGAATTCCAGAGTAACTAAACACGTGGCCGTGACCTACCTTAAATACCTAGTTACGATGAATTGATTTATTTTCTTACTTATTTTATTTTTTGGTTTGAGACACTAAACGACGACGCACCATGTTAACGCTATCCTGCCGTACGTAGATCCTTGTTATTTTTCATGTGTCGCGTATCGAATCGGTTTTAGATATAGAAAGGTATTGTAGGTATTCGTACCCTTACTGACTATACAGCCTTGGAAGACACATATATATGCTTTAATACCCGTATCCGTAATAGAAATGGTATAAAACCGCAATTTGTGAAAATTATTGAATGAGCATTGACTATTTATTAAGTTCATCCTTCCTTCTCTTGTATTAACCGGTGGTATCGGTAGTGTTAATCGTCCAATTGCCCTCGTTTGGTTGTCGTTTTCTGCTAAAAAAGGAAGTACCGGAACGGCACGAGGTCGTAAACTATAATTTGGCTGGTCCTCGGAATGAAATCACAGGCTCATTAACATTTCTACCGCAACCGAACGTTGGAGCGGAAGCGCCTCGCCCCGCCCGGCGCCCGCCGCGAGAGCAAGCGCGGTGGCAGCATACTGTTCGAGTACCGCTATGATATTCGCAAGGTATACCGAATTTGTATGGCAGTCCCGATATACCAGACAATTCATTCTATGCTATACAAGTTGAAGTATCGACCAGAGTACTCGTAACATGATAGTGGAAAATAGATAAATTTAAAGGCTTACGGATTTAGCACCTTTAAGTAATTTGGACAAATTTTGACACACATTTAGAGGAAGGCATAGTTTCGTAAAGTTATGAAAAGGAATGGAATAGATATTGTTTTATAATATAACATAGATACGTTATTTACGTTTCAGGCTGTCCATCTGTGGAACTCCCTCCCTGTCGAGTTGCGGTTGACTAAATCTTTGCCTATCTTTAAGAAACTTCTCCATGAGCACTTTTTGTCGCAGTCGTAATAGTGTTATCTTAGTTCATTTCTCTCACTGTGATGTATTTCTGATTCTTTCCCTGATGTAGATGTACTTATTTAGGGTTCCGTAGTCAAACTACCCTTATAGTTTCGCCATGTCCGTCCGTCTGTCCGTCCGCAACCTAGCGCAGAGACTCTTAGTACATACTAGAAAGCTGTAATTTAGAATGAATATGCATATTATTCACGCAAACAAAGTGGTACAATAAAATGAATAAAGATAATTTTTTTAGGGTACCTCCCCTACGCGTAACGTGAGATTGTATTTTTTTTTCTCGTCTACCCTTCAATGTGGGGTGTCGTTGGATAGATCTTTCAAAAATATTACGAGTTTGCGAAAACGATTTTTCGATTAAGGAAATAGAAAACTATCACGACTAATTAGACATCATTGGTTCTTGAGATACAGGCGATTAAGGGTGGATTGCAAAAATATTGTACATAGTCAAGGACCTAATTAATGTCAAAGTTTAATTGAACAAAATATTTTTCCTTTGTGTAACGAAATTTAGTCATACAATTGTATGGTTAATCGTCATTAATGTCATTATCATGTATTTATTTATGTTGGTGTATCTATCTACATTTTTACCTTGGTAAGCGTATATTTATTACTATATTTAAATTCAGACCTCTAGCCACATTAAAACATGGCGCGCCCTGCCACACTGCTGATGCTGAGCTTGTGATTTAGAAAATAATTTTGATGTTTATGTACCTTTTTATATTAAAATAAATTTGATTATTTTACCTTATTTAACTAACGTACTTTCTTGTTCACGAATTCGCGATTAGTTTGCACCACTTACTGCACTGTAAAATGATTTCATTTGTCACCTTATTATCCCTTCTAAGGTTGTCTGGGAGAAATCGCAAATTAGCGATAAGACCGCCTGTTGTTTACCTGTGTTTTTTTAATTGTGTTATTTATCTGTAGGTAATGTTTTTGTTTGGTGTACAATAAAGTGTTTTATTTATTTATTTACTTTATTTGGGACATCAACAGCGATACATTGAAATAGATACTTAAGATATCGTTACATTTGTATTGTATAGATCGATGGTTTAAGGATAATCGTGGACATTTCAATTCAATCAATTTTAGGGTCGGATTAATCTCGTCGGGTTTATTTCAACTTTGCATTTTTGAATT
The DNA here is from genome assembly GCA_949316455.1 of Acleris holmiana. Taxonomy (NCBI): domain Eukaryota; kingdom Metazoa; phylum Arthropoda; class Insecta; order Lepidoptera; family Tortricidae; genus Acleris; species Acleris holmiana. Next base: position 17,453,155 of record OX438763.1, read on the forward strand.
GAGTGCTTAATTGTTATGCTTAATTCGGATTCGATTGTTTCATTCAGCATCACAGTCGGGTGATGTGATGCGTAGTTTTTTGAGTTGGAAACAGTGACACAGTGCGCTGGTCGGCGGTGGAGCGCCGCGGCGGACGCGCGGGCATGACCCGACGACTGGACCATAACGTCCTTTATTGTGCTCCGTCGGTACTCGGTACTGCCACGAGTCCATGGCACGACTATGAGATCACTACATGTTTACCTATTTGGAAAATGACCTTTCGAAATCCGTAGAGACTTAATCAGATTTTCATTGTATGAAAAACTGGTGTTCTTATAAGGATTTATAAACAATTGTTGTCTGTTTGTCAGCTTAAAGTGTCTAACACTGCAGCCAGCTGCTAGGTATCTTATCAACTTATTTTTTCGTATTATTTCACTTTAATAGTTACCTACTTGGAACTAGTCAAATATATTTCAAATATACATACATACATACTACATAACGTCGTGACGTTCTTCCTTCATTCCCAGAGTGGGGAAGGAAGAGTTAAAGAAATACCAACAACTCTAAAAAGACTTGTTTATAAATCTGTAACCACATTTTGCACAAACAGGCTAAGAAGTTTACTAGTGCATTAGTGACAGATTGCAAGCCCATCGCCTAACACCCCACCACCCTTAGTCGCCTATTACGACATCCACGGGATAACATGGAGTGCACTATTCTAACCCGGCAATCACACGGGGTCAAATATAAATTATACATTAATTGTAAACAATGAAAAATAACCTAGTTAGACGCACTTGACTGCAACAACATTGTTGTAATCAGTAGGTACTTAGCATGCGACGCACTGACACAAACATGACCTTAAGCGTACGTAGAGCTGGAATTAAACACAAATGGTTTTGCATAAGACTCCGTTGTTCCCTCAGTGAACTGCCACGCGGCGATTATCACATGACGATTCCCACGCCTTACGGGAACTCTGGAGTCATCGCAGGTCAACACCGATCGTCATGATCCTCGCTATTATAATATAGAACCACAAAGCAACGACGATCACGACATTAACCCGAAATAACACTACATTCATCAGCAAATATTTGAAATGTGAATATTATCTCAGTTTTATAACTTAATCACATTTTACATGTAACATGTTAGTGTGTCGTCATCACTCATCATGACTTCATTGTGGAAAGCGAGTGGCGCAAATCGTCGGCCCTAATCAGACAACAAAGTGCTTCACGCTCACGCGCTGCGTTTCATGTGGTGTATGACATGGCCCATAACCGACAAAAGCTATTCATTCAAATGGTACTTACTACTGGAAACTTCCATCAGAACAAAATCATTTTTTTACACTTGTTATGTAAAACCACCGGTACGGCCCACAAATCGTGTCATTACACGGACTACGCTTCAACGGAGCAGTTTTCCCGGAAAGCTCTGTGCCCTACGTGTGCTCTATAGTTGTGCTTCAACCTGTCACGTAGATAACGGTGACCAAGAGAGGATGTACCTACGTTCGCATACTCATTGTTTTTGAGGAATTTAGAACACAATGTTATGAATTGTCTGTTGCATTGCGGTACTTTTCAGGAAGTTGTGTGTTTTTGATTTAGTTTTATTGCACCAGTATGACACCAGCACGTCAACTCGAGATGGCTCCAGTAAGACTCGCGCAAATGACGGAGCTACATTCATCATCATACAATAGACACAAATTCACCTGCTTACAAAAAAAACTCAAATTTTGTACTAGTTTTGGAGGCTTCACGAGTCACACTTAACGTTCAAAATTGTCCAAAATGAGAGATTTTTTTAAATCTACCTACTTCTTTATAGTTTTTTGTGGGGGTGCATGCCATTGTAACTAGCTGTATTGTACTCTATTTATAGTTATTTCGCAATCTAACCGTCTGAACAGGTAATTGAATCACGGTACTACGTGAGCTCGTTGAGTGTGGGCTACGCGGTGGCAGCCGCGGGCTCCCGCCCGGGCCGCGCACGGGCACACGAAGCGCCGTAAACCCATGCCGCAATGTTGCGCTGCAGCTAGGGCTTGCAAATATGTATTCGATAGATTCAGATATTCGAATATTCGACTTTTAATTTGGACATATTCGAATACTATTCGAATAATCCTAAAAAATCAAGAAAAACGGGTTTGTATGCTCATTTTTATTTATTACCAGTCTGAAAGCTCAAAAAATCAACATAAACATCTGAAATAAATAATACGTCCTTGGCTTTATAGAATGAATAAAAAAAAAATTGAATTTAAATATTATTGTGTTAAAAAACAACTGAATGTACGAGCAGCAACGATTTGGTATCAATTGCACAAAGATTATGAACTTCAATTAAAAAAAGTCAGAATCAACAACATAACTAAAATAAAATAATTAAAATGCTAAAATATATGTATGTGTTAAATTATTAATGTAATCCACACGAAACAATAATGATATATGTGAATTTTGTTATACAGTATAATGTAAGAGTACAGAGTAGGTGGGAGGTGGGTGAATGGGATCGGGGAGTGAAAGAGAGACAGCCGACCATCCCTGGGCGATGTTACATCCGTCTGTCCAAATAACCATAAATATTCGAATATTCGAATACTATTCGCCGCATTATTCGAATATTAGAAAGAGCCGAATATTCGAATTATCCGAATATTCGAATATTCGAATTGCAAGCCCTAGCTGCAGCGCGCGGGCCGTGCGTGGATAATCGCCGTTTTTTCCGCATTCAATTACCTAAATCTGACCCACTGCGATAGCCCGCCCGAACTAAATTGAGTTATATAGTTTACGTGGGCACGTCACGGCTTCCAGGGAATCCCTCTCTTGATTCAATTAATAAAGAGAACTTAATTGGAACTTATCTACTTACAGTTAGTAAGTAATTGATAGGACATTCGTGTGTTTCACTGCAAGCTATTAATGACTTATGAAATAATGTTTTTTTTACGATAAGGAGAAGGCACTGGCATCTGGGACCCATATATAGACATGAATTCTCAAGACTATAATCTTCAGACTACAATCGTAAGACCTCAAATGCGTTGCCAACCCTGAGGACTAAGATGGAATGCCTCAATGCTAGTAATTGCACCGGTTGTCTTATCCCCACACCGGAACACAACAATGCAAACTCCGCTGCTTGGCGGTAGGTTAATGGACAAGATGGTGGTAGCGATCCGGACGGACCCTGCACAGGGTCCTGCCACCACTAAACTACAGGCCGTCTATTCTACTGATGGGTAAAAGCATATTGCCATAACCTTTGACATGTTATAGTATTGTCAACGTTACGATAGCTCTTATTTACTTGACAGAATGGCGAACCTAGGAGGATGTTTGGATGGTTTATAATGGTACAGAATATGAGAAAGTGATCCTAAAAATATGATGAGCAGACGCTAATCATCGCAAAAAAAGGGCCCACATAAATCCATTGATTTATCTTTTTATGAACATTAGCGATAAAAAAAGGCTCCCACTTCAGAGTTAGGTCCGCGGTTCCGACTAAGTTTAGACTCGTTAGTTAACGAAGTTTGTTTTCAAAATCGAGTTTATTTCAGCCCTTAATTTTGATGTGACTGGTTACAAGATGATTTGGAGTTTTTGGTGATTTGCCTATGCTTGTGAGAGAACTAAATAAATGAAAGCAGGTATAATAAAACCTAAATAGTAGATTGTTCAACAAGGGACTAAAACAAGCCATAATGACACGAGATGTTTAGCCACGCGAGCGAGCTTGCGAGCGAGGGTGGCTGTAGTTCGAGTGTCATTAAGTCATTATGGTTGTTTAGTCTCACGTTAAACACTCTACTTTTCACTTTGAATGCGAGGAAAAAAACGACGTTCTAAACAATATTGTTTTTTAACAACGTACGCTCAATGCAAGTTGTATTCAAAATACAAATAGGAAAAAAAAGTTCCGTGGTTTTTTTGTAAAGTGATGTTTTAAATGCTTGCATATTTAGCCAACAGATTCAAACTTGGAAACCATTTTAAAAGTAATTGGACCACGCATAATAAAAGAGTTCGGCCTTCATATGATTAAATAGATCCATATTCGTAATAATAAATCGTATTTCACGAAATTAAATCCTTTTTTTATATATTTGCACAGTTGTCATTTTGAGGTTATTTCGACACCCAAAAATATGGTCCAAACACAATCACTGAAAATGGCAATAATCCTCCATTTACAAACACCGTGATTGGTTGTTTAGAGGTTTCCAAAGTAAATTTAAAAAAAATTATTTTAATCCCTAGAGATTAATAAGGAGCTTTAGCCCCGATTCGCAGAGATTTAAGTAGCATTTTAAGAGCATGAGAAGTGAAAACTATATAACCATCGCACCTACGTTAGCTTGGTTATGCGAATTCTCCCGTTTAGCGATAATACCACACTTAGTGCCGTGTTCACCAACAATTAAACGGACGATTAGCAGTTTAACGGGTGTCAGATGTATTGATTAACAGCTGATTAAGACTTAACCGTCCGATTAATTGTTGGTGAACACGGCCCTAAATAATAATTGGGGTTTGCACAATTACGGCTAAACGTAATGGCTTCATTTTATAACTACAGCAGTACGGGTTCGATCGATAGCCGATAGTTAACGCGCAGCGATACCGGTAGTTATATGTAGCAAGCGCCACCAACATAGCTGTAACGGCCGCCATCGCCGGCCAATAAAATGTTAACCGTTTATGGTGGTGCAGCCGGAGGATGTCAACCCGAGTCTTCGCCCTACCATTTATGGTTGCTTTTAAGCAACTCTTTGTATGACGCCGAATTGAAAATAAATAACACAGTGGAACAAACGAACACGCTACTTCTGAAAGCTAATTTAGCGTGGGCACAATCCATAAAACGAATATGGCAAAATCAAAACACGGCCATGGATCCGTTATCGTTATGCGGATTGGTGATAAATAGCCGAAGAAGTAGGTGGAATGGTTTATGGGTGCACGGAGCGGGTAAATCTTCGTTTTGGCTCAGCTGATCGCGGAAGCTGGGTCGCCGACCGCAGTCAGGACTCGCCCCTACTGCCCCACCTGGCTCTAGCCGTACCTCGCGCCTATTATTTACACCTACTGGTTTTGAGTGGGTAGCACCTATGTTAGTAACCGTGTAACCCAACCTTATCTTAAATGTTCCTTTTACATATTAATTAAGCAGCGCTCCTTTGAGCATAGGTATATTAAGAGTTTCATGATACTCGTAGGATCAATGCGAGACCTTAGACGTGATCAATAATCTAACCAAATATTAACATAGGCAATAATTTATCTTCATTGCCTAAAAAGGTAAAATTTAGAACCTATAGGTATGCTTTCAAGGAAACAATAGAGTTAGCATAAACGACAAAATATATAGCTGCCGGCCCCTTCGACGGAATCTCGGCGCAGCGGTTCGCCGCCGGCCGGCCGGCGACCGTCGTCCCTGTACTTTATTTCGCCATTATATAAATACAGTAGACTGAGGTACTAGCTTCGATAATTTCAAATAATATTTTTTTATTTTCTTATTCAAGGACGCCGATGTACTTTAGTGTATGTAATCTTGCCAGTGCGGCGTTGGTTACAAAAACTACAAATTACAGCAACCGGCCTGTTTCTCTTCTAAGACTTATTTATGAATGAGTGCAATGCGAAGGTAAATTACTTTTGTTAATGTTTTTAGATGTGAGTTTAGCGCAGTGTTTCTGGTTCGACAAAGTGTAGCAGTTAACGTCACAATACACTTGCTAGTTGTCAATAGCCGCGCCTAAAAAGTAATTATCAACTAATTAAAGCTAACCACGCGTCACCACGCCTAGTGAAAGCAAAGTTTCACACACGCCCCGTTTAGCGCACAACAAGAGCAAAACAACATGTATTTTGGTTCATGCGTTGACATTTCACTATGTGATCTACAATGTCACTCATGACAGCTTTAATAGAGTAAAGTTTCATTAAGTGCGGTTGTGGTGGTATTAGGGACGTGGTTGCGCAGGGCTGCGCCCGCGCCGACCGTTAGCGCATACATAATGTCGACCGCGAACTGTTAGGTAGTGAGACTGTCTCGCGCGACATGTGGAGGCTTTATGAAACGTCGGCGGCTCGGCACGCCATGAATATGCGCATGCGCCGAGCGCAACACAATTGACATGGTTATAAATTGGGTAAAACTGCTAAAAGGTGACCAAGTTGAAAAACATGGCAATAAGTAGTTAAGTAGGTACTAACACAATGGGCATTTGTTTCACTTGTAAGTTTTAGAAACATGTTTCTTACTAAATATGGGCCATCCATTATTTAATGGTTCGAATTCTTCATATATTTTATCGGTAAAGCCTTTAAATTGACACCTACCTACTTACTGGTAGAGAATGCCTTACGGCATTAAGTTCGCCTTTTGCATATTAAGTGTATTCTTTTTTTGTGCAATAAAGATTAAATAAATAAATAAATAAATACTAAGTACCTATGAACAAAACAAAACTTTGACATCGTTTTCGCTTCAGTTTACCGCACTAGACACGGGCAATCCATCATGTGCAAATGGGCTAGGTAAGTGAGTTCCCGGGTGGCTAACGGCTGCGTCCGCGCAATGATAGGTCCGTAACTCTGCTGCGCCGGCGGCCTACCGGCTCCTGGACACGACCACGACCGGCGCCCAAACGCGGGCGTCACCCCACCAGTGGCAGATAATCCAAGAAATCACGCAAAAAACGAATTAATTTAAGAATTTTTATTCGCATGCACCCATTATAATCCGGCCCCGATCTCGCTCTTCTCGTCGTATGTAGGTATGTCGAGATTTCATGAGCACAGTTAATTACCTACATTCACAACCGGCACAAGAGTGATAAAAGAATATCCCAATTCGTTACGAATATATGCAGTCATTGTCGGCGACCTAGATATGATTGCCTGACTCCAGATTCGGTAACGACCAAACCGAATCGGCACAAGTCATGTAAACAATGAAGAAGATAGTCGATAACGGTGACGCTATGAATAGGTAGGTAGTGATGTTGTGTAGGTATTTTCATTGTGCAGTTAATTTGGCCGAAGCAGTTTAGAGATTGTAAGATAGGCGCTGCAGATGGGCTAGCGTTCCCGCTGTGACTGCGATCCGTGACACAGATAGGGCTAAATTAACGTTTCCTGTCAGCTGAGCTGCGTTGTTCCTAGGTAGACGCCGGCACAATGTTCTCTTTGAGCATGTACGACCGTTACTAAATCGAACGCGATCTTAATTAATTAAAAAACTTGGATTGAAGCGTAACACGCGCGCGGCGTGGTGGCTGATGTCGATTACATGAGACCTGAGTGCCGTTAGGCCACGGATAATTTGTGCGATGTGAGAAAACTGTGAAATATTGATGGTTTGCGGTGAACTAGTGACGCCGTCGGGCATGCCCCGCATGCCGCAGCCGCAGCCGCGAGTAACCATACCGTCAGTTTGACGTTTAACATCTTTATTAACCAGTTTTTTATCGTTAACCTTCAATGCGTCTGTTTGTCTGTCTGTCTGTCTACCAACACCTTGTTTACTCTCAAAGGGCTAAAGTTATCAAAGAGCCCGTAATCAAGTAACTTTGTTAGTTATTTATTAACAGTTAAACCCATTCTATGGCGGTTTAGAGGCTGAGATTTACATAAGATACCTAGTCCTGAGCACAACAGCTCGTCATGTCCATAAGCGAAGCAGAAAGGAATCAGCGCGAGCAGCCTCCAGAGCGGAGACTTTTAAGTGCTTTTAACTAAATATGGCCAAGAGGCATTTAAGGCGTTATCGCTTGTGCTTGCTGGAAAAAACCGTAAGTTTACTTAACATAAGCTGCGGATGAAAAAACGATATATGGGCCAGTATCTGTCAGTCTGTTTATACTAACCAACTTCAAAAAAAACTTAATTTAGTAGTATTTTTTTGCTAACGCACGAAAAGGATTTTTTTGAAATTTAGTTCTTACAAATATAGTTAAAGGTCTTAAGCAGTGACGTTAAGAATAAAGAAGTTACGAATAAAAGAAATTCGAAGAAAACTATAGCTAATAAAAAAATGGGGGTGATTATAGGGACATTAGAAAATTAAAAATATACTTTTGTCTAGGTATAGATCGGGTGACATAAATGAAACGGCTGGTCACGCGGAATACACATGTATTCGTTGTAATAATTGTACAAATAGCGTAGTTAGGTAATAAAGGTTTTAATATTGTAAAGTGGAAAACTTGAAAGTAACTTAAAAACCTGCCCGACTTGTTTTTTTTAGATAAGTATTTACAATACCTTCTTATTAAGCAAGTCTAGCTAAGGTCCTATGTCTATTTTAAATGAGAGTTACCTTTGGAAAGTCAAAGTTACTAGTAACAAACGAAATGAGGATTTAAAATTATCTCGTCCATTTCTACGATTAAATACTACAAAACTTTAAACACTTCAATATTGTCTATGATGCTTATGTTGTTGATGAAAAAAAAATGGCTGAACTTTATCACTCTTTGTCTAAAAATGGTTTCAATCTTTGTACGTAGCTAAATATCAAGGGGACAATCACACAATCAAATATTGAGTCCCAAACTAAAGTTCTAGGCATTTAAAATGTGTACTAGGCAACATATCAGGGTCATACACACTCTTAAAAACAAAAATTGTCTTTCCTGTGGTCAAAGTTAAAAGCTTGTGTGCATATAAGTTTTGTTTTTATATGATAGGTCTAAAGAAGTCCTGACGCCGTTTATGCGGGAATGGGCTTAGCCAGAAAACTAGGAACTTTAACTTCCGGCGTGTCTACAGGGCCTCTATTCAACTGTTATAACGATATCGTTTTTGACCTGTTTCCGTATTGTCAACGTTTTGATAACTCTTATGTCATTTACAATAATGGCGACTGTGACATAAACGATTTTTAAACGTGTCAAACACGATATCGTTTTAACGCACCTGAATAGAGGCCCAGGAAAGACGCTAACCTAAAACTGTATATGACCCATCACTGTCGTACATACTTCAATAATAAATGAATAAAAGGTGAAATACCTAGAAACCTCCCACGAATCAGGAATAAGTTTTCCCGTTCATCGTACAAATGTGACCCTTACCGGTGATCGAACCCGGGACCGCCTAGGTTAATCGCGTCTACTTGTGCCAACATACACGTCATCCACGCAGCTTTATGATTGCTTTACATATCGCCAATGATTGGAACATGTCTGGTGCGATTTAGCGGGATTTAATGACGATATCTAGATATGGAGACAGCAATGTATGCCACATCAGTGAAATAGTAAAATGGCTACATTACGTTATTCGGCAGTTTTTCACGAAATAACTTCGTAATTTTTCGGGGTACAAAATAGTAAAGTGCATAATATAGTTATCGAGTTTTCATTTGTATTCCAATTGTCAACCCATTATTACAACGGGAACTGATCCAAAATTGACTTGCAAGACTTGACATTACGTGTATGTTTCACGACATACTAAGAAGCTTACGTCCTAATAAACTGTCCATTTCTATAAATGTATACTAGCATAGCATGACTAGCATATACTTTCAGTGTCGCCTTGAAAGGTTTGCACCGCCTTCGTTGAAAAAATTTACGTTATAGGTTTAAAATTATTTAAAATTTAGGACTGACATTGAAAAAAGTTCTTCTCATAAAAAGATTCAAAGATACTGCAAACAAGTAACAAAAATAATGTAAAACTCTAAATAGCTTGTATTAATTCAGTGGTGGTAGGACCCTGTGCAGGGTCCGTCTGGATCGCTACCACCATCTTATCCATTAACCACCCGCCAAGCAACAGTGTTCGCATTGTTGTGTTCCGGTGTGGGGATAAGACAGCCGGTGAAATTACTAGCATACATAGAGGCATTCCATCTTAGTCCTCAGGGTTGGCAACGCATTTGAGGTCTTAGGATTATAGTCTTAAGAATTCAAATGTCTATGGGTCTCAGATTCCACTTACCATCAGGTGGCCTGAGTGCTCGGGTGCCTTCTCCTTAACATAAAAAAAATAAAAAAAAATTAAAGGGCACTCAATTCCGTATTCAAACGTGGACCGGCACCGGCTCCCGTTACGGACCATCAGCTGACCCATCGCGGGTGCGCCGTTCTGTAAGCCGTCATCTCGTTAATTGCAAGCTTTACTACGGCCGGTTATATTAGATGTAGTAATTACTTTACCCAAGACTCTTGGACCGGGACACAGCTCACATAGTTTGCGTACCCCTAACGAAAAACAGGGATATTTTTAACCTCTTCAACGCTATATAAATTACAAAACCAGAGCGACTGTCAACTTTGCCTCATAGATACTCAGGTCTATTTTTCGTTGTTAACCATGACGGAAATATCCGTCCATGGCGTTGAAAAGGTAAAAAAAAAACCATAACCTACTCGTGTGTAACTGACTGACAATAATACGAGACAAAGGTTAAAAAAATGCTTGTATATCGTAATCGTAATGTGGACGTTACGTTACGTTGTTATAGCTCTTATTTAATTGATTGGTAGTCAACGCGACTCCTGGCGGCCACAGTCCAACTTTTTCGTAAATGAAAGCTCTCTGCTGCTCTACCAATGCAATGGACTGATGATTAGCTCTGTATCTTTACATCTTTACCATTGCGGGTGACATTGCGGCATTGGCGGAAAACAGTGACGAAATAGATTACTAAAAATTATGGACGAAATATCTAATGATAGTAATGATCCAGTGCTGAATAGAATAAATGAAAGTAGAAATTTACTAGCAACAATAGAAAATAGAAGAGGAACAATGATAGGACACCTGCTACGATACGACCTTTTCCTTAAAAACATCACAGAAGGAAAGTTAGAGGAAAAGAGTGGCAGAGGAAGAACAAGAAGAAATTACTTTAAGCAGATAAAAGAGAAGGTTAAGGTTGGGTCGAACCAGAAAGTCAAGCCGTTGACCGACAAGAGCACGGTTCTTAAATAAAGAGAGAGAGAGATCTAACCATACCTACTCATATTACATCGCTAGACCGGGTAGGTATACCTACTACATAATTCCGAATTGATTAAAATTCCGAATTTTCATAATTCGGAATGCAACGTTTTAATAGAAGAGTTTATTTTTTGATATCACTTTTAATCAAATCTAACCTAACCTACGTATCAATGGCAATTAAATTATGCATATAATCAAAATATCTACAGCGTAACATAGTTTTAAAAATCGGAGAAATGAATATTCGAAAAATAATAATTCGTAGTTCAAAAGTGTTCCCCGCTATACCACTAGGAAGCATTGCCGTCAATTGGATAATAAAGGATGTTTGTGAACTACAACAAGAATATAACAGTGGTTACAGACTCGCTTTACTGTTATGTGGATATTTGTTACAGCGCGTAGAATAAGTATCTAAATCGCTAACAAACTACTACGAGTACAAAACCATTAAATTACCCAAGCAAAAGAAAGACATCAACGTGCGCTATTTTTGAGATACAAGAAAGCTGCATAAAATAATAATCATTATAAGTAGGTAACGACACCAACGTTCCACATAAACAATAAGTAAGTATGCATGTCTAAAGCATGTAGATATACCTACGTCATTAATTAAGTAGTTGACTTATAAAGTGTCTCAGAGACAGTAAATCAAGCAGCCTACGACAAGGGCGTAGACATTAATAACGTGTTTTTTTTCACATAATTTGAGTGCTGGGATTGTCTACCCACCCGTACCTAATAATACGCATTTGAGGCAAGATACTTTATCGACTTCGATTTCGAAGCGCTTGACTTGAGCAATTCGGCTCAATGCTCTCTCACGATAATACTTACAAGTATTTTGTTGTTTGTTGCGCGTTCGTTTTTAGGGTTTTTTACTGAAAAAAATCGGTATTCCGTCTTGTAGGAGATATGATAATCGGGATAGTATTTTTTCGGAATTTTTACAAACCGGATATTATTGACAATTTGAAAATTCAAAATCGTGATTTTGATACTTCGCTAAACTAAAATTCGAGAAAGCGGTGATTAGGAGTTTTCAGAATCGGAATTTAGAAATTCAATAGAAGTTTATTAAAGATATAATTAAATCAAAGATCTTAGACTTTTGAAATCAAATTCTTTTGAAATATTGGTATTAAACTTAAAACTGAAGAAAACCGGGCAAGAGCATGTCGGATGCTCAGTGTAGGGTTCCGAAGCTGATAAATAATACAAACACAAAAAACAAGTAATAACTAATTTTTCTATTTAATGTAATTTGGCTGCCGTACCCCGTGTGGCTGCCGAGTTAGAATCCATGATCCATGTCTTCCCGTGGATGTCGTAAGAGGCGACTAAGGGAATAAGGGCTTGTGGTACCTACTGTTAGGCGATGGGCTTGCAACCCGTCATTAATACACTGGTATATATGGTGGTATGGTATATCTTAGCCTTTTTAGAGTTGTTGGTATTTCTGTTGCTCTGCCTACCCCACTCTGGGAATGAAGGCGTGATGTTATGTATGTATGTATGTGTAATTTGGTGGCTGCCGAGTCTTAGATGATTTTAGTAGGTACGAGTATAAATACTTTATTCGCCTATATCTAAAGAACCAATGATGTCTACTTATTCGTGATAGTTTTTCTTTTAAATTCGTTATACCAATGCGCTTTTATTGAAGACATTGTTCAGATTTTTAGTATTCGTAGTTTTGGCTGAAGGGGCAAACAAAACATAGCGCTTTAAAACTCAATATTTCATAAACGGATCCTTCAATCGAAGAATTGTTTGCACAAATTCGCAAGATTGAAAGAACTATCCAACGACACCCCACACCATGAGGTAGACGAGAAATAAATATACATCCCGACGTTAATTGTAAGGGGGGAACACAAAAAAAAAATATTCATGGTTAATTACAGCTTTCTAGTACTAAGAGTTTCTGAGCTAGGCTGCTGCAGACGGATGGACGGACGGACGGACATGGAGCAACTATAAGGTTTCCTAGATTGACTAGCCATAGCTCCAACCTTTGCTTCCAAAACTACTGAAGATAAATAAAAAAGAAGTATCATTATTCATACCTCGGTGTCTATCTACTTGTTTGTATTACAGGACAGCGAAATAGTTGCTCTGACGATAATTACTTTTAGGAGAAAGCTAAAAGTTGTCCGTCGTCGTTGCGGAACCCTTGTTGACCGGTTGACCCCTAGTCAGACTAGTATTTTTTGTATGTGATTAAACACTGTCTCTGAATTAAATCACCGAGAGTAAACCCACACACTGTCTCGAAACAACTTCAAATAAAAACCACATTAACATAATCGTAAGTCAATTAGTTCGTTTGATTTGAAAGTGATTTATAGTGCTTACGCGAGCTTGTATTAGCCACGAGCTGGATTAAAAAGCTTGATCCGGAACTTTCACACGTGCACATTTAAATGCAAATTATGTAAAACTTTCAAAAGAATAACTCGTAATATTCTGCAACTTCATATGCTAAAGAGTTCTTAAGTAGTTGTTACATGTTTACTTAATTTTGCGGTTGAAATGCTTAGAAAGTGAATAGTCAGTAGGGCTAGACGAGGTGCTTTCGATTCGACTCGTGTTGTTGAAAACAGTAACCTTCATTATGTATTCCACTGACGTGAACTTTTTTGCTGGGTAAATACATTTACGCATACCACCCAGGATCCGAAGGGTTTCGGGGTTATGTGGGCATCCCGAGATCTCGACCAAAAGCAAAAATGAAAGGCCCTCAAAGTATAATAAACGAATATCAGGGGAGAATCTGACACACTCTTGACCTAGTCCGAAGTGGTAATAATCTAACACTTGGCCGGTTTTATTTTTGGGAACACAACTACATATTATCGTTATCGATTTTTCACCGTAATGGAAGCTCTTCTTAACTTACCAATGGGTATGGGCTGTATAGTAAACAAAATGATAAGAATAAGGTCAAAGATGAAGTCGAATATGTGGGGTATGTTTAGATACTTACTCGTGATTGTATATGGACGTTTGTTTATTAATACAAGTCTTACAAAAAACAAGTTTTTATAAACCGACTGCTTGTTTTGATTATGTCGTCTATATATGTTAGTTACAATTTGTATATTATTTGTGTAGCTATATTGTTTTTATTTTAATGTAAGTAACCACTGACAGTTGCGAAGAAGACGAATCTAACGACACCTCGCTTGTTGAAATCGGCCCATCCATCCAGCCTCTACGAGGGAACATAGTCGGACATACGTACATACAGGGCCTCTATTCTACCTGCGTTATAGTGATATCGCGTTTGAACACGTTTAAAACACGTTTTAGAATCGTTTATGACTCGGTCGCCATTATTGTAAATGACATAAGAGTTATCAAAACGTTGACAATACCGAAACACGTCAAAGACGATATCGTTATTACCGTGAAGAATCCCAGCCCTGGTCAAACATTATAACCATAACCCTCCTTTTGGGCTTTTCCGCAGTCGGGTAATAAGGTATTTAACTTGTGAAAATCTAACGGTATAAGTATGGTGCACTTGCATTAAGTAGACGTATCATAAACGTGAGACCGTGAAGTAACACTCGTAACCCTCCCTAATAATACTTTGAGGATGCAAGTAACACGGGACCGATCAAGATGGAGAATTTTAGGGAGGGCCTGTACAGCAGTGGACTAGGCTTGTTTCGGCCGTACAGCCGAGCTACGTGGGTCCCTGTGCCAACTTGATATTCAGAAAAAAAGTCAAACTACTTTGAGATGATTACAATAGGAACAATGCATCAATATTAAAAAACTGCTATGTGCAAAACCTAACCGTTTGTTCTTACATTCATTGTTTTTGCACTTATCTTCTAATCGTCGTTTATCTTATAAATGCTGAGATATATAACTTTAAAATGGTAGATACTTATGGCTGAAAGGTTAAAGGGGATGAGGTTAATGAACTTATTAATACAAACATATTTTTGTGTAAATATTTTTCTCGAAACCTATTTTAAGACCGATTACCTCGGCATTCAAAGTTGCCCAAATTGACATGATACCTAGGTACATAATTATTTGCATTTGTCGTTAGTAACAGGACTCGACTGACCTACCCTCAATTGTTGATTATAAAATCTACATTCGATTTTTCGCCTTGACAATTTGGTAAACATTTACGTGTTTTAGAACTTTACCGCGCAGTAATTATGCGAATAAGAGCCTACTCATTAATAATGTCCCATCAAGCCCACGTCAGAGCGTCGATGAACAATAAATTAAAGTCAATCATTTATCAGGCCCCAATTCACTAGACCCCCCGAGAATGTTAGTCCATTGTCCATATTAAGCACCACTTACCCCCTAAAATGGACGAAAATGTGATGCAGACCGTGTTACAAGTATGTTATGTTATATTAATCTTACTCAATAAACAAAAAAATAGTATATTTCTTAAAAAATATTCCCAGTTAATGTCCGTCATTCGAGCTAATAATGCTATTATAGGGCAATAATAGTATTATTAGCTCATAAATATGTCATTGTAAATGTCATCGGCTAGCTAGATCGTACTTGTCACTCAATGTTCAGTTTGAAATTTGTTATGACAAGGCACTAAAGTGCTCAATCTCCTAATGGGTTCTATACAATAAACGTCATGCTAACACGCTTTTGTTCGATAATTTTATTAATTTATTATCTTTTGACACAAGATTAAATCAGCTAATAAAAAATAAATCTCACCATCATCCGCTTCAATATCAGCAATCGGGGATACTGACGTTATCCAGAAAAATATTCCGATGACAAAAAAATAACAATGGCGAATCATAATGCCTGGATTAAGTAAAGAAAAGTTTGCACATTCGGTCGCGCGCGATCGGGTATCGGTATCGGTATCGCTCGCGGTGCGCGGGAGTGCCGCGCGGAGGTCGCAGAATGACTGCCGGCGCGCGCAGAGTGCGGCGTCAGCGCAACTTTTGATCTCAACAGATATATATAACTGAAATTCAGCTGAAACGGCTAATAAAATGATGTTATACAAATTAATAATCACGATTTAATGGGTTAAGAGATTAGTAGAAGAGAACGCTAAAAACCTAAGACGCTATGAGAACCCATTAAAACTCTAAAATTACATTTTAACTGGTATTTTCAAAATAAAGTGTGCCCTAGTTAAGGAAAATAAAGCAACGTTAACTTTTGTCAGTTTTGTGACTAAATTAGCCATATAAATGTATGGCTAATTTCGTCACAAAATTTGTTTGTCGTCATTAGTATGAAAAAAAAACCAGTTTTTTGGTTCGACCACGACCCAAATACCTATACTACTTTTGTTTCACAAACCAAAACATAACTATTGTGCTTGATACCTTGGACAATAATGTAGTACTTACCTACTGTTTCATTACGTTATCGTCGCTATTAGCAAAGGTTGCAGACTGACGTAATTTATTTAATAAAATAAGGGACTTCTGTCTACATACTCTACATAGCGGACTCTTGATTGTGTTTGATTGATTAGGTATAGTAGGTAGGTACAAATGGATGGTAACAATAAATAAATAAGCACTACCACGTTTAATTGTTGATCCACCCGTAGAACCTTGTCACACTCACAGCGTCAAGACACAAAAAAAATATTTTAGGTCAAAAATTATTCAATAAATTTATTGGATTTCTGCGACAGAATTCTGTGTCTAATGAAATGATCAGGGGGTGCCGATCAGGTTAAACTAGAAATGAAAGGTTTACGTTTGGCCCGGGTATCCTGCATAAACCCATATTAAACTTTCTGAGTTTATCGAGATTTGACTTTGAGATGGACACTAGCAGTAATCATCGATACGTAACTTTACGATTAAAAATCTGTTCTTAATATGTTGTTATAACATTTTGCATGATGAAATGCTGGCATTATTTTTTTGGCCAATACCTACTCGCTAAATTGACATTCATAATATTGACTAAATTTGCCATCATTTTTACTGCTCTTATGATACGTAGTTTGATTGCGATCAAGCTGTATTTATCTAACTCTGATAAATTTACCGCTTTTATTTTGTATTACTTATTGATGTATTCCAGTTAATACCTAAACACCTGCTAAATGAGAGCGCCGTGTACAATATTTTATCATTTTGACGTCATCGGCACCAAAAGTGCGACCCCCTGGATAATAATTTTTAAACAATTACCTACGAGTATGATATGAAAATTAATTTGCTTTTCAGGCTATATGGCCTTTCATTATTGTTGCATTTTGTTTTATTCATTTTAATTATTACACTAATAATGCTATACAGAATCAGAATCAGAATCAGAATAATCTTTATTCAAGTAGGTTTACAAATAATAAACTCTTTTGAAACGTCATAGTAGCGACTTAGCCTAAATTGACTGCGGGTTCAAATCGCGACCGATCATAGAAGAACCTGTAAGAAACTCTGTCGGATGTCTTTTTTTTTTCGACGTTCGCAACCTTTTGTCGTAAGGACTAAACATTTTATTACAAGCAATTCAGTCCCAAGCATTGTTATCATTAATATAGTCTTTAATACTATAATATGCTTTAGAAATTAGTTTACGCTTAACGTAACTCTTAAATTTATTTACTGATAGTTCAGTAACATTACTTGGGAGCTTATTATAGAACCTAATACAATTACCCATAAAAGAGTTTTTTATTTTATGGAGCCGCGTGAAGGGCACTGCGAGCTTATATTTATTTCTGGTATTAACATTATGTATGTCACAGTTCTTTCTAAATTTAGCGATGTTTTTATGAACATAAATAATGTTTTCATAAATGTATTGACTGTGCATGGTCAATATATTAATTTCTTTAAACTTATCTCTAAGCGAGTCTCTCTGGCCCATCTTGTAGACAGCACGAATAGCCCTCTTCTGCAGAACAAAGATGCTATTTACATCAGCAGCACTACCCCACAGTAAAATACCATATGACATAATACTATGGAAGTAACTAAAAAAAACTAATCGAGCCGTATCTAAGTCTATTAATTGCCGAATCTTATTAACTGCAAAAACTGCTGAACTGAGTCTACCCGCCAATCCAGCAAGATGAGGACCCCATTGGAGCCTTGGAGTCTAACGTTATACCAAGAAACACTGTATCATTAACTAGGTCTAGTTTGTCATTTTTAATAGTTACAGTAGTTTGACTATTTTTCACATTAGTAGTCATGAACTTTATACATTTCGTCTTTTTTTCATTCAGTAATAAATTATGAACACTAAACCAATCGACTACTTTTGATATAGCATTGTTTACATCGACATTAAACTGCTGTTGTCGTTTAAACTTTGAACACAAGTGACGTATCATCAGCAAACAATACTATATCATGGTTGTCCTTTATAAGGTAAGGTAAGTCATTTATGTAGATGAGGAATAAAAATGGACCCAATATTGAGCCCTGTGGTACGCCCATTGAGACCAATGACCCAGGCGATCGTACTCCATTCACGTCTACCCTTTGTATTCTCCCGTATAAGTACGTTTTTATTAAGTTTAGCGCAGTACCTCTAACTCCATAGAGGTGTAGTTTCCTGATCAATGTGTCATGGTTAACGCAATCGAAGGCCTTGGACAAATCACAAAAAATACCTAAAGCATCCTGTGACCCTTCCCAGGCATTAAAAATGTTTTTAATCAACTCAACACCAGCTTCGGTTGTCGAGCGACCCCGAGTAAAACCAAATTGTTTATTGTGTAATAAATTATTATACCGAAAATGTCCCGCTAACTGTGACAAAATCAATTTCTCAAATATTTTACTGAAAGTGGGTAGTATGGATATTGGTCTAAAATGTGTGGGGTCAAAAGTACTACCCGTTTTGAATAATGGAATTATCTTACTATGTTTCATAAGATCAGGAAACTCACCACAATCAACACAGTGATTAAATACGACCATTAAGTCAGATGCTATGACTTCAATTAAGGATTTGAGTACA
Organism: Acleris holmiana; assembly: GCA_949316455.1. Taxonomy (NCBI): domain Eukaryota; kingdom Metazoa; phylum Arthropoda; class Insecta; order Lepidoptera; family Tortricidae; genus Acleris; species Acleris holmiana. The sequence goes on from OX438763.1 coordinate 17,472,099, forward strand.
TGGACCGACACTCCCCAAAGGTCACTGGTTTTCTTTATATTGATTGAGTTGAATGCCTTAATTACATCCAAGGCAGTAACGCGCTTGAATTCAAAGTATATACAGCATTCAGGCACGTTATCTTCTAAAAGTACAATGGCAGACGCAGGCGAAGAGTTCAAGCACTTAGTCGTGGAAACTGGTATATCGGTAAAAAACTTTTCAAATTCAATTGCGATATCTGGATTGGAATCTATTATTTTACCATCTACTTTTAAACGATAGTCGTTAATGTTCTTTTTTCGGCGACCTGTTTCTTCATTAATTATTTTCCAGGTCGTTTTAATAACATCAGAACTATACAAAATTCATATCGAATAATGCCAAATATAAATATCGAATAAATTTTAGAGTTATTGGTATTTCTGTTACTCTGCCTACCCCACTCTGGGAATGAAGGCGTGATGTTATGTATGTGTATGTTATAATAAATGGGTGTTACGTCTAAAGTTTGACCCTTCCTTGAATACATTTATGATATCAAAAATATACACTTTGTTTTTACGCTAAATGTTTACTATTCATCACGTACGCAGGTAAATGTAATGATGAGAACAGTTTTCAGACTGATTAAAGCGCACCAATAGGGCAAGCCAAGATACAAACACTGCTAGTTGACATAAGCGGTTGACGCGATCTGTCATCAGCTGTTAATCCTATCCTATGCATCTTGACTATTGATCCCCGAAAATCTATAGTGGGTCAACAATTAAAGGTGTTGATCGTACCATCGTCTTTTGCGCAGAAACATTACCTCTTCAGGCCCCAGCCTTTCTACTCAGACATCTACCAAAACAAAAATATACATACCTATACAATACATGTGTAAATGGAATACGAGCAAACATTTAAACCAGACGTAGAGCTCTACAAGTCATGTAGATGTGGATTTTCGTTAATAACTCTAATACATAGAGCGCAATTAATCTTTGAAGGTCCCATCGAGCAGCAATATACTTGAAACCTTGTCATTTGAAACCAAGATGTAAGTGACAGTTAATTGCAGGTTAATTTGGGCTATTTCTAATACATTGCGTGGCGAATTAATTAGTATGAAAAATAATAATACAATCTATATTAACGATACACACGTTTTTTTAGGTTAATTAGGAGCATATTAATCGTCGTTAAAATAGTTGCTCGTATTGGATTTACACACTGTATATGTAATATATATACCCTTTTTGAGCTAAGTAAGAAGTATGGATGGGGAAGTCGGGAAAGGGACGCGCGCCGATGTCGCGCACGCGCGATACGCGCAACCCACCCGCCTTTCAGTGTGCCAACAATACAAGACGCAACTCCAGCTTCCAAACCTAAATAACACTAAAAATTGTTTATTCATGAATGGAAACACATAAAAAGTGAGCATGGGCAACCAATGCAAAAACGTGGCGGTGATAGCATGCCTGAAAACATTCCTTTTCATATTTAACATCGTGTTCTGGGTAAGCTGATGTTACTTATATTATTTCAATAGAAAATATTGTCATAATTTTGACAGATGTTGTCAATTCAGGGATCAAATATTTACGACTAAAGTGTCATTCTATGGAACTTGCTAACTATGTAAACAAGCCGCCATACTAAAATTGACATTAGATGTCAATTTCAATATATTGTTTGTTTACATAGTTAGCAAGTTCCATAGAATTACAGTATATAGTTTAACATTGTTGGGTCATACACAGATTTAGGTTACCGTCTCTTCTGTGGGCACACCGAAAGTTAACGTTTTTAAGACCTAATTTTCTGGCTAAGCCCAAACCCGCAGAAACGCCGTCAGGACTGCTTTAATGCTGCTTTTTACCTATAATATAAAAAATAACTTATATGCACACAAGCTTTTAACTATTGCCCACAGGAGAGACAAATTTTGGTTTTAAGAGTGTGTATGAGCCTCTTAGCAAATTGCAGCTTCTTTTACCTGATGTAATGATGATAGAATAATAGAATAAATATTAGTGGTGGTAAAGAATTTAGAGATGAAGAGTTTTGTTTTTAGCGATTTAAATGTTTTAATCATTACACCAAATAGGTAGGTACTAAAACCAAATGTGTAGAGTTCTTCAAAATACTCTCTTATAATTATTATTATAAGTGAGTATTTTCGTACTTCTTAGCTATTTTTAATTTTACCCCTAGGCCTCTAGGGTTATTTGAGCCCTAACCCTTTACTCGACTTTGTCTTACCCCTATCGGTATCATATCGTAAACTCCACAGTAAAGTCAGCCAGTCGTTACTTAGTGACGATTGCTCGTACACGAGTTAGAAAAAGAATTGACTTAATGCCTCTAAAATGTCCGAGTACAGCGTAAACGTAAGCCGCACGGGCACTTTTATAAGTAAGTCTAAGCAGCTGCTCTACTTTAAATATTTTTTTTCCATCGGTTATGTACCATGGCGCTAAAGTTAGCGATTTTGGAAGTAAAAAAATGTATAGGAACAACGTAAGCTGACGTCAGCGTTATACGCAGCTAACACTTAACAGCGTGTAGTTGGATTGAGATCCGACTAATGCTTATGCTACGGCCATATCATGATTAGATTACAGAATCAATAGAAGCTCTCTTTCCTGTTCTCGAAAATTAATAGGTAACTTTGACTTTGATTCAGTTCAAAGTATATTCGCGGGTAGGTCAAATTATGCTGTAGGCTTCCAAGTTCCAACTTGGGAGCCTATTTGTGTTTAACATGAATTAAAACTATGTACCTAAATTAAACAAATAATATACTACCTGTTCCTAATACACTGGTAAACATCTTAGACTACTTCTGCGAAATGTGGTTACAGAATTATCAACACGTCTTTTTAGAGTTCTTAGTATTTCTGTAGCTCAGCCTACCCCACTCTGAGAATTAAGGCGTGCATGATGTTATGTACCTACGTACCTAAATTAAAATCGTCCACATCGTGAACTACTAAGAACAAAAGGGAAGAGTTTAATTAGGTACTATGAGTGATTGAAGTAATTACATTATGCACTTAAACATGCGTGACGTGGTTGGTTACCTAGTTTTAACTTCATTGTTTTCCGCCGCCAGATAACAGGGATGCTGCTGCTAATAGTCGGCCTGTGGGCGGAGTTCGACCTGTACAAGTACATGGAGCTATCCCCGGAGTTCTCAGGCACCGCGCCGCACGTGCTGATCGGCGTGGCCGTGCTGGTCGTGCTCGTGAGCTCTGTGGCCTTCTCCTGCATCATCAAGGGCCAGCCGGCGTTGCTCTACATCGTGAGTCATGCAGTCTCCGTGTCCTCATGGCCGGTATACCTGCGGTCGCCGTAGCCGGGCTCATCGGCTTCGTGGCCTTCTCCTGCATCATCCAGGCCAGCCGGCGCTGCTCTACATAGTGAGTCATGCAGTCTACGTGTCTTTGGACATGCCGCACGAACTGATCGGCATGGCGGTGCCCGTCAGCTCCGTAGCCTTCTCGTACATCATCAAGGGCCAGCTGGCGTTGCTCTACATCGTGAGTCATCATCAGTCTACGAATCTTAGGGCATACCGCACGTGCTGATCGGTATGGCCGTGGTTTTCGTGCTCGTGAACTCCGTGCAGGGTCTATTTCATTTAGCCGAAATCTTTTTGCCCGAAAGTACCTATCATTAGCAAATTTTTATTTGCTAAGAAGTTGTTACGGTTTCGGTATCCCAAATATAAAACCAAAATAATACAAATGGCTTTTTGGGAAATGATGCTTTTCGCCCAAAAATATTTCGACCAAACGCCTCCTGCATCATCAAGGGCCAGCCGGCACAGCGCTTCATCATGAGTGTGAAACAGGAAATCCCCAGTGCTGCCGTTTACGTAGGTGTACCTACGACTATGTACATCAGTATTTGTAGTTTATATATATCAAGGAGAAAAAAACAACTTGCTAAGACGACTTGTATAAGATCAGCGGGGTATACCTACTACAAAACTTACCTGGATATGATAAGCCCTAACAAATTTAGTAGTGTTTAGATAGAGTAAATATGTATCATCTTGCTAGGTTTACAACTAAATTGTCAACAGCTAGAGCACGTTAACATTTTTAGAGCTTTCAATCCTTAACTTCGTGAAGGTATCTCAACCGTTTTGTACCTAGTTACAAAAGTCAGATATTGGCCCGACTCTGTTCCAGTACGGCGGTTTCCTGGCATGCATCTTCATGATGGACGCGGGCATGGGCGCGTCGGTGGCGTGCTACCGGCACACCTTCGCCAAGGGGCTGCGCGACGGGCTCACGCAGACCCTCATCACCTACGACCCCCGCAAGGGCAACTTCGACTTCGCACAAGCTACCGTGAGGCCCGTTATGTTACCTACTGAGTCAGTGGTGGGAATGGACACTTAGAGAACTTGTGTGTCAATGTCGTAGCGACAATGATACAAAAATCAAAGTCAAAAAGGCAAAAAAATGTAAGAACGTTTAAATTATGATCACGCATAGGTAAACATCAAGTAAGGTAGGTGGTGTTAGGTCAAATAGGGTATTAATTAGGTTCACACAATAGTGGAGAAAACGCGGTTTTTGTTAACAATGTCAACGTTTCGTACCTACAAGACGTAGGAGGTAATAATTATAATAGTTGTAAATATTTATCTACTAGAACAAGATAAAAAATATTAAGTAGACATGTTTTTTCATGTCCTTAATCAACGCAGGATACTTTTTGTGCCAATAAAATAATTATTTAAACGATGATAAACAAGTTTAAGGTCCTGGCTGACCTGGGCCTTTATTCTACTGCGTTAAAACGATGTCGTGTATGACGTGTTTTAGCATCGTTTTTAACTCGGCCGCCATTATTATCAATGACATAAGGTTATCAAGACGTTGATAATACGGAAACACGTCAAAGACGATATCGTTATTAGGTAGGTACCGTGTAGAATCCCAGCCCAAGTCGGAGCTGCGGGCAAACCCAGTGACCTCATATAGAATGACTGTTAGCTCCAGACCTTTCACTTCTTAGGGTTCCGTACAAAAATGGTAAAAAGGAAACCTATAAGGTGCGACTAAATGTCAGTCTGTCTGTATGTCACAGCAGTTTTACTCAGCAACTACAAAAGGTTAAAAACGATATTAATCATTTAAGTATTTGTGATATTCAAAAAGGTTAAGAGGGCGCCGAGCGTCCAGTGGCGCCCTGATTACTTTTATTGTGTTTTCTAATAAACTAAAGTATTATCTTAAAATCAAAAAGCGCTTTACTGTTCTATAAATCAATATACAATTTACAGAGAATATGACATAACAACTATTGAACTAAGAGCACAGAATAAGTAATAGTACAAGTATGAGTGAGCAACTTAACGGAAAAAAGTGGCAACATTTTAAGTTAAGTTGACTACACGAAGGTTAAAGGGTATTAAACTGTGTCATGTATGCTATATATTGCGTATTCATTTGTACAACAGTAAAGCTCTCTTAGCTTTTCAAGATAATACTTTAGTTTATAAGAAAACAATAAAAGTAATGACGGCGCCACTGGACGCTCGGCGTCCTCTTAAAGAGATTAGATTATACATAAACATATTAATACAAAAATGTTGTGGTAACATATTTTGCAGAAGCTTGTTTACGGCCGTTTAATGTTACCTACTCGAGTATTCAAAGTTACCCCATTGGGCATAGTTATAAAACTTAAAAAATAAAACACGGCACTATTTTTAGGAACATACTGAAAAGTTGGGGGTTGAAAAAACAAAGACAAATTACAAAGGGTTCAATGTGCGTGCATTTTCCAAAACTAACTACATATACATGTAATTTTCTTAGATTAATCATATACAACGTGTTACAAAATAATCCGTAAAAAAGAAATTACAAAAGTAGTGTCAACCCTTATTAAATAACGTCAGTTCAGTATCTTAGGTATACAGTATACTAGGGTTGACACTACTTTCGTAATTTCTTTTTTACGGATTATTTTGTAACACGTTGTATAATTTGTACGATGTATTCATAAGCATTTCCTGGAATCTGATTCTATTTTTCTATCTTAAGAACAGAACCCTTGGTGCGTGAGTCCGACTTGCACTTAACCAGTTGTATTCTGTTAACAGCTGCAATGCTGCGGCGTCTCGAACTACACGGACTGGATGCGGCTGTCCCCGCAGCGTGTGATCCCCATCTCGTGCTGCGTGGATCCCAACAGCTGCGTCACGGCTAACTATAGCGACGTCTATCAGGCGGTACGTAACAAGCTCCTAACACTTTGAAGACACGCTGGCCTAGTTGGTAGTGACCCTGCCTTCAAAGCAATTTGTGTAATGAGCACGAGTATTTGTTCGTGAGTCTTGGATGTTTTCTAAGTATTTATTTCTCTATAGTAAGTTTATCGTTGTCTAGTACTAATAGCACAAGCCTAGAGCTTATTTTGGGACTAGGTGAATTTTTGTAAGATTGTCCCGCGATATTTATTTATTTACATATTTTTAGCAGTGGTATACCACTTACATACAGCATGGTTGCTGTTTTCAATTAGTTACTGGCTGACTGTACTTGAGGGCTCTACACAATGAGCCCGCAGATTCGGAGACGCAACCCAGCGCCCTCTGCTTTAAAAGATAGTTTCGCCGGGTCAGTGTCTGCACCCCTATAGAATGGCACAGGTTAACCCAAATATACCTGGGGAATATAGTTTGGAACAAATTTGAACAGTGAATATTATAGAACCTCCTGGTAAACGTAACACTCTTTTTTGCCACCCTTGTTGCGTTTGATTTGGTCAGAGAGCGGGAGTGCCGTGGACCCCAATTCCCTCTCCTCTTTTAGTAAACCCCATAGAGAAGTATTTTCCTACTCATGAAATTAGTAGGCCGGTGCGAACCTCCTTCCTAAATGAAATTATTTATGGACAAATCTTTGCCGAGGCATAGTGGGGATACCCATATATGTATAAGCAGTTTAGATGTGCATGGCAATTATCAAGTTTCATAATTTTCAGGGTTGCTACAAAGTGATTGTTGAATATCTTGAGACCAACACGGACCTGTTGATTGGAATTGCGATTGGCACCGCACTGTTTCCCCTGGTCGGCACTTTACTATCCTGCTTCCTGGCAAGTTATATCAAGAAATCAAAGTATAATGCCATTAACTGATGTGGAGGACTATTCATCAATAACTAAATTCTCAATGCTTAACTCTTGGACTGAATTAATTATACACTCAACTATTATATAATGAAGTTATAAATATCCCACAACTGAAGTTGCTGGTAATTTTTTTTAACTGTCTATATAATTAAATGATTTTTATCTTGTATTGTATTCTTGATGTATGAAACTTGAAAAGAAATTTATATACATGTATTTGTTTAATGTTATTAAATTGTGCAAGCATACTGGTTCTGTTTCAGTGACTTCGACTAAAATACTAAAGTAGTAAAAGTATTTATATTTTACCAAAATAGTTTATTGCTTCATTGGTGTTGGTATTATTAATAATTGATACAACATAATTGATTCAGTCACTGTCTGAGCTGTTCTTATCGTCTTTGGTCTCAGCCGGCACGTCCTGCTTGTAGTGCCGGTACTCCGGCTTCAACTCCCACATGTTCTTGTGGGGATTCTTCAGGTTATAATTACACACTTCCTTTAGAATTTCTTTCAGGTACACAATTGGTTGCCTAGTTATCTGTATGAAACAAAAAAATATTTTAATAACACACTTGAGCTATTCAAATTATTATTATGATTAATTGTAGTTAAAAGTGGTACCTTTTGTAGATCCTTAATGTTATAGTACTGATGTTTTTCAAAAGCAGCAAACAGTACATTGAGCACTGCATCTTTATCATCTCTCGCCTTTTTGCCTTCTGCTTTCTTACGTTCTTGGTATTCAATCTAAAAACCGAAAATTCATTCAAATAACAGAAGCATTTGTTGCTAAACTTCAAATATAAGAAATATTATAATGTTTACAGGATTTACACCACTAGTAACTTACATTATGCTTGTGATCTGATATAGGTTTGAAGTTTTGTACTATTCTGTCTAGCTGTTGCACTTGACGCTGTGGCATAGATGCCTTTCGAATAGATTCCGACTTCAGTTTGTAGTATGTAGGGTCAGCATAAGGCCGACATTCCAATTTCTGCACTATTCTACCCTCCATGTACAGTTTTTCCGACTCTGGCACCACAGAATCAGAATTGGATGCTGGAATCCAGAATTACCACGGTGAATTGAAATATTAATGAAAGGCAAAGTATTCCTAATATATTATTTATTCTCCTGGTTTAAATTAATTAAAAGGGCTCAATCAGGTATTCGGTGCACATCAGTGCCATGATGAAGTCTAATGGGGCATGCTCTATAAGTATGATTTTGAAGTATATTTATCTAGCAAATGAGTTTTTGTAGCAATTACAATCTCATTCTTGTTTTTTCTTCTTAAAATGATAGTAGTACCTATATAGTGTTTCATAATAGTGACACAATTTGTTTGAAGATATTATACCTACAGCGAATATCATATGGATTTTGAGATATTAGTATCCCTGCTAATACTTACGCACTACATGAGAGAATACGCCTAAAGATTGCCTGGTCACGTTCGAGACGTCCAAGCGATGTTCTTTCGGGATGCTCTGCTCGCCGGGGTCCTTCAGACACATCACGGCTTCCGAAAGCGACAACTGTACTTGGGCGCGCTGCCCTGGCACCCGAGATATTTTTAATTTCCCAACTTCAATATTGCCCGGGGCTTTTTCCCACTTATTAGCGATATACTTGGGAACTTTAACCAGCCATACTCCTCTTCCAGTGTTGGACAAATCTAATTCACGATCGATTTGAGGAAGTGTAGGCGGAGTAGTCATTTTAAAAGCCAAAAATATGCAAACAATATTTATAGAGGCTTGGTTATCTCCAGGTTAAGACAAAGCCACTTCAATCTATCAATAGGTAGGTATCAGAATTGCGAAATGTTGCACAATAAGTGACAATACACAATACGTGAAAACGTAAATATGCATACGTGCATTCCCCTGCTACAGTACTGACAGTTGGTCACAGAATTCACAGAATTGTCTAAAGACCTGTCCACAGATTAGAAGGGTATGTCAGCTGTCTGTCAGTGCTGTCACTAGTGTCACTACCGTTTGTTTTTATATATGGCTGAATGCCATAGGCAGAACTTATAGAAATATAGACATTCTATGTTATATTATGAAGCGGTAATTATATCGTCAGACCTGCATGTTGAAAAAACTCCGTGTGAACGTAGGCCACTTATTTGTTCGGAAGCGTAGTTTTATCTCCACGCTATTTTTCCGGTTCTAATCTTCATTTGTGAATAAGGTAGAAACACACTACTGTGTTGTGTGTGGCATTAAGTGATGATGGGTGTACGTACGTGCACACTAAAGGCCCCCACAGACCTACAAAATGTTTGCGCAATCGTATTTTTGTACAATCTGATTGAAACAGGTTCTGCCCCTACACGTGTCAATTGATTGAGTCAATCATCAATCATTATGATCTATGGTCTATGATCTATTAAAAACTAAAACTGAGTTATCAGGCTCAACGTCACGTGAAAAATAGCTAAATTGAGATTTTATGAAAGATGTATGATGAACAAGGATTTGGCTGCTGCAATTGGGTTATCCCATAATTTTGTAATGTATAGTGATTCAAAAACCATTTCGAGAAAAAGGGTTGTAGAACCATTCCCTGTTATCAGATTATTTTACAAAATTAGTATTAAATAGTTATTTCTAATTTATCATTTGACATTATTTGACCTATAATTTAGTGACGTCACGATCTTCATTGGTAAGTTGTGTCTAATCTGTGATCAACCATACTGCATATAATATGAGTCCGGAATGCAGTAATAAATAAATAATGTATATCGAATGTTGTCTTATTTATTTCTGTTTTATTTTAACGCTTATTAAAATTAAGACAATTTTTAACTGTAGATAAACATGACAAGGTCAGATCTTTAAAAAAATGGTATGATTAAAATACAAGTCCGTTTTGGAACCTCCGCCCGTAGGCTAGTCTGTGGGTGAAATTGTCAAACTCAACAAACTAAAAATAAAATTTCGGTTTGTTTGGTGTGCAACGTATAACTACTCGTTTTCTGATTTTCTGCATTTTAACAACATTGCTTCCAATTCTACGGAATTCTACACATATTGACCATCGCCAGATCTTGGATACCGATATTCTTGCTTATAATGACGACCAACGCTGTACATTTATTAAACTTTGTAAGGGCTGATTCCACTAATCTACCCAAAGTGGATATAGTCAGGATATTGACATACTTGGGAGACAGCTCCAATCACAACGTAGCTGAAATACGTGGAGCTAAAGCTCTAATGTAAGTATGATTTAGGTATAAGAATATACCTAACGTACACAATACCATTAATACTGTTTACCTATATTGACATGGCTTGACATTGACATTTTACGTGATCTGACAGAAACGCGTACTCTCAAACGAATTCAATAGTTTTAAAGCATTTCTCAAACAAACCAGCTTGTAGTGACGTCATAAAAACATTTTCTTTAAAAAGTAAAATAAATTAATATATTGATTTAAATGCAAAAACCGTGAAATTAGTGTCTTCAATTAGTCTATTTTATCGAAAAAAAAATTAAAAACCAGTGGTATTTTTTTTGGGATAACCCAATTGTGCTGATAATTTAATTAAAGAAGAAAGGTTAAAACGGTAAATTGAGCAATCACTACTACAGACAACACAATCACACGTGATGGCACAAACAAAATCAACTCTGTCAAACCTTTATAAAATGATTGCGCAAACTTCAATCATAGCCATAGACGATCAAAAAGTTTGGGCAATCAGTGTAATTGCACAAATAAATTGATCATCTGTGGGGTCCCTAATACGTCGTGTTGTGGCGCTCTCTGACAGCAATATTGCGACACTATTCAAAAATATTTCTAAATAAAACCGGCCAAGTGCATGTCAGACCACGCACAGTGAAGGGTTCCGTAGCTGGGATGAATGTTCATGGTTCTTTTTTTTTTTATTATTAAAATCTCAAAATCTACACAGCGTATCGTGTTCAAAACAATTTTGGTTGGAAGTATTTTCTATGTTCTACTACTGTAAGTTTTATTAGAATGTTCTATTTAACAGTTCAAAAGCTACCCACCCGGACAGAATTTTTACGACTTTGGAAGCGTATATCTCGCCAACTGTTCACTTACGTAAAAAAGTCACTGAAAAACCTCTTCGTATCATTTTGGAAGCCCTATCTAAAAATACCCCACACGCTGATGTAACTCGAAAAAAATTTTTTCGTCCCCTAGTTACATGTATGGAGTGCCACCCCTAAATATATATTTTTTTCAATTTTACTACATCATTGTATAGCGGTTCATAGAATACATCTATCTTCCAAATTTAATTTATATAGTGCCGATAGGCTCTGAGTAAAATGGCTGTGACATACAGATGGACAGACGGACGGACGGACGGACAGACGGACAGACGGACAGATGGACAGACGGACATGACGAAATTATAAGGGTTCCGTTTTTGCCATTTGGCTCCGGAACCCTAAAAATGCTATGGTTTAGTGGCGCAATCATTTGCTTTAGGAATCTATGTCGCAAACCATATGCTAAGTGCTAAGACACAAAAAGCAGAGAATTGAAGCAAATATTCCGAAAAATCTGATGAGGTTCTGGAATTTCGTAAAGAACAAAAAGTGTGATCTGATCACTCTTTATTGCCTGCTAGCATGCATTTACGACTCTACAGCTCTGTAGGCTGGGCCAGACACTTCAAATCTTTTAACCACCATTTCGCATCTATTTATAATCCATCACTCGTTCGCTACAACTCGCTGTCTGTCCAAAATTCCATTAACAGAGTCTGAGATTTTGCGGTCTATCAAAAAATTTTAATTTCTAAGGATTTTGGACGCGATTTCAATCCCCCTTTATTTGATAAACGCTGCGGGCATCATTGACACCACCACTTTCCATAATATTCAACATATACTGGCTAGCAGAACTTTCCCCCTGTGAATGGAAGAAATTTCATATTGTACCAGTGTAAAGGTGACGCAGATAACATGAAAAATGACAGGTTTTTTTCTATTTTCTCATGTTTTCCAGAGATACTAGAGACCCTTATTTATTTATTTATTGACTTATATGACCCGTGTTAGCGATAATTGTCGATAGCTTGCTGTCGGATCACCAGCATGGGTTTAAAGTTCGCAGTTCAGGTTTACAGTCTTACCTCGTCTCTTTTATCCCCTACTTTATGTAAGCTAGTGTACAAAGACTAGTGTGTCTTAAAGGTTGTCACAATCGACACGGATTTTAGTAGGGCCTTCGACAAAGTCGACCACTCCATATTTTTGCAGAAACTTTTTAGCTGCGGAGTTGGAAGTAGCCTACTTTAGTGGTGCAAGACGTACTTTAGTAACAGACGGCAGAATGTAGTGGTCAGTGGTTATACATCTACGCTGACTCGGGTGTTCCGCAAGGATCACACTTGGCTCATTTTTATTATATTTATAAATTAAATCACCAACTACATAAAGCATAGACTTATTGCTGCTTCTGACGCGCCACGACACCGTGTGTGTTTCTACCTTTAATGTAACAAAAAAAATCGAGTTGGATATTATTTGAGACATTATTTTGACAACTGCGTAATGCCTAAAATCCTACTATTACAAAATAATAGAAATACGCCCCAGTAAATGTCACTGCTGTCACTATTTTCTTAATACTGTAGTACGTAAGTGTACTTATTGAATTTTCTTTTGAATTTTCACCTTTTTTCATTAATTTATTAGTATGAAAGAAGTATTACCGTTAAGCCTACATATTAATTTGTGTTACTGTTTAAGTATGTGATAATAGCTAAGTAAAGTCATGTTCGGATATAGTAAAGAAGCTGTTAGAGTGAAAGTCAAGGTTTGTATTGTACAAAATAATCAAAGATCACGAATTCTTAAGCTAAATGTTTATTTTTTATTTTATAGGCTTTGTGTTTACGTTGGACACAAGATAGAGCACTGAAAGGGATGTAATTAAATATTAACTCTAGTACTCCAAACTCTTATTAGTTTTTAACACCTCTTTTGTATATCTTTTAACATATTTGGATTAATATATAATAGAAAGAGATGATTACTAGGTATTTTATTCACTAAACAAGGGTAAAAAATGAAATTTTGTATGTAAGTTTCTTATCAATTTGTCAAAATAATGTTATCTGAATGTATCATTCAATTACAAATTCAGTGTTCACAATTTGCACTAACTCAATTGCTTTAGTTATCAGAGCAGAACCGTAATTAACCGCCTTGAATTTTTATGCATAGCTACTAACATGTATTCATTCTCATTTTAATTGAATTGTAAATGCTAATGAGTTGTATTACAGTTACTACTTTTTCATATTTATCATGTAAAGTACTTTGTAATTTTAATACATTATAAGGTCACAGCATTGACTTTAACACATTCCCTGTCCGGGTGCCTCCAATACCTCATGAACCTTTTTTCAGGGTTCCATGCTTCCACTATGGATTCACAACTTACATTAAGTCCGTGTAAGTTGAAGCACACTTAGAGGCGTCAAATAATTTTGTATGGGGACAGAGTATACGTTAATTTATCGCGCATGAAGGGTTCCCTACCATTATCTATATAAACGGCAAAAACAACACATTTATTTTATGGGAGCCCCGCTAAAATATTAATTTTAAATTGTTTTAAGTATTTGTTAGCGGCAACAGAAACACATCATCTGTGAAAATTACAACTGCCTAGCCATCTCGGTTCATGAGATACTGCCATGGTGACAGATGGACAAACAGACGGATGGACAGGCAGATGGATGGACAGACTGACAGACAGACAGACAGATGGTCAGACAGACAGACAGCGGAGTCTTCGTAATAGGGTTCCCGTTTCACCCTCTGAGTATGGAACCTTAAAAAAAAAAGAACAGGACTGATATTTTAAAAAACCCTGTGCCCAAGTTATTGATTAATTCAAATGTCTATTGAATGTGTATTGTTGACTTTCAGAAATGTGAAGGTAAACTACAATCTGAACTAAGAAAATTTTCAGTGGACCCCCAGATAACGTCACTAGAGGTGTTGCTGAGCATTTTAGTTAAAGCATTTGATATAAAGTCTGATTTCACACTGTCATACAGAAGTGTTGATGATTATGGGCAGGAAATGTACCTGCCTCTTCTTTCTGACTGGGATTTGGATGCTGCTTTTCTCAAGTAATGTTTTTGTCTTAAGTTATAGAAGCTTGCAGCTTAAGTTAGGAATAAACTTATTATATTAGAAAGATAATATCTATGCAAATTTACCAAAATACCACTGGGGACAATTGGGAAAAAAATATTTCCATTACTTACCACTGGGGATGCCTGGTAAGAAATAATTCTCATTATTTACCACTGGGGATGCCTGGTAAGAAATTATTCCCATTACTTACCACTGGGGATGCCTGGTAAGAAATAATTCTCATTAATTACCACTGGGAATGCCTGGTAAGGAATTATTCCCATTACTTACCACTGGGGATGACCGGGAAGAAATAATTCCCATTAGTTACCACTGGGGTTGACAAGGAAGAAATAATCCCCATTACTTACTACTGAGGATGATAAGGAAGAAATAATCCCCATTACTTACCACTGGGGATGACAAGGAAGAAATAATCCCCATTACATACCACTGGTGATGGGTGGGAAGAAATAATTCCCATTAGTCACCACTGGGTACAACTTGGATGAAATGATTATCATTTGTCCATTCAATCAGTTCTAATAAGTGTTTTGTTTTTTCCTATTTGTCCCCACCTATTAATTAAATATCCAGTTGGGTGTACTAAGAGACTATGGACGTTTGATTATCTCTGATTCAAATATGTAATTTACTTTAACATGATATTAATATGGCTGATCTTAATCTCCTTATAATTACTTTAAATTTTAGTTTACCTAAGACTTCTTGTTTTTTCTAAAATTATAAACACTTAATTTTTAGGGCGCATAATATAGCCTTGACACAGCATTCAGAGCCATGTGTTCAGTTGCGAGTGGACATGAAGCCCTTTGCAGAAGCGTCAGAGGACTGGGAGCCTCCAAGCATGAGTCCTCCAATACCCTGCGACATCGTACGGGACCAACCCACCGTGGCGCCACCCCAGCAGCCCGAAAAGCAGGAAATATCTGGTTTCCAGGGACTGATTATGAACCAGGTGAGACATTTAATAAAAGTCCTTGGTATGTATGATTGTTTTGTGTGCAACAGACTTGTCAGATAACAACTGTATTAATAAGTCAATCAAACTCACCATGTTTCTACTTGTTACTTGCTAATATAATTTATTACTCTGGTGGTTAATTAAAAAAAATAAGAAAGTTAAATTATTAAATCTTTAAAATATATACCATAGTCAGGGGCCTGTTTGTCAAAACCTTGTAGCTTGTATCACAAGTATATTTCCAATGCATATGGTTGAAAAGAGATTTCTGCTTATGTTTGTAGCTTTCGTAAAACTTGCCCCTGATGTTTCTGTTGTGCCAAAAGTTGGAACTTACTAAACTTCCATTAATACCATAATGACGTATTTTTTTTAATAGATGAAATCCTCTTTTTGATTATCATAATAAACAAACAGGTTCTTGCCTACCATTTTATGAAAAAAAAGTTTGTGCACTTTGCAAAACGGAAACAGCTATTAAAGTTTAGGCGCATCATCCATTGGGCTAACTTAGCACAAGCTAGACCTGCCACAAACTAGAGTTATGTAGTTTGCATGTAGTTTCATGTTGCCTTTATGAATGATGGGCCATACATGGCAATGAATGTGACATTGTGAAGGTGTGTAATGACTTACAATCACTTGACTAACAAATGTTTTATTCATCCATTTTAACCCTTACTACACTTTAGAGATGCATTTTGATGGCAGGTTGAAAAGACATTCAACATGGTGTCGCGAGCTCTGAATCTGTATGACGACCCGAACACTCCGCCGCGCCCCCCCCTCAGTGATAGCGAGTTCCGATCATTCCTAAACACCGTTGGCCAGATCACTAACACAACCAAATTGCGAGAAGTCATATATTGTGGAGGCATAGATCCTAGTTTGAGGTTGGCCATCATTATAATACTAACTGCTTGCATATAAGCTATAAAAACTTTAGATTATTATAGTCATGTGCTCAGGGCTACACCGGCGCCGCGCGCAGCCGACATGGTCATTCTCAGGGTAGCCTTAGTGTTATCTTAATGTGGCTTGATAAAGTTGTTTTATTAAATTAATTTCTAGCAGCATGCTTGTAACCCAGGCGAAGAGTAATTACATGACTGTACAAATATCTTTAGTAATTAATTATTGTTTCAGAATTTACATGAATAAATTAGATAACTTATAATAAATGTTTGAATAAAAACCGGAACATTAATTATATCAACATATAAGCGCCTAGTGCTGCAATACAATACGAAATAAGCATGTAATATTGTTATATGTCATTGCAAACGTCAGGACTTACTTTGACACCACTTAATATTATGTACAGTTATGTAAAACGATAAAAATGTGTATATAATTTTCAGAAAAGTGGTGTGGAAACACATCCTGAATGTTTACCCTGATGGCATGACCGGCAAAGAGAGGATGGACTATATTAAGAAGAAAGCTAATGAATATTATGCGCTTAGAGCGAAATGGAAAGACTGTATTCAAAAGGGAAAGGTTTGGTTCATTGCCTATTATCTAACTCTTGATGTTCGATGAAAAACCTCATATCTGTAGTTTGTTGGATGTTATATGCTTTGGATGTTTGGTCACACCTTCATTCCCAGAGTGGTAAGGCAGAGCTACAGAATACCAATGTATCCTTACTAATATTATAAATGTAAAAGCGTGGATATTTGTTACGCTTTCACGCAAAAACTACTTGACAAATAATCATCAAAGAACTTTCTTTGTACTCATATTCTGGGAGGTACTAGAAGTAACATAGGATACTTTTTAGTAAAAATAAAATATTTTTTACAAAAAAAAAAAAAATGCAGCGGGCGATCCGCTGGCGGGTCTCTAGTTTCTCTATATAATAATGTTTATCGTTGTCTAGTACCCATAGTACAAGCCTAGAGCTTATTTTGAAACGAGTTTAATTTGTGTATGATTGTCACGTCATTTATTTATTTATATTTCAGGTAAATGCGGACCTAGCGTATGTAACAAGTATGGTTCGGAAGGATGTATTGCGGACTGATAGACACCACAACTTCTACGCTGGCAGTGATGACAATCAAAACATTGCGTCTCTGTTCAACATCTTAACTACGTAAGCATCATAATGTCGATTATTCAACCAATTTATTACGTCTACCAATCTACACCTAAAATGAAAATAGGAAAATCTGGGTAACATTTAAATTAAGTTTATAAGGTAAGTAGGTCGATTTACAAGCGCTACCACGAATAGGTGAATAAATGAATACATGACTGTGTCTAAAATAAATATATACGTTAGTAAGCACGGCACTCTTTAAAAGATAAAGATAAAAAGAAATGTTATTAGTTTCGTTGATTCGATTCGAGGCAGCTCTTGTGATTTAACCTATACATACAATTATGAATATTTAAATAGCACTTCGAAGGAA
The DNA here is from genome assembly GCA_949316455.1 of Acleris holmiana. NCBI lineage: Eukaryota > Metazoa > Arthropoda > Insecta > Lepidoptera > Tortricidae > Acleris > Acleris holmiana. Next base: position 17,489,796 of record OX438763.1, read on the forward strand.
TCATCATGCTAGTGGAAACCAATCCACTGGTAGATTTAGGTCTGTCCCAAAGATGACGACAATCGATCCTCTGTTACTTGCATCCAAACGCATGCACGCGCCCATCTTCATTAGATAGTCTGTTAACTCTGTTTGAAGAGAACTCCATCACATTTCTGTGGCCCTAGTAAAAACTGATGCGAGAGGACTTAACGTTTTCACTGCCACCGACGCATAAACGCGTTAACTGTCATACAAGTTTGTTTCTAGGCAGTGAATGCGTTAAGGTTAATGCGCTAGACCCCGGTTGTTTGTCGCGTTGACGTCACAATAGGGTAGTTTGGGGAATGAAACGGCGTTAATACGGCAACCTAGTCTATTAGTCTTCAACAGAATTAAAAAATATAATGATGATATATATTACCTATAAGTCAATTGTAAATTAATTAATCGACGTGGTTCTTTCGTTTAATCGCAAAAGTAAAACAAGTTTTCCTCAAAGCACCAACTAGAATTGCTAAGTATAAAGAAGTGAGTCCAAATATTGCTTCACCTCAAGAACCTGTAATTATTGGTTCTCTATCGTTTGACCGAATTTCATATGCCATATTTTTATGCCGTAGCGACCATGTGCCGTGCCCATAATATTGTTTTGCCATTAAGGCATTTTTTCTGAAACCGTGAACTATTCAGAATTGTAATAAAAACAAACCTAACATAACGTATTGGGCTCTAGGTATATGATGGCATGTAAACATTACCTGAAAATTAACAAATTAAAAAAAAATCTTTATGGCAAATGAAATTATGGTGTGTGATATTAGGGAAAATGAAGGTAGCCAGTGACCATTATGGCAATTGAAATTATGAAAAATGAGGGGATACGGTAATTATTAGATGGAATACATTGTTGAATGATTGTTATTACTATAGTGAAAATTTTAGCTATATTAAAAATGTTCTTGCAACACTGCCCGACTCGAATCAAAAAAAAAGAAAGAAGAGTGGCAAAAAATACATAATTGAAAGAAAACATAGAAAGACAATAAAATTTCATAAAAAAAGAATTTGCGTGTGCTTTCGGAGGGTATTACAAAATTGGAAACACAATCACTACAGCTTTTTCAGAATCTATTTTGACTGTGGACAATTTACAGAGCGAGCTATCAACATTAATTCTGCACGAAGAGGACGATGAAGAGTTGAGTCTAATAAAAAAAACGTCTGATTTGCCACGTTGCGTAACATTAACAATCAGGTTAAGAAATACAAATAAATCCAAGCACCGTTAAAAATCCTGCTTTGATAACTGCAATCTTTTCAAATGTGCACCAATAACATCTGTCGAAGTGGAAAGAAGCGTTTCCTTTTTGAAGTGGATATATTTTGCTAGAAGACGTAGCCTAACCGTAAGTCATTTAGAACAACTTTTGATCTGTTACGAATGAACAACGTCGATAAATTAATCAATTGACAATTTACTTATCGGTAATTTAAATTTAAATTTCATTGAACACCAATAGACTAGGTTAGGTTGCTGTATCAATTAACACCGTTCCATTTACTCCCCAAAAAACCCTATTAAGACGTCATTGCGACAAAAATCTGGGGTCTAGCTCATCGCACATCACAACCGCCTCAGCACAAAGTAAAACATTGAAAAGTGAGCTTTGATTTGTGTAGTAGGAGTCAAGTTAAAGTAAATACAATAACGGGCCTCGCGTCTTCCACTGAAAATTGTATCGTATACTAAACATAAATCAAAGCTCATTTTTCGATGTTTCAATTCAAGCTAAGGCCAAGCTAATCTAGTGCCGTGTCTGGGTGGTGTAATGTGCGAAGGCTTTTAGCTAGTATTTTTCACTAGGGTTACAGATTTGAGCATTCGCGGCGCCATATCCGATAACGGAGACTTGCCGACGCGGCGTTCGATTATTTAACGTGAATAAGCTAAGTGTGTGGCGGTGGTCAGGTACGCGCTCAACCACCCGCGGGTGAGCTACTGCCAGGGCATGTCGGACCTGGCGTCGCCGCTGCTGGTGACGATGCGCGACGAGGCGCACGCTTACATCTGCCTGTGCGCGCTCATGGCGCGCCTGCACTCCAACTTCCTGCTCGACGGCGAGACTATGACGCTCAAGTTCGCGCACCTCACCGAGTCGCTGCAGGTAAACCGCGCTTGTCAAACAGTAGGAACCACCAGCACACACTTTAGGGCTCTTTTATAAAGACTCGACGCGTTGCGTACTAGAGCGCTTATGCTTCTACATGAACGCTCTCTTACGTCGCCATATCTTTGAACTTTCTGCGGGTCGCGCCGCACAAAGCGCCGCTCAACGCTCAGCTCTCCATAAAACAGCCCTTAAACTGTAAATTCTCAGAGTTGTCCCTCAGTTGTCCACTGTCCCCAGATCCCGGATCGGGTAGATCTGACCGGACTGCTGAAGAAGGAGGATAATGGTTTTTTGACCTATAGTCGTGTTTGTATGTATGGATCTTTGTTCCCTCGGATAACCTAGACGGGTGGCCCGATTTCGGCCAACGAGGTGTGTACCTATTTATTTATTTAAGGATTACCAAAAGATCGTAACAACGAATGCTCGCTTGCTTGCTTATTTGATTATAGGTAATATCAGCTAACTCACGTGTATAAAAAAGTTACAGAATTATATAAATACTAGCTTTTTTTCCCGGGGACTTCGTCCACGTAGATTTCAATTATCGTTGTTACCCGGGGAACTTTCAAACTTCCCGGGATAAAAAGTAGCCTATGTGTTAATCCAGCGCATTAGCTATCTCCATTCCAAATTTCATCCAAATCCGTGCAGAGTGAAAGTGTAATAAACTACTCATTACTCAAACACAAATTTTCGCATTTATAATAATCCTTATATAATCCTATTAACGTAGTATTAATAACTTTAATAAACCAAGACGCTAATTTATTATTAGAAATCAACAAATGAAAAATACAACTTACGCAAGGACAAATGAATAACGAAATGAGGACAAAAAAGAGAACACAGACGTACCTACAACATTATAATGATTACAAACCATCTTTGTTTTCCCCTACAGTTGACCAGTATAATAATATGAAGAAGGTCTAATAATACCTTTTCACTTATTTATGCTGGGTATAGGCTGCATAAAATAGCATTTTATGCACTAGTGCATAAAGTGTTGACGTCATCTAGACTAAGAAAATGAAGCCGCACAGCCCACACACACGAGGTTACTGCCTTAAATAAACTTGTTATTTGAATATTTGCCTTTAATTTATTTGCCTTCAATGTTGCATGTAACAAAAATGAAATTTAAATCTATTAAAAACAAGCATTATTAACAAAAAAAAAACAATGAATGACTTGGCAGTACAAGGTGGCCAGTGGCAGAATTCCGATTTCAAATTCAAATAATTTTCGAACGCGAAGAGTGAGGGAGATGCGGACGGGTGTTTTAGTATCGCGAGATTTGCGGATTAATAAAGTGAAAATGGATCGCTGGCCAGCTGAGCAGCGTGCATATGCAATAGAGGCGTACTTAACCAACGGTTTTTCGCCCATTATCGCAAGGCGCAAGTTTTGTGTTCGCTTCAATATACGGCGTATTTGTGATGGACCGTCAACTAAACTGATTGAGAGCTGGGTAACACGATTTAGAACTACAGGTTCAGCAGTAAATGAGCCAGGACCGGGCCCGCAACCAACGGTTACAACTGAACAAAACTTGGAACGCGTCAAGCAATCGGTACTCGAAAATCCGAGACTTTCCACCCGTAAACGCTCTACGGTCTTAGATATCCCCAGGTCGACATTGCAAACAATCCTCAAAAAAAAATTAAAGTTCCATCCTTACAAAATTCAAATAGTCCAGAAGTTACAGAATACTGACTATGAATTGAGAAAATCGTATGCCGAACAAATATTGGACAGATTTTCGTCAAATCATCGTATGGGGAACATCTTTTTCAGCGATGAAGCACATTTTAATCTCGACGGCTATGTCAACAAACAAAATTGTCGTTACTGGGCTACGGAAAACCCGAAAACAATGCATGAGATGCCGTTGCATAGTGAAAAAGTGACTGTTTGGTGTGCAATTTCAGCAAGATGCATTATAGGGCCTTATTTTTTTCAAAACGAACGTGGTACAGCTGTAACCATCAATTCAGAAAGATACTGTAAAATGATTGACGGTTTTTTTAGACAACACGTTGAAGATGGTTCTTTCTTCAATCGAAACACATGGTTTCAACAAGATGGTGCAACTGCCCACACAGCCCGCCCATCAATGAATGCAGTTAGGGCATTATTCCCAGGAAAATTGATCTCCAGGTTTGGCGACATAGCCTGGCCCCCAAGATCACCCGATCTCAGTCCGTGTGATTTTTTTCTGTGGGGCTATCTCAAAAATGTCGTCTACAAAAACCAACCTGCGAACATCGCTGAGTTAAAAGACAATATTCGATCTGAAATAAACTTAATTTCTAGTGCACTTTGTAGCAGAGTTTTTGAAAATATGCGAAATAGGTTGGAAGAGTGCGTTCAAAACGGAGGTCAACATTTAGAAAATATGATTTTCAAAAAATTAAATCCGCATTTATTACCTTTTTAATGAAATAAAATGTATTGCTTAATATACTTTAGTTTTTTTTTAATAAAATTTTGAAATCGGAAATCTGCCACTGGCCACCCTGTATTACGTTCGACCTGAGTTAAAAGTTTCATGCAGAAATTTAAAAAAAAGTTTTAAAAGAAATACAGTTGCGGGAAAGAGTTTTTGTCTCGTTTTGGACTAGTGGGTAATTAGTTATTTCCTTCGCACATCCTACCTAAGACCTAAGTTGAAAAAACAAAAAAACAATGGCGGGAACGAGGTTGTTGTCTCATTTTGGACTACGTATTTAATTAGTTGTTTTCTTGGCAAAACTTGTTGTGTTACGGAATTTTGCTAAAATATCGTCAAGTGAAGAGGAAATAATGCTCACACCTAACACACTAATGGTTAAAAATGCTAAAGAACTTATTAAATAGACATTGCCACCTAAATCCAAGAAAAAGATTTTTAATATTATTACTGTTTTATTTCCTCGTAATCGAAGTGAACAATAGAGTGTATAACTCGGTCTTAAATCCCATTTAATCCTCGACTTAATTATCCACCCTCGCCTACCGGCTCGGATGGATACCATAAGTCTCGGAAAAAATGGCTTGTTTAATGCCCTTGTTGTACAATCTACTATTCTTCTGCAACCAAGTGAGGTTAGATGTAACAATTTCAGGCGTTCATTGTACGATCTGTGATAAAGTTTGTCGAGATTCATAGCTTAAGACAGATAGAAAACGTCTTACTCTTTCTATATTAACGATGTCGTCCACATGTTTGTTAAAGGAAAGCTGGCTGTCCAACGTTACACCTAAATTCTTATAGTTTTTACACTTTTAAGCGTGTTATTTCCTATCTGATACCTACTTAGTTTTTTGCGTCATACGTTGTACACGAGTTCTTAAAGTGGTAAGTCTAGCGTCGAACGTAAACCCCGTAAGAGCACAGCAATTTGGTAGAACATGCGCTATTTTATGTATTACTAAGGTAGGTAGGTAGTCATAAATATAATTTTATACGTACTATACTTACAATGCAATATCAACTTTAAAATAATAATATCAAAACATGTTTAACCTGTTATCTTAAGTAAGTAAGTAAATCATTTATTCACAACAAAAACACGCAGACAAAAAATAAAAAGTAACAAAAATAAAAGAAAAAAAAGAAAAGAGACGACATGTCGCGTTAAAGTTGCGAAACGGACCCAACTCAGCATATGCTGGCTGTGAAGCCAACGCTGATCTTCCGTTGGGACCGCTCGGTGAAGACACGGAAGGCCATACAGACATCTCGGTACTTACATTTAAACAAAAATTAATTAAATAAAACTAAAAAATAACTACATGTCACAACAGACAGCGCCCCAGGTGGCCACAAGATAAACTAACACTGCATTGCTTGACAGTAAGTCTTGAAAATATGTTGTATAATTATCAATTATCTTATCTGTGCCAAACGATGCGCGCTAACAATCTGTGGTTTTTATGGGTTAAACAAACAAAAAATACTGTGCACAAAACGACAACACAAACACAGTCTAAGTAGGTAAAGAATACTACTAAGTAAGTATTACTAGTAGTGGTTTACGTTTACATCTTAATGAAAACTAGTAAAGATTTATCCTAATTAAAACGGAAACAAAGTAATAGAGAGAAAAAATAAATAAAAAAATATTAAAAATAACAAGCAACGGGTGTGCCTTGATTGAAGCAGACAATGGAAGACAAAAAAAAAACCACCATAAATGACTACGCGAATGGGACATAAAATGCAGGTTTGTACAGTTAAAAAAAAAAAAAAAAATCATAATGATTACAATTTATATTCCACTGGTGTCATGTTTCAGTGGTCCCTGGCTTAATTGGTGATCGCATAAGTATTTTTTTAACTTTAATCTAAAACTATTTAAATTTTGCAGGTTCCGAATGGGAGGTGGAATGTTGTTCCAACATTTGGTTGCAGCATAGCGAAAACTTCCTCGAAAAGCGGCTGAGGCATGGCGAGGCGTTAATAGCTGTATAGCGCATTGCCGAGTTCCGCGCGATGAATTGCCTGACACATGTGATAACTTGACTAGAAGATACATCGGAGCCTTGTGTTTAAGTACTCCAAAAAGCAAACAGGCCAAATGAAGCTTGCGGCGGTGTTGCATCTTTAGAATTGAGTGCTTATTTAGAAAAGGGGTTACATGGGCCCTCAACGGAACATTAAAGCAGAAGCGGGCACAGGCATTTTGGACACGTTGTATAAGTCTTTTAGTTTTCGCAAGCAGACGTGGGCCAAATACTGCGTCCATGTAATTCAGTTTGGATAGAACAAGTGACTCTACCAGCCTTATACGCAAACTTTCATTAATGAATGGTCGTGCCTTGTAAAGTACCTTCAGTTTGTAGAAGCAACTCCTAACTGAGCCTGCAATGTGCTTCTCATACCGTAACTCAGAGTCCATTTGCAGACCTAAATTGCGTGCCTCATGAACACGCTCAATAGGTTCATCCAACAACATAACTTCCACAGTTGGTCTAAGGGCTGCTAGTTGATGTTTACTGCCTATGATTAGGTATTTAGTTTTAGTAGGATTTAATACTAAACAATTGTCTGTGGCCCAGGTAGCTATTCTTGATAAATCCTTATTTAGCATTGTTATTGCACTATCAACTTCTGATGGTTTACATGAAATATACACCTGTATATCATCAGCATAAATATGGTACCTACAGTTAGTGATTTGCGCTATTATATCAGCTGAGTATAAAGCAAACAGGACCGGACCGAGGATCGAACCTTGAGGCACCCCTCTTATGACAGGCACCTTATCCGAAATCAGTAGGGAACCACGGTCACCTTGACCTAACTTCACGTACTGATAACGATTGCTAAGGTAACTTTTGAACCAACTCAAAGCATCGCTATCTAGCCCATAATAGCTTAATTTAGACAGCAGCAGGTCAATATTTATGGAGTCAAAGGCCCTAGAAAAATCTAAAAGAACCAATATAGTGCACATTCCTTTATCTTGAGAGCAGAGAATATTGTCAGTAATATCTAGTAGGGCGGTCACAGTACTTCGCCCTTTTCTAAAACCTGACTGCACCTCAGGAAAAATTTTGTTTTTTTCCATGTAATCAGTTAATTGTGTGCAGACCACTTTTTCCAAAATTTTCGAGAGACATGGCAAGATACTAATTGGCCTGAGGTCCCTGAGCTCAGTAGGGTTTGTTATTTTAGATAGTGGACGTACTATTGCCTGTTTCCAGAGGTCAGGCACTGTAGATGTAGAGATAGAGGTGTTTATTAGGTGCAAAACTATGTCTAGTGTTTGTGGGAATGTTAACACTAGCATGTCCAGGGTGATGCCATCACAGCCTTCGGCATTTGATTTTAAACTTTTTACAATTTTAACCATATTTTCTAAACAGACTGGCTCTATATGAAAGACCGCATCACTAAACCTATGGAACTCAAAGTAAGTCAGTTGTGAAATTGTAGCCTCAGAGGCACAGGGCAAGCTCAAGAAGTGGTTGTTTATGACATTAGGGTCATTGAAACAGGTAGGTAATTCAGTGTCATTCTTTGGTAGTAAGGTAGACTTGACATTCTTCCATAAGAGTTTAGGGTCATGTATGTTGTCATTAATATTTTTCCGGAAATAGGCAATTTTTTCAAAATATAACGCTTGGCTAACAGTTGATTTCATATTCTTATAAAATTGTTTTTTACTGCCATCCTTTGTTTTATGGAAATCAGCTGAAGCCTTGTCACGTAACCGCATCATCAGCTTTACTGTATCTGTGATCCAGGGGTAAGAGCGTTCCCTAATTACAGTTGACTTTACTGGTGCATGCAAGTCAAATAATTCGACTATGTGCTGGGTCAAGTAGTTAACCATAATATTGACACCACCTGTAACACAACCCAAATCCCACCCCACGCTCCGTAGGTCCCTGTTGAAATTATCTATACATATCTTTTTTATTGGTCTGTAGGTTATGGTGTATGGTTTAGGCTTCTCACGTTTAACATATAGTTCACAGACTACCAGGCAGTGGCCAAACAAAGAACCCACATGCTCCACAATAATGCTTCTGCACTGCAAGTCAGTGCACACTACATCAAGTAGCGTTTCACTGGTTTCTGTGAAGTGAGTAGGCTGTGATACTAGCTGTGACAGGTTAAAGGTCGAAATAAAAGTATTAAATTTTGTAATTTTAGTGTCAAACGCAGTTAATAAATTTATATTAAAATCTCCTAATAATATCAGATTGTCATACTTAGGTATTGAGCTAATTGAGTCACTGAGAGCGTCAAAAAATAGGTCGATGTCCATCCAAGGTGGACGATATGCCGTGCCAACCGCCAGCCTCTTTCCGTTAAGGGCTAATGTGACCCACATTTGCTCAACTGACTTGTGCAGAGGATCTACGGGGTGGGGCCAGACACGAACGCTGACATCTCGCTTACTGTAGTAACCTACACCCCCTCCACGCGAACGTGTACCCTTTGGTCTTGGGCTGTGACGGAAGCGGTACCCCGGAAGTACAGGCGCCCGCCCCTCCTCACCCGCCCTCAGCCAAGTCTCATTGATCGCGAGCACATCTATGTCATGCCGAGTGCATGATGCAATAAAGTTATCATGGTTAGTACCTAAAGAACCTGCATTTAACAAACCTATAGTGAATCTTTTTTTAACCATTGCGAGCTATAATGTTCAGATAAAAATGTGTGAAGTAAAGTAATGTAAATAAGCAATATTCACCAGAACTGCACAAGTGCGCGTTTGCTTGTGTTGTTTTATTGCAACTAAAATTAAAAGAACATAATGCGTAACCATACTCAACCCGTGCTAGGACATAACTTATTATTACAATAAAAAACATACAGTACGAAAATAGACAACTACTATTCCTGAACTGAGTTTCCCCCAAAAACCCGTTGCAGGTCGGCATCGGCGCGAAAGCAGTAAGCCTGCCCTCCGTCGGTCTGCCTGGCGTAGACGCGGCCCCTCCTGGTCCACGAAAATCTCCAGCGGCGCTTGACGCACTCCTCCCGAACTCGGTGAAAAAGCTGCCGGTTCGTCCGCGTTAGCCGCTCGTTAATGTACACGCGGCGCGGCGGGCCCGACAGGCCCATGTCGGCCGAGGTGAAATTGCGACGCACTCGCGCCGCGCGTAGCAGCTCATCACGCAGCTGCCGGCGAGCCAGCCGAACAACGACTCGGCGGGGGCGCCGGCCTGGCCCGTCTGCGGCGGCACCGGGCGCAGTCGATTCGGGAGCACCCACTCGCTCGGCAAACACGATATCCCGAGCTTCAAGAGTCACACCCAGCTTGGCGGCGAGGACGGTGACAGTGTGGAGGATATTTTCCCCCTTTTCCTCCGGCAGATGGCCCACGTCCAGGTCGGCAAGCAGCGAGTCCTGGTCTCGGTCGTTTAACTCCAGCTGAAGGCGAGCCACCGACTGCTGCAACCCCTCCACCTCACTATTTCGCGGCATCTCGTCACTCTCTCTTCTTTCAACTGCCTCGAGTCTCCGCTCTATATCGTCCATTCGCTCGCCCATTTTCCTTAAGGAGGCGCGGATCTCTACCCGAAACTCGCGCTGCTCGGCCATGTACTCCGCCAGCTCGCGGCGCAGGGCACAGACCTCAGTCTCCTTACGCGGGGTGGGCTCAGGGCTGGCGGCTGGCACGGACGCAATCGCAGTAGAAGTCCCACCCATGTCCTTCACTGGAGTGTCGTCTGCCTTCTTCTGCTTTACCCTGCACTCGGGGCAGACCCATTCCTTAGGCACAGTAGACTTATCCGGCATATGCACACAGACTTTGTGGTACTTGTTGGTACAAACCGTACAGTGTGCAACGATTTTAGCGACATCTGTGATGGACAGGAATCTCCTACAACCTGCGCATTTCTCCTGGCCCATATTCGTGATATCTAAGTTGCGGCGTAAACTAATATTTATCAAAGTCCAGAAGTTAATCGCAAGATGGCGCTGGAGTAAAGAGTTACTATTGATCGCTTTATTAATACCTATCACTGTTTATTTTTATGTTCAAGCTAAGTCTATATACAACTGTGTTATTTCCATTAAATTTTATCGTTTTTATTAAATAAATAAGTTCAAAACCAAGTCTATAATATTATGTGGTGAACGTAACGCACCTACCCACACACGCAAATATTAATCACAGTACAGGGATTATAATAGTGCTATAAAAACCCGATCACAACAACACTGCGCGCTGCGCACACTTTCACACCTTTAACGGACGCCGGGGCACACAACGACAACAGTGACAAGGTAAACACAAGCAAAACTCCGACAATAACAAACAACTTTGCGCGACCGTATACTGTCGTATCACCGTCCGTGACGTCACTGACGGTGATCTTATTGCGGGTAAAAGTATCATGACAGCATTTTCCCGGATTCAGCATCATTTAATTGTTCTCGCATCAAATGGACAGTCTCAATGTCATCCTGAAGAAGTTTGCTGTTGTTACAATATCTGATTGGTCTCATGATTGTCAGGAAAAAGGTTAGGTTCCGAATGAAGACCACTAATTCACTATATCATTTATAAATACCAATAACAATATGGGACCCAAACGTGAGCCTTGTGGGACACCTTGATGATGCTTGATATTAAATAAACTTTTAAAGTTTTATGCACGTACTATTCTAAATTTACTTAAATTTTATAAATTTCAGCCAAATAAACTGTCAGCCAATGAACAGACAGACAACGAAGTCAACGTGACGTGTGTCTGTTTTTCGGCATTTAATACAGAACCATAAAAAATAATATGCCTGAATTGTTTTTACAAAAAAGACCAATCGGTTACTAACCGTTTTACTAAAACAGTCCTATCTAAAACAATACCCACACTAATACTTTTTTATAATGTGGTCTGGCATAGCTAATATACCTCTGTGTCCCTGGCAGGTGTACGACCCAGACTTCTACACGTACCTGAAGTCGCAGCAGGCCGACGACTTGCTGTTCTGCTACCGCTGGCTGCTGCTGGAGATGAAGCGCGAGTTCGCGTTCGAGGACGCGCTGCGCATGCTAGAGGTGCTGTGGGCCTCGCTGCCGCAGGGCGCGCCCCCGCGCGAGCTGGCGCTGCACGAGCAGCAGTTCGCCGCCGCGCCCCACGACCAGGAGCCGCCGCCGCCCAGCCCGCTGCTCAAGGCGCCGCGCGAGAACGCCTACACCAAGGTCTGCGCCATGCGCCGACAGTCCTCCAGCTTCAACCTGGCCAACAAGCCCCCCACCATAGCCACCTGCAAACAGATCAACCACAGCCTGGACGAGAACGCGACGCGCGACCCCGAGGACGGCTCCTCCCTCAAACAAGCCAAGATATTCCAGAGTCTAGACGACACCACCTTGCAGACGATCCAATCAAAAGCGGACGACGACGATGTTGTGACGAATAAAGAAAACTCGCTAGGGAAGGACTTGAAGCTTCATGTCCGGAAAAACGTTAAAAGTTTACCTGAAAATGAAACGAAAACCTCGAATAGTGGAAACTTATTAAATGGCAAGCCTCATTCCAACGGCAATGATACGTCCCTAGGAGGGCAGATAAGATTATTACGTGACAAAATATCCGTTCACAATAATAAGTTTGACGGGGCTAATGACACGGATTCGTCTTACAGACCGAAAGTGAAGATGATCAAAAATTTAAATGAGTTCCTTAACTTCGCGACCGGAAGCAACCCGAATCCGGCCCGACATGAGAGACTCCAAAGAGCTCACTCCGCTATCGAAACGACCAAGGAATACCCGAAAATCACTTTAACGAAAATGTCCATGGACGAGAGCGATCTAGGGAAGCAGACCGTCAGAGATTCTCTAATGAATAAAATTAATAGAAATATTTACAACGACACTAACGACGGCAGCAGCCCCGACGACTCGCAGGAGTACTACCCGATGACTACCTCCATGACCCGAGAGCTGAGACTGGAACTGGAGCACCTGGACCGGCAGGTGTTCGGGCCCTCCTACGCGAGCAGGTGTAACATGATATGCGACTCGCCCACTGACTCGACCGGGACCGAGGAGAGGGGCGCCGGCGACCGAGGAGACACCATAGAGAACCCGGAACCCAAAATCGCCCCGGACAAGCGAATAGAATTTGTTGAAGCGCCAGACGCGACCAAACGGTCGCCGCTGCCGGAAACCGTGAAAGCGAGCGCCAGGAGCGCCGAGGACATCTACCTGTGGGAGAACCCGCTGCACCTGCACACGCCGCCCGCGCGCGCGTCGGCCAGTCTCCCGCACACGCCAGACGAGCAGGCCGAGCTCGAGCTGGACGACTCCGGAGACATCTTCGAGCTGCACTCCGGCCGCACCTCCGTCACGCCCATCCGCCTGCTGCGCGCCGCGCCCGCGCCCGCGCCCGCCGGCGACTCTGACTCCGCCTCGCTGGCGCCGCCCGCGCCCGACCAAGCGCCGGGGCCCTCCAGAGACCCCGCGCCCCACCCCGCGGGGGACCCCGCGCCCCACCCCGCGGGGGACCCCGCGCCCCACCCCGCCGGGGACCCCGCGCCCCACCCCGCCGGGGACCTCGCGCCCCACCCCGCCGGGGATCCCGCGCCCCACCCCGCCCGGGAACCCGCGCCGGACCCTGCGCCGGACCCCACCGGGGACCCCGCGCCGGAGACCCCGCGCGCCGACGCCTCCAAGTCGCACAAGTTCTTCTCGAACATGTCACAGGAACTCGAGAACGCGAAGAGGAACTGCGAGTCGCTGCTGAACGCGAAGCCGGCGAACCTGCACAGCGTGGCGTCGACGATCAACAACTTCCAAAAGAAGTACGAGGCGCTGAAGCCGCCGGCGGCGCGCGTGGGGGGCGCGGGGGGCGCGGGCGGCGCGGGCGGGGTGGCCGGCCTGCCGCCGCCGGGCGCCTTCGGCGGCGGGAACCCCTTCCTCATGTTCCTGTGCCTGACGCTGCTGCTGCAGCACCGCGACTACGTGATGCGCAACCGCATGGACTACAACGAGCTGGCGATGCACTTCGACAAGATGGTGCGCAAGCACGACGTGACGCGCGTGCTCAACCAGGCGCGCCACATGTACGCGCTCTACCTGAAGCACCACGCGCGCGACCGCGCGGTCTGAGCCGCCCGCCCCGCGGGATTCTATTTCTTTTGGTGATAAAACTTAAAGAACCGCGCTTCCGGTGGAAACTTCGACGACCTGATCACATAACGGACCGATCGGACGCCCCGGGTCGCGGTTCACGTCGTCGGCGGTAACCGTTTGCGTGAGCGGAGCCGCAGTACGATTAGGACTGATTAAAACGTAATTAATTATAATTTAGTATTTTATTCCAAAGAACTTATTTAACATTGTGATATTTTTGCATCTATATTGTTGTATTTATTTTATTAAGTTTTGTACGGATATCTGTTACTTACGAATTTTACGATGCGGCTCCATTCTTTGACATTTCTGTACTTATAAGTTAATCGCGAATGAAATTACTAGCACGGATTCTCTGTATCCTGTTAACATACAAAATCAATGAAGCTTACCGATACATATAAATAAAATAATAATAATAATATTTGCTCCTTTCCTTTGAATATATATATGCTGCGTGGCCTACAGAACGTATTTCTATATTATTCACTCGAATGTATTAAGCGGTATATTTTTAAATAATACTTAATTAAATGAATAAATGCTGATTGAGACTTGCAATCTATTGGCTTGAAAACTAATTTTGTTTTAATTTTATTTCTTCGAATCAGAAAAAGGATTTATGCGTGTATGGACTATAAGGAAATATGGCGATGTATAAAAATGTCTACCTTTAAAACATAAATGTGTCTGAGTATTAGAAAGCCAATACTTCAAAAGGTTTAAGTCTTATCAAGTCGTAATATAAAAATGACTACTATCTAAGTATATTTATACATCGACATATTTTCTTTTAGTCTATTGTCGCAACATCTTTATATGTCGTCTAATATACATGTGGACATTTTTATACTTTGTCAAAATTATACAGGGACGAAATTATTCAAGTGGACATTTTTATACATCGTCATATTTCCTATTAGTCCATACACTCATAAATCAGAAAAAACACTAACATCCGTACAATTATTTTCTGGTTGTACTCAGTTGCGCAAAGGTTCATTAACCTTGGCGAAGAAGAACGTGTCGGGCTGGCGGGTGTGCTCGTGGGAGCTGCTACGCCTGGTCCTATTCTGTTGCACTGCATAGTTCGTGCAATACTTCTGTTTCGCAATATTGCGACCATCCTGAATCTTGGCCGATTTTACTTAGACGATCTTGAAATTATCTGTATTTTTATATACAAAATAATTGTGATCATTAAGCGTACGCTTCGTCATTTTCAAAACAGACCTATAGTTTCCTATAAGCTGTAGAAAAGTTGTCTACTAATTATGATTTGGTAATCCAAAACGTTAAACGTGTAATGTAATGAACCAACCGCTATTATAAAAACTACATAAAGTAAACACCGATAGAATGCAACACATATTCAAGTTATTTAAATATTTGTAGAGACTTAATTTCAGAGCATGTAAACATTTCCCGTAAATTCAATTAGATTTGAGTTCTAACTAAAGGTACTAAGGTTGAAATTGTATCTAAATCTATGTGGTCAATATGGAGCCTATGCCTGGAAATGGGTCAAATAACAATACCCAAATAAATATCCCCAATAATGCATTAATAGTAGGTATTCTTGATTTTATGCGGGTAAACTTCGCAATATGTTGGTTCATTGATGTATCAAGATCACTACATAAAACAATTATACATACATTGTTACATAATATGTTCACGATGATTTCAAAAACTACTGGACCGATTATGGCGCCGATTTCATCATCAGGTAGATTTCATTAATGTCATTAATTTTTCGCTTTTTATGTATAATAAATTCTTATGTACGGGTGTACAGAAAACTCGCACCCAACCAAAACATATTCAATTAGATTTTATTGATAGAAAAACGGTTGTACACTGTTTTATAAAAGATTGTTCCATAGAACTTATCACTTCGCAGAAGTTTCATTTTATAGAAAGCTAACTTCTGCAGAAACCTTATTGTTTCCAGTTTTTTTTATCGTTATACTAGCGGCCCGCCAGCGGCTTCGCCCCGGTGGATTTTTCAGTTTTTTTCTTTCATAAGAACCTTCTCCTGACAGTAACAAACACAATAAAAAAAGAATAAGCGAAATCGGTTCAGCTGCTCTCGAGGTTAGCGCTTACCAACACATTCAGCGATTCATTTTTATTATATAGATAAGCTTTCTATGTAATGAAAATTCTGTGAAGTGATACATTCTATGAAACAATTTTCTATAAAATAGGACACCCTTAAAAACCCGATGTCGTCACTGACTCACTGATAATCATCAAAATTATTAGGATACTTCCTGAAATCTTAGAAAGTTTTTGATGGGATATCACTTCTTTTTGTAAATTGTTTTGACTTTTTTTTTATTCCACTTTTTTTTACGTTTTTAAATTTAAGCTTTCTAAGATTTCAGGAAGGAGTAAGTACCTTAACCCTTTAGTGGTTAGCGGCAATATATTTGCCGTCACATATTTTAATTTATTAACAACAAAGTAACATTTTTTTGTATTTTTAAAAATTAAGAACCGATATTATAAACCTACTAATCCAATAACAAAAATAGATGTAGTAAAATTCACTCTTTCTATTAATTAATAAATGGTACATTTTCGACATGATTTGAGGTATTTTGCTATGTCCCGATAAATGAACAAAAAAGTCTATAAATAAAAAATGTTCTTGCTCGTTTTCTCTGATAGTCCAAACAGTCCTATTTCAGAGATAATTTAAGCGGTATAAAATTTTAGAAAAAAACCAATTTGAAATTGAACTTTCATAGTAAATTAATAAAATTAAATACAAATTCAATGATTGGATGAGTTGTAGACGGACAGCGGCAAATATGTTGCCGTCTTGTAACTAGTAAAGTATGATAACGAAATGTTTTATCTTTCACAAAAATCACTAAAAAAATAATTTGTACTGCGCGTACTACAAAAGTTTGAGATTTATTCTCAAAAAAATGTGGGTTAAGAATTTTGATGATCATCAGTGAGTCAGTGAGAAAATCTGATTTTTTTTTATATTTATAAAAAAAAAAAGTATAAGTGCTATGCAGTTGAAACTATACATGTTTAATTAGTTCACTATTGACATCATATCCCGAGAATTTTATTTATCTGGTATAATCTAACAAACCCAAGTAATCAGGGTTCAAAAAAACGACGAAGCGCTTCGAGACAAAGTAGGTACCTTGCGCTTCGTTTGGCTCGATTTGGCGGGGCACCACACCACTATGCCCCCAGATAAACCGAAGCGAAGAGAGAGCGGGTCGCTGCAATGGTTGCTAAAAAAAAACTCGGTCGATACACAGATGCAGGTCGATATTAGGGGTAATCGTCTGCATAGATTTCGATTATCGTTACTCTCTCGGGCAATTTATTATTTCCGGGATGAAAACCCGTATCCTATATGCGTATGTGTTCATCGAGGCTATAAGTTACCTCCATTCCAAATCCGTCCAGCCATTGCAGCGTGAAAGAGTAACAAACTAACACACACACACAAACTTTCGCATTTATAATATTAGTAGGATACGTGGGTCATACACAGATTTAGGTTAGCGTCTTTCCTGTGGACACGCCGGAAGTTAACATTTTTAAGGCCTTATTTCTGGTTAGGCCCATTCCCGCATTAACGGCGTCAGTACTGTTTTAGACTTATCATATAAAAACCAAACTTAAATAAAATAAAAATAAATATCAGCGGACAATCTCTCACAAATTGACCTTGTCCCAAACTAAGCTCTAGGCTTGTACTCTGGGTACTAGACAACGATAAACATACTTATATAGAGAAATAAATACTTAAATACATAGAAAACATCTAAGACTCAGAACAAATCTTCGCGCTCATCACACAAATACAGTTAGTTGCAAAACTGAGTCAATATTAGCACCTTAGTAGAATGTAAATAAGTTGATGATAGTTAAAGGTATTTTTAAATGTTTAATACGACAAGTACTCCTTGAAATTTGCTACAAATACTACCAAATGATTTACCTGTCATTTACAGTTTTTAAGTACCTAATTTTATCGTAAAAACTGTTGAATTTAACCTTTTTTTATTTGTCTAATATTTTAATTCTCTCTGTGGCAACCCTGATAAAATGAAAGAAAAAAAGCCTTTTTAAAATAAGTAGAAAATTATTAAAATCGGACATACTTTTGGTGACAGTTATTGGCTTATACAAACTGGTTGTTAGTTCACTATGGTAGGGGATTAAAATTCTGCAATAACTAGAAAACTACGTCCCTGATTCAAGCAGTTGATACCTCATTTTAAAAAGAAAGGGATTCTCTATTTTAGAGTTTTCTTATTTGGGGTTGCCATAGAGAGAACTAAATTACTAGTATAAAACATAAATTGAAATTTACAGTTTTTGGTTTAAAATCTTTAAAAAAATATAAACGACAAATAAATTATTTATACAGCAGTTTTGTAGCTTACTTCAAGGATAACTATTATGTACTAAGCATTTGAAAATAGCTTTGATTGTCATCGACTTATTAACATTCTACTAAGGGGCTAATATTGGTCTAGTACACATTCGTCAGATTCCTTTTTCGTCAGAATAAGTTATAGCCTGTTTATTTCGGACGAAAACGGACTTTCGAGCAGATTCGGCTATCGTCAGAATAAACACATATTACCTGATACGCGGATGACCATAGAATACGTAGGTAGGTTTAGGTTATGTTAGTTTTGCAGCAGGCCCGGAGGGCCAAACCATCCAGAAATAGGAGCTCCGCGTAAGCGGAGCTCCGTCGACACTGCCTAATATTAAATAATATAATGTAACAAATAAATAAATTATAAAAATTAATCAAAGTTTTTTCTGTCCAAAAAGTAATTCCGTTTTCGTCCGAAAAAAAACAGGCTATAATTTATTCTGACGAAAAAGGAATCTGACCAATGTGTACTAGATCATTTCAAGAGACTGGGTATTAGTAAGGTCATTGAGGTCAGACAGGGATAATTAAACACTGGAAAAGATTACTGAGTAATTTATTAACGAATAGTAAACTTCGTCTAAACCCCTACAAATATCTAACCCTTTTTTGCATGACGATGGAAATATCCATCACAATATTACTACAAGCTTTAATTTTTGTTTGTTTTTTAGCTTATTTTTTGTGCTTTTGGATTCACGACTTTTTTCATTTCCATGCAAAGAAGGGTTAAAGGACCTATTATAACATTTTCTTCGCACGTATCACAATATTCAAAGTCTCCTTACTCGGAAGTCGAATTATGTCGTAACAGTTTAATTTTAAACTTTCATTAAGTTTTTAATGTAATTGAAAGCCACAAAGCTACGAATAACGACTGTAATTGCCAAGTATACATTGGAATTCTATACAAGAATTGCATATCGTAAATGATCTGATCTTATTTATTTTTGAAGCTTTTATTTAAGTTATAAATAAAGTACTTGTATTTTTATTATTTTTTCTAAAGTTTGTTTTTGTTTACTTCCTCTTATTGCTGCCTGATCCCGATAGTATCATCGCAATACGCATGAAGATGTTGATAATGTCCATGTAAACAGAGACCGCCCTGAAATCACACAAAATTATTTATTTACAACTTGTCTGTTAAGTTATAATGGTGGTTATTTACGATAAACAAACCAAACTTGCTATGACTGTAATTTATAGCACATAGGTACCATAAATAATACTGTCAGGGCCTCTTTTCAACTGGGTAAAACCGTATTGCCTTTGACATGTTGTCATACTCACCGTATTGTCAACGTTGCGATAGCTCTTATGTACTTGACAGTAATGGCGGCAGAGTTCAAAATCTTACGATAAACACGTCAAGAGCATTATGGTTTTACCCAGTAACATAGAGGCCGTATGTAGGTACTTTTTCTCCTAACTACTGAACAAGTTTACACAGTTAAATATTTAGTTTAGTTCATGCTTATAGTACTATTTCGCTGATTTTCGTAAAGATTATCAAGACCAGTCTGTAACTTTAGTATTCCAGAGTAAGAAAGACACAACGAAATTTATTAAATAAGAATATTAGGGTGTTTCCATTTTGCCTTTAAGATTCTTCAGTAACAAAAGACGCAGATGTCCCCAGTGGTAACCAATGTAAACTAACTAGTGTTAACTAACTTTCTTCCCTTCTAAAAAATAATCCCCCATCTGTTACTACTGGGGACAAATTGAGAAGAAATAATTCCTATTCCTACACGT
This sequence comes from Acleris holmiana, assembly GCA_949316455.1. Classification (NCBI taxonomy): domain Eukaryota; kingdom Metazoa; phylum Arthropoda; class Insecta; order Lepidoptera; family Tortricidae; genus Acleris; species Acleris holmiana. The sequence continues at coordinate 17,509,730 of OX438763.1, forward strand.
AATGCTCATTTGACCCCACTAACTAAGGAAGAGTAAAGTTAAATATGCCTTAAAGGCTTTCCTCGTAATTTGAATGTTAAATCCAAGACCTGTAATTACTTTTGCAACCTGTAGTGTATACTCTATGGGGCGACTGGTTGTGCAGGGCCGGGTGAATGGTAGCAGATCACGTGTGTCACGCGACTATTTAAACTCGCGCGACATGCATTGTGTTTCGTTTATTTATTGATCTTAATTCGCGATTATCGGTTTTTTGACGTCTCAGAGATTGATTTTTGCTCTGACAGTTAAAAAGTGATTGTCGAAATGGAACGTTTGCGTATTGTTTTCAAGTGTCTCGATTGGTTTTTCAATTCGAGGATGGCAACACCTGAGCGATACTGGTCAGACAGGGTTGTTTGTCAAACTTCTTCTCTCTTCGGAGCGGAGGCCGCGCGTTACCGGCCGGCATTTGTTATGAACTAAAGCCAATTAAGTTAATCGTCGTTTGTTGCGGTTTAATTCGGCAAGCTTTTGGCGGAGATGTGTCGCCACGTCATTATTTGACGCTTATTTTCGGGATTCTATCGGTAAGTAGATTTATTTCGATGGATGATTTTCTCAACCCCGAATCCTCGTGTTCTCGTTGTTTCATAAGATGTTTTATTTCAGTCGGGATGCGACTGTAGCTGTATAAGCCGAGCTTCAGCAGGAAACCGTCGATGGGAACCCGTCTTTTTGAAGAAATGGGTGGTATGTATTTTCATATTCACTTGGTGAAAACATCTTTTGACGCCATGTTGCCTAGTGCAACCTGTCGCTTCTTGAGCACGAGTTTGATGCTATTTCTTTTTCTTGTTGCAGCGTTATCGCACCCATTTTTAAGAACCATTTTTTTATTGTCCCATTTTTACACCATTTTATTCCATTTTAACCCATTTTTCTATTACTCCATTTTATTCCATTTAGACAATTTTATTATTTTTATAACCATTTTATATGGATCCCTTTTATAACTTAAAATCTACTTGATTTTAAACCATTCTAAATGGTCATCTTTAACTCTCAACTTCATTCCAACCTTCAAACCACTAATGTTGGTTATAACCATTTTATATGGATCCCATTAGTTAAACCATTCTATATGGCTACATCCCTTTATACCATTTTATATGGTTCTCATTTAAATTCTCTTTTTCATCTCTTATTAAGCTTCTTTAAGCTTAACGAGGCTTCTTACTCTTTGGGAAGTAGGACTTTACGCCTTTGTGCATTTATTTATTCAAACCGCATGGTGAGTTATTGCAAGCATATTTAGGCTGTGGCCTCTTACTCTTAGGGAATTATGATTTAACGCCCTTGAGCATTTCTTTTTCCTTATTTTTTTGAGACTTCTGTCTCTTTATTTTGTTCTCTTCGAACGTTTCTCAAGTTAATGTTTTGTAAGGACCCTTCTGGTCCAAGCTTATTTAAATTTCCCCTCTCCTTTGCCCCTACACCACTGGTGCTGGAACTGCGAAGCAGGAGTTCTGCGACCGGACGTGGTTGGCAAGAAACGGCCCCGTCTACCTCGAGACTCTGGTGCAGTTGGTGAACTTTAAGTAATTCTGTCTCCGTTAAATTGTAAGTTTTCTTTTCATTTCAATATAAACCTGACCAGGTGAACGACCAAGCTAATTTCAAACCTAATTCATAAGACCTGATTTCTATGTAACCTATAGATCTAAGTTCTAGCTAGGTTACCACCTAAGTATGTAGGTTATCAACTACTGTGTAACCGCCTAAACATAATTTATTGTTTATTAAAAAGCCTTAAAAACTATTGAGTGTTACTAATTTAACTCCAACTTTTACTAAGCCCGCCTTGAGATTAAAAGTTTCCAGTACTCTACCATCTATCTTTGATGCTATCCGTTTTCTTTTTTGCCTGGCTTAGGACCCTGGCGCCCGATTGTTTTCTTTTCTTTATTATAGCAATTTTGCTAACTTATTTTTATTGGGTTCTAGCCTAGGAACTTTTATAGAGATTGACTCCGGTGTTGAGTAGTCTCAAACTGCTTGTAACAACATAGGTCTACCCACCCATGTTACACGTGGACGTTCAAATTTGCGATGGACGGACCAATCAAGTTGTTTACTGACAAATCCCTCAACGAATGCGCAAGACAGGCTTCAGCAAGGGATCAATGGCGCACGGTTGTGAAGCGCTACCGAGCGTCTCGCGTGACCACGACTACTCTGCCAAGAGTAAGCGACTGAGAAGTGTATACTACCGTTTAATTTATTCGCGGCAGTCCATGTTAATCGACCTATACCGTGATCATGTTTAGTTTGCGTCTTACGCAATAGTTTAATTTTATATCTTCTAAATATGGAACCATATAAGTATGTACAACGTGTTACACAATAATACGTATAATACGTAAAAAAAAAAACAAAAGTAGTGTCAACCCTTATTAAAAAACGTCAGTTCAGTATCTTAGGTATACAGTATACTAGGGTTGACACTACTTTCGTAATTTCTTTTTTACGGATTATTTTGTAACACGTTGTAGATGCAGGCTTTTTCACGTTTCTACTAAACACGAGTGACAAATATACTGTCAGATGCGAGTCAGTGTGACAGCGATAGCTTATGGAGAAATTATAATCGTGTTCTTGTTTACATTATTTTGAATCAATATTTAACTTACGAGTTGATGGGGTCAAAAGGATGGCTTGAGTATATTGGATGCATCTCTGCTCGCTTGACGATTGCCTGGGTGTCATACAGAAGAAATCCGCTGAATACTATTAGTCCACCATACAAGCTCAAGGAATATAGACCTGAAATGAAAAAAATCGATTACGAGTCTAATATTGCATAGCCCGAGGCTAATTTGAGCATAATCTAAGTCAAGTTTATAATGTTTACAGGGCAGTTTTTTTGACTTTAAACATTTGTCAGGAAATTAATGACATTACATTTATATACTCGTTAGTACAGTGGCAATAGGGGAAGAGGTCTGTACAGGTATACCACTGTAGTTAAATACCGACCACAGTGAATTGTAGTAATAGTGCGATAGAGAAGTCTACAGACGAAGCTAAGTTTATTTCTACCGCGATCACTTAGATAGATCTCTGCTCTTTATTGGCAAGACACGATAAAAATGCGGTTGGTACTGACCGGCGCCAATGACCGAGGTGGGCGGCAGGAAGATGCCTGCGATGGAGGCGGCGAACACGGCGCCCAGCCCCATGGCGAGCGGCGCGCGCATGTTCAGGAACTCGCCCGACGGCGCGCAGATAGCGAGCGTGCTCAGGCCGCCAACCACCCCCGCTGTGTACCTATTACCGAACAAATTATACAGCTATCACACTGTCAATATTATTATAGTACACTACCTTCCGCCCGTGATTGCATCGGTGTGGTATTAGTAATTCGCTACACCTCCCAAGATCCAGAGCAAAGCAAGGAGCTTTACAGAGGAACAATACTGTTGGATACTGCTCAAATAAAAAAAAAATTGCTACAAAGTGACAAATCATCTACTTCACCCATGAGAATGTTGTATAGTCAAGGGCATAACTATATAACATTCCCAAGAAGTAAAAAATATCTATACACCGTTATGCCAGTAGCAATAAGTTTCATGTACAGTCAAGGTCATAAATATGTATACACTTTAGTACCTTGTCTATTTAACGTCATGTTTAAATTGTCATATGAAATTATCACAGCAATTAAAGTGACAAGGTACTAAAGTGTATACATATTTATGACCTTGACTGTACCACAATGTATTTCGCTGAGCTTGTTTTTTGACAGTAGGTATAAAATGCGGTTGTTACAGTTTAATTGTTATGCCACTATGGAGTTATAATGTCCGCGTTAAACCACATAAAAGTAAGCTAAAATTAATAATAAACACTGTCATTATGACAGGATTCCATAGAGGCATAACAATTAGAGTCCTTGACTGTAACAACCGCATTTTAAACCTACTGTCAAAAAACAAGCTCAGCAAAATACATTGTGGTAAACTTGAATGACATGAAATGAGCTTGATTAAGATTAATAAGACATTCAGTGGCTGCTGATAATGTTAGCCAGCTCAATCTAGGATAATGCATACATACATACATAACGCCTTCATTCCCAGAGTGGGGTAGGCAGAGCTACAGAAATACCAACAACTCTAAAAAAAACTTTTTTATAATTCTGTAACTAGGGTGATCGAACCAGTACTGGACAAGGTCCAATGATGGACTCCAATGGGCTTCCTTGGGACTCAATTATCTCCATACCAAATTTCATCTCAATTGGTTCAGTAGATCCAGAGATTACCCCCTACAAGCTCATAAACTTTACCTCCTTATATTATTAGTATAGGAGTATAGATAAACACTTACATAGCAGCTCGCATCAGTATGGGTCCACCGAGGAAACACATAGGTGCAATGACTGCTCCCATGATGCCAGTGTGAACTATCCAAGCCAATTGTTTGCCACCAAAGCCAGGACTATATGGCATCCCATGCACGACCATGCCAGACCCAATTAGCAGGCCCATTGTCGCAATAACTGACTGAAAATAAATAAGAGAAAATATAACAAAACTACAAGTGCTGCCCATAGGTATTTAGATGGGTGCACAAAAATCTTAGAATGGGAATTTAAATAAGTATGTTAAGGAAAAAGTATTTTTTTTGTGATATCACAGATCTCCCTCCAGGATTTGAATTGCAATATTAAACTAAAATGCAAATGTGTTCTTTTGCCAGTGGTCATATTCTACTCAGTGAAGTGAAATGTCAAGTTCCAGGCAGTGAACATGATAAAAACTAAGCTTATAGGATTTTTTAAGACCCTTATTAATGGCAGAATTTACTATTTTGTATGTCTTATTTTTATGACACTGTTTAACCAAAGCAAGGTATTAACTATATTATTTCAATTTCTAGTTATATTGTTAGTATATTCACATCTCCCTGAACTGAACTCCTGAGCCAAGATGCGTTTGCTAACTAACGTTTCTATTAGTTAGGTTTTTAAACTAATCGCGTCACTTGTTGATCACGTGCCCTTTCGTATGACGTTATCTAGCAGTGACGCGTTTCAAAACAAACATGTTAGGCACTCTCTTTTTAGTGTTTGATAACTATGCAGTGCCCGGAACACTCCATTAGTCATGTTAACCTTGTTACCCAACATTTGTCAAACGTGACCAATGTACACTCTGACATTGGGAAAATGCATCTTGCTAACAATTGGCCAAGCAGCGAGCGAAGTAATACAATGTCTCACAGACACCAGTCTTTGATCAATGAAGTTTGACGGCAATTGGCGACAGTTGTTGTCAGTGATAGAATTTCCCATGATGTAATTTACCAGCTTCGGCACTCAAATTTTAAACATACTTATTTTTTATTAAAGCTAAATTATTAACGCGGCAACATTTGTTACTGGGTAAAAAATACCACACAGTATTCGAATTTGAATGTTGAAGTTATATTAACACATTCAGCACCAATGGCCCTCTAGCCCGATCCATTTTGTATGGAAATCAGAACCCTCGGTACTGAATGTTTTAATAAGATCATAGCAAAATATCCAGCAAATCACACCAGGTTAATCATTTTGAAAACAGTATCTCACCATCCATCCACTCCGGGCAACAAGATTAAGTAGTACAGGCGTTCTAAAGACAGTAACAGCACTCGCAGCCGTTATGATGAGTGACCCAGCAATGTAGGTATAAGTTGTTTTAATGCGATCCTTTACATATTGGGGCCAAAGGCTAAAAATAAAAAATAAATGTGTTAATATATTAATAATTAATACAAAACATTGTGCAAGTTAATTTTTACAATTTTAAAACATTAACTATTTAGAATTGTTGACATTAAGTAGACTAGGCCTTGCTTGACCACAGATAACCTTGAAACAAGGAAATACTTGATACAGAGAGAGGAAAAAATAAAAATGACACATACATAACATCACATCACACATTCATTCCCAGAGTGGGGTAGGCAAAGCTACAGAAATACCAACAACTCTAAACAGACTTGTTCTGTAACCACATTTTGCACAAGTAGGCTAAGACCAGTTTTACCTGTGTATTAGTGACAGGTTGCAAGCCCATCGCCTTCAAGCCCTTATTCCCTTAGTCACCTCTAACGACATCCAAGGGAAGACCTGGAGAGGTACTATTCTAACCCGTAATCTACACGGACAAAAATGGCAATTGTTAAGTAATGCTTACTGTGCTTCCTGCAGTGTGCCAGGTTTAACGCCTGAGCCATAATAGCAAAGAGCAGCTAGACCAACAGCTGATGCGCCAGCCAATGCTCCTTTTCCTAGGCTGAAAGCTATTAAATATTTTATTAATTCACGTTAAACTAGGACCACCCTAATATCTTACTTGGTAGTGGGTCATGATAAATTCTCACCGTTAGGACCTGCGGGGGCCATTAATTTCTCCCACAAGGAAGGTCGTGTTCTGGACTCGAAACGAGTTCGAGGCTCGCGTGCATAGCTTCTGACGATAACATAATTCTTCGGGATAAGTTTTGGTGGAACAGGCGAGTGTAAACTGTTAGTGAACAAGTTAGCCACCGAGCGACCCACACACATTCGAGACATCATTGTAATCGTGATGCAACCTGGATGAAATTCTGTAAATCGATCAAATTGTCAACAGAAACTGACGTATAGGTCTGAAGTGTGGAAAGTTCTCGTAATAATAAAATTAACCCACCTTAAATTTATTCCGTATAAATATTTTTGATATTTATACAGTTGAATTACAAATCTGAACGAAAAATACAAATTATTGTTGTTGAAGCGGCCGGACGCCGAACACGAAACAAAACAATGCGGAAAACGTACTTGCGATTTACCCTGGACAGTCTAGAAAATATCGTATCGCAGAATTCAACAGATTATAAGAGGTGTCGAGCATGTTTAAGCCACGTTTTAATTTCTAAGTATGTAAAAACCACCGTTTTTAAACGTGACTAACCACCCGGTTTGTCAACATGACAGCTGTCTTGACTTGTCAACCTCGCACGCTTGCACGTCTCTACACTACACGAGGTTTGCCTTTAGCCTAGCGCTCTATTTTTGTGTCAAAGGTTTAACAAAACTTACATCGTCATGAAGAAAGAAAAAACAAAAACAAAAAAGCTGAATAAAGCTCCAGAACCCGAGGAACCCCAGTTGTCAGGTAGAGTCTCAAGATTCATTCTTCGTAACTAAATATTTTCAACCAATTATAAATATCATCCCCTTTTTCTAGATTCTGACGAAGATATGGACCCAGACACACACAAAAAATCGTTGGAAAAGTTAAAGAAAATAGATCCGGACTTCTATAACTTTTTGGAGGAGAATGATGAGAATTTGCTGAACTTCGAGGCGGAGTCCGACGAGGATGGCTCCGATGCAGAGAGGTCCGGCCAGGAGGGCGCGAGTGTGCACACGCCGGGCCCGCTCCAAGCGGACAGCGACGAGAGTGATTTCGAGGTTTGCTCTAAAAGTTCTGGTAACATGTGAACAATAAACTTCTATATCTACATTAAATTGTTATGTACAAGTAGCTAGGTAAGGGTAATGCCAGAAGAGCAATCCAGCTGCTTGGAATTCTGACGACATTCATACAATTGATAAACATTGTATGTATGTAAACTTTTTATTGTACAAAACAGAAACAGATACAATATAAAGTACTATAGTAGTGTTAGTACAATATAGAAGTGTAGTAGTGTTATTATTATAGTACTGGGTTGACTTTTGTGCATGACATTACGAGAGGACTATATGGAACAGCCTGTTAATATGAAGAGATGTTACAAATTTGAATAACACCTATTATTATAAATTCAAACCAAATATATAATAAAAATACTTTTTTGTAGCAGTAAGCCTACTAGTAGCTTTGTGGTGGTAGGACCCTGTGCAGGGTCTGTCTGGATCGCTACCACCATCTTATCCATTAACCACCTGCCAAGCAACAGTGTTCGCATTGTTGTATTCCGGTGTGGGGATAAGACAACCAGTGAAATTACTAGTAGGTATAGATGCATTCCATCTTAGTTTTCAGGGTTGGCAACACATTTGAGATCTTAGGATTATAGTCTTAAGAATTCAAATGTCTATGGGTCTCAGATTCCACTTACCATCAGGTGGCATGAGTGTTTGTGTGCCTTCTTAACATAAAAAAAAAAGCAGATCACTTTTCTCAATATTTTTGCTCACAAACTTAACTGCTTCTTTGTATCATGCCAACTTGAACTCCACCCTAAGTTATTGGTTGATGATTATTTTTATAAAGTCCTGATGTAAGCCTGTGGTTATCTTTCCATAAGGAGGAAGTTGCGGCTCGAGGAAAAATTACACTTAAGATGGTATCAGAATGGCAAGAAGAACTACAAAGCGAAAAGAAAATAAAAATATCAACATTGAGTTCTGTGATTAAAGCCTTTAATGCAGCCATGTTGAGGGCTACAAGTGATGATGGCACCTCTAAGGGTGAATACAAAGTAGAAGGTATGGTACATTATTGTAAATTTAAGCTTATACAGTTACTTGTTGTTCATGCATCAGGCCAGGATAGACAAGATAGGTGATTTCAAGTTTTAAGGGCAATTATAAAACCCTGCCAGTAGCTAGCTCCTTTGTAGCCTAACATCTGACCAAAAAAGATGCTGTTGCATAGCACTTACAGATTAATGGGCACATGGTAATGTTTTTTGTTGAAAATATCTATCAACCTACTTAATTCAAGATCCTTTTCTATGGTTCAATATAGTCCATGGATATATATGAACACTTGTACTTGTGTTGTAATTTTTAGAAATATACTGTTATTTGCTATCCTTGCGCAAACCCTTTAGTGGTTTATGGGTTGTTTATTTCAATGCAAATAAGTACTTTTTGTTGTACAATAAATAAAATAATAATGAATTGCTAAAAAAACATATTTTTTTTAATCCAAACCATCATTTTCTCATTTAGATTTTCTCTATTTCAGGCTCCTCGGTATTCAATGCTGTGATACAAATGTGTGTGCTGTATTTACCAGCTGCCATCAAGAAATACTTGGGTATGGAGCAAACTGGTAAAGATCCACAAAAATGCAAACATTTTGTCAAAATAAAGGCCCCACTTGTAGACTATTTAAATGATTTGCTTAAGCTTCTTGGTGGGGTCACATCAGAGAACATACTCACTGTACTTCTGAAGCATTTACACCAAATGTCTGTGTATGTAGCTTGTTTTGGCAGAATATCTAAACAGGCATTGAAAAAACTGATTACTCTGTGGAGCTCTGGGGAGGAAACCGTGAGGGTGTTGGCTTTCCTTTGCATTCTCAGGATAACCAGGAATCAACAGGCAAACTTGCTTGAGCTCGTATTGAAAGCCATGTACATGACCTATGTAAAGAACTGTAAGTTTGTGAGCCCATCCACTTGGCCCGGGATCAATTTTATGAGAAGATCTCTTGTAGAAATGTTCACACTGGACTTGAATGTGTCTTATCAGCATGTATTCCTATACATAAGACAGCTGGCAATCCATTTGAGGAATGCTATAGTTGTACAAAAAGTTGAAAACAGACAGGCTGTGTACAATTGGCAGTTTGTGAACTCATTGCAATTGTGGGCGGACTTGCTAGGCGCGACATCGAACAAGCAGCAGTTGCAGCCGCTGGTGTATCCGCTGGTGATGGTGATCACCAACACCATTAAGTTGGTACCTACACATCAATATTATCCTGTCAGGTTTCATTGTGTTGAGATACTGATACATCTCTCAAAGGAATCCAATACCTTTATACCAGTCTTACCATTTCTATTAGAGGTAAATTACTTTGTGTTTTAGAATTATGTCGTTTTCATCTTTTAAAAAACTGTGCCTATTATTAATAATGCTTTGTTTTAGGTATTAACTTCATATGATTTCAACAAGAAACATAAAAAAGTTTCCATGAAGCCACTTGACTTCTCATGCATCCTCAGGCTGGCCAAGTCGCAATTGATGGAAAATGGGTTCAAGGATTCTGCTATTGAAAGGGTATATGGGCTACTGTTAGAGTATATGGCAAACCAATCACATTCTATCGCATTCCCTGATATTTCTCTGCTTGCAATAATTCAGGTATGTATTTGATTGTTTACTTTTGTCGTTTTTATAAGTTCTCAAAGCATTAAACGGTAGTTAGCAGTAGGTTTGATAGTTAATTTAACAAATACTGTATTTAGATATTTGTCTTAAACCTCAATGTTTAAATCCCAAAGAAATAGACTGAACCAGGCAGGTTTAAAAAAAAAGATAGTATAATCGGGATGGCTCTTAGCTAGGTTTTATGAAAATAATTTGGGCCGTTAAAGAAATATCAGCTCTGCAAGTAGGGCTCGCCATTATACAACAAATTTATGTATATCTATTTAACCTTTTCAACGCCGCGTAAAATTCAAACTGCCGTCCTTGTCACTCACACCGTCACACGTCGAGGGTAGTACCAATAAAACAAATGACAGGCTAGGGATGCAAATCGTATTTATCGATATTTTTATAGTGTAGAAGCAGTGCCCTATCTACGTAGCTAAGTTTGAATAATAATATTTAGGTACATTAACATTTATTCACATACTCCTTTACTGTGGTAGGTGCAGGGTCGGTCCGGATCGCTTCCATTATCTTATCCATCAACCTACCGCCAAGCAGCAGTGTTCGCATTGTTGTGTTCCGGCGTGGGGATAAGGTGTAATTACTAGCATAGAGGCATTCCATCTCAGTCCTCAAGGATGGCGACGCATTTGAGGTCTTAGTATTGCAGTCCTGATATTATAGTGTTGGTAATTTTAATGTCTATGGGTCTCAGATTCCTCTTACCATGAGGTGGCCTGAGTGCTCGTGTGCCTTCCCATTGCCATAAAAAATGTTAATCAAGAAAATATAAAAACAATAATTAGATTACTACCTGCACTAAGTTATTGCTTTCGAAACAGCACGTCTTATAACCCCTATTAGTATATGATATCGTAAATGTTAGTAGGTATAATAAGAGTAGAGTAACACATACATATTCTTGACATTCTCAGATTTGACAGAAGCGCGTGGAGCTACCCCACTATGCTTCTGATTAGTCCACAAGAGAAAATACTCTTTCACCGAACAATTGTGCTCGCGTTTGATATCCAAAAGGCCGGCAACGCACCTTTAACTCCTCTGGTGCTGCAGGTGTCTATGGGTGACGGTATTCGCTTACCATCAGGCGATCCGTATGCTCGTTTGCCTCCTATTCCATAAAAAAAAACTATGGACTAAAAATTATCTAATAATAACTTAACATTGGCGAAATACACATCAACACTACTTTGCCATTAAACTTTTTTCCATATGACTTGTAGTTTTGTCGGAAATCGGGATGAACCGGTTTTTATCCTTAAAAACCCCCGCTTCCACTTATTCGATTCCACTTATTAATTTTGCTTTAATTTTTGTTATATTCTCTTTCTTTTCCAATGGCTTTCATCCTACATTTTTTTTGGTTTTAAAAATTATCGACTCGGTCTGTTATAAGGTACCTAACATGATAATAGTAGATTATACACCGAGGGGATAAAGCACAGTTTTATGTCACGGGCGCGATATTGAATCCTGAACGTAACGAAGGACTCCAGATTTAACTCCCGAGCGCAGCGAGGGTGTTACGAGTTAATTCCCGAGCGAAGCGAGGGAATTAAGAAGAGTCCTGAGCGCAGTAAGGGGTTCAAGCGCGCCCAAGACGAAAACAGCTTTATCCCCGAGGAGTGTACTCTACTTTTCTCGACTTTTGCGAGACAATAAAAAAGCGAGTCTACTAAAAACAGCGTTTTATTATAGTAAATTAAAATTAAAAGTGAATATTGATATTTGAGACATTAGTCCAGTTGTGGAAAGACAATATTTATTTAAAACTTTGCAGTTATCTCCAATGTATTTTATTGCAGCGTCTTACAATACTCGCGGCTTTTGTTTAATTTCAAATGTGTTCCATTCAGCTTGCCGTGGCCAGCTCGATTTTAGAAAATGTTCGATTTTCAAATTAGGTTCGACGCGGCGGTGGCGGCTACGCCGCGCCCGGCCTTCGAGTATTAGTTGATCTTTTATTACGAAATTAGACTTTAAGGCCATTGTAATAAGAACTATGAAAAGTGAAAATATTATAACCCAGCGAGTTATGAGATTCAGTACAACATTACACCCCGGCTAAAGCCAAGGGCTTTAATGAGTTGGTTTGCGTAAGGTTTGCATGATATGTAATTTGGCATTGTCGAGCAGGTGGTGTGAAAAAACATTTTTATTTATATTAAAACTAATGAATAATACACGTAATTTTACAGAAATGTCTATTTCAATACTCAAATGCATTTAAATTACACCATAATACAGCGGCCTTGTTGTTGCCGTTAATTTAAGAAACATAATTTGAAAATAGAAGTCTCGATAAAAAATATTTACCTATTTTTATAACAGGCCAGGGCCTCTATTCAACTGCGTTATAACGATATCGTTTTTGACCTGTTTCCGTATTGTCAACGTTTTGATAACTCTTATGTCATTTACAATAATGGCGACTGTGACATAAACGATTTTTAAACGTGTCAAACACGATATCGTTTTAACGCACCTGAATAGAGGCCCTGGGATTCTACACGGTAATAACGATATCGTCTTTGACGTGTTTCCGTATTGTCAACTCTTGTCATTTAAAAAATAGGTGACTGTGACATAAATGATTCTAAAACACGTCAAACGCGATATCGTTATAACCATACCCCGGCCGGCGAGAGCAAAAATGTGTTGACAGCTTAATAGTGCGAGGACACACACTTTGGTCGATGTCGATAAAAACAACACGATGTACTGGACCACCGTTCTGCCCTCCTAAGCTAAAACACAGTATGTCAGATTCAATTGCCAAAGTAGATTCAATCTTCTTTTGTTAGTAATAAGGTTTTGGTTGCTACAGGAGACTTATTTGACATACTGCTATTTGGCTTAGCAGGGCAGCGTTATGATATGCAGAAGTATTAATTATTGTTGTAAACAAAATTAAAACCAAGTGATTGTATTTATTCAGTATTTTATGTAATTTTCGTAATATACAATTAGCATTTTTTCTAAATTTTCTGATTTTAAACTCCTTCGCCTTGGCGATAAAATCCATTTCATCCAACTAAAGGACCGTTCTAAATCTACTGTAGTAATCGGAGCAAAACGAAATAATTCATAGTGATTATGAATTTGTACTGTATTAGGTAGTTCCACTTCTCTGCCAGAAATCAAAAATATAAAAAATAGCAGTTGTTTATTATCGCGATATACACATATGATATGAAAGAGGTCTATTAGTTACGAGTATGTGAAAAGTATCTATTTACAACTGTCACTCACTCTTATCTATTACGAACATTCCCGTGAGTATGATAAATTGATTATAATTATAATTAGTTGATTGAAATAGTATATAAGCTTAAAAATAATAATTGTGCTTAATTAAATGTCGACTATTCTATCGACATCCATATGTCGATAGAATAGTCGATATTTAATTAAGCACTAGGAGCAGAAGCATTTTTGCTCTCGCCGGCCGGGGTATGGTTATAACGCAGTAGAATAGAGGCCCACGACGACCCATGAATATGCGATATTCTAAACCTCTTACAGCAAAATTCACAAAACAGTCGCCGGTTTCAGGTCGATTAATCAAAGTAAAATAATAAAAACAAAAAAGTAGCTCATACATTTGTTGAAAATCGAAATTATCTTTCGTGTTGCGCTTTAAAATTTTGTTAGGGATTTTGTTTTTATAATGTCATGTCACTGTCTACTGATGTTTCACTAATCAAAAACCAAATAGAATCGTAAGAAGGTTAGGTTATCATATCACTGCTTAGATTTAAAAAACTGATTTCGTAGTAATCTCTCGGTGCCCACACGACAAGTTAAGAACCGGATATGGTGTAAAGTTTAGTCAGAATGATCGATTATTATTATTTATTATATTTTCTTTTATCTACAGATAAAACAGTTCTTGAAGACCTGTTCCGTTTCTAATTACACTAAAAAGATGCGTCAATTACTAGAAAAAATTGAAGAGAATAGTAACTTTATTGAACGCGAACGATCCAAAATAAGTTTTGCTCTGACTGATAATAAGATGGTAGCAGCATGGGAAAGCAATATAGGTACAAAAGGAACACCGCTACAAGCTTTCTTTGAGAACTGGAGCAAGATCAACAGGATACAAAAAAGAAAGAAGGTCACCAAAAATGATGAAATCGCCGGAGAGTTGCCAATGATTAAAAGAAAGAAAATTTCAGAAGATGCAGCTAATGTCACGCCAGAAAATAAGGGACCTATGGTTCTATTCCCGTCAGATAGTGAGGATGAGAAAGATTTCTTCCAAATGGAGGAGGGGAGCGACGAACCCCCGCGCAAGAAGAAGCTTAAGAAGAAAAAAGAATTGGAGAAGAAAAAGTCAAACAAAGTTGTCGTAGCTGATAAAGACGATGCGGCGGACAAAGATGATGTTGTCCAAGATTTAAGCGTAAATGACTGGTAATAAAACTATGTACTATGAATAAATATGTCTTATTTATATTATTTCATGTAACATGAACAGTGTTACCAGTGATTGTAGAATTATCACCTCTATTTAATAATTGTAACATATACCTATAGATCGATTTACAAGAGCAGGGCCTCTATTCAATTGCGTTATAACGATATCGTATTTGACGTGTTTCCGTATTGTCAACGTTTTGATAACTCTTATGTCATTACAATAATGGCGACGGTGACATGAAACGATTCTTTAACGAGTCAAACACGATATTGTTTTAACGCACCTAAATATAGGCTCAGGGCTGGGATTCTACACGGTAATAACGATATCGTATTTGACCTGTTTCCGTATTGTCAACGTTTTCATAAACGATTCTAAAACACGTCAAACACGATATCGTTATAACGCAGTTGAATAGAGGCCCTGGCATGAACGGATAGAATGAGTGAATGATAATATCTTTGTGTGCTTCACTAAATGGATACAGGTTGATTAAATAAGTAATAATCCTGTTTTTAGATAATCCTATCTTATAACCGCCTAATCCTATCTTATCTTATAATGATCACGATCAAAATTTAAATATGACGTTGACTAGTACAACATGCTTCGTAGGATTAGATCCGCAGTCAGTAAATAAATCCGTAGCCGCAATCCGCAGTAAAAATATTGTCATATATTTTACCTACTTGGTCGTAATAATTGCAGATTATATATGTAATATATCTATTTTTTCTTGAATAACGCAAAAGTTCCAGGTGTTCACAAAATATTAGGAGGCCCCTGTATAAGAACGCCACTCACACAGTGACAGGTGACATTACTTACGTTCAATCCATTCGTGCCATCTCTTGTGAATCGACCTTTACTTAAGTACCAGCTGACTAGCAGGCGAAAACTGAGTGGTTTATCTAGTCTACTGCTGTTGTCGAGTGGTGCATACTAATAGTTGACTATTATACCTTGGAACTATGAGTTTCTTCGGCTGACGTGCCAGGACCTCAACGTAAAAAAATACAACCATTCCAAATTTCTAAGAACCTAAAATAGGTTTAAATGACCCCAATCAAATTTCGAATTTATAATCAGAACATTTATTTCCGATTAATTAAAAAGTAAACTACAAAGTAAAATATTAAAAATGAGAAGATCACGGTATTCCATGCAGGAAGTAGGTCCACTGGATGCGCGGCAGGGTCGGTGGATCGACGCACTCGATGGTGAGGCATCCGGTTGGCGCCTTGCCGAGCGGGATCGTTTCCACTGTCGACGCCGGCCATCCTGTGCGATCGGCCAGGAACACTGGCACCTTAATCTCCTGCGATGAAATTAGTATCAGTACGACAAGTACAACTGGTATTTTCTCGCTTTTCGCTCAGTGTGTCTATTCTTTATAAACTAGGAAAAGAGGGACTACTAAGCGACAAGTCGCGGTCAAGTTGTGCGTGTTTAAAAAGTTTTTAATACCCAGAGCGGTTATCTGGGAAATCAAATCTTTTTGCAATGGAATAATGGCACGAATTGGGCTTCGCGCTGGTTCTATATCCTCCGTATTCACCGGACCTAGCTCCGTGTGATTAATTTATTTTCCAAACATTGGGGAGAGTGGGGACTGCGTTGGAGACGAAATGGCTAATTGGCAGACCTTGAGAGACCATATTATTTTAAGGGAATGAAAGCTCACAATGGACGCTATGTTAGAAAAACGGTCAAGTGCGAGTCGGTCTCGAGCACCGCGGGTTGCGGCCCTGTTTCGTATTTGTATGAAATATGCTGCTGCTTGCTGTCGCGGTAAGTTCACCAACCTTAGTATTAAGTTTACCCTATGACGGATTTTATCATCTTTCAGCAATTTTACGTTCCCTGAAATATACACATTATTCTATGGTTTATGTAATATTTTGAGATTTTTATATTCAGTTCGTGTCTTAATTACCTATCTCAAATTATATCAATAAAAAATATGTCGCATCATAATACAATGTGTTACAAAATAATCCGTAAAAAAGAAATTACAAAAGTAGTGTCAACCCTCATTAAATAACGTCAGTTCAGTATAAATGAATTATCGAGAACATGGAATTGCATTTGTAGTGGTTGTACCGTTTGCAACAAAAGGAGAATAATTTTCTCTTAATTTAATAAAATGACATACCCTTAAGAAATGGAATAAGTAGTAGTCCTCTGTTTTTTGCTTTTAGTCGCTATCATGTTCTTCATCTGAGCTGTCACAAGTATTGAAAATTATGTAACTTACACTTAGTCGTACGGGCTAACACAAAATTATTCTGATAATTGTGAGAATATAATAAAATCAGACTTAAAAATATATGCACAACGTAAATAATATTCACAATTTGACACTGACATTATTTTGGTATTTACTTCTTCAATATATAACAAACCTCTTTTTATGCTGATAGTACGAGAAAATAGAAAATTCAAATATAGAATGCCTGTAAACATACAATACTACTACATAAAAATCTTAGGTATACAGTATACTAGGGTTGACACTACTTTCGTAATTACTTTTTTACGGATTATTTTGTAACACGTTGTATATGAAAAATATATTTTTATTCTGTTTATGGGCAAATGGCCCACGTATATCGAATCTGCCTCGATCAGGGCGATAAGTCAAGATTTTTGCTCAGGGGAAGGAGAGCTACTTTTCTTTCTGAATAATTCAGACTCCATTTTCTAAAGAACTTTGTCAGGTATCCGTTTGTATTAAACACTTACAACGTATTGCTCTACAAAAATGTTGCGTTTAATTTCAAGTAGGTATTTAAATAATTAATAATAAGTAGTACCTAAGTACTGTGATAATATTTGAACGGTGTCAAAAATAATTAAAATGGTATATTTGAGTTCAATGAAGTTTATTAAAAAATCGACTCAACAAAACGCTGCTTTCCATAGATAGACAAAGTAATATCCTACGACATTTATATGAAGTCAACTCTATTGGCAGCGAGAATTTCTGTATTTGTAGACATTTTCGTGACATTAATAATAGAGATATACCTATTTTCTATGAGAGATATACCTATAGTTCTATGCCTACATGTAAATAATGAAAAACTTATACCCACCAGCTTTGAAAGTAATGTTTCGAAATTATTCGTGACGTAGAATTCTGGTCTATCCACTGTCATCTTGAACGTTCTGGGTTCATCAAATACATTTTTGAACGATATAGATGTGTAGCTATTACGATGGATTTTGTAAGGTCCTTGAGGTTTGGGGGCTGCCGCTGTTCCTATTATATGAAACCTAAAAAGTAAAGTAAGTAATATTATTTATCAAATTATAGACTTAGGTCTGTGTTAGTTAATAAATATCAATCTAGCCTAAGTTATAAGGACTAATCCTTATAACTAGTTTCCACAACAGAGGACTATCAAATCGACCTGCAAATACTTTCAATACTATTTTACGAAATTTAAGTTGGACTTACGAGAATTCACCGGCAACCGGGGAGTCAAAGGAAACAGTGCAGTGCTGCACACCAAGTTCGGTTGGTTCAAACCAAACAAGAAACTTTTCCTTTGCGTATGGCGGAATGGAATAATCTTTTCCCAATATTATCGATGTATGACTAACCTTTAAAATAACCAAAAGGACAGAGATTTAAAATAGTACGCCCTTCGAACTTGAATAATGCGCTACGATTCAAATAAGGCAGTCTCTTTATTTCATTAGAAGGTTCTTTAAATATTTAGTGTGGGAAACGTTAACAATAATTTAAATTAAGTACCACTAAGTAGAATTTATAAGAAACTTAACGAGGTATGTACTCGTACCTCTTTTAAATGTCAAATAATTCATCTAACAATTACACCCGTCTCAAATTTTGGTTTCGTTCTCAAATCGTAATTTGGCAGGTGGGTTTAAATTATACCACCCCTATTGCCAACTTTTTTTACATTTTAACTGGTAATGCTGCCAGCATTATGGGAACGATGACTACTGGTAGTTCTTTACGACGGCCGAACACGCTCGCTGCTCGGGCCGAATCCGACCGCAACCGGGCCACGCTGCCCTGCTAACACAAAAGGCAGTATCTCAGACAAAACGTTTCAAGAAAATACAACCTTATTATAATCAGGATAGGATTGAATCTGCTTTGGCCATTCATTGAATTTGAGATACTGCCTTTTATGTTAGCAGGGCAGCACGGCTAGACTAGACGAGAGCGAGCGAGACAGAGTGATCAAGATATGACGCGAGTAGTAGGTAAGCACGTTCATACTCGCTCTTGACCTGTTTCGGCATGCCTCGACGAGTGTGTACAGTCCGTATTAGAATAGTGTAGTTTTAAGTTGGTGAGTTTGTAAGTTTGCTTATATTTATCGTTTCTTTTCGAAATAAAAGTAGATACCTATATCTTACGAAAAGAACCCTTTTCTTGTAAGTTAATAAATGAGCTCACCGAGGACGCAAAGTCTGCCTTGTCCCCGGTCCTGTTCTGCACCCGTAGCCGCATGGGCATGCAGGTGCCGATCGGCGCCGATATGTTGATCTCCTTCGTCTTGGCCGGCAAGCACTTGAGTATCATTTTGTAAACGAACGTTCCAACAAGCTCGTTGGTAATCTCTACAAACTCTTCGCATTCGCCCACCACCAGAGGCGAGTACGATATGACGAGTGTCGCCTGAAACAGTGGTTATAACAACATTTTCTGCTAAGGCGTACATCGCAAAAGATGAATAAGTCTTAACACATTTGTATACAGTTTAATATTGTCTAACATTTATATTTATAAAGCTCTGAACACCTACTCTACCAATCCACTCGGACCTACGTTGGTTAATCGTAGGTCTCGAATAGGTACTCGTTCATCGGTGGATCGCACTCCTAGCGGCCGCGCAATCAACTAGGCCCATATTAATATAAAAGCTAACTATTCTAGGTACCTACTCGTCGCATTACCATAATAATTAATTATCGTCGCTTGGTATGGTACTCGATCGGAATCTGTACAAAATAATCGTTCTCCTTTCATTCTGATCCAACTGAAGCTTGTAAAAATGTAGCTAAATAGACCAATGTTACATTTTCGGGTACCCTTTTGAGTGTCATAAGATTGTATCTTAGTGTAGTACTTTACCGGAAACATGCGTGCTTAAGTTAGAGAGACAGATTATTTGGTGGAAACCTAATTACACGAGACAGATATTGTAGCTGGCAAAAAGTTGCTCAAGTAACGTGTTGAATTTTGAGAGTTCACCTCCGATTGCCTATTAATAGTAATCGTTTCGGGACTGTCTAGTTTCTCGCATTTGACGTAGAAAACAGCGGTCGAGGTGAGTGGGTTGGTGAGCAGGATCTCGCGCTTGATCGTGTCGCGCGCGGAGCACTTGAACGTCAGCGTGTCCACGATCTTGCTCGGCGTCACGGTCGCCTCGATGTTGTAGTACTGGTACTCTTGCGACTTCTGGTTCACGAACACCACCTGCACCAACAAGCAACTCGATGTTTTAAAGCGTTCTAAAAAGCCAAAGTGTACGCAGTGGAATGGGCAGGGCGCCGCAGTGCTTTCAATTGCTTCGTCAATTTATGGTAGCGCAACCCAGAGGATTTTAACCTTTTCGCGGCCATTGACTTGATATAAAAATCGTCGACACACGCCAATGACAGCTGAAAACCATACATCAAGTCAATGACCGCGAAAAGGTTAATCACGTGATAATCAGCACGAAACTGATGGCTAGAGACAATATCGAAAATATACAAGGTTATTTGTAAAATACGAACAACCTCTCAGGGTTAAATTATTTACATCATAAACAACAACGACGAATGACCTTTACTACTAGCATCCGAAAAATATTTTTTACATCTTTCTTATTTAACCCCAGAGGGGCTATTGTCTAACGCACTCGCAATCGCAACCGGCTTCAAAGTGGAGCAATTGTTTACATATTGTATGCAGACGAGCGTTCGATTTTCAAAATGAAAACGATCGTGATTGCGAGTGCGTTAGACAATAAGCCCTCTGGTCTGTCTTGTCACAGATCTGTGCCAAAAATTTGGGTAGCTTTTTGTTTTTTTGGATACTTATTTTTTCGGACTTTTTCATAATCCGAAAAGACTAGAAGTTGGGTATTTTTTTTCACCTTTGATAGACGAGCGGTTAAATGTATAACTATACCAAATCACCGCTTTGTGGTACCAAGAGTCCCAGAGTTAAACCGCGGACAGACGGACAGACAGACATGGCGAAACTATAAGGATTCCTTGTTGGCTACGGAACACTAAAAAGTAACGAGATCAAATTATACTCTTTCTTTAAAATGAAATGCATAAATCAAAATATCTGCGCGCCTTAGAGGTTTATCAGAGTTTATGTCGGAGTATCAGAGCCGTACTAACTTTCATATGCATTTCGCACACGTCGTAGCAAGCGAAATTCCACCGGCAAGTGGCGGCGGTCTCGCCCCATACTTTGATGATGTCAGGAAACTTTATCTCGAAGTATCCATCGAATTTGTCTGGAATCATCTTTTCAATCTCCGTTGAGACAGTGTAAGTTTCTGGCAACTAGAAGTACAGTCATAAAAGTTATAAAGATACCAAATAACTTATAATCAGAGCCCGGAATTTTCGTAGCAATTTTTATGTGTCATAGGGACTTCTCGTTTATCGACTTCCGATATACATAATTTTATCGATAATATAATTATAGAAAACAACACAACATATCAATGAAGATTAAAAGTAAAGGTAAACAACAGGCGGTCTTATCGCCAAAGAGCGATCTCTTTTATATAACTTTTGAGTGGCTGAAAATATTAAATAGAGATTTGCAATGAAAACTTTATAGTTAACAATTCTACATTTAATCAGTTCAGTTCAGTGTTTTATCAATTTCATGTTCAAAGTCAGTTTTAATGCAAACAAGTGTTTCATCATTAGTTTATCCATAAGATAAATGATTGTCATAATTTTATCTTGTCTCGAAGAGATCGCTCATTCGACTGCATGTTGTTTACTTCTACTCGTAATCATATTAAAAAAAATGTATTCTGTATTTATCGATATACATCCCGAGAAGTCCCTATGACAGCTCAAAAGTGCTACGAAAATTCCGGGCTCTGCTTATAATTAATAAGGAATACCAGCGGAAGTCAACAAACCTCTGTGATGTGATATACTAATAGTTCTAGCGTATAAACGTCCTTGGCCGCCACACTGATAGCAATCGTGCCGTTTGGATTTGGGTGCACAGCAGCTCCTACTAACGAGACGAACAGCGCGCCATCACCCAATGGTGAATAAAATATTTGAGCCTGTAGAAATAGGAAGAGAGAAAAATTAATAAGAGCAAATTAACCGCTGTGAGTTCATCAATATAAATAAATACTGAATACTTCCGCTTACTTCATGTTTTCCCATAGTCTTTGGTTTAAAATAGATCGGAATATCTAGCACCGAGTTTGGTTCGACGTTGAATTCGGTCCACGTAGCAAATGATCCGGGCCCCGAGGGCATTTCGGATAAAACCAACCACAGTTCGTCTGTTCTGCAAACAGAATAAGTTTTCAAATTATGAGATATTGCTTTTAAACCATTTATTAATCCGAAAAAATATCATCAAATAAAAATATTTGCAATTAAAATTATATTCGGGATGCAAGTATGGGGAACACGGTTTTTCGAGTTTAACCCTTCGAACGCCGGACAAAAAAATACCTACGTTCTAGTCTCTTCAGATTTCGATTAAAACCATAATAAGTATAGAAAAAAAGACATCCAAAATTTTGGCCCGGATCCGTCCCTAAGCGTCCGAAAGGTTAATATTACCTAAACGGTCCCTCAAATGTTAAGAAAGTATACCTAATATCATATACATAATGTTTTTTAAGAGCTATCCAATGATAGCTACTAGGTGCCTCATTTGGGGACCAAGATTCAAGATATTATTTTACGACTTTGTCGGTGTAATTTAAATGTATGACTATGCCAAATTACAGTTTTGTAATGCCAGTCTCCGACTAAAACCGCGGACAGACAGAGACGGACATGGCGAAACTCGGATATCTTAGCGGATACATTATTTACAATTGCTGTAAAAATAAAAGTAGTTACATACATTTATGTCGTATAACGTGGTATAACGCCGAACGAGTTGTGAACGCCATTTTTCTTATAGCGGATTGTTATCAATCTATGCGGTAGAGTCAATAACATGTCATTGTTATAAAGCGCTTATTACCCCTTTAAACCGCCTATAGACTCACTTTGTAACAATTCTTTGTACTTTACTTATCATGCTTATTGTAGGAATGTGGTGTTCAACAAATAATATTTGTATTGTATTGTATGGTATATTTACTGCGTGGTCACGTTTTGTGGTTGGGTAGTTCTACCAGCGTTTCAACCGCTTTGAATTCGGTGTCGCATTTTTAACCATTTCCCTGTACGAGTAGGATAACCATTTTCGGTTATTTTGAAGAATGTCCAGGCATACTAACCTAACCTAAGGTATGTTAACTAAATTGATCAATATACTGTTCTCCTTGAGTAAATGCGGCCCAATGAAAACAGAAACAGAATCAACTGACAGTATAATCCCACAGTTACAATCAATAATGGAATGGATGCTTTTAGTAATAGTTTGAAAAGTAAGTTGAGCTAAAGCTAGCTACTCACGGGTTGGTGACGTTGACGTAGTCCACGCGCACCTCGCGCACCGGACACTCGACGAATATCGTCCTGGTCTGCACGTCGCCGACGTCCACGCACGTCGCATACATCGCCAAGTCTAGTGGCATGTAGTTTTCGACATTGCAACTTGCCTGTACAGACCAAAATACATGTCGTTTTGCTTTCGGATTAATTCATTACGGTTTTTATATATTTCATTGAAATTAATACAAATCCACCATATTAACAATAAGTGCCTGGGAGATTGAGCGATGATTGGGAGAAAACAATTTATTTTTTTATCAAACACGTTTTCAATAACGCGATTACAAACAAACAACATACATACAACCCCGAGTGGTTGCCGGGTTAGAAATAGTGCCACTCCATGTCTTCCCGTGGATGTCGTAAGAGGCGACTAAGGGAATAAGGGCTTGTAGTACTGTTGGGCGATGGGCTTGCAACCTGTCACTAAAACACTAGTAAACTTCTTAGCCTGATTAAGCAAAATGTGCAGAAGCAGAGCTACAGAAATACCAACTACTAAAAAAATATTTGTTGGTAATTCTGTAACCACATTTTGCACAGCTAAGATGTAAACCAGATCAGTGACAGGTTGCAGGCCCATCACCTAACAGTCCTACAAGCCCTTATTCCCCTAGTCGCCTCTTACGACATCCACGGGAAGACATGGAGTGGCACCACTCTAACCCGGCATAATAATGGATATATATTAATTAATATGTAATGATACAACCAAAACTCTTCCTGATACCGTAACTTACCCATACTTTAATGAACGGATTGTCGTTATGAGGTCTGAATGTGATCGTGAACGTGACATTGGTATGCGCCGCGATATTGCCGTGCATTGGCGAGATAATAAATTCGTCTGATATGAGAGGCTGCCACCAAAATCTGCAAAAAAAAATATTTTTCACTTCTCATGCTCGTAAAGTCCTTGTTTATGCTGGGTATAGGCTGCATAATCGCATTTCATGCATTAGTGCATAAAGTGTTGTCGTCATCGAGACTAAGACAATGAAGCCCTACAGACGAGGTGACTGCACGAAATATACTCGTTCTATGTTGTTTTGCATCTATCAAAAAAATAAAACTATTGAAATTAAGCATTATTAACTAAAAAATTGGCAGTATTGCATTGGACCAACATAAGTTAAATACCTCATGCAGCAACAGCAATACAGTGGCGGGAAAGAGGTTTTCGTCTCGTTTTGGAAGTATTAATTAGTTGTTTTCTTTGCAAAACTTGTTGTGTTAAGGAATTGACGTGAGTGACGTTACAGTATTCTCTATGAAATCTTAATACACAGATTTTAATCGACGAGTACAAAAACCCATTTTATTCTCGACTTAATTATCCACCATAAGTCTAGCATAAAATGGTTTGTTTTATGCCCTTGTTGTACAATATTACGTTTGCTCTCTATTTTTTAAAGGGGTAGATTTAAACCAAATCTTATTACCTTGCTCCAAAATCTCCTTTATTTTGTAACATGACTTTTAATATTTTGCAACCCCGTTTGCGCACGCGCCCGAATTGGAGTGAGGTCTGGCTGAGGCACAGGCTCATGCCGGTAGCGCTGCCGCTCAGCCGCACCAGCGGTCTCTCGAAACACAGAACTCGCATGTTTAGCTGCGAGTTTACATTCAATTTAATCTGATTGTTTACCAAGGGGGTTCGGTTCCTCACGTACAAACGAAGACACTGTTAACTGACCACCCATAAATACGTTGCGATAACGTTGATGTTTGATTGTGAATGCACAGTTAACAGTGTCTTCGATTGTACTATTAAGGTACCTCAAATAGCAACTGTAGTAGACTCCCGTGGGTTAAGAAAAAATATCTACTATTATATCATGTTCATAATATGTATCTATACTAATATATAAAGCTGAAGACTTAGTTTGTTTGTTTCCTTGAACGTGCTAATCTCACGAACTACTTAACCGATTTAGATGAAATTGGTATGGAGATAACTAAGGTCCCAGGAAAGAACGTAGGTTACTTTATTTCCGGAAAATTGAACAGTTCACGAGGGAATAGCGATAAACGAGGTATTTGACATAATGTAGACAACACTACCAAATTGTGATTTAATAGTGTCGTCTACATACACATGCGGGGAAAACTAATTCTACGCGTAAGAAGTCGCGGGCGTCTTCTTGTGTACTATATATGAAAGGTATCGTTTTCAAGCGACCACGCCCGCTTAGAACTTACACTCATGGACAAAATTAGGGGAACGCAAAAAAAAGATTCAATAAAATGAAACTATCATGAAAAATTCTTAACAACTAACTTTAATAATATTATTAGTAGCTGTAACTGATCAGTTTAAAATCAAAAACACAAAATCAAATGTAAAATTAATACCAGTTTTAGAAAACAACCCGTCTAAAGAAATTGTAAATGAAATTAACATTTAAGAATTTAATTAAATTTTCCTTTTTTTTCTTATCTTTTTCTTGATCGCTGTTTTGTGAGTTATCCATCAGTATTTAGTGTTGCCCCCTCTAGCTCTTCGAGCTGCTTCCATTCTCCGCGGCATACTTCTGATCAGATTATCAATGAAATCTTGGGGAATTTCTTCCCATTCTTCCATTAATGCGTTTTTTAGGTCCCTCAAGTTAGTGGGGGCAGGATTTCTTTTTTTAATTTGTCTGCCCAACTTGTCCCAGACATGTTCTATCGGATTTAAATCCGGCGAACGTGCTGGCCACCTCATAACATTGATCTGAACGTCTCGAAGATAATCGGTAACCACAGCTGCGGTATGGGGGCGTGCATTATCATGCATCAAAAGAAAATTTTCTCCTATGAATGGGGCAAAAGGCACAACAATTTCTTCCAAAACCTCAGTTACGTATCGTGCAGCTGTTAATGACCCATTTTCTATGACCCGAAGCTCTGTACGTGCCCCCATACAAATGCCTCCCCATACCATTACAGACCCTCCACCATATGCCTCTTTTCCAATGATGTTACACTGAGCGTACCTTTCTCCTGGTCGTCTCCACACTTTAACCCTTCCGTCATCTGGCATCAGGCAAAATCTTGACTCGTCGGTAAACAAGACTTCGCTCCAGTGTTCCTCGTCCCAATTTGCGTGATATCGGGCAAATTCAAGTCGAGCTACTCTATGCCCTGTGGCAAGAAGAGGGCCTCTAGCAGGCAAACGGGATGACAGCCCAGCTGAATTCAGTCTCCTTCTTACCGTTTTTGTGCTTATTGAGACTTGTCTGACTTCTTGCAGCTTCGTACGCACCTCGGAAGAAGTCATGGTTCGGTTTCTGAGCACGTTGTTCACAATGAACCGGTCGTCCCTTGCTGTTGTTTTTCGTTTTCGCCCCTGACCTGCTCGTCTGCTATACTGGCCGGTCTGACGATACCTCTTGACCACTCGATGTACCACCGATTTCGAAACTCTTAATGTTTGGGCCACATCTTTGTAAGTATAGCCATTTTCAATTAAAGTGACAGCTTTAACCACTTGAAATTCATTTAGATCTGGCATTTTTACTTAATATCCTTCAATCAATCACGTTAAACACAACTGATAATAAACTCAACACATAAACTCAAAGAAAACATAAATTTTCATCAAAAACTTAAAATTACGAAGACTTTTTTATTACTGAGATGACACAATACGACAAAATCGCGAAAAAAACAAATGAAAATCAAACATTAAAAACATTCCAAAAGAACATTTAATTTAATGGCATCCTCTGATATTAGTGGCCAGTACCTAAGATAATTATGAAAGTAGTTCTTAAACCTTTTTTTTTGCGTTCCCCTAATTTTGTCCATGAGTGTATATTGTCATTCCAATGGGAACCATATTTTTTTAGTTATTTATACTTGGTATCCTGTGTTCATATCCGGGATATTTTTGTGTGTGCCTTACTTTATTTTAATGGCTTTTCCTTTTTGCGAGATTGAATGGCCCTAAACATACAAACACCTCACAAAACTATCACATTTATTACATTAATAGGATATAATTAATTATAAATGTGAGTATGTCATAGGTACAGTCGAAGTCATAAATATGTTTACACTTTAGTACCTTGTCACTTACATGAATGAATGAATAAATGAGCGAATGAAAGGGACAAGGTACTAAAGTGTAAACATATTTATGACCTCGATTGTACATTAAACATGCTTATTAACAATCATGCTGAGAAGTAGTATTATTTATGTATTAATTAGCTGCGACAAGGTACTAAAACGAACAGCTTCTTCGGATTTTGACTGTGAATAATAAACATACATTTTAATATAATTATTCGTCTCAAAGATATATTACCTGAACGTCCAGTTTGCTTATCAAGCCTACGGGCTTCATCTGAATTTTCAACGGAACTTTTCTGTAAGGCTTGATCGTACATTTGTTGGGGACAACTTTTAAAGATGACAGTGCATTTTCTATGTCCATTGCGATTTGCCTTCGAATTTTATCATCTTCGTAATTTTTCAACATTTGTCCCCTAAATAACAAGAAGTAAATAAATGTTGTAACTGATGTTTTGTATCTACGTATGTACTCTGTCTGTCTGTCAGTCTGTCGTGTGTTTTTTTTGTATTATACTCTTTATTTTACAGTCGCCATCAAATATATCGGAGAATAAGGCGCTCACTAATATCTAAACACGACTCTATTATCAAAGCCTTAGAGTGCATGTTCAGATATTTTTGAGTACCCTGAAGAGTACAGGTATATTTGATGGTGACCGTACCAAAATTAAAGAAAAAAATATAAAGGGCGAAAGCAGTGAGGACCTAAAAGTTGTACCATAGCTAAGCCTAGTTAACCATACGAACAAAGAAGGCGGAGCTCCGTTGTGCAACGAAAAGTACCCTTACAATTGTATGGCAAACTTTCGACTCACTACAGAATATTTTAATAGAAAATTTAATTGCGTGAGTTACCATGCTGAACTTTTTGCATCTTAAGCATTTAATTGTCCAATTAATCGCCTTGTTATGAAATGGCATTGTACGACGATGATACTCGTATTTTTATGGAATAAATACAAAATGCCATTTCGCTTTCTAGATTGGATATGTAATTAAATATATTTGATGTGGGAGTCCTTTTCTTAATTTTTGTACTCCAGTACGATGATAAACCGCCAAAATTAAAGTCAAGTAAATTGTAGCGGTTTAATACGCGAGTAGAAATTGCAAAAATAACCTTGTCATGTCTCGAAGTGGCTGTCAAAAGGATGCGAATATTTAATGAATGTAATGGGGAGTACCTTGAGGGTCCCTCCCCTCCCGCGTCAGTAGCCGCGCTCGGACTGAGGCAGACGCTGGTCACCTCCGACTGCAGGGTGTCTTCTATCACCGGGTACATGTCCTTGAATATGAACGTCGCGTCAATGGGCACCTTGCTGTGATTCATCACCTCTATCTGGCGAACAATCTTATCACCCACTTTAACCGGCCCCATATCAAAACTTTTCTGACATCCCTCATACAAATCGAAAAGGAGAGGCACACCTAAAATTTAATATTAAAAGTTAACGATTTGCATTTAAGTGGCATGTGTTATACATAGATGTTATCTTAAATAAGTATCACCCAGTAAATAATATAATTGATATTGGTGTACAACAAAAATCGACGTGATTTTTTGCACAGAGATAGTTTTTTAATTATAAAAAAAGCATTTCTCGGAGATATAGCAATAAACCAAGCTGACGAAGTTGCGGGAAAAAGTTAGTACCTTAGTGGAAATTATGGATGCTAATAAATTTTGAGTGCCTACTTGTTTCAGCGTGTTAGATATTTTCTATGTATTTTGGTAAGAGTGGTCTACTTATTTGATTATGTATATCGTTGTTTTAGAACCTATAATGCAAGCAAATACTTTTCTTTTATTTACTAAGTCAATTGAAATAAATAGTAAACTCTCGCCTGATATTATTAATTTAGTTGATTTATTTCAAAATAATGTACTTCAACTATGTTGATAAAAAAATTAATATGGCACAATAAAATAATATCCAAATGAACGCGGTGTAGAAGGCAAGAAGCTACGCGGCGTAGCGAGAACGAAGACTTACGTAGCGCTTTGCGTCGGAGGTCTACGATACGCGTAGAAGGACTTCACATAATTTATACTACACTTTGTTAGTAAGTGTACAATTACTACCCTACTATAAGGCGTGAAAGCCGCTCATTAAACCTTCTCAAAAATCTGGGTAGCAATATTGAATGGAATCTCATACCTGCCCTGTTAACAGGGCAGTAATATCGTATGAATATCCATTATTACCCCGTTTTGTTTTTTTTAATTCTAGATGACGTTGCTAATCAACTCACTTAAACGCGCACGCAAGTTGGACCCTGCAAATCGGGGAGGATTAGTCTTTTGGCACGCAAACTGTACGGCGCGTTAAAATTCACAATTTAAATCAAAACTTTTGTACAGAGACCCAATTCTCGCGACATCGAGATGATTTTTCACACGAGATAAGCCGTCAACTTTTTTTGATATATCTCGTATGAAAAATCATCTCGAAGTCACGAGAATTGTGTTATTGGTTGACGGCGCGGACGCTCTTCCTCGAGAGAATTAATTTGTTACTTTTGTGTTTTATTCATTTTAAAGTTATAGTATAAAGCAGTATATAGGCGTTTTCCATATAAAGTGTACATCGTTAAAGACAAAAGTTAAGAAAAGGACGATGGGTAAAAATGTCCCCACCCACTAACAGTGATGAAACATGTGCCAGTTTATAGATCTTGGCAATATGATGTATTTTTTCTATGGCGACGATCACCATATGTATGGTTTTCTTGAAAAATCATAATCTTATCGTATGGAACTATGGAATTTGTTTGAAAATGAACACGTATGTAGATGATTTGCCTTGCCTGGCCCTTTGTTTTCATTAAAAAATTCCCATTGATTTTGCTACGAAGATAAGTATTTTGTCTTTTATTGGGTCCTAATGAACATATAGACCTGCAGCCCGTTACTGTTGGAGGGGACGGGGTCTATACAAAATTGCCCATCACCCTTTAACTTTTCCATTTCGTCACGAAAATTAACGTATGTAAATGTATGGCTAATTTTCGTGACGAAATGGAAAAGTTAAATTTTCTTAACTTTTGTCCTTAACGATGAACACTTTTTTTGGAAAAAGCCCATATATCACTCGAGGGTAAGTACAGATTACTAAACTCGTGTGGTTTATGGCCCTCCGCTTGGCGTTGGGCCGTATATGCACACTCGATTAGTAAGCCGTGTGTTACTCCCCTTGGTGAATAAACTATTATTATCCTCCATCTAACGTTCAAAGTTATAATAATCAGTAATTTAAATTTTACTAGTTATTGACCGCGACCGCATTAAAGTCGTTTATCACTATTCCTCGAGAACTGTCCGATTTGCCGGGAACCGGGAACTATGTTTGTACTGAAGTGTCCATCGATCTGTTGAGGCGTTGTACCTTGAAGAAGGAACAAACAAGTACACTTTCGCCTTTGTCACATTAGTAAGGATAAGGATATCGTTTGTGTGCTGCGTACCTTCTCCCTTAATATTAATGATTTCTTCGCACAGCGAGTTTACCCAGAACTGGATGTTAAACTCATATTCTTTTACTTGTTTTGGCCTAAAGTATATAGTTATCTTGGAACGTTGTCGTGGCGCAAGGGTAGGCAACTGCTGAAAGTCGACCAGCAGCTCCGGCAGTGTTGCAAAATTCAAGTCCAGCCTGGAATGATAGTAATTTCTTTTCCTAACCGTTCTGGGCTCAGAATAGGAGGATTTTCTGGAACTCTTATCCCCGAACTTTTTTTCATCACAAGTTTATTATATAGATTAAGACACTGCTTTTTACATAGTAACGGACACGAAATTTTTACATTCTACTCATTAGTAAAGCAATTTCCCAACCATCTTTGAAAAACTTTCATGACTTACTGTGACCCATCACTCTCATCAAATACTATACTTACTTTAAATACTCGTAAAGCGATAACGCTAGACTCACAAAAGTTTGCGTCCAAATTTTAATAAAACGTCAGTTTACCTCACTTTGGTATCCAGTTTAAGCTGTTGGCTACTTACATAGAATTAACGGGTTTTTTCACCCACACTTCATTTCCTAACCGACAGTAATATTTACGTTAGCGTTATGCTGACGTAGCGTAACTAATAGGAGACCAAGGCCTTATATACTGGCTCAGAGTTGAGCGGCCGTTAGTGACCTGTGAGCCTAATGCGGACGCGAATATAATCAATGAAAAAGCATTACGTAATAGGCTCTTTGTCGTCGTTGGTGAAAGCAATGTTCTTTTTATACGTCGTGTCCGGTGCATGCACGATGCACTTGCCGAAGTCGTGTTGGGTGCACGAGAAGTGGTACATCGGCTTCTGTATCTCGGAGTGAAGGAGTATGTTGTACTCGGGTCCGTCCGAAATCTAGAAGGTTAATCAACCGCCATGAGAGTGGTAGAGATCGCGTAGTTTAAAACTGAACATAAAAACAAAAAAGATATGATTTGATGGTTTTTGGAAATTGTGTGCCAATCACGCAGGAATTACTCAAAAGCACGTACGATGGTGTGTGAATCGTTAATACCTTAAAATAACATGCATTGTAAATAAAAATATTGAAATTTCCCCGCTGAAGGAATCGTGGCCACAGTTAGTTAATTAACTATAATACGAATTGTGCAACTCTTCCGTTTCTGCTAATATAGGGTGAGGCACGAATCGTGCTACAAAATTAAAGTATTCGTCACTTGTTTTGTAGAGAGATTCGTGCCTCACCCTTTAGTACCTTTAACTACCAATAAAAGTAGCGTGAGGTGGTGAAAAGGCAGAAGTAGGCGCTTACGAGTAGACTGATCGGGAACGCTTGCACCGGCACTTGTTTAAGGGTGAAGTGCAGCACGCAGGCGACCTCCGCGCCCGGCGCCACGTGACCGGAGCGCGGGTCCATGTACACCTGCAGGTACCGCTTCACCGGCGAGGCGTTGTAGTTCCAGTCGAAGAAGAAGGTCGCCGAGCCGTCGTTTTTTATCAAAAAATTCAATTTTCTTTCGTACGTTGAGGCAGACTGTAAAATTTAGAACCGTTAAGTGAACTAAACTAGTTTTTAAAAAGCTTTACTTCATTAAAAAACAGTTTTTAGTACCTGATCCAAGTGAATGTTAGTAAGAGCCTCGCTGAGAAGAACGTGTTCATTTCCAATCAAGAAGTAAGTTACTTTGGGCTTTATAGAA
The DNA here is from genome assembly GCA_949316455.1 of Acleris holmiana. Lineage (NCBI taxonomy): Eukaryota > Metazoa > Arthropoda > Insecta > Lepidoptera > Tortricidae > Acleris > Acleris holmiana. The sequence continues at coordinate 17,542,246 of OX438763.1, forward strand.
TGGCTCAGGGCATTGATACACAAGGTTAGAAACTTAGTCAAGTAAGAAACGCTACAGAATATCTTGAAGGATAAAGGCCCGTCATCTATTGGGGTGTAAATTAACCTGAAAAATAAATGCCCTCTGTATATTGGCTTGCAAATTTTACAGGAACTGACTGTTTTTCGATAGTTCGATGCAATCAGATCAAGTAGTCTAAAATCTGTCAAGCCAACGATTTATGCTAGGTACATGTCTGACGGTAAAATTCGGGCAGCCGGCTTTAAAACAGGCATTCACTATGAAGCAGCAGTTTTCGGAGAAAATATAGGAAGTGTATCTGATGAGCATAAAAACAAAAAGAATAAGAAATGGTTTTTTTTTATCGTTTCCTATTTTTAAATACCGGTGTTTAAAAGCGTTTAATACCAGTAACATGTAAATGACAAAAAAACATTACGAATCAAATCGTTCGCTTATAAAACTTTATAGTTGGTTTGGAAACGGGAATGCGGAAGTTCTACACATAATAAAACAGCAGAGTCACACTCAGCAAATTTACATTTAACCTAATCGACCAATCCAGATGAAAAAACCGCGAGCTAACAATTCGAGTTCCAGAATTCGTCATCTTAAACCAACTCTATACGGTTGAACAAAGAACAATCTGTTTTGTAACGCTGTTTTTTCATACTAAGAGAACCACTGTTTAAAATTCCCGTATAAAAAAACAATACGATATTTTACTGCACATGGTAAGCCCCTTGGGGTAGCGTCCAAAGCTTACTCAACGTACTTGATGGGTGTGTCAGAGCGTGGCTTGAGCGTGCCGGCCTCCGGATCCATTACGACCGGCGTCTTCCCGGACTCGTTACACAGCGAGTTGCCTTTAAACTCGAACTTTAAGCTCTCGTCCTCGTTGTTCTGTAGTATTACCGTGTCGGTAATAGTGAACCCGACCAACGAGTTCCTGATAATCAAAATAGTCGGCACGAACACCACGTTGGGTTCTCTCACCAAACCGGCAACCAATAAATTTATCACCAAATTGTACACGGGTATCATGAATTTCCAGAATGACTCGTAAACCTAAAAAATATTTTAAAGTTATTTTCAACTTTATCCAAAAAAGGAAATATTTTAAAAGTTAGGCGCGTTACCACAGAATAGATAATAGTACAAGTACAGAAGGCACATTATGTTGATCTTTACAAAAGCCGCGTTTTCTGTGCCAAAACATTTTATGATTTATGGCCCTCTGACATCGTCGACTCTAGCGCAAGCCAAACGGAACGTTAAGGCTGTGTACGAACGGTGAAAATGAATTGGCTCACTCGCCGCGTCGCTGATAATGAGGACTGTCAACGACTTCAAAATAAAATAATGTTTTGCCCTAATAATATCTTTTAGGTGTCTTTTTAATAATTTCAACAGAAACAATGCAACACACAAACAGACGAATGCGGCAGGTCTATTTGGGATAAATTTACGACTTACGTAAGCGTGTGCGCACGAAGTAGCGAGCGCGAGCGATCCGATGCACATCCACTGAATAGTACCCGTCAGATGGGTAACCGGCATGTACTTGTAGAGATGAACGTAAATCGCGGAGTAAGCCACGCCTGGCGTCACACGGGTTACACCCATAACTTCAAAAGGTTAGGCGAGTCACACGAGTTGCACCCATACTATAAAATGTTACGCCCGTCACACGGGGTACATCCATACATTAAAAAGGTCTCTCGCGTCACACGGGTTACACCCATACCTAAAAAGGTTAGGCGCATCACATGGGTTACACCCATACTTTAAAAAGTTTAGGTGCGTCATGGAATGGCTCTTAGCTTGGTTTGATGATAATGGGTTAACCCGATTAGGAGTTATCTATCAGCTCTGAAAGTCGGGGACTTTTTTTATGTATATGTTAACTCGTTTGACGCACCTAACCTTTTTAATGTATGGGTGTAACACGTGTGACGTGCCTAACCTTTTTAATGAAGGGTGTAGTAACCCGTGTGACGCGCCTAACCTTTTCAATGTCTGCGTGTAACCCGTGCGACGCGCCTAACCTTTATAAAGTATGGGTGCAACGCGCCTTACCTTTTCGAGGTATGGGTGTAACCCATGTGACGCGTCTAACCTTTTTAATGTATGGGAGTACCCCGTGTGACGCGCCTAACCTTTTTAAAGTATGGATGTAACCCGTGTGACGCGCCTAACCCTTTTAAAGTATGTGTCGGTAACTCTTGTGAAGCGTAACATCACGCCTTCATCTCCAGAGTGGGGTAGGCAGAGCTACAGAAATACTAACAACTCTAAAAAGACTTCTTGGTACAGAACCCTTCGTGCTTATTTTGTATGGCAACCCGACCGTAATACTTCTTATACATTAAAATTGAATTTAAACATATAACAGGTTTAAAATACCCCTGGGGCTGTGGGAGCGAAGGTGAATGTCACTTCGCACGACGTGCCGCCCTCGATGTATCCCTTCAGCGTGTCGCAGTGCATTGGTATCAGCTCCGGCTTATCAGACAGTGTCATTTCGAAAATAAACTCGTACGCCTCGCTTGTAGGATTTATTACATTGAAAGACCTGAAGTAATTTGACATAAGTAACTAAACAGCGTTTAAACCATAAGGACCCCGGGTACTCTGATAACAGTCAGTGTAAACAGCTGTAGGTTTTTAGAAACTACCGCTGTTTCTCTGGGACAGCTTTTGTTTTCCAGACTCTATCATTAATTCATTACCATTCGACTACTCCAATTTGATTACCATATCTACAATTTCGTTACCATACATCTTATTTCTCAGTATCATTTGTTGAAAATATTATAACTGTAATAAATAATCATTATGTTACTCTAATTTCTGTGCCTGTTAATTTTCTTCCATTTTTATATGGTAGCCTTTAAATTTAACCAGAAAATAACTTCTTTCGAATCGATAATTAGTTTTTTTATCAACCCGCCTATATGTACCAAATCAAATATCAACCCTAATATAAATAACTTGAATAGATATTTTAAATCCTTTTTTTTTAATATTTTAGTTTATTTCACACTTCAGTTTTTATTCATCTTATAATTTACCTACGTACTTTTTGATTTTCCCGTCAAAATGGTGGCATCAAGTGTTATAGTGTACTTTTATATATTTGGAAGGAGCTATTTATTTATAAGCTTTCATTTTAGACCTATATTGTTCTAATAACAAATATATTTTTTTATCCCCTTTTTTTTCGCAGACGGCAAATTGAAATATACCCTAAGTCAGTTCGACTATCGAATGACACCTCATAATGTTAAAATTCGTCAAGTATACATACTCTTGGGACAGTCGGGTAAAAGACAAGATTAATAATCGCTTCGTTAAGAATATTACTTTTTATAGCATCCGGATCCTAAAACATTGAATTCAAGGACAGTCAAAAATGGTGGTAAAGTGACTCCTGTTGACTTTCTCCTGCCTGATCTTACGTAGTCGCTCTCTTCTATGTCGAGGTGGACATAAGGGATCAACGACTTTGCTGTTATGCTGCAGGTCATGTTTTGATCATATGGATCTAAATTTTCTATAACAATGAAAATAAAAGCGGTTTAATACAAAATGATTATGACCTAGTCATTTAAAAAGTCTATTTTGACAAAGTCAAAATTGTCAAATTACTTAATATAGACTAAGAAGTAGATCTTGGCATAGATTACTCGAATAAGATTGTAACATACTCGTAGTATCACAACAACACTAGAAAACCTAAATCTATTGAATACTAGAGGACGCCGTGACTACGTGAAAATTTCTACTGGGGTCGATTTTTGAAATATTCTTCGGTGGAGCCCCCCCTATAGGGTACTCAGGGAATATTCGCTCCAAATTTTTTAGCCGTTTAGATCGCTTACACCCAAAATACCACAATTTCAATGACCAGATCGACTTCTCTCATTAGCTTCAGAATTTTAGGGTACGATGATCAACTATAACTTAATTTACCTAAATGTTATGTTTTGGGATACCAGTATATTAAGAATCTGATATTTTAAAATTCTGGTATTTCGGGAATGAGTGGTTTAGATTGTGCGTTGTTTGTTAGTCAGTCAGTTAGTCAGTTAGTCAGTCAGTAGGTCAGTCAGTCACGGAAGGGTTTTATATTATTATGTACGAGTATCTATAGGTAGAGATATATCATGATTACTTACCGATAGCACTTTTTAATTTAACTTTGTAATCAAAAGCATCCAGTGGGGAAAAGGTGACTTTGAAGGTTTTACTATCTTTAGGGTTGAGACAAGCCTTCAACGGCACGATTTGAAAGGGTAAATCGATTTCAAACCAAGTATCCACGCTTTTCCTATCTTGGCTTCCACTGAACAGTGTTACTTTGCTTTCATCTATAATAATAATAATAAAACTCAATCAGTGGTGACAAGAGTTCCCTCTCACTATGGGCTTCTTCACTGCATGATTCATGCTCCGCTTTTTGGGAAGTGTTCTCAAAATTTTAATGAAATAAAAATTAAGTACAATAAGTTCACCTAATTAAGAATAGTAATATTTACCTTTCAGTACAACTAGAGTAACTTTAAGGGTAGAACTATAAACTCTACACAGGGTGGTGAAACGAAGTGTTAAGAGACCACATATGCTACAACACCCACACAAGAATAAACAGGGATGTTTTTATGTGCTTCCGCGCGAAAATCATGAGATGGAGTTAGTTTGCGCGCGCGTTGATGGCAGCGTCAAATTCAAACATCTATTTACTTTAAAAACACAAGAAAAAGTGGTTTACCAGGATTAAGAAGTTATAAATATTCAACTATTGAATCAAAATTCATCGTTAAAACGTGGGCTTTCCAAGTTTTAAACAAAAATATTTGAAACAGATGACATGTTTGAAAAATAAAACTATCGAGGATTTTGTTTCTAATCGTGTTTTCACGTGAAAACACGTCACTAGTGTCACTTTCTTGATTTCTATGACACTAGTGTCATATATCCAAAGAACAGACGCATGTCATTATGGTTATTGAGATCCAGATCGCGACACTGCCGACTTTATCATATGTGGACTCTTAAATGCTATAGCGTTCTCCAAAAATACGCATCAGAGTTGCTGTCTTTTAAGGCTGATGTCGTGAAAGTATATACTTATAAAAATATTAATCTTCAAGTAAGCTTTAGTCGCCAAATTTCTAAAACTCTGGCGAGTGTAGCTGACTTTACCAGAAAGATTAAATGCCTCTTGCTCCGTACATACTCTTGAAAGACTGAAATCCGAATTTCAATAATGTGATTTAAAAAATCCGATTCTGAAAACTCCGAATCATCACTACTTGTATTCCGAATTTAAACTTTACGAAGCATCACTATCGCGATTAAACATTTTTTAAATTGTTGACATGAACATGTTTTTTACTTTATTGGACGGCATAAAATTAAAACATGATATATATAACTGAAATGTAAAACGAACACGTTCATTGTCCCCATAAAAAACGATCTGACAATGTCACAAGTCCAACTGACAGATTTATGTTCATTCAGTATGGGGATGTGACCCCACAGTGGAAGCGGTGCCGCATTGGGGGCACCCGGACAGGGAACGTGTTAAATAAAAGTAAATATTAGATATAAAAACCAAATAATACATTTAGTCCAAGAATGGCCCCAGCGGCATTGTACCAAAGATGCTGGCATTGCTGGCAGCATTTCCTTATTGAATAGCTGAACTAAGTAGGTAATGCGCTGAGGTAGGAAAGTGCCAACTCTTTGGTCTCCCCGTGACGTGAAAATTTTTCAATTTTGGAAAAAAGCGGTTTGCCAAATTATATGTTTGTGAAATGAAACAGTTTTTGAAACGTTTTCATGAAATAATGGTAAACACCCTACTGGCAATCAACTTTAGATGACAACTCATTTGGTCGGTAGGTACATCACCTTCATTGGATCTAAATAACAATGCTAATAATAGGTTAGTCCAACTGAAGTCGGCTTTTTTGTTGAAAATATTGTGGTCGCAAATTGGTCCACAATTGACGGTAGGTACTCCGTCGATGAACATACATAAAAAAGATACATACAATGGTAAGTATAACCCCTTCCTTTTTTGAAGTCGGTTAAAAACAGATTGGGTCGCAGCCTGCATCTAAAAAATACTTACCTATCTTATAAACTTAACTTATTTAATATCTGGCTTATTAAACTCTCTAAAAATACTATTCTGAGTATTATGTCTGCGACTTTTAGGGAATAAAGAACGTTACGTATTAGATTGTCGGTTAATAGATACCTTTTGGGTCATTTTCCGCACCGTCGGGTCGTTGTAACGAAAGGCTGTCATTTTCCGTCGAGATTTCCTCAACCTGCTAAAACAAGTAATTCGATATACGCCTGCACATAATAAAAATCATCATACTTTCTAATTAATGGCAGATCGCTCTAATATTTTATGTGTTCCCCGCTAAAACTTAACGATACTTTTTGTTCAAACAACATAAAAATTGACTGAATAACATGTAACCTAACTAAATGTCCAACAAGTATCTAAAGCCAGACCGGTACATTAAGTTAGCGCGGGATACCTTTATGGGATTTTGGTTTTACGTGTTAACATAATTTAAAAAAGAAATTAGACAAAGTGGGGTTTTAAGAGCTTAAATACTTTTGCTATAACATTATACAGGATGTCCGAGAGATAGTGGCCAACCCTATAGGGCTGGATAGCTCAGCTCAGGAGTATCCATAAATATCATAAATCATGTTTAGTAAAAGTCGCACTCAAAACGAGATAACTCAACTCTTGGTTGGTTCAGCATTTTCGATGCCATGACCACAGTTATTATAATTCTTTAGTGTCGTTTACTGTGAAAAAAAGCTGATTAAATTTGCTTTAAGACCCTTTTAACAAAATTAATAAATATTTAACAGTTTTTATTTTTTCAAGTTAAATTTAACGTTTAGGAACCTGAGTTTTTCGCCCGACAAGTTTGACATCGCACGGTGTTAAAAAAATAACCTGATAACCTGTAGGTAGTAGTACTTACCTAAAATTTTGCCTGTTTAATGAAGATTCTAAAATTATATTAAATGTATACTTTATAACCACAGGTATGAAAATCAAGGGAGGAGGCCTTTGCCCAGCAGTGGGACACTATATTAGGCTAATTAATAATTAACAATAATTATAACGAGAGCTCTGACTAATCATCGCAAAACAATTACAACTCTGAATTGGAAAAGGATGTAATAGCGTTGCGTATTTTCGAGAATATTCTTAATTACATTTTTCAATTACCGTATAACCGTTTAAATGAAGTTTTTTACGATATTCCCATCAACATTTCTCTTAATTCTGACGGGTGAGTTGGACATAAGAAACCATCAACGTGTGATACTCCATTTTCGTGAACGGAATGTTTTTTTTCAAATTGTTGAGTAATTATAATAAGCTCAAATATTTCTGGCCGTTTTTAATTTCACCATACTTAAAATATTTACAAATAACGATAAATAGTTTTACTAATTTTAGTTCTTATAAATTGCTGCAAGAACGTCACGTGACAAAGCTATAGCGGAAATGCAATGAAGCTATAGCAGAAATACAATTAAACTAAGTAAAATGCTTATTGCGAAAATATCCTCTTTGGATAGCATCTTGTTCTATTTTCGTATTTTGTTTTGCGATGATAAGTCCGAGCTATGTTTACTTAGATATAACGTTTATCCTAAATGGTCGCGGATTTTTTCACTTTTCTTTTTACACTTATTCAAACAACTTACCTACGCCATGGGAGACTTTGTTATACATATTATGTTTTCAGTCATATACATGATGTATATGAATTTAATGTATAAATACCGACTACATGGTTCTTAGAAGCACGTTATAATTTACCAAAATTAAATGTCTAGCCTAGAATAAGGGCTATCTGGTTTTATGTTGAAAAAAGGATATGGCTTCCTTTAATCCATTCATGAATTGAAAAGTTATAATTCTGAACTAAAAATGTGGTGATCGTATTTACCCTTCTACTACGAGTAGGTATGATACAACGATCTACAAATCTGCCCTTCTAACCCAAAAAGCAGTATCTCAAATTAAATAACTAATGAAGCAGTTTTAATTCTTTTCTGTTAGTAATAAGATTGATATTGCAACAGGAGTTTTATGTGAGATACTGCCTTTTGGCTTAGGAGGGCAGATATTATATTTATAATTTAGGTACCTACCTTTTTAGTTTTGTTTTTATCAATCCTTGCTGGGAATTCTTCGTCGATTAAGAAATTCCACACAATTTTAATAGGAACATTACCAGTATTTTTTACTTCAAATTTGAAATCTCTCGTCTGCAAAATTGATATTTACTTAATTATGAAATCAATAAATTCTTCTGGACATAAAGACAAATAAAAGAGGAGTATCTCATTATTCTCATTAAAGAAGTATTTTTTCTTACTTGGTAGATAAATGTGTCCTTTAATTTCTTTTGTTCCTTTAAATTAGTCGAATATTTCGAATACTCCGTCATGGCTGAGTACATTATTATCATTTTAATTACACTCGTCGACATTTCAGAAGGATTAATAGGCTTTTCTTCTAAATGTTCCTCAATTCTCTCATTTAAAAATATCTCACTGCAACAGTGATACTTATTAGGTTCATAAATATCATCAAACATTAGCAACCGAAGATCAATTTTCAAGACCCCCTTTACACTTTTCAAATTGAAAGGTTTAGGTACTGAAAATGGCCTATTCGTAGGTTTAATTAAAAAAATGGGAAAAAAATATGCAGGATAAAAATACCACACATTAAATTAGTAAAAATAGCTTTCGACTGACCTTCGATGAAACTTATTGACATACACTTAAAGGTTTAAAGAAGAAAGAAGAAAAATAGTTTTACCTGTCGGGGTCAAATACGGTGACTGTTTGGCGATTGTCCCATGTTGTTCCCTTAAAGTCAAGCGTCAGGGAGTCATCTCTGATAGAAGTCAGTACGCAGCCCAGAAGTGCCTGTATAGTATTCATCATCGCAACAAAAACATCCATTTGTACCTACCTGTCTATAAAATTAACCTTTCCAAAGCTATGTAAATACAAGTCTCATATAAAGCAAACTATATAGAAACTAGCCGGTTTCTATATATTTTTTAATATTGTTCTCGGTACATTTGTTAAAAAAAAACCCAGTATTCTTCATATTCTCAGTACATAGACGAAAAAAGGCAAAATATTATTTTAAAGATACGCACCTTTTTAATTGAGATAGGCTGAGCCGAAAAGAACATGATCTCCAAGTCTTTTTCTTCTCCCGGCGAAATGTAGCCGACTGACGGCTTAACGACCAAGTGCTCATGCTCGTCCCATTTGAATTTATACACTTTTTCAGAATTATTAACCATTATGACAGATCTTCTTTGCATGACGCCTAATTCACTTCCGCCATAATCCAAAACATATTTCAGGAGAGCAGGTTCCTGGCAGCTGGAGTCGCTAGGCTTTCCCGAGCTGAATGATGCTACCCTTTTGGCTTTCTTTGTGTCCTGGATTTTTGTTTTTTTTCCCTCCGTCCCTATTGATTTTTTTTTACTATCAACAGTAGATATAGTAGATGCTGAGCTGTACAAACAAATTAAATTTAACGTCGTCGTATACCGTCGTCATACCTTAGAAATGTACAAGAAACTCACCCCTCAAGAGAGTTTTGTACGGCTTCCAAGTCAGTTTCCATCGACAGCATTTTAAGCCCCAATAAGATAACGTCCTCCATAAATGCTTCGGCTTCACAAAACACCTGCATTTTAGATCGGTAATGAAACTAACCTCGCAAGAGCATGGATAGTTTTTTTTTTTGAGTCGGTTAATATGAAGATAATGGTTTCTAATAAGTTCATCTCGTTAACTATTATCTTTATACTTCAAGGTTTTACCCAGCAGTAAGACAGAAATAGCAATAAGATAATTTAAGATACCGTAAATAAAAACAAAAAAATACCATATTTTTTAATTTTCTGCTGCGCTATAAAAATATCTGATCTAAACTATATACTAGATATAGGCAAAACAGGTGGTGCCAGGGTCCTTGTGACAGCCGTATTTCGTTATTGCCGACACTATGCAGGCTCAGCGATCCAAATGGGTCTGTAGGCCATTTTGGAAACTATAAGAGTAGGTAAATCTGATCTTAAAAACCAAAGCCTCGGTTTTGGAAAATAAAAATGCTTTGAAATATTTCAAAAAGAAAAAATGGTGCTGACCGGGAATTGAACCCTCTTTTTCTTCTTTGTCCTGACCTCTTTCCGTCGCGAAATCTCCGGATTTTGTTTACTTTAGGCACAGAGCTCAATGCAAATCGTTTTTTATTACTCCCACTATTACTTAATTACAGCAATTAAACGATGTGTGCTTTTTTCAGGAAAAACTAGTCCTAGACCCCAATTTGAGGCTATTACAAAAGAAAAAGTACTTTGGTTCCTAGAGACCAAATGTATCAGTATTGTCCATGTTAGTGTATGGGTTTATGTGTTTGATTTTAGAGCATGAGAAGTAAAAAAGCTAAAGCGACATACTGTAAAATATTCGTAAGGATTGTCCAGGATCGTTATTCTTATTTCGCAGCTAGTCTTCCCTTTTCTCAAAGGACTGTAATGAACAATTACTTTTCCTACGTCGTTTGGTTTTAGTCGCATCTTTATTCTTGTGTTAAACTCATCTGTAAAACAGGTAATTCTCGTGAACTAGTCAACCTAACGTTTGTATTTTTTTAGTCAACCCACTTGCAATGTATTTTTTTACTAAAGTATTTAATTTAATATAAATCCATTAAGCAGTTCGGTGAAGGTCTTGTATACTTAGATCTTAGACTTAGATAATGTCCGTTTGAATTATCAAAAAGTGGGATCTTTTATCGAGTCAGAAAACATGTTGAAATTTTTTATGCACATGGCGTAGCTATTTTTTTACATTAAGAGACAATTTTGATTGCGAACCGTATAGTTTGTTGCGATATTAAGGACGCACGGGTCGCTGGAGAAAAAGTTGCCCATTTTATACACGAACAAACATACATCTATATGTATAAACTAGATAAAAAGGGATATTATACTTATTCAAAATATAGCCTGCATAAATGTGCTCGCTTTAGTTCAGTTATAGCTCTTACAAATGTTTGTGCATTAAGGGTACAAACTACACTGTTTATTTCTGAGGACCAACCCTACAGCGCTATACCATATCATAGAATTCAGTTAATGTCGCCATTCTAAAGCATACATACGTATAAGTTATATCCTGAAGAAATAGCGATACGTATACGTTATATCAATGCGCCTAGTCACAGGCAAAAGCTATATAAATCCAATTACCTTTATGACCGCAGGTTACCATTTTATGACACTCTTCTGCTCCTGTTATCCAAAATACATGCCTATCATCCAGTCCTGCCTGCTGAGTGCGAATCTCTACAACACTTTTAACGGAGCTTATATTCTTAAAGCGGATCTCTTGACTGCTAACAGAACCCAGACAGGTTACGGGGATTTGGAGTAATGAGATCTTATGCTGTCTGATAGGGGGATACACCATGCGTATTCGAGGGATGACTCCCTCGCCGATCAAACAAATCTTAAACGATTGCTGCTGGTTGTCAAGAAGTTTCAATTTTATTTCCAAAACAGCACGATACTCCTAAAAAACGCAAAAAAGTATAACTCTTAAATATAGTAGATATAATAGTCAGTTTCTTAAATTAAATGGACAACACGTTGGCCTAGTTGGGAGTGACTCTTTCTCCGAAGCCAGCGGTCCTGGGTTCAAATCCCGGTAAGGGCAGATATTTGTGTGATGAGCGCGAATATTTGTTCCCGAGTCTGGGATGTTTTCTATATATATTTAAGTATGTATTTCTCTATTTAAGTATGTTTATCGTTGTCTAGTACCCATAGTACAGCCTAGAGCTTAGTTTGGGACTAGGTCAATTTGTGTGAGATTGTCCCCTGATATTTATTTATTTATTTATAAATACTAAAATGTTTACCTCAAGAGCTTTCGGAGTAAATATTATTCCCAGGAATTTGTGTTGCAAAGACTCTATATGCGTTTCATATTTGTCTAACGAGAATATGTCCTCGTTACTATTGTTTTGGTAATGCAGCTTCATTGTAAGAGCACACGGTACAAAACCGTTGTTATAGAGATCAATTGCCCCCTCGAATTTTGATTGAACATTGACGCAGAAGAAATGGAGGGTGACCGAATTTTCCGCGAAAACACAATGAGGAGACGACTGAAAATAATGTAGTTAAGTGTGAGATTGTTTTTTGATATTTATTTATTTATTTCGAGCTCAAGCACTTGTCCTGAAATCAAGCAAAAATAAAAAGGGATAATTTGAAATGATATAAGCTATGAAAAAAATCAACTACTTTGAATTTCGGTTGATATTCACAATATCGACGGTTCTGTGACTCAACCTCGTATATTTAATTAGGTCGAGTATAAACTGACACGCAATGAGTATGTACTCGCGTACTTAGTGAGTGTCAGTTTATACTGGACATAATTGTATATACGAGGTTAAGTCACAGAACCGTCGATATACTATATTAAAATTACACTAAATACCGGTTGCAGACTTTTACCTGATAGCAAATATATCTTGAAAATTAAGTGACCCAGGTTCCGTTTTTTAGGTATGGTTACGGAACCCTAATAATTATACATTGTAAAGTAAAAATACTTATTTTACCTCTGGCACTTTGTATTCTGTCAGATTTTTTACAATTAAATGTTCTCTGAAAGTATTTTCAATGTTCCAAAAATCTAACGTCGGCATTGCCCCGATGCCTACAAGTCTGAGCGGCACTCCGTTGGCTTCGGCGGGACATGTGTCGCTTATCACAAATTTAATAGTTTCTTCAAACTTCTGGACCGCTGCCGCCGTGAATTGGATTTGGATCGTTCTACTAGTTCCGGGTGCGAGCAGGTTATCTTCATTCAGTATAAGGAAGTTGCCACATTTGATGGGTGGAATTTTGATCTTGCTAAAAATAACAGACTTTAAGTAATTTTTTACTTTGCAACTCGTTAGAGGTTGCATCCTTTAGTAATTAGAATTAGCTTAATCCGCAAATTTTTAGCAATTAGACAAACCCGCTTAAAAGAAAAACATAGAGCATTAGTAAAAAAAAATGTTTGAAATGTTGGTTCCGTAGTCAAACTAAAAGGCGTAGAAATTCTTAGTACTATGTAGAACGCTGCAATTTGGCATGAATATGTATATTAGTCACGCTAACAAAGTGGTACAATAAAAGGTAAAAAAATATGTTTGATATCATACGCACGTAAAGAAGGGCGCGTACCGTGGACTACTCGCACATTTTTAACTAGTCTTAGTTTGCCCGTTATTAAAACCTACGTGAACTCGGGTTGGAGTAAGCTCCGTTAAATTTTCCCACAATTTTCAACAACATATTTTTTTTAAATATTCGTTCGCTCGTTTTTTTTGATAACTTTTAATTTCCATAGTTTTTAATCTGAAAACCTAGATCAAATGCCTTAATTTCGATGAAATTTCGGCGCATTTAGCAAAGTTAATTGTATGATTTGTAAGTTAGTAATAATTTGATTATATACGTTTAAAATTACGACTTTCATATGCCCATTTAGACTTGTAGTCTTAGAACAATAACTAAAGCACAGAATAAGAACAGAATCAATACTTAAATCGTATCTCGTGTCAAAATCAACACTCGCAGCAAATACCAACTTTATTCTTTTGTTTCACAAATAACTATTTAGCGTTCCGTAGCAAATGACAAAACAGATCCCAACAAAATGGTGTTTGATTTTCGTAAAATCCTTGCACAAAGCACCTGGATCTAGGGGCCTTAGGGTAGGTACTCAAGAAATAGTCCCTCCAATTTTCAAGTCGCTAGGTCTAGATGTTTAGCCTGTGCGATGTCTGTCAGTCAGTCACGAAAGAGTTTAATAGATCAGAAGCATTGAAGATTGATAGGGAGTATTAAGAAATACAGCACATATGCATTCTCTATATATTATTAGTCCGGCATTTATACCTGACTTCAAAGGAGTAAATTTACAACGAAAAGAGGAAATATATATTTTATCAATATTAAGATTAAAAACAGTAACCGATGATAGGAAATGCTTCCTTTAGATAATGATTGGTTTGTGCTATCGTCCCGACACGACAAAGCTGTGCAGTAAGGCAATTTATTAATGAATTTATTGTAAGTTGAACTGCCATGTCTTGTCAGTTTCATGTAATTACGGCATATGACTACGTCACGTGGTGGCTCGCCTATGACGCTTACTTGTGGCGACAAGGGAACGCCCACTTATCCTTTCCACTAGTTTGTTACTCCGTGGTTTTATCAAAGGGTGACGGTATAAGTTTTTAGCACGGCTCAGTACAGGATAAGTTTTTCTATAATAATCTTACTACAGAAAGGTTTCTGTTACTGCACAGGTCCAGCGACATAGTTCTTTATTAAAATTACCTTTTTTCCCTAGGGTTGACATGCATCACTTTCAACCCGCTTCTAAGATAAAGAATAGCCTTAGTTTCAGAGTATCTTTATTATTTATTTATTTATTTATTTATCTGACATGAAAAATCCTTTGATTTACACTTGACTTACGCATTATCTTTAACTTTCGCAGCAGGCAAAGAATTATCCATCTTGTATATTTCCGGTACCACAATTTCATAAGTAACGGGGCATTTACTGGTGTTATTCAAAATCACGTCTCTGATGACCATGCTACCCACTGCAATAATGTTGAAATTGAGTTCGCCCAATGGAAAGAGCGTAAATCTGAAAAGATATCGATTAATTAATTCTTAATCAATCAAAGCTCGAGCCGCATCACTCAGATATCTGTGGATGGTACAACTTACGTGTTATAGAATGACGCGATTGTGATGCAAACTGGAAATTTGGCGACCACGACTTGCTCCTTGCTGCCGTCGAGCAAGGAGCAGGTGTACGCGGGCACGTTCACCAGGTTCATGGACGTGGTGGGCGTGCACTCGAACTCTATGTTGACCAGCTTCACGGCGCACGGGACCACGCCGCACTCCGGCGTCGCTACAATGTTCTTTAATAGCGACGGCTCAGGGAAATTCTTTACCTTCTTCAATCTGCAAAGCATTCTGGGTTAGATAGTTACGTACAACACAACTCTCAGGAACGCTAACGCAACTTGTTTTGCCCAGTTGCACAAACGTCTACTAATTTTGATGCCGCCTTGAGTCGCGTGCTGTCACTTTCTACCATGGCGAATGAGAACGTGACGTTTGTATAACTGAGTGCTTTTCGCTCCCTCCCTCTCTAACTAATCTATTACATATAAATTCCCCGAGCGGCAAGCAAATATAAGACGTGCAACTTGTATTGCTCTATGCTACTCGGTAAAACCATATTGCTTTTACAATGTTCTCGTATTGTTTATTTTCTTGTTGGTCTCGTGTGGGCCGCCATTACTGCCAAGTAAATGAGAGCTATGAGTAACATAACGTTCATAATACGATAACATGTCAGAAGCAATTAGGTTCTACCAAGTAGAGTAGAGCGCCGCAGGCTTTTGCTACAATTTAAGCACGTACTTGTAATAAATGTTGTATTTTCCGCGATTGAGTAAATACATATCACGGAACACCGTTGAGTTAACTTTGACGTTGCCGTAGTTCAGGTAGTTCTCTGCGGGGTTTTCGTACGCACACTCCACCATGACGTCATAGCACTCCGCAGATATGTGCAAAACATCGATAATCATCGGATCACCGCGGCCTTCCGCGTCGTATATCTAAATGCATACAAAACAAATAACCACAGAGTACCGACTATTACACATATTAACGTTCCTCCTACCAGATCGAACAGGTATCTGACCACATTAACTATACTCGTATATGCAAATATATTACCCTTAGCTTGTTTGTTTATGGCATAGGGAAGGTAAACAAGCACACAACACTACCCTTATCGAAGTGGACAATTAGCTACAATCTCAATACTAAAATCTAAAGATTGTAATTGCGTTGCCAACCCTGAGGACCAAGGTGGAATGCCTCTATGCTCTTCAGTTTTCCGTTTTTCGTATCCGCATACTCACACAATAATGCGAGCACAACTGCATGGCGGCAGCAGTGTATTCAATTCGCTTAGATAGTTTTGCTACAACCGCACCACTTGTGGTTGTAATACGATTCACTTGCGGGTACGCATTCTTTGTTTACGGGGTGGCATCCTTTGACAAAACGCGGTACCTACCAAGGCGGCGTGATACAAAGGCGATGACTTTATCTAATCGAATGGACTTTATGCTGGGCTATAAAGGCAACGGCCATCCCGCGGGCCAGCCAATGACAGAAACAGACGCTGTCGACCGCAGATTGCGATAGGTATGTATATTACCTCTGTTGTAAATGTATAGGTACTGATGCTAACACTAAAAACATGATTATTTATTATCATTATTTAACTTTTCTTAGTTTGTTGAAAAACACTGCATGTCTCGGTCACGTTCTATTTATTAACTATTCCGTTGTCACGTGCTTAAGCACGACAGATATGACCTTTTTCAACTTATAATGATGGGTAAGGTTGCCGGTAAACGGCGATTTGGTCGAAAAAAGAAGTAGCTCCGCAACATCCGAGAATAGACTAGAATAGCAAGTGCATCCGAATTGCTTTGCCTCATAAGGACAGGCAATCAATTCCAGAAGTTTGTAGCCGACCTTCTACCGACCGACTAGTTGTACAGGCACTTGAAGAAGAAGAAGTTTACAAAATACACCTCAGTATTTGCCAAATTTCTGAAATGGCTGAATCATACAGACAGACAGACAAGGCGAAATTGACATGACGAAACTATTAAGATAGGGCTAAGATATTTTTAACCCCCGACGCAAAAAGAGGGGTGTTATAATTGTGTGTAAAGTATCCGTGTGTCCGTCTGTGGAATCATAGCTCTAATCGAGCCATATTTCATCAAGATCCGTTCAGCCGTATTAGACCAGGGTCGATAATTTTTAAAATGGTAAAAAGTGAAAAAAATATATAGTAGGATGATACCCATTGGAAAAGGTAGAGAATATAACAAAAACGAAAGGAAAAATAAATTACGGGCGATCTGAGGTCGGGAAGGGGGAGGGGGTGAGTTTTTAAGGGTAAAAAACGGTAAATCTCGATTTCCGGTAAAACTGCAAGTCTTATGAAAAAAAGTTATATGGCAAAGTTGTAGGTAATAAAAAGATCTACAACTTTTGTATCGACACTTTTTTCACATAACCTCAAAATTTATGTGAAAAATTCGAATAACCGAGTTTTTGGTTTTTTATTTTTATCTTTTGCAAAAAAATATATTTCTTCACGAAATATGGTGAAAACTTACCTTTGTATGTCCCAAAAATACAGTAATTTTTTGATTTAAAATATTCATTTTTTCACCTTATTTTGACTTAATATCGAAAAAGCACCCTAATTTTCAATCGAAAATTTTCACGTCAAAATATCTGCTTTTTTAAAAAAGTTGGTGTGTTTTTTGTTCGTTGAAATCTCTACTTTCTGATGGTATAAAAAAATATACATTACTATGGTAAATATTCTCAGAAAATGCAAATAGTGAAAAAAACTCGAATCCGAAATTATTTTTTTTAATCATTACATAATTCATTATCATATCATTACATCATACATAATTTATGTATAATTTTGAGCTATTTATTAAAATTTTCACTTTAATTACTAGAAATACGTAAGATTTAATGTTATATTGATAAACAAAAAAATTGCTAATCGAAATATACTACTATAGTGAACAACCAAATAAGTTAATAAAGTTAATATTTAATAAGACATCTACAATATTTTGAGAAAGTTTTCGAATCTTCTTTAAATTATATGCGTAGAGACCTATTTATTTCTATTTTAAGATTACTTATATACCTGAGTGACCTTCCTACCTTTTATTTCGTAGCAGCTGTAAAAACTGTTAGCCAGTATTCGAGATACAGAGCAGTGAATAACATCGTTCGTAAAAAAAAACACGTGCTGGCTAAATTACTTGAAGAGAATTGTGACAAATTAACTTTAAAATAAACTTGAGGAATCTTCATAGCAAGGTAAATACTACCTATATTTTAATCTGTACCAATCAGCTCTAATATAAAAATAGTAATATTTTTTTTCATAAATAGTATGTTTAACCTAACATAACCTAAAAAATTAAAATCGAATGAGATTTTAGTAGAAGATTTCGTTTAATAATAATTTCGTTTATTTTGCACAAACAAATTTAGATATACTCATGATAAAACTGTAAAGGCTTTATTAATTTGATTTTGTTTTTTCAGATTATCAGTATGGATGAATCTGTTTGTATAATCTGCAATAAGGCAGATGATAAGCAAGTCTATGAAATAAAAAAATCAGCTTTGAATCGTTTAGTGGGGTCTAGCAAGAAAAGAATCGATAATAAATACAAAAAATTTGAGACTTTGACATCAGCTTTTATTCATCGAACTTGTCAAAGTCAATATAATGATGAGACTGCAATAGCTACATACTGTAGTTCAAGACATAGAAAATCAAATGAAGGAAAAGAAATAAATAAAGACGCTCTTAGATTTAATTTTCAATCTCATTGCTTTCTCAGCGGTGGGTTGCATTTTCTGAGAATATTTACCATAGTAATGTATATTTTTTATACCATCAGAAAGTAGAGATTTCAACGAACAAAAAACACACCAACGTTTTAAAAAAAGCAGATATTTTGACGTGAGAATTTTCGATCGAAAATTAGGGTGCTTTTTCGTGTTAAGTCAAAATAAGGTGAAAAAAAGAATATTTTAAATCAAAAAAATTACTGTATTTTTGGGACATACAAAGGTAAGTTTTCACCAAATTTCGTGAAAAAATATTTTTTGTTGCTAAAGATAAAAATAAAAAATCAAAAACTCGGTTATTCGAATTTTTCACATAAATTTTGAGGTTATGTGAAAAAAGTGTCGATACAAAAGTTGTAGATCTTTTTATTACCTACAACTTTGCCATATAACTTTTTTTCATAAGACTTGCAGTTTTACCGGAAATCGAGATTTACCGTTTTTTACTCTTAAAAACTCACCCCCTCCCCCTTCCCGACCTCAGATCGCCCGTAATTTATTTTTCCTTTCGTTTTTGTTATATTCTCTACCTCTTCCAATGGGTTTCATCCTACTATAATTTTTTTTGGTCTCAAAAATTATCGACCCTGGTCTATATTGGCGTGATTGAGTAACGAACATCCATCAATCCAAACTTTCACATTTATAATAATAGGTATAGTAGGAATTAGTAGGATTACCGTAGGTGGGTAGGTTTCAAAATAATAGTACCAAGTTAAGGACTTAAATTTACTAACTAACTAACTAATTTTTACATGTGTGTAATAAAAATTAGTCATACATTTATTTGGTTAATTTTCGTGAGTCACGTGTTACTGTTTCTTAATTTTAGTCCTTAATTAATTAGGTATAATTATTTTGATAACTACCCAGTGGGGCTAGACAAGTTGCATTCGACAATCGTTCGTTCAAAGACAGTACCACGTGAATATCTCGGTGGCTTGCGTCAACTCCATACATTTTTCAATCTAAATATGTATAATCGCTAACGATTGTCGAATGCAACTTGTGTAGCCTCTCTGGTGAGCTGTGCATACTTCGATGTGCAGCTGCTTGTTGTTGATCACGCCGACCCTGCACGCTATGTACGTGACCGGCACAACTTGGTTGTCCTGCCGAGGCACGATGCCCGATGTTTGAGATATTATGAAATCTTCAACGAATTCTTCAGGGTTTTTTATTTTCCACATAATTGGCAAAATAGAATCATTTTTCACAATAAATCTGTCGTCTGCTCGGCGATACAATAAAAGTTTACCATACTCTGAAATATATTAATTGGTTTGGTTTCGCCCAAGAAGAATGATTATTTCGATTGGGTATAAAGGTGAAAAACTTAAGTAAATGACCTGTTGTATGCAGTTGTAATACATCTGTATAGACCGTTCGACATTCTATATTTGAAATTTGACGTAAGCTTCATATTATTTTTGGAACTACATCAAGTCCTTTACAAGTTTTTCACCTATACCCAGGATTATTTTCTTGACGATGTGTCATATATGATATCTACCGTACTCGTAATATTCATTTTTTTATATCTGTTTGATAACATTTTTGTATGCTGTGTAAAATTCATTGATTTGAATTCATGATTTTTTTATTTTGCCAAGAAAAGGGTTAAGTATAGGTAAAAAATATGGCAACTACTTGTACAATTACTTACGAATAAAATGTTTTACTACAATGGAAATGTTATGGAAATTCAACATAATGATAACAGAGTGTTATAACTTTTATAACTAAGTTTTATATCAAAAGATATTAGGACAAACGATGCTACAGCGGAAGAAGGAACCCTTGTCCCCTATTTCATAAATTTGACAATGATAGGTGACATGTGTCAATTCGCTGTGTGTGGCAAAGTTAACAAACTTTCACATCGCAAGATAGTGAATTAGGGGACTGATCTAATGACACAAATAAATTTGGTGGACGTTTACTGAATTTGGCTCTTAAAGATAATTTTGGTGGTCATTATTATATTTGTTGCCCTTATCTATATGATAAGGTAGTAGCAAGATATAAAATAAAGTGGAAAAGTGTTTACGTAAGGCTGACCGATAGACTTGTTGAGCGGCAGGATCTCCAGGTTGGGCACGACGCCGCTGCACGTGACGTTGACGGTGACGATCTCGGGGTTGTCCTTCACGCAGAACAGTAGCACGGTGCTGTGCACCCCCACCTCTGCCGGCGCCGCGGATATGGTCAACTTCTCGCGGCACCCAGGCTACAATTTTACCAATAACGAGGGTTTCTGAACGTAAAAAACCAAATAATATTTTTTGTAACTTTTCTATTTTAACTAGGGAATCTTACATGGCTAAAGCTGCCTATGGTCATCATTTTTTATCAGGCGAAGTAAACTGACAGACCACGAGCAGTTATTTTGGTAGAAATAAAGTTAGCAAAAAATGTAAGCATCATTTGCTTAAAAATATAAATCTGCGTCAATACTTTCAATACATTTAAGACTGCGCCGCCGCGCCGGGCAGACGCCGGATGTACGCGCAGTGGCGCTTCCATTTATTCTTACTATTCTTGTGTTTTCTAAAGCTGAGTCTGATCAATGAGTGGTTATTGTGACCATATTTTCCATTAAGTAAGTTACTCATTCGAAGGTCAATTGAGTTAAAAAAACAATAGTCTCCTGATCTCCTCTTGGAAAGTGCTGGTAGACAACAGGTAAAAGTGCCTACAGGGGGGTTATCATTACATAATACAGTGAAACCTGGTTAAGTGAGACATCAAGGGGCCTGCAATGTCGTCGAGGTATTCCACTTACCCCGTGTCTCAGATATACAGGTATAAATAAATATCTGTCTCATTTACAGAGGGTTCCATTAATAGAGGTGAGAATACAGGTCATTTCAGTTATACAGGTGCGATCATTAAATAAAATAACGTGTTATGTATGTAAATGAGTTTTAATTAAAAAAAAATGTGATTCAATTTTATGTTTACTCTGAATTATTCTACAAAGAGTAGATTTTGGCACATTAAATTCGGCACAAACTTCTTCGCGTGTCTTCCCACTTTCATAAACGGATATTAACTTCAGTTTTTCACGTAATGATAACAATTGTAGCTTTCGTTTTGACATTTTTCAAATAAACATCTGTATGATAGTAAAGCGAAACTAAAACTGAAGGTAATTGAAGCTCAAAATTTGTACTTACGTACTTGGAATTACGTGTGGAATTTGTGGGTAGAATAAGAATGAGTAAACAAACAATGTTATCTCAGTTACAGAGGTTTATGCATATAAAATTTACTCGCTGTCTCAGTTATAGAGGTAACTATGATGATAAATCGAAAGAACAAATCCCAGATATAGAGGTTTACCTCGTCCCACTAACAGAGGTAATTCAGTGCCAAAGTGTTGGGACCTCAGCATGAGTTCCAGTTATGGAGGTTTCTCACTTATCCAGGTCCCACTTAACCAAGTTTTACTGTATATTATATTATAGTATAGATCAGCTGAGAGAAAAAGGCAGAGCTATATAACTGCAATAGGTCTATCCATTACTCTGGCCGTGAAATGTACTCTATAGCCATGTTATAAATGTTAGGATGACTCCAAGGACCTAGTACAGAACGCTCATATACCTAGGTTTTAATTCAAAATTAAACTAACCTCCAATTTGATAAACGTTTTATCTATTTGAAATACAGAGGTTTCGTCCCGGAACTCAATTTCAACCTCGGTCATAATCAGGGATGAATTCTTCAAATCGATTGTGTAATCTTCTTCGTATATTCTAAAATATAGAAAACGCATGTTCAATATCAATTACATAGGTATAAAGATAAAAGCAATCTTCACTGTTCATAAAAACCTACTTAATACCTATTTCACTACTTGAAAATAATATTTCGACATTATTACGAACCTTTGAGCACCGATGAAAATGGGGCCAAATTCAAATACCTTAAGATCATCTAAATATGTAATTTTGTAAACATGATCCTCAATTGTTCTTCTGACAAAGTTTTCAAACATTTTTTTAGGTCTACTGTCTAATCTGTAAACAAATTAACATCATCATTAACCTAAGTCTTCTGGTCCCGGGCAAAATGTATATATAGGATTGAAATACTATAGAGCTGATGGCAGATCGCGTCGACTGCTTAAATGTTAAATGCATATATTTCGAGTCCATAGAAGACAGAAACTTTTGCGGCGTTTGCATCTTGGCTGGGCCACTAAGGTTCCAACGTTCAAAACATCAATCCCAAGCTTTGCCAGCGAATCTTGGAGCGCAGGATGCTAGATGTTCAGAGATCAAACCGCAATAGAAATACCGACCGAGATTCAAAATGACACTTTGGGAAGGATGACTGCCAAAATTTGTGGGTCCTTTACGGATTAGCGAAGAAAGTTAAATAAATCTATATTTATAAAAATCAATTGCTGTTCGTTTGTCTCGCTAAAACTCGAGAATGGCTGGGCCGATTTGGCTGATTTTGGTTTTAAAATGTTTGTCATAGTCCAGGGAAGGTTTAAAAGGTGCGAAAATAATTTTAAAAATCCACCGGGAAAGTATCCACTTTTAGGATTTAGCAGGTTTGCACTCGAAGCTTACGAAATCTGTGGTGGTAGGCACTACAGTACACGACGCCTTTAGGTGTTCTTGGCGTTCAAAGGGCTAGGGAACCATTTGTTCATTTTCTAGCGTGGATCCTTATTAAATGGCAAGATATTTCACGAACCTCGGCAAATCACAGATTCCATTGACATTAATATCGACTCGAGAATCCGGCCACCCATTAACTTCCACAAACCGCTTGACGGCGAAATGGCCCTCCACTTGCGGGCTGAATGAATATTTACACCTCACGAGGTCCCCGGGCTGCAGCACCAGCCGCACTCCAGGAGCTACGTACAAACAAAACATTCAAGCACACGTTAGCTCGACATAATGTGACCAATATGTAATCAAACATGGTTGAATAGTGTGTACTCGTGATCGACTTGACGGCTCTCAACGGTAATGGGCACGGGTACAGTTCTTGCTCACTCTCGTCTACGCCTGTTTTCTCTACAGACAAGGAGGGAATCTCGCTTGTCGACGTCTGTGATGAAGTCACCTGAAATGATTTTTAGTATTTACTTTGTAGGGCTCATCCATCACTGGTGTACCTACTGATCTCATTAAATTTATATTTAGGTACCTTTCTGCCGCAAGTGCAGTGCCATTTTGACAGAATATTAAGAATATTATCCTGCGTCGTATCATCCAATAGATTTAGATCAGTTAGTTGGTTACATTCACATTTTTTAATCTATAAAAAAGA
This sequence comes from Acleris holmiana, assembly GCA_949316455.1. Taxonomy (NCBI): domain Eukaryota; kingdom Metazoa; phylum Arthropoda; class Insecta; order Lepidoptera; family Tortricidae; genus Acleris; species Acleris holmiana. Next base: position 17,566,223 of record OX438763.1, read on the forward strand.
CTTTGTATAAATATACCGACAGGAATTGAAACTGTACTTACCTAGTTGTATTTAATTTATGACTTGCCGGCAATTCATCCAAAAAGCACCACTCTAGAGGTTTTTCGTCATTAATGATTGGCATAGTTTTTGACATTAAAACGGTGAATTCCCTCCTTCTTATCGGATATTTAAGAATATCAATCTCTTTATCGAGTTTTAATGCCTCTTTCACTTTAGGCGAGTTCAAAAACATATCTACAACTGCCTGTTTGTAAATTATACAAGGGTACATAACAAAAGTCAAAGGAAATCCTCTTTCCGTGAAGGCCATCTCGGACATCTAAAACAAACTAATGAAATTAATGCCACATAACATAACCCGACTTCCACAAACATTAAAATACCTAAAAACTGGTTGCTTAGTCATTGTTGAAATGGCGAATTTTTAGGCAAAAGCTTCATTTTGTGATGGAAGCAAGCCGTTCATACATACACAGTAGGGACCATTATTTATTTATTACCATGAGATCGAAACTGGTACCACCGTTAGAGTCGTAGGCACTTTACTACCAACTTATTACTAGGTATATTATACTAATTTATTATTAATGAAAGTATTTTTTTTTTAAATGAAATAACTCGGACACAAACAACACAATTATATTAATTCAATAATTATATGGATTATGGACTTGAGTCAAAAAATCCTGAAACACTAGTTTTATTACTTCTTAAGAGTATTTTCACAAAGTTGCAATAACGTACTTCAATCCAGTAACTTTTTTACTTGTAACGAGCGGCGCCGGGCACCGAATCGTACGTCACACGCCGCGCGCGACGCCACAGCACCGTGTACGGACCCCCCCCCCCGTGCGAAAAAAACATACAGTCGAATTGAGAACCTCCTCCTTTATTGAAGTCGGTTCAAAATTAATTGATGATGAAGTCTTATTGCAAAATCTGTACATGATTTTATTCATTTGACTTAAGCTGGACATTATGTTTATCAACTTACAGAATAAAAGAAGTGTAGTTTCAGGAGTAGAAAAGATCTTTGCATTTAAAGCCCCAAGGTCAGAGACATTCTGTTATAGTTATAATATGCGAGTTTAGAGAACTTCAGACATTGTGTTACCGAAGAGTGAAATTTTTTTCGATGTAGTAAACCTATCCTAGTAGATTAATAACATAATCAGAGACCTCATTCTACTTTGGTTTTACACGTAATTTAATCTTATTGTTTATAACTCTACCGCTTTACAGTAAGACCACAAATATAAGTTACGCCGGCAATCTTCGTCCACGCAGAAAGGTGCTCACTAATGTCGAAAATAAACGAACGTAAAAATCAAATCAATACAAACCTTGTCGTGTTACGCGTAAGGTACAATATTAAATGACAGTTAAACTCGTGCTTTCTCGCTCATGGCGATTAGCGATTCGAAGTGTGTGAATATTAAAATTAAAAGACAAGGCCCATAAATTTATTTTTTTAATTTTAAAATGTTTTTGTAATGCGTTAGGTACTTACTTCTAGGGCTACTAGTAGGTTTTTTTACGTGATCAACGATGGCCACAGGCCCTGATAATTTAAAAAAAAGTTATGAAGAAAAAATACCTGCATTTGAATTTCCGATTTCTTTTTAATTTTCTTCTGTGAAGTCCCTATCACTTGGCCAGTGAACCCGTACAGCGGAAATCCAACCTCACCATCCTGGGTCACCCAATTATTCGCAATGTTGACAAGGGCTTCATAGGTATTTTTATAATACTCGTTATATCTATTACTCATCACAGTATATTCATTTGGGGGCTTAGCTGGTAACATATAGAACATAATTAAGATGACCAACTTAGCCATTAACCATAGTAAAATAAAAACAGTACTCGTAGGAATAAAGTACCTCTAACGTCGTCCTTTTTAATTTTCTTTTTCGACTCCGAGTTCATCATCAGTAAGGATTTGCTATGATCTGTCGATTAGTAAAATAAAGTCAATTTGATCTGGCAAATTACAGTCGACATCAAAGTTATGTGGCTGGGTCATTCTTCTTTTTTACCGACAATCGCCTGTTCTCATTTTACCATACGTTATCAGTTACAGTATTGATTATTAATGTTTTAGTGTTCGAATATACGTCCAAACATTTATTCATCTATTACTACTAAATATATTTCACTTTCTCTATCCAGTGTTTTTTTTATAAGTTCGTTTTTCATAGAATCGCGTGACAGAGTGGTAATACAAAATTTTGTCTCCTCTGAAAACGGCCACTCTGTCACAGTATATTCTGAAAAACCACCATAAAGAAAAAAGCTTTATCGCCACCGAAATAATCATTAATTAGTCCAAATAAAAATTCACGCAACATATTTTAAAACCAAAAATTAAAACCATAATTATTATCAATAGTTGAAAAACCCAAAATATAGAAAAATGACGATGTATTGTCGGTAAAAAAGTAGAACGACCCGTTTACATTTTTGCACCTTATTTCAATGGAAAAGCTAAAAAACTGAATTATTAATAAAACAGGAAAACTAACTAACCGAGCCCGTTAAGTTACGAGTGAGAGATAAATTAACACGTTCACTGTCCCCATACTTTTGTATGAGGACAGTAAACGATCTGACGATGGCACAAATCCAACTGACAGTTTTAAGTCCATTCAGTATGGAGATGTGACCCCACAGTGGAAGCGGTGCCACATTGGGGGCACCCGGACAAGGAACGTGTTAATTCCGCAGACATAGGCAGAGTTATGCATTACAAGACTAGTTGTACCCAACACTTCGTTCACATGAAGGGGTTAAATTAATGATAACTTTGCCTTTTTATCTTTATTATGTAAATAAATATTGATAAAGTTGGTCGTATAGTAAGGTTTTGAAAAGTAGTTTTAATGTTTTAAAAATCACTGTACGAGTAAAACACGGTCGATAGAACATAAATTCAATGTTTACAGGACCTAATATTTGACCCACCTTTTCTAAACCCCACACGGTTACTAGTGGGTCACCCTAAATAGCGGTGGTAGGACCCTGTGCAGGGTCCGTCAGGATCGCTACCACCATCTTATCCATTAACCACCCGCCAAGCAACAGTGTTCGCATTGTTGTGTTCCGGTGTGGGGATAAGACAACCGGTGAAATTAATAGCATAGAGGCATTCCATCTTAGTCCTCAGGGTTGGCAACGCATTTGAGGTCTTGGGATTATAGTCTTGAGAATTCAAATGTCTATGGGTCTCTGATTCCACTTACCATCAGGTGGCCTGAGTGCTCGTGTGCCTTCTCATTAACATAAAAAAAAAATTGATTGGGGTTACTTAGTAAGGATTATTTTCTTTTACCTGTTCCTCTCGCACTCTTCTCTAACTTTAATTCTGCGTAGTTTATCCTGAAACATTTTTTTGCAAGCTGTATTATTATCATCAGTTCATTATCAGAACGGGATTGAACTTGAACGTCAATTTGGCAAAATTAGTACATAAAGTGAGTTACATAGCCAACACTGAAAGTTTTTAGAATATACCACTTATTATAGACAATTCCTTTAGAAAAAAAAAACAAATCGAATTTGAAATATGGAACTATTTGAAAGTCTAAAGCCTTCAACTTTTTAAATCTGTCATTTGTTTTGTAATTTTGGTGGCAGTTTAAAAATAGTGTTTGCTTAAAAACTAATTTATTACGCTAGGATTTTCGTTCCATGAATTTTTGCGACTTTCGTTGCGCACTAACTCAAAAACAAAGTTATGAAAGACTTAATTTAGAATTTAATAATGAAGCCCCGTCTATTGCCAGTTTATAACTGGTTAACTGAATTTAAAAGAAACCGTACCCAGCTCAATGAAGGTGAGGTCGTCCCTCTACAGCGCTGCCCGAGGAAAACATTGACGCTATTCAGCTCATGATTGAAGAAGAGAAACGAACGTCCAGCAAATATTGACTTCAATAGGGATGGGCATGAGTGAAGATCAAAAAAAAGTACACGGTCACCTGCAAGTGAGGAAGCTTTGTGCTAGGTGGATACCGGACAATTTGAGCGACGAACTGAAACTCTGCCGTGTAAAATGGTGTCGCCAAATGACAGAAAAAATCAACAGTGGTCTGTCAAATTCAGTTTTTGACATCGTCACAGGTGATGAATGTTTGATATATTGCTATGAGCCCAAAACTTAACGGCAATCGGCTCAATGGGTCTTCCCTTTCAAGGAATTGCCAACAAAAGTGAAACGAGGACGCAGTGCTGAAAAAAAGATGGTTGCCTGTTTTTTTGGTGAATCGGGTCATTATACTACTGTACTACTAGAAAATAAAAGAACTGTTACTGCTGACTGGCACGTGAAAAATTTTTTACCTATCGTATTAGAAAAAAATAAAGAAGGGCGCCCTCGCAGCAGAGTAAAAGTTCTGAAAATATTGAATTGATGGGTCATCCGCCTTACAGTCCCGACCTTGCACCTTGCGATTTCTAATTATTCGCAAAAATCAAGAATACATTCAGAGCAATATCTTTTATGAATGCAGAAGACTGTAGTGGCGTTCCAAACAGCAGTAGAAGAGGTTCCTAAAGGGTGGGTGGGCTGAATGAATTAAGTATGGTTTTATTTTTAAATGTATCGGTTGTTGTGAAGAATACTTTGAAAAAAAAAAATTGTTTACATCTTTATATCATGTTTAATTTTTGAGATTCTAAAAACTTTCAGTGTCACCCACGTATCAACGGTACCGAGGGCAGAGAAACGTGAACACTTTTTTCAGTTGTGAAATGAATTATGAATTTGTAAATCACGTTGTGATGCGGCGATGAAATGATAAGCCATTACTAATTTTATTTATTTAAAACGTTTTAGTAAGTCTACCGATCCTGCCAAAATTAAAATTATTTTTTCACACCACCTGCTCGACAATGCCAAATTACATATCATGCAAACCTTACGCAAACCAACTCATTAAAGCCCTTGGCTTTAGCCGGGGTGTAATGTTGTACTGAATCTCATTATAACTCGCTGGGTTGTAATATTTTCACTTTTCATAGTTCTTATTAGAATGTCCTTAAAGACTAATTTCGTAATAAAAGATCAACTAATACTCGAAGGCCGGGCGCGGCGCCGCCGCCACCGCCGCGTCGAACCTAATTTGAAAATCGAACATTTTCTAAAATCGAGCTGGCCACGGCAAGCTGAATGGAACACATTTGAAATTAAACAAAAGCCGCGAGTATTGTAAGACGCTGCAATAAAATACATTGGTGATAACTGCAAAGTTTTAAATAAATATTGTCTTTCCACAACTGGACTAATGTCTCAAATATCAATTTTCACTTTTAATTTTAATTTACTATGATAAAACGCTGTTTTTAGTAGACTCGCTTTTTTATTGTCTCGCAAAAGGTGAGAAAAGTAGAGTACACTCCTCGGGGATAAAGCTGTTTTCGTCTTGGGCGCGCTTGAACCCCTCACTGCGCTCAGGACTCTTCTTAATTCCCTCGCTTCGCTCGGGAATTAACTCGTAACACCCTCGCTGCGCTCGGGAGTTAAATCTGGAGTCCTTCGTTACGTTCAGGATTCAATATCGCGCCCGTGACATAAAACTGTGCTTTATCCCCTCGGTGTATAATCTACTATTAAAATACTGTTGTGCTTTCACATACCTTATATTAAATATCAAATAAGGACAAACAAGTACCTATGTTCAATAATTTTAAGGCTTTAACTTTTATGTTTAGAACTAATGAGGAAAGTTTTTGCATATGGCACAAATATTATGATCACTGATTAATTTTGAATCGATCAAATATGATATATAATAGTGGCTGCTGTAACAATCATGGTTGACAGCGTACTCGTAAAATAAACTTAACGCATTCACTGCCACCGACGCATATATGCGTTCAGTTCACTGTCATACAAGTTTGTTCCTAGGCCACGCCCCCTGGCAGTGAATGCGTTAAGTGTCTTTGACTAAGGTTGACATTAGCAAACACCGGATTGACGGCAAAAACGTCCAGTGCTAATAATTCATCAAATATCGACTAGTTAATCAACAACTTTTTTCGTGACATATGTATTGTACATTTCTTGCAAAAGTAAGTCATATCTTTATCTTCTACATTTGAATTATCGCCTTTCCATGAAGATAAACGATCTTTTTTCTTGCGAGGGATTTTTAACCGACTCAAAAACAAAAACGTTCAATATTGATGTACTGAATGAATTGTTATCCAATGTTATTTCAATGATTGTCAAAAGTGACTCGAGTCCAGAGTCAGGGGTCCAGGATACCGTTGGTTTATAGTTGCGATAAGTTGAAATAAGCGGTTTGCAAATAATAAAAACTTATTCAAACTTGGCCATTAGTTATGATAATGATGATTAAAATTTGCTCTTATCGATGTTGATAAAGTTAGTCGATATTTAATGAATCACTAGCACTGGTACATTTTTGCCCTCGTCAATCCGGTGTTTGGACATTAGTTATGGTTTCCAGCCATCACGGGCGGCGAAGAGGTTAATACCTAGTAGCGAGATAACTAGTAAGATATTAATTGGTAGCACTAATTTATAACTTACTAATTCCTACTGCTGTGTTAATAACGGTACTTTTAACCTTTTCAACGCCGTGACAAATACAAACCAGAGTGAATGTCAACTTTGACTCATAGATATAGTTGTGATCATTGGAGCTGGCCGAGTATTATCTCGTAGACCCAGCAGTCAAATAAAGCAGTTTTAATAATTTTATCTCAATACCTGTACAAATATGTAAGGTAGACGTCCGAGTGCTCGACATATCCAGAAAAAATATTTATTTGCGTCGTGATATTACGTTCATTTTATACATCTACCCTTAACATTTTCATGTGTTTTGGGAGATGTGACCTTTACTTTTGTTAAATGGAATTTGTTTTATAAGCATATATAGACATTTCTTAAAATTAAAAAAAATGTTAGTCTATCGGATTGTATGAGTAAATGTCAGGTGGTTTCAATTGAAAATAAGTTCTATATAGGGGCGTCCATAAATTACGTGAGATGTTTAAGGGGGGGAGGGGGTCGAGTCAAATCTCATCTAATCTTACGTTGGAGAGAGGGGGGGTCTCGGCCAATATTACGCATTTTTTTTCTGATTGAAACAAAAAAATATACTATTTTGGTCCATTTAATCCAGATTGTACTAACATGCATAAGATTTAATCTTAAGCGTAATCGTAATACGATTAAGATCATTCACTAATTTGTTCGAAAGAAAATAATTTCATTCATACTTCGACGTTATACATCTACTGACTGTCAAACCACCTTATTTTTTGTAAACCAAATAGCTCAATTTAATCTGAATCCAACGCGTTTACGTAAGAAACCCACATTTTGAAAAATCTCACGTGAGATTGGGGGATGGGGGAGGGGGTTGAATGAAATCTCACGACATCTCACCAGGGGGAGAGGGAGGGACAGAAAATTTAAAAAACACCTCACGTAATTTATGGACGCCCCCTATAAAATTGGCATCTGAAATATCAAAAGTCAACACATTCCCGTCGCTAAAATGAGGTGGTGATAAAAGTAATGTTGATCTTATTTTATTTATCACAATTCAAAGTCTGGTGACAACTACTAGTACAGCGACGAGCACTCGGACATCTACCTTAAACATTTGTAAATGGGTGTTTTACTTTATCTCTAATAATTTTAATGTACATTTCAAGTATCAATTCGTGTTTGGTATTGTATACTCGTACACTGGCAAGATGTTTAGTGTTCTTGACTGCTGTTTTAAATACTAACTTATCAATATCAATATACCCTTCGTTTTAATTTGAACCTTCAGATCTAAGACTTATAGATGCTTTTCGTGTCAAGGTGCAGACATACTACTTTACAATAGATGACAATGGCTTTGTTTACCAGCTAAGCCGGACTCGGCCAGCTCCAATGATCACAACTATACCTACTTAGGTCAATTTTGCGTTATCAGTTATCAACCATGACGGAAATATCCGTTAATGGCGTTGAAAAGTTAATTTGTATTCTAATTGCGGACGGATAACAGGAGAGAGTCATGCCTACATTAATTAACTCTACTTTTCATTTCGACTAAGAGAAAACCAAACCAAAATTGTATACGTTATTTTTACGAACTTCGAATTAGTTAGGTATTGTCATACAAACCTTAGAGAAGTCTCAAATTTATCCTTGGTACTGTAAAATTACTTTAAAAAATAATTTGAAAAAGGCACAATTATTTGGTAATGCTGGTTTAGTATTTTTCACTTCAGCACCTCAAAAAGGCTGTTTTTGCTGTTTAAAGACAATTAACTTTTTTTTTTCAGAATATAAAGGTGGTCATGGTGGCACCACGCGGGCGGCTGGGGGACTATATATATGTCGTTTAACCGGTTCCCTGCCCCGAAGCAATGTGCAGCGTTTTTTCGACACGTCCCCATAGTAATAATAAAATCTAATTTAGTATTGTTTCGTATAAGATACGTCATTGCCTTCAAGTATTTTATGATACTTTGTTTATAGTGATTGATAGATAGGTATACAAATGTGTATATATTTATAGATAAAGAAATCTGCATTATCTTTATCTCCGGCCATGAGGCACATACGCTTCATGGACGTATGAGTAAAATCACGCATGAGGCACATGCGCCTCATGGGACAGGGAACCTGTTAATAAATATCAGGGGATAAATAAATATCAGGGGACAATCTCACACAAATTGATCTAGTCCCAAACTAAGCTCTAGGCTTGTACTATGGGTACTAGACAAAGATAAACATAATTATATAGAGAAAATACATACTTAAATATATAGAAAACATCCAAGACTCAGGAACAAATATTCGCGCTCATCACACAAATATCTGCCCTTACCGGGATTTGTACCCAGGACCGCTGGCTTCGGAGGCAGGGTCACTCCCAACTAGGCCAACGTGTCGTCAATAATTATAATGTTGTCTTTTTTACCCAATGGTTATAATTATGTTCTTGCTGCTGAAATGATTTTTTTTTTATGTGCAACACGAGACACAAATTATTTGCATCTCGTGTCTCTGAATCCCACTCTAATCTCCGAACTTAGAATCCTTCGCTTGCTCGGGATTCAAAATCAACACTCGCAGCAAATAACTATTTCAAGGAACTGAACGATCTTTCCACGGTGGCAGTTGTAATAGGTGCATATTTTTTTTTTTGAAAGAACTAAATCTTGCACGAAAAGTTTGCGATCGAAGTTCTATTTCTTTGCCTTGTAGCAATTCGTTCATAGTTTTTAGTATGCTATAGCCAGAATACTTATTTAAAATCTAAAAAACTAAATATTTTTCCTTTTACTTACGTTTAAGTTTATTTGCATATATCTTGATCGGTTTTATGAACTATTTGCTACTTATTTAAAGTAGGGACTTAACTGAAGAGGTTAAGAGGTGGTTATGACCGGTATATATATATATATGTATACCGGGTGTTGCCTGTAACAGGAGCAATAAATTGAGGGATTGTTTCCACACCACAAACGTAACAACATTTATTCTACAACTTTTGAAAATAACTTATTGTTAACTAAATATTAATGAATTTAGATTTTCTAAGCAAGCAATGTATTGCGAAAACTACGAAGTTGCTAGGCTGACAGTAGATGTCAACTAGACTAGGATGGAGTACATTGAGAATACTATTTAGTTTGTTCGAAAATATCCCAACTAATAAATTACATATTTTTTTAAAGTTGTAAAACAAATTTTGTTACGTTTATAGAGTAGAAGCGATCCCTCAATTTATTGCTCCTATTACAGGCAACAGCCGGTATGTATGATTTATTCAAGTATGTTTTTTAAATGAATTATTCATAAGGTAGAAACTAGCTAGAATACATTCTGTTTTAAAATCAATTCCTACTCTTTGGGTAATGTCGATCATTCCCGCACCGAAAATTGCGATGCACATTGTCATCAAAAAAGTAATGTAACTGCCGTGCCATCGCTAAACTATAAGTAAACGAAACTAATGCTAATGCACTCTATTTAAATGAAGAATACTCAAGATTCAAGAAATTCAAGGATCCCCCACGTGACGATAACATTTACCATATCAGTTCCCGGTCATAACAGCACTTACCCAAGTTTTTCGTAATACTTTTTTCTTCTTTCTTCTAAACCATATGTTACATAAATTGATCGTATGTCAGGTGATGCGCAAGCGTATTCTTTGCGATCCATAAACTTACATTTCTTTACTACAATATTAATTTCTGATTCTGTATACACTTTATTAGATGCTCTGAAAAACAACAACTCAGATTGTAAAAAATGCAATGGCTACGGAGTGCAAAGTACTATCTTATACGACGCTACTTCTGCCCGCAACGTCGTCCGCGTAGATTCTGTCATACATGAATTTTGCGAAACTAACCATTTACGCAGGGTGCGCAAATCTCATTAAAAGCAGTTCTACAAAAAAGTTGGCGGTAAAATAACAGCTTATGGTCCCATTAGGTACTTTTTGTCCAATTGCTATTCGCTGTCGTCAGAAATCTCCGTAAAATTAGACAAAAGTAGGTATTTTAGGTTCGTATCTTTAGATGGCCGAAAGGCAAACCGCCTAGAAAGAGGATCCCGGGCATGGCTCCGTCGGATAGCAGAGCCAGAGAGGGACAAAGCAAGTATCTCTTGTATGTTGCGGTATGTTTGTAATGTAAAAAAAGGAATGTTATTTGAGTATAGTTGTATAACTTTATGACAGGTATAATCAAATCAAATCAAAGGTCAACTGGTAAAGAATGCCATTAGGTAGTAAGTTAACCTTTTGTACTCAAATGTGTATTTTAGTGCAAAAAATATTAAATAAGTGAATCAATCAAAAGTCACCAAAAGTAAGTTACGCAGGCCGAATATTTTATCCTTACTTTACTTGACTTTTGTTTGCCACCAAGTTGACGGGTTCCCGCTTCGCGAGGCCCCTATGCCAGGGCGGTTGGCCCTTCGAGCGAGTATCCGCTAACTAAGCTCTCTTTTTTATCTTTTACCAATCAACACCCTGTAGGAAGGTTTCCAAATTTTATAGCTCGCCGCTATGAACTGCTGATATCCTAACCGCACATTCCATTTTTTTACCGCACATTTATTTATTGCATAGGCCAATTTTCTTTTTATTACTACGATGTTAAGCCAAACTAACCAACTACCGACAATTAAACTAAATATTATTTGTAAAATTTATAACTCATTCAATGATTGAAACATGATTTTAATTGAATTATGATTGCAGTCGTATCTGCATTACTTTAACTCGAATTATTAAAATCTTATTGAATATTACGAGGCAAAAAAATACTTAAAACACAATTTACTTACTCGTCGAATAAATCATTTTCGCGCTGAGCTTCTTCATATCTTTGAGCCCATGAGGCAAAATCTGATTGGCATAGTATTAAATGTATGTTCCATATAGAACTCTTGCACCTGAGAACCGTGGTGAGCGCCAATGGAGGACTTTTAAGCATGATACTCGACAGCGTGTCAACCACAAATCCTCGTTTAAATTTTTTTCGCCTAAAGTAGTCGGTTAGCAGTTCTTCTATTAAATCCTAAATAGAAACGATTATGCATAAATTGAACCTTGAGATATAAATAAACGAAGTCCGGTATTGACCAAATCTCATTATATTATTATGAGTATAACAGGGAGCACCTCCTCCCTCACCTTTCTTGCCCTGGTTGCCCTACCTACGGTACTATAATCGGCCAGTTTCTACATAACTATAGTCTGTGTAAATTAAAATTGCCAAAAAGCTAAAAAAATCAAACGAAGTAATTTATCGCTGCTACCCGATAATCATGTACTTTTAAATATTATACGTTATTTTAAATAAAAACACGCATATTTCGTTACCTCATGCTTCGCCTGCGGACTGTTAAATAAAGCGGTCTGCTTTATTTAACAGTTACATCTTCTAATCGTTATTGTCTTTCTTTCTAACTACACACATCAAAAATGTATACCACCGTTCTTAGAGACATTTAGAGACAATTAACCTTTTGAGCGCCACAGTCATCTACTCGTTTAGCTTTATTCGTATACAACAAAGCTAGTTTTAGCAGCAGCGTAGATTAAAATTAGGTCTATAATCAATATACCTTCTATTTCTGAAATATACATGCAAACTGTGAAACGGTGTTTGTAGATTAAGAACTATCTATTCCTTTTAGTCAATATCTACCTATATAGTTACGTAAAATCCTGTTACTGACTTTTACTATTACGAACAAATCAAATTGACAATATAAAATGTATTGCCCGTTTTTCTCAAGAAATTTATAAAAACATTAAAACAGGAATGAGGCAAGGGTGGAGGTCAAAAAGTTGGTCACAAAATGTAATGCAAATAGCTAGCCGTAAATAATATACCTAAAGGACGCAGCCGATAAATCTTATGAAGTACAGTCGACAACAAAGAGATGTGTCCACTTTTGGACCTAAGTACAATGAAATAAGGTGTAAAAGATGATACATCTCTTTGTAGTCGACCTTACAGCGGAACACGGTCACTAAAGGGGGTAACATAAATAGTTACTTTTAAAAAAGCTAATCTGGTAGGTGATTCTCTTACGGCCGAACCCTATATTCTAACCGCGGACAGATAGCGTTACTTCGGATTAAAATTTGACACATTTTGTATGGGCAAATGTCAAATTTCAACCCGAAGTAAGCCTTATCTATCCGCGGTTTGAATATAGGGTTCGGCCGACTTCGGCCCTTAAACAGCTCTCCTTACAACTCGACGGGCGCGGGTGTATTTTTACCGGCGAGTTCATGTTGTTCCGTCAGAACGTACAAATAACATTTTAAGGCCCGCTGGAAAATGTCGTTTATTGAAATTGGAACTTAGGTGTTTGTTATATGAAGGTCAAAATAAATTTGAAAGAAGGCCTTTTAAAAGGCCTTTGGGGTTTACGACGATAAGGTAGCCTTAAACTCTCTCGTATGACCATGTAAGACTTTGCTCAGGCGATCGGCCGTTCGGCAAGTAGCCTTAGGGAATTATGATTGATGACAAAATATACCATCGTCCATCGAGTACCAATACAAATAAAAAAGTAAGTAGTTCGTTTCCGGCCCTTTAGGAATTTCTGATGATTGGGTGCTTGGGTTACTAATAGGTACGCACGCCACCATACACAAAATACCAATACACCATAATAATGTAAGGATATTTTTGATGCCTTAGCATTTTTAATGCGTTTGCCTTTGTTTAAAGACCACCATCTAAACTATCTCTTAAACTGCCTTCTATGTTACCCCTTGTTCCTAAGGTACAGTCCTAAACGTGACCGTTTTTTCGTCCGACCCATTTTTTGTTTTTAATAGCCAAGTGTTTTGTTATCCATGATTTTGAACCTCAAAATTGTTCTTTACGAAATATTAGACACCAACGAGGTTTTCAGGGTTATGTTCACAAAGGGTGCCACCAAGCCTTCCGTACCGTCCGTCCCACTTTCAAACTACTTCGAAGAGCTGTAGGATCGTACGAGCGGTATTACGTACCTAGCCGGTTATTTTTTAACTACTTACTTTTTGCGGAAACTAATAAGGATCTTTCCCCCAACAAAGACATGGGGGTAACATAATAGGTTGGTCAAGGCCACGTTGGGTTACAGTCATACTGGTTCTCGTTTACACATAAATAAAACTCCTCAGTACTTATGCGATACGACCCTAAAATTTGTTAGAAGTCAGGGCATTTTTACATGATTGTACATTTATTGCCAGGTTTCACCCCGGCAGATTCGCTTATTCAGGAGTAAGTTATTATGCTGCCCCCTGGCTTTTTTACTAGCACCTACAATATACTTTCTGCGAGTTCCGACCTTGGTAGGGTTATTTACGTGAAATTACAATCAAATCAAGGTCGAGACATGCACAAACTTGTACCAGGTCAAACAGAGCAGGTTTGGAAATGAACGCGACTTATTGAGGAATAGTCAAGTTAAAGGGCCACATCACATCTTTCGCTCCGACTTTGTGGGCTATGTGCTCTACTCTGATGGCTCTCAGGCTCTCGAGTTATCAAAAGTCAGGCAACCTGAATGAGATATGTCTGTACATTCATATACATTAAAACTGTATTTAATAAGATTCGGTTTGCAAACCGACGATGCGATCAAGAAATACCATGTTAAACATAGTTGTAGTTCCCATCACTCCCTGTACTTGTACTGAGCACGACGAAGAGGCGGGCGACTTTTTCTTTTTCTTGTCACTAGTCTTAGAACGAGGTGTTTGAACATTTTTATTGTCATTTAAGTAGAGTATCTTTTTCCACATGATTTCATATGCATCTTCCGTACCACCAAACTCGTCTAAAAAATAAACAATATTAATAACATTTTTTAAACGAGCACACAGAGCACCCTATAGCATGTGGGATCTTAGATCATCTATAGACATTTGAATTCTCTAGACTACAATCACAAGACTGCAATCCAAAGACCGCAAATGCGTTGCCAATCCTTTGGACTAAGTTAGAATGACTATATATTATGCTAGTAAGTTTACCGGATGTCTTATCCCCACACCGGAACACAACAAAACAAAAAATAACATCGGTAACAGTTAATTCGTTATATTTTCGCCAAAAAAGCATGATTTGAGTTTTTTTTAACTCCGAAGTATGCTCACTTTACTTGACTAACTGCCGCACTTAGATTCAGTCAATGACGATTCAGTATTTCCTTAGTCACGATTTTCCATTGACAGTTTGAAAAAGGAACAAATTCATTATCTCTATTTTCCTCTCGGGCCTATTGAATATAAAATAGTAGCTAATATTAAGCGGAAATCTCTTTCCAACAGTATGCATAAAAAGAAACTTCCAGTTGTATTACAAGTTACAAACTTTTATGAAACGGGCCCCTGGGTATGTACTCTTACTCATTTATTTAAAATATCGAATATTAAAAGTCTTGTTATTATTTAATACAATGTATGGATACATACACAAGCAACAGAATATGAAAAATATTAAAAAAGTCAGTGGGCAGGAATGTTATGACAGTAAATGTAAATCATAATATTTTTTTTGCGTTACAATTTTTCCTTACGAACCTAGCGATGTTAAAGAATAACCGAGATAGTCGTATTAACATTCGTTGTGAAATGAATAGTGGTCGTGCCAAAGTGCCCGGCGGTGCGCGCGAGACGATACTGATAGCTGTTTTCTGCATTATAAAATAAACACGCGGTGCCATTCGGAAGCGGTTCCCCAGAACTCGAGACTCGATGAATTATATCATCTCACAGTGGGAGAAGAAAATTAGCTATTTCGCACCCGAGACTTTAGAAGAATAAGAAGATTTAAGGGGAGGACTTGAAATTTCGCTAAGTTCAGAACCAGGACATTTGCTTATATTATAAAAATGCGAAAGTTTGTGTGGGTGTGTGAAACAGCTGCGTGGATTTGGAATTTTAGAATGGACATATACTCGTATAGCTCATACCTACCCTGACTCACATAGGATATCTTCCCCTATTTTAAAAAAGGCCACCGTTACTTTGATCAAATACCTATATATATACCACGATGGTGGCAAACAAGCGTACGGCCCGCCTGATGGTAAGCGGTCGCCTTTGGACGCCTGCAACACCAGAAGTAAGTATCACATGCGCGTTGCGTTGACGTTGATAACGATCAACGTTCCCTACCAAATACTGAAAAACCGGAATTATTTACAGAGGACTGTGTTGCCCGTTTGTCAGTCTGTCCATCTGTCTGTCTGTCACGACAGGTTAAAAACTGGTGTCTCCCATTCGTTAATGAACTCCGTACCAAGTCGTGTCAGGGTAGTTAAGCTCCTACGTAAGGAACGGTAAGGTTACATTGGATCATTCACACATAGTTAAGAACATCTTCTGAATGATAAAAATAGGGATACTGACCATCGTGACTCTCGTCCGCGTCGTCATCTTGTTTATTTCCTTTGCGGAATTGGTGGTACAACTCGTTGACGGCATTTGACACGATCGATTTTGCCGGACATCTACCGTAGCAAAGGGTTTGCACCACGGCTGCATCAATGTTCACAACTGGCAAACTCAATTTTTTTCCAAGGCTATGAGCCATTTCCTGGCCATGTGCTTCTGTATTGTATATGAAATTAAGAATTAGGAAAATGCAAAATGCCTTGGAAAAACTCGGTTCGGTTCTTGAGGATTAAATTGCACTATGATTGATGATAAATGCTTTAAATGTATATTGTCTAGCTAGTAAATTAATAAAATAAACCTTTGTGTGCAAAATTTCGTCATTGCAATATTACTAAGTAAATCGCGTGGAATTTTTTGTTACACGTCTAGATTTCATAATGATTTGACTTTCAAATATGAAAAAAATATAAGTAGCATATTGTCCAAATGAAAAATTAATATAAAAATTGAAAAAAATCACGACGGATTTCGTAATACTTCTAATAGAAAAAAAAAGGAAAAGTTTGAAAAAGGATTATATAAAAGTTTAAATCACCGACTAAATACGTAAGGTTTTAATATTATTAATTTTTTTTTGAGATTTTTTAGGCGCATTGAGGGTAAAGTTTTAATTCTATTACTTACAACATGTACATATGGAGATAAATGACAATGTTTGTGAAGATTTCAAGTAACTTTTAATAATAAGTCCTCGTAACTTTTAAACGGCCTGACGGATTTCGCTAACAAATACGCTAATCGCGTTTTTGAGATTATTGGCAAGATTTGAATGCACACACAAACAAACAACCTCCCACCCTAAACGCATATACCGTCTCCGTTCCGTCGTGGGTAATGACAATGCATAATATATATTAGACATTTTCGATTTGCATGTAACTTATGAATAAATATAAAATTAATTTCCAATAAATTATCAAACATCATTCCTTCTGCGTTCAACTAAGTCGTTTTGAAATAACGATTATTAAGACGTTCTATCTTTACATGTGTATGCCTAAATTGTTTAATAACTCATTACATAAGTATGGTGTGGTGTTGGTGTATTTAGATATTTTTGGAACGAAGTATTAAACAATTTAGCCCTGTTGCTAACAGTCATTGTATAGGTACAACCTTAAAATCAATTACTTATACGCTTTGCAACTTTTACAGCAACCTAGACCTTTGCCAGTTAAGTAGTATGTCATTGAAGTAACAAGTAGTCTGATGTTTGCTTACTCTGGCACTGTACAATGGATACGTTTTGCTTACGAAGGCTGAATACAACTTAAACTTCATGAACCGAACCCATTCACTATGCTATGCAACATTTTCAAAAACTATAACTTTACCTTCACATGGAGTGCCATGGAAAAAAACAATAAGTCCTTTAGTATGTACGTCCGTGGTAGGAGCAACCGACACATTATCGAACACAAGCAAGCATTCCTTAAGAGGGTCTACTTTATGTTCTTTTAACAGCTTTATCTCATCTTAAACAAATTGAAAGGTTTATATCATAAATCATAATCCAGTCCGTAGGTATTTATGCTTCACAAAATGTGAAGTAAAGTCAAACGACACGCTAGCCTAGTTGGGAGTGACCCTGCCTTCGAAGCTAGGGGTCCTGGGTTCAAATCCCGGTAAGGGCAGATATTTGTGTGATGAGCACGAGTATTTGTTCCTGAGTCTTGGATGTTTTCTATGTATTTAAGTATATATTTCTCTATATAAGTAAGTTTATCGTTGTCTAGTACCCATAGTACAAGCCTAGAGCTTAGTTTGGGACTAGGTCAATTTGTGTGAGATTGTCCTGTGATATTATTGTCCTGTCCTGTGATATTAATGTTTGATCTATGTTCTTAAGGTAAGTCGTTTAAGTTTTGAATAAATGCTTTTTTGTTTCTCTCGCTCTAAAATTACTCTTGCGGACTAAAGTGATGAATTTAATACTTAGGGACTAAAGTGACATTTTACTCCCTAGTGACTAAAGTTCTTTTCCTTCTTAATTTCCTTATAAGTAAAAGCCTTGGAAAAACACAAAATGCTCGAGAGATATTGTCATTTGATGATATTGCCCTTGTCGTCGGAGTGCGAGGTGGAGCCGGTGGAGGGCAGGCTAGGGCTAGGGATCCAACCTCCACCGCCGAAGTCTTCGTAAACAGACTCGACAGAGGTCGGCGGTTCAACCTTGTTGCTGTCTCGATCTGCATTTAGTGACGGGTTCGGAGTAAAAATTATACCGCTATTATATTGTAATTTTTTACGTATCTATGCTAGAACTATTACGCTGTTATAACAAAAAAACTTTAACTTTGACACGCCTTAGACATGTCTAAAGTGAAAGTTTTCTATGGATTAACTTTTACTAAACAAGTGTTCCACGGTTATTTAAGATTTATTTTTCTCGCAATCGAAGTGAATATTAGAGTGTTTAACTCGAAACTAAAAAGCCATAATGATACTCGAAGTTTATCCACCCTCGCTTTGACTTCAGTCCCTTGTTGAACTGTCTACTATTTTAGTCTTCCTAGACCCGTATTATGGTCTCCTTTATCGCAGGGGATATCCGTCACACTCGCACTTGCAAGATGGTCAGAAAACAGATGTTTTTTTCACTTTT
Source organism: Acleris holmiana (assembly GCA_949316455.1). NCBI lineage: Eukaryota > Metazoa > Arthropoda > Insecta > Lepidoptera > Tortricidae > Acleris > Acleris holmiana. Next base: position 17,584,805 of record OX438763.1, read on the forward strand.
ATCCACATCGGTAAACACCACCATAATAGGCCCCGCATTTAAAACAATTACAAGCGGTGGATAAAAATATTTATCCAAGAATAATTAAACTTATCCTCATTCCTAGATTTGTTGACACAGTCTGGCCAGTTAAAGAAATTAGAAGTTTACACTTCTTATCCGTCAAACAACTACTGAACGAATTTGAATGCGGTTATTACAAATTCCTTAAGCAGAAGCAAAGAAGACCAAGGTAAGTTGAAATGTTAAAGCAAAAGAGGCATTTCAACGCTGGCACAGCTAGTTTCATTTAAAACCATAGTATTTAATACCTGCGATGATTTCTGTTTCTGTTCTGAATTTTCTTGCAGCTAGTTCTCCTTTATCTGCAACCTTAGGTGATGCTTTACCAGCTTTAACAGGTGCTTTATCTCTGCCTGACTTTCTGTTTAACAAAGGTAAACCAATCAGTAAACATGGCATTAGTAATGGAATTGATAAATTTAAGCATTAACGCATTCATTGCCTTCGACGCATATATTTCTTGCGTTTACTGTCATACAAGTTTGTTGCTAGGCCACGCCCCCTGGCAGTGAATGCGTTAATAGTTGTGTAAAGTGCTCTGCGTACTTTCCGGCCGCAGCTAAAGCCTTTGCATTAGCCCTGGCAGCTGCTGCCTCTTCGTCCATGGTCCTGGTAATATATTTAATATTAATAACTCATGGCGGTTTTTGTTTATCTACATAAATATCAAGAACAAAAATACTTTTTCACTCGCTCTTGAAACTTTCTGTAGAAAGACATTACTTCGTGTGGCAACCCTGCTCCAGGTCTGAGTGCAGGAACAAGCATCTCATTAGGTTTGTTATAATATTTATATAGTAATTGGTAGACGTTGTCCTCTTCCACCCATTTTCTGACAAAAAAATATGTTTTCAAAAAAAAACTAAAATTAAAATTATACTCGTGAGACGCGGTGTGCCATACATTTGGTACATAATCAAGGCAATTAAGTTTAAACTTTATGTTACGGACTATAAAGTTCATTTCTATTTGTTTGTTGTTGTAGTGATTTCCCGTCACGAAGTTGTATGATGAATGAAACGGAAGGTAAACAGAATTCACGGAAGTGTTGCTCGATTATATAAGACCTATTTAAAAAAAAACTGGGAAGTTCACGCTTTAGAAACTTTGCCGATCAAACCAATTAAAGAAAAATATTTACGTATAAATCTAGTATTGTTACTTAATCATAGAAATTACTCATGTTAGCAAAACGTAAAAATAAGTAAGCAACTAAAGGAAAGTTCCCATACATTTTGTTGCCAGAGAGATATTAAAGATTATTTACTTACTCGTCACTGTGTGCAAATATCAGTTCCAGTGGGAACGGGCAGGGATTTGTTAATCCAAAGTATATATCGGTCGTTTCTGCCCAAGGGAGTGTTGGTGGAAAAGAGACATTGGGTCCAATGATGTGAACATGCGGCACGATGCCTTGTCCTATCACGGGTATCGTCATCCTGTTGGGGTTCATGTGGAACCGAAATATGAGAATGCCTTCATATGTCATCTGTTGACAAATATTTGCCTTTGCTTTACCTTATTAACTATAGCCTGACAAGTTACACAAAGACCCTCGCATGATATGATATTTACCATTAAAACCGACCAAAATATAAAGTTTGCCTTCTGTCAATTTTTATCTTTTTAGTTCCCTGTGATATAAATATGATTCGGTAGTACATGTAACTTTTAGGGATTTGTATCTTTAGAACTTACATATCTGTTTAAGGGTACAATGTGTTTTCTATTGTGTCACGTATTTCATTTAAATTAAATAAAGATATTATTTTTGTACATTACATGAAAGCTTCAATGATACCTCGTTATAACAAATAGAAAAAAATAAGGCCTTATGTGGACACCTAAATTCTGTATTTATTTCAAATTTTAGCTTCATGGCTTTCAGCCATTTTAGATAAAAAGATTTTGACAGGCAAATGGGCAACAAAGTCACCCATAAACGTTGTTTTTTAGAATTTGGTCCGGAACTCTATAAGCTGATGCCCGTTATGGCGAATAGATACTCCATCAATGTACTCGTTTCGCGCTTCACAAAATTATACGCAACCGTGCATTGACCATAAGTGGATATTTCTTGGATTCAAAACAATATAAGTTGTAACTGTTTATTAACAGACTTCGAGACAAAAAACGAGGAGGTTCTCAATTTATCGGGTTCTTTTTTAATGTAAGTAATTTCTTTGTTTACAACTGACCTCCGTCGTTGGTTTAAAGGCGACACTGAGCCAGTCGCCTTTTCCCGGTTCGTATTTCCCGGAACTGTCCAGCACCATCATAGGATTATATCCAGTAGTTTTCAGTCGCAATGTGACAAACCAAATACAGGTAGGTTTACCCCTAGAAAAACATACTACAATTCAGAATAATGTAAGTAATTTCGTCAACATAAACCGATTTCAATGATATCGGTAGTAATGATAATCTTTCGGTTTGGGATTCTATTAACCTTTTAACAGTTTCAACCGCTATCCTTTATTATTGGACGTGCCCCTACATGCAGAACTACACAATCTAGACTACATAGGCATTATCACTAGCACTAGATTGCCGACTACCGCGTTGTGTTGGGTCCGAAATAATTATTGTTAATACTGGTCGAAAGAGGTCTGGTCGCCGGTGCTGCATCCGACCAGTGACCTATCTTCTAATTCGGAGCTTGTGGAAGCCATTCCGACGAAACCAGTGTTGCCTGCCTTCGGTAAGCCTTACCTGATTAAGAAAATTCTACTGCTCTTATGTAAATATTCAAGAAATCTTCCTGTTTATCCCAATTTTTGGAGATCGTCTTTCTTCTAAAAATCTTTTAACCTTTTTGACCTCTTGACCGCCAGCAAATCGTCTAGTAAAGGCCTGACAAGATTCTATTTGCCCCTATTTCTATACAAATTTGTATTGAAATAGGGCCAAATAGAATCTTGTCAGGCTTTAAATAAATATCTAACTTAATTCCTCGGTAAAAGGATTAATTTCGAGTTGAATGTTGGTCATGTATTGATGACATTGGCGTGTGAGCCTTGCCATTGGATGTCACGACTAGATGACTGTGGCGCTCAAAAGGTTAAGTAACTAATTAGAGGTAACATTATTTCCATCACTAATTTTCATCCTCCATCTAAAGACGATAACAGTCAGGTATACTCGTACTTGTTAATATAATTGGCAGTCCGAATAGGACTCAACTGTACCTACAATTGCAATAAAAAAATAAAAAACCACTAAAATGCTAATGTTTGAATGCTAGCATAACGCTGAGTTGGAACCATTTCGTGACAACACAGGGCTCTATTCAGGTGCGTTAAAACGATATCGTGTTTGACACGTTTAAGAATCGTTTATGTCACGATAAAACGATATAACGATAAAACGATATCGTGTTTGACACGTTTAAGAATCGTTTATGTCACAGACGCCATTATTGTAAATGACATAAGAGTTATCAAAACGTTGACAATACGGAAACAGGTCAAAAACGATATCGTTATAACGCAGTTGAATAGAGGCCCAGGTCTTTTGTTTCATGTCAAAAAAAATATTACTTTTTGTTTGTCACGAATAAATGTTTTTTTTTCTTTCTTTCTTTAAAACTCAAAAATAAGGCCAGGCGTTAAAAAATTACCAATTCAAACGAAATTTTAATGGCTTCTTAATAGAGGCAATTAATAATTCGTTTTAAAGAAAAAGGCTGTAAATTCAATGAAAGAAATCATACAGACGTACTAAAATGTTATGCTGAGCTCTCATTGAACTACATTATGAATATAACACGCTATGCTTATATTTTATAACAATAGGAGTTATAATTGCAATTACTTACACATTCTTTAGGGGTATTGAACATATAATTTTATCACCGCACCTCACTGAGCCGAAGTCTATGCATTTCACGTTTGTAGTTAAATAGGGTACAGCACAAAGTGCCTTGATCTTTATCGGTACTGTCACTCCATATGGCACCTTTAACAACCGTTTTTATTTAAATATTGAGGCTTGACACATAGCTCGACGTTACAGCGCCCTCGTATCGCATCGAATACAGGCCAAGAACTTCCGATCCGTCATTTCAGACTTTCTTTTATGTGAACTCAGAATTCTTGAGACCTATTTCTTTGATGGATTTGAATCAAACGCGCTGCAGTTTTGTTATTTCTTACCTCTAAGTTAAACGACGTTTCAACATTCTGCTCCAATTCGGTAAAGTCAATCGCAGTAGGAGAAAAAGTCACTTCTAACTTGCCGGTTTCACCCGGATTCAGTTTTCCACATAGCTTTATCCCTAGCCATGGTGGAATATTTGTTCCTTTTGCGAAATGAAGCTTTGTGACGATTGGTCCATAGTTAACAATTTCGGCTACGCATTGAATCTGAATTGTTTAATTATGAGGGTTAATGTAGGGTATATATATTATATTATACATAAATATTATTATTATTATTATATACAGTAACTCTAGTAATTTTTGTACTGTATTTGTGTTCTGTATATAGGTATGTTAACAACAGAAACAAGAAGATACAGGTTGTACTCACCGTGCTACCCGTTATAACCACTCCGAAATCAATAACATAAGGCGTTGTATGAAATCCAGGAATAGGCCCCATCTTTGATGTGGTAGAATATACTGTCAAAAGCTCTGGACGCAACTTGATATGATTTACGACTAACATTCTCTCTATCGCCAGTTCGATGTCCGTGGTGGTAGGATACCCATCCTAATTTTTTGAAACAACTTTATTTATAAATAGGGGAAGTCAAAAGCACTAATATCTATACGGCCACCGCGCCAAGTATATGAATACATTTACAACGTGTTACAAAATAATCCGTAAAAAAGAAATTACAGAATTAGTGTCAACCCTTATTAAAAAACGTCAGTTCAGTATCTTAGATATACAGGATACTAGGGTTGACACTACTTTCGTAATTTCTTTTTACGGATTATTTTGTAACACGTTGTATACGTTGTTTATGTACGTTGTACCTTATTGTCACTAGCATAGGACCGTGTAGATTTTTTTGACGCCTTGTGAACGTATTTACCACTGGCTATAGACTAGTAATAAGTATAAGAATGTATTTATGTTTTTGAGCATTCATTAATTACGCTGACTATTCCAGATCCCTCCGAATGCCTTTTTGCCTGCGTCGTTAGACTCGGAATGGTAACCCTAACGGGGGGGTTATTATGACCTAGCTATGCAGTTTATTTTACGGTGAGCGTAAAGGACAGAGCTATGGCAGTTATATAGTAAAATGAACTGCCTAGCTATGTCATAATAACCCCTCTGATCGAGTTCAAGTAAACCACAGATACTGCCCAAGCGGGACATAGAAGGTTGTATAAAATCAAAAATAACTTGTACTCTAAGAGGTTCTATTATAGGTATCACTTTGATCATACGATTAAGCTCGGTGTCCATAAGTACGAGCAAGTATGTATGGAAAAACTTGGTTAGCCGGCCGCGTGCCGCCGCAGCTTGGCAGTTTAGTCTGTCAATGACACGGTCGCAATGGAATGCAAAAATACGGTACATGAAGTCAGGCGTCACAATGTCACATTTAAAAGTAGAATGAGAGTTATTATCAATAGATAACAATGTCGTATTAATAACTTACCCAAGCCGAGCAAATATGCCAGTCGTGGTGAAAATCCGGATCTTCGAAACATTGTTCGGTTTGTGGTGAATTTAAATGCTCAGCATTTCCTTTCGTGAATATCTCGCCTAGGGCTGCTAAGTATTCCTGAGTTAGAGTAGGAATCGCTGCATAACCGAGCATAGGGTTTATCTAAAATATATACACAAAAAACTAAAACCCGACATCAACAAAAATCAGGTCAAATTCGTGCACCGAGCTAGGGTTCCATTTTTAAGGCGGCTTTTTAAGGTTCCGTAGTCATACTAGGAACCCTTATAGTTTCGCCATGTCTGTCCATCCGTCCACAGCCTAGCGCATATTACGGGTTTATGAAAACAGTTTTTCGATTAAGTAATCCGTTTATGAAATATTAAGCTTTAAAGCGCAAATTTTTGTTAGACTAAGTGTCCCCCCCACGCTTACAGCCAAAACGACAAATACTAAAAATCTGAAAAAAAAAAAAAAAAACATACATACATACATAGCATCACGCCTTCATTCCCAGAGTGGGGTAGGCAGAGCTACAGAAATACCAACAACTCTAAAAAGACTTGTTGATAATCTGTAACCACATTTTGCACAATCAGGCCAAGAAGTTTACTAGTGTATTAGTGATAGGTTGCAAGCCCATCGCCTAACAATACTACAAGCCCAATACTATAAATAAATAAAAGAGCATTTAATATAACGAATTTTAAAGGAAAACTATCACGAGTAAGCAGAGATCATTGGTTCTTGAGATACAGGCGATTAAAGTGTTTATCCCTACTAAAATCATCTAACGGCCGAACCCTATATTCTAACCGCGGATAGATAAGGCCTACTTCGGGTTGAAGTTTGACATTTGCCCATACAAAATGTGTCAAATTTTAATCCGAAGTAAGGCTATCTGTCCGCGGTTTGAATATAGGGTTCGGCCGTAAGACGGCACCAATTGACTTTAAATAGAAAATTAGTTAGGTATTACTAGTTGATTTTTATGTTTGTAGTACTGGCTTTGGAACCCTACACTGAGCATGGTCCGACACGCTCTTGCCCGGTTTTCATCTTGTTTTCGGGGGAACGATAACTTATCTTTAACGACTTATTATTTATAACTTTATATATTTTGATTTCAAAACCCTTTAAAGGGTCAATTTCAACAATTAAGATTATTGTGTAATTACGGTGTGATTTTTAAATTTATGGCTTTTATGGTTTAACTGAGAACACTTGCTAGACCGGCAGAATCAAGCACAATTCTGAATAACGAGTGTTTAGAAATGGTAGATAAGACACTTTATAACTACAGGCAATAACTTGCAATGGAGTACTTAGCAGTACTAGCAGGTAAATTAAGTTCGGCAGCTTACGCTATTAGGAAAATCAGGAAACTTGCCAATATTGAGACAGCTCGCTTAGTTTATTATAGTTATTTTCATAGTGTTATATGGTACGGTATTCTAGTTTGGGGAAAAGCGGCTGATATACAAACTATATTCGTGTTAAAAAAGGGCCATTCGTTCAATATATAACTTAAACTCCCTCGATTCCTTAAGAGTATTTAAATAAATTAATATTTTGACTGTAGCGTCACAATTTATTTATGAGAATATTGTTTATGTTATTAAGAACCATGACTCTTTTATTAAAAATTGTGATATTCATAATTTTAATACAACAAATAAAAATGAAATTTTCATTAGAAAATTTCGTGTCCGTAAAGTATATAAATCATTGTAGGTCAATGCATTCTTTTCTATTATAAAGTACCCGACGCAGTTTTTAAGTTTCCATTTTCAGCATTTAAATTTTAAATTTCAATAAGTTACTAATGGAAATAAAAATCGCTTTGTTTTGCATGTGTGTGGGTCCTGCACCAATTCAGAATGTAACTTGGCATTTTTGCAGCATTAATTAAATCCGGTAACCATTAAAATCGATTTATTTTTGTTGTAAATATAAACAACTGTTTGGTACTACGTCAGAAAGTGGCCTGAGAGACGATTCAGCACTAAGTACTAAGTCCACCGCCGCAAGCACTAAGTCAGTGGGCCCGATTATTAGCGTCAGTTACTCTTCCATACTTATTACAAAAGTGTTAGCAAAATTAAAAGCAGTCTTAAATGAAATAAAGGTTTTAATAACATCGAATATGTACCTTATATTATTTTGTTCTTAACTATGAGCTTGCTGACGCTACCAGTACATACTTAAACACAAGAGAGCGTGTCAATACATTACAAGTATGGCTTACCCGCTTTCGTGAGATAAAACAACTGTGATATATATGCTCTTTAAGAGATTTTCATTATTTGTACCTACTTATTTTTTTTTATTGTTCAAATTATATACATAACATTATAATTAAACAACTACCTCGCCAAACTGACAGTACCGTTTGTTAGTTTTGGTTATGGTTTGGAGTTATGCACCTTAACAAAAAATAATAATTAACTACTTAATTATTTTTTTTGGGAAAGCTTGCCCGAAGGCAGTCTATCCTGTAACATCTTTCATTATATATTTTTGGGATCATAAATTTATTTTACCTACTACCATAATAGTTTTTTGCATAGCTTTGTACAAACTTTCTTAGTGTTATATGATTTAGATGTATTATATGTACTCTGCTTAGGGATCTTAAACTCGCTTAAGCTATCAAGTACTTAAGCATTGTTCACTTTCCTAGTAGCATGTACTTTGTATAAAGTTGACTATTTCTAGGTTTCTTCGAAAAGAAAAATAAGAAGTTAAGCTCTTAAACGCATATAATATGTGCAATTACGATACTTACATGCATAAAATCTGGTCTTGGCAATGAAAAATGTACTTGTGGAATAACACCCCAACCAAACACCTCGATGGGGATGTGAGGATAGTGCCCTATCTCCAATAAAAATGTTCTGTGGAAGTAGCCCACGACTCCCGGCCTCATAACAATCTCCATTTTTGCCTCCTCTTCATGCTCTAAGACTTTTTCGGGTGGTACTAAATCTAGAATTGTGCCCTCAAGTTCATTTTCAAATTTGGGCTCATTTAGGTACGTTTTATATTCGAAAACCAATTGGGCAGTATTAGATATTATCAAAAACTCAGTAGCCTTTTCATGGAACGACCTAATTTTAAAATTCAACTTTTGAGTATTTATCGAATACATTAATTCGGAACTTTGTCCAGTTACCACAATATACTCCGGGGGCCCCCCAAGAACTTCACATTCAAGAACGGCTCTTACACTTATATTTCGCTTTGGGATAAACATTACATGAATAAATTGGCTTTCGTTAGGTTTCAAAATGCCTCTATGCGGAATAACTTGAAGTATTTCGTTCGTGCAAATTCTGTTGCTTTCTTTTGAACGTTTCCAAAACTTCGCAATCCAAGGAAATGGGGTGTCGTAGTCAGTCGTTATCATCGGGGCTATTTTTCTTAACAGTTTTATATTGGGATCTTCCTGTTCTTCCGAGACGAGTTCTGGAAGACTCATACGATCTAAAGATTTCAATTCTACAGGAATCGGTGCCGTTGCGATGTCCTTTAGTAGCCCGTCCACTTCTGGTTTTGGGTCAGCAGTAGGAGCGTCAGTTACTGGTGGAGGATTGTTCAACATGTCATGCAGGGTGCTCACTGAAGTAAATAATTACATTCCATAGAAAAACAACGATGTCCATTGAATAACCATAACGGTACTTAATTATTTTTTTGTGTGAAAACCTACCGGTTTTAATTACCTCCGCCTCAATCGATGATGGCTTAGGTTCCATTTCCTTTACTGAAATATCCATCTTCGCAAGTTCAGGCTGCAAGTTATAAAACCCTACGATCAATAATACGCCGAGGTCGCCAGCGAATCATTTAACAGCCGGTTCCTATATTCAAACCGCGGATAGATTAGGTTACTTCTAGTTAAAATTTGACACGTTTTTTGTACGTGGCAACTGTCAATATTTGACTCGAGGTAACCTAATCTATCCGCGGTTTGACTATAGGAACCGGACATAAGAGATTCATATGTATCGTCATAGTACTCATAGTACTCTACAGCACTTGTATGCAATACGCAATGCTCTTAAGACTGCACCAAGCAAACGCCGACCGTCTAGTGACATACTTTAATAACTTTCCCTGTGTAGTCAACTTAATGTAAAAAGATGGCAACTTTTCGCACAATAATATGTCAAAAATGTAAATAGTATATATTTGAATAGTGGCATTATTGCGTTTAAATCAATTAACTTTTGAATAAATTCCTTTTTTGCACTGTTGGATTAACTGTGCGTTTTGGTGTCGCAGTCTTAACACTAATAAGCTTCCCAGGTACTTTTTAACTATACGGGCTGAGCAATTTAAGCGAGTCAGTGAGAGAGACGTATGAGGAAATTGGAAACTATAATAGTTAGGGTAATCTATTCTTAGGAACCAAGGCCTCGATTTAATAAAAGGACAAAACTGCATTTAAAGGTTAAACCGAAAAACATAAGTTCTAAATTTAGTACGTATGCTGACCACGAATCTCTCATAGATTGCAAATTTCCTATACTGATCCAATTGAATTGCTCACCCATCCATACATCCATACTCTGCTCTTACCGAGCCAATACAACTAATGTAACATTTTTTCCATTGCAATTTGTAGCAAACCAAAAGTGGAGTTATATTTTGTATATGAATAGTTCTGCTTTCGATACTTCCGTTCAAAATACATTGAAAGTCGACCCTCGGAGTTATAAGAAACATGTTAGGGAAATTAACTTTTCCAATGAGCTTGATTGTATCCTGAAAAGGGATTGGTAATCGTTTATGTTTATTCCAGCGAGACGGGGCGCCGAGCGGGATTTAAATCAGGAATATGCTTAGCTATATACATATAAAATTCAAAGTCCTGACTGACTGTTAAATTAACGCAACGTTAGTCCTAGAGACATGACATTTGGACGGTGTGTTCTTTGTGAAGCGTTGCTATCCGCTAAGAAAGAGTTCTTCGTAATTCTCATAACAGGGTGAAATGGGGGGTGGAAGTTTATATATGAAAGTCTTCCGCAAAACCAGGGGGATATAAAATAGAGAAGAAGTTTGTATAGGTATTTTGTCATTATTGAAGTTATAAAAAGAAATATGAAAATTGTTAATTAGGTTACTGTTCACCTATAGATACAGTCTTCGCACTGTTGTATTCCGGTGTGGGGATAAGACAACCGGTGAAATTACTAGCATAGAGGCATTCCATCTTAGTCCTCAGGGTTGGCAACGCATTTGAGGTCTTGGGATTATAGTCTTGAGAATTCAAATGTCTCAGATTCCACTTACCATCAGGTGGGCTAAGTGCTCGTGTGCCTTCTCCTTAACATAAAAAAATAAAATAAAAAAAATGACAGCGATCATAAAACAATTTCCCCAAAGAATGACATGGGGAACGGAAGGTTGTACGAGAGTTCGCTCATTTTTGAAGTTACGTACATGAAACTCTGTATCAAGACCATTAAAAATAAAAATCAAACAGAGTGAAAAGTGGGGTGAAAGTTTCACGCTTTAATTATCAAACAATATCTAACACCCATATAAAGTTCCCCCCCCCTGCCCCCCTTGTTTGACCTTTTAGGGGCAAATGTTTAAAAAACGCTGAAGCTATGATTTTTCATAACAATAAGTCAAACTTTCACCCTCTTTGGGTCTAATAAAAAAAACTTGTTTTTTATTTGTAATAAATAGTCTAGATACCAAATCGCATGTACCTTACTTCAAAAAGGATCGAACTCCCGGTCAAACCTTCATCACCTATTTCATCTAAAGCGGTGAAGGCAAATTTTCAAGATCACCCAGTTATATTATTTATTATGAACAATAAATAGCCTAAAAATCAACTTCCACATTTCCCAATTGCCTATCAAACTTCTACCCTCCATTTTACCCCCTTTCGGGTAGATTTCCAGAAACGCCGTAAGTATTTTTTTTTCTAACCCCGAAATTTGGTCATATTTGAACTTGAAATATGACCAAACTCTCTTAAAACTTAATGTAAGTCAAGAAGCTAAGTTCATTTTAATTTGATTCAAAATTAGAAATGGCATTTAGGAGCAAAGGTAATTGAATTTTATTTTCTTATTGGTAGATTCAAATTCTTACTCACACAAGCTTATATATGACACTAGAGATTGCACGGAGAACAATGTTTTGAAGCGAAGAAATGTGACCTTGACTGAAGTCGCTTATGTTTTTGTCCCTTACGCAAAAACTCACGCTAAAGAAAGGAACACAAAACATAAGCGACGTCACTCACGGTCACTTTTCCTCGTTTCAAAACGTTGTTCGTCGTACAATCTCCAGTGTCATATATAAGCTTGTGTGAGTGAAAATTTGAATCTACCAATAAGAAAATAAAGTTCATTTACCTTTGCTCTTAAATGCCATTTCTAATTTTGAAACAAATTAAAATGAACTTTATACTCGTTAATAGAAAATTGAAACTGAATTGCCCTGATTATGTACCTCCTATGGAACATCGGGTATCACGATGGGATGGAAAACATAATGGTTAGTGGATTTCCGTAAGTATACCTATCTTATTTTATTAACTTGCTTCTAAATAGACTTACCTTATTTTTATGTCCCTTAAATTTATTTCTCATTAATTCACAATAAACACGAGACTTTAAATTTAAATGTTTCGTTGTGTCAAATAGTATTTGTAATTTCATCATTTCTTGGTCTTCTAAACGCTCTTCAACAGAATGCGTTAAGTTAAATGCCATTTTGATTTTATTAATGTCGTTAAAGAAATTTACTGGACCTTTTCTAAGAGGCTCTACTGGACTTTGTGTTAAGTAATCTACGAATATTTTCGAGTGGTACGAGTTGTCTCTGATAGCCAAATTCAAGTCTGACTCGTTGTAACAAATGCAACAGCACATGTGCTCTTCCATCGTAGAAACTTTATACGTGGATTGCTTTTGAATAATGGCAAATGGGGGCTTAACGGTTATCTCCATGTCCAATGGTAACTTGGAAACATTTTTTATCGAGACGATATCTGAAAAATTCGAAAATTAAAGAAAAATTAAAGAAAGTTCGACGAATAACGAAAATATTTAGTTTCACAAGCAATATATTTAACAGTTTCAAATTCTACCATATATCTAAAAATAACTTAACATAAACCGTTTCGCGATATTTCAGTTTTGTTGAAAAGTGCATAAATTGTCAAAGCTAGGTTCGAACAGAAAGTCGTCATGTTTTACGGTACCACAGAGTAAATTGTCCCTTTGTTCGAAAGTGAAACTAATCAACTGAAGTTAATCGGTAACCTTGAAGTTTATTTACTTTATATAACATTTACTACAGTAAATTAATATCCCCGTAATAAGGAAGGGTTAATGGGGTTAAATCCAGTTATTCTAAATTGAGTGGAAGGGCATTGGCCTAATAGATAAATAGATACATAATCCTAGTTTTCAACCTTAAATGCCGAACGCAAACCGTGTCAAAAATATGAAAAACTAGGCAAGAGCATGTCGGACCATGCTCAGTGTTGGGTTCCGTCGCTGTTACTACAAAGCCAACACAAAAAAACAATGCGTGTCCAAGAACCACATGTATGAGCTTGTTTTCTACTTATAGTTGTTTGTTCCTTTTTAATAGATGCTTTTCAAAAGGAATAGACATTTAAGTTACCTTTAACTCAAGAACTAATCGAACCCGTGCAACAAAACTGTGACAACTTCTTTCGTCGTAACTTTGAAGTCTAGGTAGTTATCGTGACTGTCTTCTTTTTAAATTCGTTACAGGTGGGTACATAATTACATATATTACTTATCTCGTGAGTTTTCTCACATGTCTAAACACAACGGCTTAGCTAGTAGAGGGGGGACACTTGACTCTTACAAGAATTACCATTATATGCCGTAATATTTTGCAAACGAATCCGGGAATCGAAAAAGAGTTTTCACATACCTACCCCGTTATTTTTCAAAAACCTATCCGTCTACATCAATGATATAAATAAGGTAAAGGAAACCGGCCAAGTGCATGTCGGACCACGCACAGTGAAGGGTTCCGTAGCTGGGATGAACGTACATGGTTGTTTTTTTTGTTTTTTTATTAAAATTTTAAAAACTACACAGCGTGTCGTGTTCAAAATAATTTTGGTTGGAAGTATTTCGCATGTTCTACTACTGTAATTTTTATAAGAATATTCTATTTAACAGTTCAAAAGCTACCCACCCGGACAGAATTTTTACGACTTTAGAAGCGTATATCTCGCCAACTGTTCACTTACGTAAAAAAGTCACTTAAAAACCTGTATCATTTTGGAAGCCCTATCTAAAAATACACGCTGATGTAAATCAAAAAAAATTTTTTCGTCCCCTACTTACCTACATGTATGGAGTGCCACTACTAAATATATATTTTTTTTTTCAATTTTACTACATCATTGTATAGCGGTTCACAGAATACATATATCCTCAGATTTCATTTATATATATAGTGCCAATAGGCTCTGAGTAAAATGGCTGTGACATACAGACGGACAGACGGACAGACGGACATGACGAAATTATAAGGGTTCCGTTTTTGCCATTCGGCTCCGGAACCCTAAAAACATCCCCACTTTAAGTACAGTCAAGGTCATAAATATGTATACACTTTAGTACCTTGTCACTTTAATCGCTGTGACCACTTCATATGACAGTTTAAACATGACGTTAAATAGACAAGGTACTAAAGTGTATATATATTTATGACCTTGACTGTACCTACGTGTATAATTTCGGGAGGTATCCGAAAAAAACTTTTTTCGAGACTATAATGAGATTTTGTTGGGGCGATTGTGTAATTTAATTATGTATCTGTGAATATTTGCCCTTGTCGAGTTAGAATGAGATTTGCCTAAAAAGCTGTTTGCCCTATGAAGCAGCCTGCCTGAAATGTAAAATTGACCTAGTTGACGTATAAAGTCGTTGCATTCTCTACAATGCTAAGATATATTACGTTACGACCCCCCCATTGTGAAAACTTATAATGTTCACCGATGAAATTAAAACCATCAAGTACCTATGTCTAAACTATGTTATTTTAGGAGGTCCGTTCAGGAATTATAAACTGTATTTATGAAATGTGATAAGCTAGAGTTGCCTGGAAATATAGTGAATAAGAGCGCATATAACTAATTTAAAAGAAAAACAAATACAACTAAAGAAACTTCATTGGTTCTCGATTTACAGGTGCTTAAAATGTATGTAGTTGTCTTTAGAAAACCACCTATGATAAATGATAACATTATTAGTTAGGTAATAATTGTATTTTTTTGGAGATTGGCGTCAAAGATTCGTTAAAAGCGTGACGCAGTGTGTAAACGTTCCGTCAGCGTATTGTTAGCTCGATCCTTAATACAACCGAATTCATCTTTATGTATTTTAAGGAACGGTAATAGAACCCAACACTAAGCAGATACGACATATTTTTTATAGAATTGAACTAAGCTAACGTTTGTCAAAATCTTCGCGATTTTTCTTATAGGTACTTGACTAGTTTGCGTTCGCTACTTGATTCGAAAACTTAAATTATAAATAAGGCCTACACCTACACTGCAACTGTACTTCGCAAAAATTCAGATCTACCGAATCAGTTCAAAATAAGTTTTATAAAATTGTTATCTTTACCTGTCAACTTATAATACTCGCTGTAAGGGCCATAATCATACTGAAAGTCTATAACTGACGCCGACACTTCTATTTTTGGATCCACGAACTCCGCTATTATTTTACATTCTAGTAACAGCTCTTTTTTATTTATACCTTCAACGCTACCAACTAAATACCACATCTCCTTAACAGTAGTGACTTTATGTGAAATGGCCGTTACCGTCATGGCCATTTTTTCTCCGGCTGCCATCTTGAAATTTCGCGGTTCGAGATTAAAGAAACCCCTAAAAAATGCATTTACCATTATTAAAAGCATTCAATGCTTTTGGATCCAATAAAAATATAATTGAAATACTTACGCAGTTACTGGTTTAGTCTTAGGTGCTTTGTAATGTTCACTCCATTCCAAAGCATGCATACGTGATCCGCAGTTTTCTAATATTACTTCAGATTTTAGAGGTATCCTAGTGAAATGACGTCCAAGACTAATCCTGTCACGATGCTCACCAACTAAAATACTGGTGCCGACTCCAGTAGCTGTCAATGGAACAAGCTAAAACAAATTTGGTTATTCGGTAGGTATACATTTCCACATCAATCTCATTATATTATACTCTGTTTTGCTATTCACGCATTTTGTACTCACAATATCCTTAACCTTCTCCAGTTGAATTACAGCCTTGTTGGAGTACGTGTCAGCATCTATTAAATAAAGTGACAGGAATAAATCTGTCTCTCCTTCTGCTTCAACGACTCCTTCAGTTGGATCAATATTCCATCGTCCATCGCGATATAACTAAAAATTATAAAAGTTTTGTGTTACCACACGTAGGTTACACATACAAACTGAATTTTAACGACACGTTGGCCTAGTTGGTAGTGACCTTGCATACGAAGCAAGCGGTCCCGGGTTCAAATCCCGGTAATGGCAGATATCTGTGAGATTGGCACGAGTATTTGTTCCTGAGTCTTGGATGTTTTCTATGTATTTTAGTATACTGGGTGTCCCAAAAATCGACGTCAAGCCGAAAATAGGTTATAGGGCAGCTGAAAAGCTGTCGATTGTATGTTCAGCGATTTTTTGTACTTTCGGGGATACGAGGGGCGGCTGAAAAGTTCTAAGCCTAAGGTGCTTTGAGGTTGTTTATATAATTATGGTAGGAGGATCGAAGAATTAGGATGTGTCAATTAGCTGAGGCCTTGGGCATATTAGCAAGGAGCGGGTTGGAGAAATACTTCTTACACGTGACTAAGGTCAGCGCGCGTTGGGTACCGAAAATGCTGACGGCGTTTGACAACGAATGGCGTGTCGAAACTTCTCAGGCGTTTTTAGACTAGTGCGGAGATAGTGTTGACGAAATTTCATCCAGGATAGTAACCGTTGATGAAACATGGGTCAGACAGTATGATGCTGAATGTAAGTCGGAGTCCTTGCAGTGGAGTGCAAAGATCGGTCTCTAAGCTAATGGCTACGGTGTTTTGGGACGCGGATGGAATTATTTTAATAGATTATTTGGCAAAAGGCTCTACACAATAAATGCAACTTACTATTCTGAGCTATTGAGACAAGTGCGTCAAGCCATAGTTGAAAAAAGAAGGGGCAAAATCAGTAAAGGCGTTTTGTTTTTGCAAGACAACGCCCCCGTTCATACCGCGCATGTTGCAAGACTAGCTCTAAAGGAAGTTGGCTTCGAAGAAATTAACCACCCTCCGTAAAGTCCTAATTTTGCCCCTAGCGACTATTTTCTGTTCAGTAATTTAAAGAAGGACTTAAGAGGAAAGCGATTTGGAAGTGATGAAGAAATGAAGGCGGAATTAGAAGAGCATTTTCAAAGCCAAAGCAAAGAATATTCTTCACGGCATAAAAGCATGATATAATAAATGTAAGAAATGCATCGAATTAGAGGGGGACGACATTGAAAAAATTAAAATAACTTAAATTTTCTAAATTGCTTTTTTCCACCTTAGGCGAACTTTTCAGCCGCCACTTGTATGGATCATTTGAATCGAAATTATTGTAATTTTTCCTTATGTTCATCTTTCGACAAACCCTTAGGCTCTCACTAAATTAGTCCGGAATCTCCCCGATCGTAAAGAATTCCGAGATCGGCATAATGTCGACCACATGAGGTCCGACTGAATCCGGAGAGAAATTTACTCAGTCTGCCGCTAGCCGTCGCGCTGGACACACGTATGTTGAAGCTCCTACGTCTGGCGCGTCGCGTCTACGTAGGTACCTACGTCTAGATTTGATTTATGTGGGGGACCCACTCGGCTGCGTGGATTAAACCAATAAACTATGCTATCATCATTATATAAATAATTGATAACTAAAACTAAACAAACAGTCAATAAGTAGGTAGTTTGTTTTTTTTGACGACACGCTAGCCTAGTTGGTAGTGACTCTGCCTTCGAAGCTAGGGGTCCTGGGTTCAAATCCTGGTAAGAGCAAATATTTGTGTGATGAGCACGAGTATTTGTTCCTGAGTCTTGGATGTTTTCTGTGTATTTAAGTATATATTTCTCTATGTAAGTAAGTTTATCATTGTCTAGTACCCATAGTACAAGCCTAGAGCTTAGTTTGGGACTAGTTCAATTTGTGTGACATTGTCCTGTGATTTATTTATTTATTTATTATTATTTATTTTTTTGATTAGATTATTTATTTACTAGATGAAGCAAAGTGTCACTTCTCGAGTCATTCTTTTGTTAAAAATTAAGACTGCTGTTATTGAAATTAACCAACTGCCAGTTTATTTCATCTAGTAAAAAATATGACTTAACTTAAGATGGGTGCCTACTTACTCTTTTATCATTTTCTTCCTGGCGTAATGTTACCCAGTCCTCTATCAAATCTTCGCAAATGCTAATCCACGAAGAATCTTTAAGTGTTCGGATGTGGTGTGGTATTCTCGTATGGAAGTACAGTTTTAACACTTGTGGAGTAACTGTTTAGATTTATTAATATTACTTTTAATGTAATATCTAATTTGTGTAGTGTGCAGGTATTGAATAATTATATTTAAATAATAACAATTCATCTTATATTGTAGAGTGTGCCTCTAAATAGACTGTTGCAGTGCTCTTGCAGGGTTTTTGTTGAAACTACCTAATGTATTTCTAAGACCTCATATACAACATAATGCATTAATTATATATGACTATGACTATGACTACTCCAGATGCACTGGTAATTCTCAATTACTAATATCAGACGCTCGGAATCGACCATTTTCGTTTTATTTTTTACGTGCGCGGACGACCTGCCTGCGGTAGCTGTCATCCATCACACTGGCGCGAAAAGCCCCCGGAAGCCTCCGGAACGGAGCTACAATAATTCCGATTAAAATTATCAATATCTCCGAAAGTACTAAAATCTCCGAAAGTACTAAAAATCGCTGAATGTACATGGGGGTTAAAACGAGAGCTTATGAGCTGCGCTATCACCTATTTCCGTATTGACGTTGATTTTTGGGACACCAGTTTATTTCTCTATGTAAGTAAATTTATCGTTGTCTAGTACCTATAGTACGAGTACAAGCCTAGAACTTAGTTTGGGAGACTAGGTCAATTTGTGTGGCATTGTCCTGTGATATTTCATAAAAGGTTATCGTTTCTATTATTATACTAGTCATAGCGAAAGCCCACAACCACATGGCCGACCGGGCTGCACCCTCGGCCCCGTTTTAGCAGCCTTCGAGAAACTCGGCCCGATTTAAGATGCAAATAACTTTAAGTAATTCTGCATGGCTAATAAAGAAAGCCAGTCACCTGGGGGCTTATTGTGGCCGTGATTATCGCGTGACTAAACGTGGATAAAACATCCGTCATTTTCTGACAAGTACAGTGCGAGAGTGACGAATGCTTTATCCAGTGCGATAAACGCGACCATAATATGGGCCCTGGATTGATTAGTTGACATTGAATATTATTTTACATTTGAATTAACACAATTATTATTACATACCAAAGACGCTTTGAACTTTACAACCACCGGAGAGTCGTTGAGCAGTGTTACAGATTTTCTTGTTTTGTTAAGTAACTTGACTTGGCCCCAGTGTAATGCTACTGGTGTACACGTAACGATCGGACGGACACCGCACCCCGTAATGTGGCATATTTCAATGGGCTTCGATGATCCAAACAAATTTAACCTACACATACGAGATAGAGATACGATTAATATACCTTAAACATTACTCCTTGCGTTAGATCCGGTAGTCCTGATATGTTGCGGATTTGTGTAGAATCCCAATATCAATGAATTGTCTAGGCAATAAACACTAATTCCTTAGTCAGACGATTATTTACAGCAAGTACGGTGAAGAACCGTGAATTAAACCTATTTTATAAATATCCAAACAATAATCATCTTTGGTCAGAAAGTTGCTGTGTTAAATTTCTTGACCAGAAAGATCCACGTTAAATATGAAAACAATACTCGTATTTGAAGAACTAAAAATCTCACTCCTAGCAGGAACTACAGATTTTTAGTAAAAAATGTTTAAAAACTCTGTTTATTAAAAAAAAGAGTTTTTTAAAACAAGCCTTCTCATTTCATATGTCATACAGTACAGTTTGTAAATCTCTTTTTAGGGTTCCGTAGTCAAAGTAGGAACCCTTATAGTTTCGCCATATCCGTCCGTCCATCCGCAACCTAGCGCAGAGACTATTAGTAGTAGAAAGCTGTAATTTGGCATGAATATGTATATAGTCACGCCAACAAAGTGGTACAATAAAATGTAAAAACAAATTTTTTTTAGGGTACCTCCTCTACACACCGTGGGGATGTATTTTTTTCCTTGTCTACCCTATAGGGTGTCGTTTAAAAAATATAATGAGTTTGTGGAAATAGTTTTTCGATTAAGTAATCCGTTTATGAAATATTGAGCTTGAAAGCGTTAATTTTTGTTAGACTAAAGTCCCCCGTCCCCCCCCCCCACCCACAGCCAAAACTACAAGTACTAAAAATCTGAAAAAAAACTTAAATGAATGAGAATTTTAACTATCACGACTAAGTAGACATCATTGGTTCTTGAGATGCAGGCGATTAGTGTTTATACCTACTAAAATCATGTAAGACGGCACTAATTGACTATAAATACAAAATTAGTTATTACATGTTGATTTTTATGTGTGTAGTACTTAATGGCTTCGGAACCCTACACTGAGCATGGTCCGACATGTTCGTGCCCGGTTTTTTATATTCTAATATGCTCCCAAAAAATAATTATTAAAAATGATTAAAATAATTATATTTAATTAAAATTCGATGAATTGATGAGTTACCCTTTAGGTCCACTAGTTTCGGAGCAAATAGGCTGTGATGGACGGACAGACAGTCAGACACTAATCCTATAAGGGGTCTGCTTTTTTCATTCGGACGTTACGTAACCCTAAATAGTACAAATAGTGAGATTTGAGGGATGATTTTTTTAAAGAATCGATCTTATCTAAGCTACCCGATCAAGTTTGTCAAAGTGTCATTACAGAAAATACGTTAACAGACGAGAAAATCTGTTTTTTTCGAATTTGTTCAATTCACATAATCAAAAATTTACTTCAATAGTAGAGCATAAGCAGTAAAGATAAATTTAGTTTAGAGCCGACTTTTTTGATAAAATATTTATAGCATTTTTTGTTCACCTTCTACCTACAGCACGGTCGGCAACACGTGACTAACGTATCTGCTATTATTGGTGTAATCAAGAAGTATATAATCTAAAAAGAACTATTTATGCAAGTAATGAAACACAAAATTGTCAGTGACGCCGACTTTGGGTTTTTGGTTTTTACTATCAGGCCGTGAAAATATTTTATTATTCTGCAATATTTTAAATCAAAACATGAAATTCACCTGATGGTATATTCTTGAACACCAAGAACGCAAGTCATTATAGATATCGGCAAACATATGGTACTATTTGGCTCTATTTTTCCCTCTAGTACTTCATAAACAACCTTCAATGTTTCCTCTTCCTGTAAGCCAGCCACAAGTATCACAAGTTACATAAAATGTTCGGACTGAATGAGAATCAAGTCAATTTATACAGGGTGAACCAAAAAACCATTTGTTCGGACCCTGACAAAAAGCATTATTACAAAAGTTATAAACCTGAATAACAAACCAATTGCTTTTCGAATTTTAAAATCTTGACCCTACAGACGGTTTTTTGTTACACTCTGTGTTCATAGATTGTTAAATATCCGTACATTTTGCTTTTCAACTGTAAAGTATCCTTCAAATCCATCACTTTGTAAATATAGTGTGTGTTTATAAGAAAAGTCCACAAAACACGCTCTTAGTTTGATGTCTGGTGCTCGAGTGAGTAAGGGAACTCTGGCATCAAAAGTAACTGGTAGAATGATAGGAGGACTGTCAGATTTTTCCAACTCCAATTCAAGAGATGTTTGATTCGCTCTTATCAAATTTGCCGTTAAAGTTACCTGAAAGATCATGAAAATAGTCATCAAAATGTACCATCGTAGAGCGATGTCGCAAGGAGGCGAAGGTGATGTACTCGTACAACACATGGCCCAAGTGCGGTTTGTCGTTGCGTCAGAGATCTACTTAAATCCATTTTTAAGACATACCCGATAAAAAGAACAAAATATGAATTTGAAGTAAATAAAATAAATATTAAGAACCTTTATAGACACTCTTGACTCGGGTGGCATGTCGATTTTGCATGGCTTTATGTCGAATTCTCTGGGCCACTGGGGGAACTTAGGTTTCGGCCGGTCAGCAACGGCATAGTCTATCAGTCGGATGCTACTTTCTTCGGGACCATCAGATGAAATTTTTACACATGCATTAACATTAACAATTGATTCGTTAATAACTTCTAGCTCTAATGTTTTTGATACACCTGAAAAGTAACGCATTTAAAAATCAGTATTCAATTTAAAAGCAGTCCAGTGGGCTTATTATGCACGTGCTTATCGCGTGACTAAAACATCCGTCACTTTCTGACAAGTACAGGCGAGACTGACGGATGCTTCACCCACCGCGATAAACGCGACCATAATACGAGCCCAAAGAGTTTAAAAGGAAAATAAACTTACCAACGCTGACTTCCCCAAAATCCAGACTCGGCTTACTAAACATCAGCGAGGGATAGATAACTTCACCTCTAAACAATTAAATAGTAATAAACGATTATAATTTAGTAGAAACTTAAACTTATAAATCTTACGATGTAGCTGGTAATACTATCTTAAACTCACTTTAAATAGAGTTTTAATACTATATCGGTGTCGCGTATGACAAAATTTATTTCTTCAAAGTAGGGTCCTTGATTAGAGTTCCAGAAAGAGATAACGAAAATCTCCCGGTCTCCAGGGCGCAAGCAGTGCAGCGCTGGCAAGCAGGTGATGTGGCTCCCGAACAGAGGCGACACCTCTTTATACATCACAACTCCGTTTATAAAGCCTAATGAAAACGATTGACATTTTTCATAAAGAATCATTGCATACAAAACACAATCCATGTTTAAAAATTGCTACTGTACGAGTACTTAAAGTGTTACGAGTACTTGACATTAGATGTCAATTTCAATATATTGTTTTATTACATAGTTAGCAAGTTCCATAGAATTACAGTATAGTTAGTAATTACATGAATACCTTTATTAAGCACAACAACCTCGTAATTATAAATTTTATTAATATAGATGCAGTCCATGTTTAGGGTTTCCAGGTTGAGGTGTATCGAAGGCGGCAGTGATGTCCCGAGTATGGTCAGCGGTACGCGGTCTACCGACCCATCTATATCCAAGTAGGCAACAGCCTTAAAGTCACCAATAGCTTGTGGTTTAAAAGATATCGTTAATTCTGTTGTTTTATTTGGCCAAAGATTTCCTTTCTGAAATGAACGATAATATTTTACACACTCGTATGTTATTAGTGCAGTGATTATAGGACCGAAGTCAACATTTAAGGTTGTCGCACGCATAACCACTCGGCAACGGAACGGCACTGCCTCGCCTAATTTATTTTATCTATAAGGCGAGGCGATGCCATTACGGGGCCGATAAGTGTGCGTTACCGTATATTTCATACAAATAATACTGAACGGCTCCAGATGAGGTGGTGCCGATCCGGTGCCTACCGGTTAAGTGTGGGTCAACCCTCATTAGGACTTTATTGGCAGTAAGGACGCGACTCTGAGAGGATTCAACCATTCAGTGCAGATAAAAGGTGTTCATCTTAATTTTATAGGTCACATTAAAGCACGTTGTGTGGACTCAACGTGTTTGACATTATAATGTACTCACAATCGGTGTTATTGAAAAGTGTGTATCTTGAAAATGTAAAGATTCGTCGGCCACGAGAGAATATATTTCGTCATAAAATATCCTAGTATACACCCGCTCATGCTCGTCACAACTTATAACATCATATTGTACTAGTTTTTGACACTTTGCTGATTCACTTTCCTTTAAGTTATGAAATATTTGTGCTAATTTCACTTTTTCTTCGAAATCTAATGAAAGAATGAAAAAAATCCTTAAAACCAATTTCAAAATGACAATAGACAAAATAACTAAAAAAATACCGCACCATAATATACGTGATTATTTTTCATGCACATGAAGGTGAGGAGCTGGCTGGATTTGTTGGTGATCTTGAAGGTTTGCTGGCGCACCATAGTGCAATACGTCTCCGAGAACCTGACCACCTCCTTTTCGAGTTCTACACTTACTGTATGTGTCATCCCAGTGAGGTTTATTTGAAAATTCTCACCTGTACAAACGATAACAAAAGTACTAAGTATTTTTGACTTCAGACCTGCTCAGTTTATCCATTGAACAAAAAAAAAAGCGTGGTGAGTATGTAGAAGACCTCGTTTATTTACCAGTTTCAAATACGGCGTTTAAATACCCTTCGATTTTTCCTAAACGCATTGTCTTAAATTTGACTTTGACTAGTATTGTCTCCTGGGGATTTAAATATATTGTTTTTGGGCATACAGTGAAGGGACTGAAACAAAGTAATGAATTTGACTACACAATTTTTTTATAATTTAGCAATTTTATCATTTATAGTTATATCCATTTTTATTGGTAATGATAACATGTTACGGGTCACAATTATGTCATAAATCGAAATGTAAGTATAATTATAATAAATACCTTTTCGTCTGAAACCTAAAGCCTGCAGGTCTCATTCCAATATTGCGTATAATCAAGGGCACTTCATTTTCAACCTTAAGCGGTACTTCTGGTATTACGATGTTATCAGGGAAATCAAACACTGGCCTTGGTCCCATAGCTAAATGAAATTAGCACATAGGTAAGGAATATACAATGAATTTATTTCAAAAAACAAAAACTTTATTTTTTATATATGGTATGTGCATATTAGGTTCAAGTCAAAGTCAAAGAAGACCTTGTTGCAAATTTTGAAAATAGCCATGAAAAAAAATCATCAATAATTTGTAAAAACAAAAATTTGAGTATACAACGTGTTACAAAATAATCCGTAAAAAAGAAATTACGAAAGTAGTGTCAACCCTAGTATACTGTATGTATACCTAAGATACTGAACTGACGTTATTTAATAAGGGTTGACACTACTTTTGTAATTTCCTTTTTCGGATTATTTTGTAACACGTTGTATAGTATAGGTTGAAAACTGATCAAGTGAGCAATAACTTATTACAATAAATATACCGACAAATATTGTAAATATAAGTAGTCCGTAGTAGTAGTTTGTCCCGAAAGTTGTATCGTTAAAGAGTTCCATAAAGACCCTTGCTAGATAGATGGCTGGATCAAGGATCGAATACAAAAAGCAATAGGAACACCTAAAATTCCTCCCAAAAGTAAAGTCTAATGCAATAGCATCTATCGTGCTGGTAGAAAAACTTACCGATGAGGGGTAAGACGTACGTATCCTTATCCGTATTAAAATTGACCTTGTGGACGCAATCCTCAAGCAGATTGGAGACGAAGGTGACGGCGAAGGTGACACTGATGCCGGGCGCCAGCCGCGACAGTAGCTGACCGCCACATGGTTTAATGGAGAATTGCGAAGATTCCTTGTACACCAAGTTGAGGAACGCTGGACCCTGGCCATGCAAACATATCCGTGCCCTTATAAAGGGTAATATCGTAAACCTATCATTCTTGGAATAGGGTAGATTGAAAATTACTCCACTTGCAAGAGTTGCTAGAGTGGCAAGAGTATCAGTCTCTTTAACTATAGGTCGTTTTACAATAGCGTTCTCAAATGGATCGTAATAGTTAACAGTACTATAATGCATCTATTTCAAATTACCTTTATTTAGGACAAACCAAAAAAAAACACTTGCTTATAAAACAATGCGCAGCATAATACTCGTAGAATCACACGAAGTTTGTATGCCTATTTTCTAGTCTCTATATCATCCCGGTTGTTTGTTCCTCTACCTATAAAGCCTGAGTGTTTCGTAGACATTGGAGCAGCCAAAAGGGTTTAGGGTTCTTATGTAGGTGGAGCGGGGCAATTTCGACTGAGGGATAATTCTAAATATTATGAACTATCTATATACTATGTATATTGTAGTACAAAAAAATACAATTAGCTTTCATATAGCCCTTATATCAGACGAAATAGGCCCGCTAAAACTAATAGGTACATATATTAACAAGTTCGCGGACTGAAATGCTATAGCATTCGAATTAAGCAAACTGTGCCCAACAAATGTGACTTTGCTGTCCGTGAACGTGTTTAGAAAAAACGTATGAATAGGAACTATTTACTACCTTGCTTATATTCTTAACTGAGAACTTTGTTACGATTTTTTCATTCGGTTTGAAGTTTTGGAAGACTATAATTCTTGGGGTGAACGCGAGCACGACCCTGTCTGGTGTCACTTCATGGCCGTGCGTGACGATGTTGGGAATGTCTATCTTAGTCAACGCCTGCAGCCGCTCTTGGGGGCTGAGTCTCATTTCCTTCTCATACTGGGATGGAATAATCTAAAGGTAAATGTTTGATTAATCTTTTGACAAGTATGTATATATAAACGCCTTTCTAATTTCGTTTCACTAAAGCCAGGGATCGTATACCGGTATTATTTTCATACAAAAATACCGGTGTTCAATTTCGGTATCTCGCTTATTGTTAAATATTTTTGCTCTTCAAATAATTTATATAATAGAATAGTGGTATTACCTAATTTACAGTCGAAAATATCAAGGAAATAATGCAAATTCAGGAAGATATTTCAATTTTAATTAATACCAGTATTGATCCCTGACTAAAGCTACCGCAATTAAGTCGTACCGTTTCCTCCGTATGAATAAGTTTTTTCCTGGACAGCAAGTGGTAAAGATCCACCGTAAAGTATCCATTTTCCTTGAATTTGTGCAATAATTCCATATCACTCTAAATCAGATGCACTTTTGACAGATCATCTATTTATAAGCAAGTGTTATGTTGACACATCGTTACTAGGCAACATTTTGATTAAAGAACAGTCATACGAACAAGGCGTGGCTTTGGTATACCGCCTTCTAAACAAAAACCGAAATGGAAGTCAATATCGCGCATCGGGAGTTCCGCGGATCCTAATCTTATAGTGCAAGATCCGGTATAAGAAATATACCTGTGTACAATTCAAATGGGTCAGTATGGAGAAGTCGGAAACTATGAGAGATAGCGAGATCTGTTCTAAGGAACCATGACGTCGATTTTAGATTTAATAATAATTACATTCAAACTTTTTTATTAACTCTCATACATAACCAGGAATCGAACCTGGTCAAAATCAATGTGTATAAATTCTGCAAGTCACAAGATAAACAAAATTGAAATTTAAAAAATATATATTTAATATATATTTTTATTTTTATTATTGTTAAATCTAAAATCGACATCATGGTTCCTAAGAACAGATCTCGCTATCTCTCATAGTTTCCGACTTCACCATACTGACCCATTTGGATTGTACACCCGGTATACCTACCCTTATCTGTTATTTATTAGTGATAAGAAATAAATGATAAATAATATTCACATTGACATATTGCAAATGGATTGCCTAATTAAATTGCGTGCGGAACATATTAAAGAATTAAATTTTAGAATGATTTGTTCTGGAGATACAGGCGGGGATAAAGATAATTACCGAGGTACATTATTTTTTTCATAACTATAAGTACAGGTATAGGTATTTGTTGTTTTTCGAGATACATGGTTTTTGTGTTTGTAAACCATAGACTAAACGTAGTCTGACATACTTTTGCCCGGTGTTTAGGGTTCATTAGTCAACAAGGAACCCTTATAGTTTCGCCATGTCCGTCTGTCTGTCTGCCCGTTTTTCCGCGGTTTAACTCAGAGACACTAGCTACTACAAAGCTGTAATTTAAATTACGTTGACAAAAATGTTAACAAAAATCTTGAACACATAATTAGTTTCGGGTACCTACTAGTAAAGCAAAGGTATTTTTTGTTTATAATTCGAGTGATGTGTGTGTTCATTAGATAGCTCGTAAAAAATCATGATTCATGATAAACATGTTATTATCCATTTTTGTTCGGATCACTTATCTATCATCTATATAATTTTCGCTACGTGTCGTCCCCTACAACAAAGACTAGGTACGAGAAATTCAAATCTGGAAACATCTTAAATAAAGCACATCTAACAAAGAATAAGTAGACTTGATTTTTACCTGAGATACAGCCTTTTTTTTTCATGTTAAGGAGAAGGCACACGAGCACTCAGGCCAACTGATGGCAAGTGGAATCTGAGACCCATAGACATTTAAATTCTCAAGACTATAATCCTAAGACCTCAAATGCGTTGCCAACCCTGAGGACTACGATGGAATGCCTCTATGCTAGTAATTTCACCGGTTGTCTTATCCCCACACCGGAACACAACAATGCGAACACTGTTGCTTGGCGGGCGGCTAAAGTGTTTATAAATACCGTCTAAGACAGCACAAATATTTCGCTTTAAATAGAAAATTAGTTCATACTTATTTCTTGTTTTTGAGACCGTTTTTTGTTTGTAGTAATAGCATCGGAACCCTACACTGAGAATAGCCCGACATGTATGTATGTAGTATCTATGTATGTATGTAAACACTTTATTGTACAAAAGAAAAACCAAAACAATACAATGGTATTACACATGTTATGGTGTTTTAGACATCGTGACGCTTCTAGTGATTTATCACGGACTAGCTTTCGCGCTTCTTAGTGATTATGCTGCTAAGTACAGTCAGCATCAAAAGTAACTGATCACTTTAGTACCTTGTCGCTTTACTGTCACATAAGCAATATCAAACAATATTGTCCAATGTGTTAATGCGATAAAGTGCAAAAGTCGCTTGAAGTGACCAGTTACTTTTGACGGTGACTGTACCTGGCTAAGTCCCACTTCTCAATTAATTAGAAATGATAGGTTATTTAAAGCTCACCGCAAGCAAAGCTGCGGGATAGTCATAGTGTACACTTAAACCATTTCAATATGCTTTGTCATAGTCACTCAACTATTTTAATCGAGATATCTTATTCCACCCTTGATACCATTTCTGATGGCCATCAGCTGTGGTCTTAAGCTTGCTGGACTTGTTAAGGAGCATCCCCACTGAGAGCATTCAAGTGTAATATTCGAGTGGTGTGGCCGAGCGTTTTTGTGGTTCACACTACTTGAATATTTGACGCCGAATGCTCTCAGTGAGGACGCTCCTTTACTAAAGATACAAAAATCTCTATATGTATGCCTATAACATTTGAGGAGTTCCTCGATTCCTCCTTCATCATCAGAACATCATTCTAAAAAGAAGGGCCTAATCTAAAATAAAAAATATCAAAAAAAAACATTTTCTAATCGGTTCATAACGTTGAATTCCTGAGGTAAAATAACAAAAAACCATACATAGTAGTTCATTCCCAGAGTAGGGTATGCAGAGCTACAGAAACACAAGAACTCTTAAAAGACTTGTTTATAATTCTGTAACCACATTTTCCACTATCAGCTAAGGAAGTTTACTAGTGTATTAGCGACAGGTTGCAAGTCCATCGCCTAACAGTATTACAAGCCCTTATTCCAGTCGCATTTTACGACATCCACCGCAAGACATGGAGTGGCACTATTCTACCCCGGCAATGACACTGATATGGATATCCGGAAAAGGATAGTTAAATAGATTAAACGCCATATGTGTATACTTGATAAACATTGTTTAGCGATAACCGGTATTAGGAGAAACATAAAAGGTCGGCGTAAATACAAATACAACGCAAACGACGTCGCAAACGATGTCGCAGACGAAATATGCATTCGCTACACAATACATTTTTAAACTATTGGTCCCATTGAGCTTCTGCCGTTACCCAGACATGCTTTTTAACTAAAATATTTAAGTAGTATCTGATGCTGGCCTCCTCAGCTCTATGATAACAATTTCGCTAGGAGTAGAGACGCGGGCGGGAGGGCGCATTGAGTGCGGAAATAGCAGCGCGTTGTAATTTTAGTGGAATCGGGGCAACGCGGCCGCGGACCGAAATAGAGCCGCGCGCGCGTCTTCCCGCTGTCAATTTCGTCCGGATAGGGAGCACGATTAGCAGTAACCGCCGGCGCTCGTCCGCCCTGGGCTCCTCGTACCGCTCGACTCTACACCCTGGAGTGCATGGTTGCATAAGTGTTACGTATCCATAACTATGAGTGGGAAAAGTGCGCGACATCAGAAAGTGACTCGGTTTTTTCCAGTGCCAATAAATTTTGCAAATTTTTAGTACCCAGCATCACAAGGTATGTCGAAAACTAAACAGTATAAAATGAAAGGTAACATTATTTGATGAGATTCTTTGAGATAGACTCAATTTACATTCGATATTTTGGGATATGAGAAGCGAAATCGGAACGGGTCGACGGGTGCGGCGGCCGGCGCCGCTCTATCTCGGTCACATCTGATGTAGGTACTTAAATCGTCTTGCTTAAAAAACTTATAAAATAGTTAAAATTAATGGTTAAAATTTCCCGATCAATTTATATAAAAAAAAATATAAGTTTAGTCAGCAAGTAAAATTTCAATTGCCATAGATCAATGTGTGGCTGGAATACATAATGAAAAGACCCATTGTGTACACACATAAGCCGGGCGCGCCTGCGCGGTCAGTCTGAACTACTTTTATTTATTGTACTACTCCGCTTCATGATTCAAGTATGTATGGAGATAGTCCAATCCTATTAGCAGTTTTAGTTATTAGTCTCGCACTGAAATGTAGGCACTTAATATTTGGAAAACATTCGTATTAAAAACTGTTGTATTATTTAAGTTGAGTAGTTAAACGTGTAGGACGAATTAACATGTTCTTAAACGCGCCGGTGCTGGAATGCGGCAGAAATAGTCGAGCGAGCCAACACAATGTGATTTAAACAACCCTATGAAATCTCTGCAGCTGAGTCGCACACTTAACTAGGTTGACACGCTGGGTATTAAAATGTATAAAGTTATACTTATATCGATTTAATAATCATCTATTCTAAAAAAAAACCTAACATCTACAACTGCGCAAAAATTTGGCCTTAACATTTATAACCAAAGAAATGGGTTGGGGTATAAAAAACGCTATTTCCGTATTTCCGTCTATGCTCAATGTAGAGTTCCGTAGCTATTAGTACCTAACAGTACTTATAGGTGGTTTTATATGGTTTTCTTTTTAAAGTTGTAGGTATACCTTATAGGATTTCAGTAGGTACACTGGTACATAAGTGATACATAACTACAAACATTTTGGTTTCCTACAACTCGAGAACCAATGAAGCACACTTGTCTTAGTCGTAATAGTTTTTCATTTTAATACCTATGAGATGTATGATTCCATTTAAGATTTTTAGTATTTGTAGTTTTTTGAGATCACCTTTTTTAATTAATGTCTATTAATTTATTTCGCTGTTTATTGTCCGGTCAACAACTTTTATTGTAGAACCACTATAAAACTCTGTCGCAAAAAGTTTTTTTTTGTTTGTCATGTCATGATGTTCTTTAAGAGGATTCCGAAGCGATGCTTAAATCGCGTAGCTGTCAAAAATAATAACGATCCGGGCGATAACGTTTCTCACCCCCTAAATCTATTCCGATTTCCACGATTTTTGAATACGTTGTAGATATTATGAAAAACTAGGTCTGTACATTTCCGCTTTTGTTCTTTTGTTTTTTTTTTTCTTTCCAATAAATATTTTCTTGGAAAGGAAAACGTACAAACCAAGAATCGTAAAAATCAGACAATGTTTAAGAGGAGAAAAACGTTATCGAATTTTGTATTTAAATATGTAACTTCACAATCTTCTTAAGCAGGGCCTCTATTCATCACGGTAAAACAATATTGCATGCGCATCAATGGCGAGAGCACTTAAAAGCAGAGTTGGAAAAAAGCTAACAAAGCACGATTTAAAAAAGACCCGGTATATATATATATTGGATCTTTTAGTTTAACTGTATTTATTGCGTGAAACGAAAGGCGCCCTTGGGTGTCAGAAAAATGGGGAATCCTCGGGAGTTGGGTAAAAGCATTCATTTCAGTTTTGTTTCATATTTTTATCTACGAGGGCAGATTGAAAAGTTCGCGGCCTGGGAAAAAAGGTATTGTAATTATTTATTTTGTAAAGCGGCCATTTTGAACTGTCTATATTTGACTGTCAACCCGCGAATTTTCAATCGGCACCTTTATTGAAAATCAATTTTACGATTCAATAAAATCCACGTAATTATGGAGAAACTGGAACAACGAGCTGTATTTAAATACTTACATAAAAACGGTTTCACGCCGAAACAGATTTTTGAAGATATGCAATGTACATTAGGGGAACCTGCCCATCATACCTATACGATGGTACAAAAATGGGCAGCCGATTTCCAATGTGGACGACTCGTCCAGGACGAGACAGCATCATAGATGACCCACGCCCCGGGAGGCCAACAATGGCGACTAACCCACATAATGTTGCAGCAATATGCGATACGGTTATGAGAGACAGTCGGTTAAAGTCAGGCATCTCTTACGAAAGAGCTCGCAGTCGCAGTCTCAGTTAAACAAAAACGCGCTCGCCTTACAAATTCACGAGCCTCCTCAAGACTTTTTAAACAGATTTCTTGCCATGGACGAGACGTGGGTTCAACACCACACGCCAAAGATCAGACAGCAATCAAAGCAGTAGGTACGTGCCAGATCTCTGCCTTTGCCTCCCAATAAAGTCATGGCATCAGTATTCTGGAATGCAATAGGAGTAATAATGGTTGACTATCTCCAGAAAGGTGCTACTCGGATTGCTATTGTGATCTGTTACGTCGTTTACGCGAGGAATTGAAATCGAAAACACTTAAGGCCATAGCCAAGATGCGTACGCTAACTAGCGTTTCTATTCGTTTTGTTTTTAAACCAATCGCGACACTGGTAGATCACGTGAATTTACGTATAACGTGATCTACCAGTGACGCAGCAAAGCGAATAGAAATGCCAGTCAGCGTACGCATCTTGGCTAGGGCCTCTGGAATGTTGACCAAGAAGGTTATTTTCCATCAGGATAATGCACGTCACTAAAATCGATGGCGGAAATTCACAATTGTGGTTTTGAATTATTGCCCCACCCGCCTTTTTCACCCATACCATCGGACTTCCAAATTTTCCCCAATTTAAAAAACATTTCGATGGAATGAAATTTTCGAGCAACGAAGAGGTTCAAGCTGCTGTGGACCACTCTTTTGAGGACCTAAAAGAAAGGTTTTTTAAAAGTGGCTTTGGAATCCTGGTGGAAAAAGTGTATCGAAATCTAAGGGGACTATGTAGAAAAAAATGCATTTTTTTATTGTTAGGGCACGAACTTTTCAATCTGCCCTTATATATAAAATTCTAAAACATAATCAAAAAACTATGCTGAGTGTGCGATGCGTAGTGTAACGAGCCAAAAAGTCATGGACAGGTGACGTTAATTACAGAAAGTTTTCATTATTCAATAAAGAACAGTATTAAAATTAACAGAATAGGAAGTATGTTATGTAAGAGTTTAAGTAATGACAAAAGAAAACATAACCTATTATATATTTGACAAGATAACATAGTTAAAGAGTTAATTCCATTTGAAATTCATTATAAAAAAATAGTCAAACAAATTATAATTTATAATTTAACAATTTAAATAAAATACTAACATAATTAAACATTTAAAAAGAATAACGTAAATAATCAAATTAAAGTTATGAAAAGTATGGCAAAATAATGTACGCTAAATTCAATCTTAAAACATCAACTCGCTACTGCGCATGTCGAAATGAAGACGTTGAGGCCGAAGACGCGCCGATGAAGGCAAAGATGGCGATGAAGTACTTACTAGAAATATTATAAAAGCAGGTCGCCATTTTGGGGAGGAAGCTTTTCTCTTTGACACTCGTGACGTGCGGACGGTTGTTGCTCTGGGGTCGTACTTACGTTCGAAATTCAAAATTACGAGAAATTAGACATTGAGTTAGAGTTTTATATTTTAGTAGTGGGATTTAGATAATTGAAGCTTTTGCACTTTGACACTCGTGACGTGCGGACGGTTGTTGCTCTGGGGTCATACTTACGTTTCGAACTCGAAAAATAAATATTTAAATTTTTGTTGGGGTTAATTAAATGGGTTTCATACGGGAAAGTTAGACATTAAATTAAAGTTTATATTTTAGTATTGTGAATTACATAATTTGGGTTTAGAAAACTTTTCTTCGTAAATTATTGGTAAGATTATATTATATGTAATTATTTGTGTGTGGATTTGGTAATCTTTTCTGTTACAGATTATTAAAAGAAAGAAGTTGTCAGCAAGTTTAGAAGATTTTTAGTTGACATTTGTGTCTGGCACGTTGTTTATTTAGTACATTCAGTTTGGGGGTTTATGGGGGGGAAGTTTTGTAATTATTAAAGTCTTAGAGTTAAGCTAGATTAGCATATTTTCGTGCCAGAGCGGTGTCCAGGCTAACAGTTTGCCTGACAAATCACGCTGACCCTAACGGTGACAAATAGGCTTGGTTTGGAACTTTGTAGATTCTAAAAGAGGCCCGGGCAACCCTAGATGTACTCTTTACCAACATAGTCATCTATATAAGTGCCCACCATTCTCATTCGCCAGCCTGGAGTGGGATCGGGGTCCACAGGTTGGGCATGCAATTGCACCCGTGAAAGCTCTGGGAAGTTTGAGGATTGGTTCCTTAAAACTCTATATATTTATATACACTAAACCACACAATAGGGCGTCATACTCTCACCGTCTTGGACTTCGGTCTGTGTGAGGGGGGTGGCAATCACACGGGTGTTAGGTTGCTTTCTCAGCAGACCCGGCTGAACTTTACAGTTTACCTAGGGAACTAGCTAATTACGAGGATAAGGTAAGCCTCTAGGATGTAGTTCTTTGTAGAACAGGCCTTATAAGTAGAGTTAGGGTAGAATCAATTGACTAGGAAAATAAGGGAATTAGGATTTTATTCAAATAGGGAAATAGGTACCATATAAAACTGATAGCAATCAGTAATTAAATAAAGTTCATATTTAAAAACATTCTTAGGATCACTTAAGGGGATAAGTAGGTATCTAATAGGTAAAATATTTTATGATAGAGATAAAACTATACTTTTAAATTCTCTCTTCATATTGACTTAGATCAAATCAACAATCAAAACACTTTTCAGTAAACAAGTTTAATTAGGGACAATATAAGATTCAGTATTTATTTGATAAATAACTATCTATTTGAAATTTGAAGCCATACTTAAATAGTTTCATGTCTAACAAAATTAAAGTATCATTCTAGATAAAAAACTATACCTAATAAATCTAGTTTGGTTTGAAATAACTTTGAAGTATAAAAATGAGATCTTTGAATAGATTTGATAATTTGCAATAATATAAATAAAACTATTATATCAATATACTTAAGTGGCTTTATATTTGAGCTGTATATTTACTCTTCTTACATAGCACAGAAAGCTATTATGAGGATTCAATCTAGCTAGAAGACAAAATGACTTCTGTATTACCTCTGTTTTACTATAAAAGATAAACATGTATACATGGTGAAAATTGAACATCTCATTATAGACTATAAAAATACTTGTCTAGATCATGGCTCATACAGTGAATTAAGCAATATCAAGCTAAAGACACTTTTGTAATAATAAATTTACAATAAGCATAAATAAATTTATTCGAAGATCATTAGAATCAATTATATTGAATATTGAAATATAATAAATTTTGAACCCTCTCAATTTGGTACTTTACTACTAACTGACTTATCATACAGTAAATAAAATAATTAACTATATATGGCAAGGAGTCTGCCCTGTCTCTGGAGGATGACTATTGGAACAGACTAAGGTCTGCGTGATAGCAATCACGACGGCGTAGGTGGAGCCGATTCCCCCTAAAAAGGGGCCATAACACTTATAATTTGATGGACATGAGATTGTTTTATGCTTTGGTTTACCTAGATTATAATTTCCATACATTATAATTATAACTATTCTACGATAACTGCTTTTCTTCATAGTAGGTTAACTATAGAGGTGATTAGAAATTCTGAATTATATAGGATTATTTAAATTATGTGTAGTTAAATATATAGGTAATTTAATTCAATAGGTAAAGTACAGGTTGTATTAGGTAGGTAATGTTAGGAATTAAAACAAAGACTTAAAGAATTTTAGGGTTACTGTAGGTTCACAACTAATGGGTCCATTTTATCTGTTAGACGATCACAAGCCATATTTAATCTTCAATTAATCTTAAGTTGTTTCAAGTAAGAATTTAATTAATTAAATCAGGGTATGTAGTATTAACTATGGGAGTATACTAACTGTCGGAGTTAGTTACATTAGGTTAGCTAGTAAAATATGTAGGTAGGTAGATCAATAGATAGATAGGCCCCCAGTAGGATGAGTAGGTTGGTTACAGTAGTAAAATACAAGTGGCTTTATTTAACAAGTGGTGAATTCGGTAGTTTTGCTAGAGGTGCAACAGAAAATCATGACAGCAAAATTAAAGTTGTAAATTGTGAAAACAGATGTTAAAGGGTCGCGGTCGTGAACCCCGTCTGTCGGCGCCGAGCACGCCGCAAGGCGCGCGACTGGCGACGTCGGGCCCGCGCGCCGTGCTGGAGCCCCGGGCGCAGGCCCGGCCGGAACCCCGCGCGCCGCTAGCCCGGCCGGAGCCCGACTACGAGGTCGTGGAGTTCCCTTCCGACCAGTACGTCAACGCCAAGCTGCAGCCACCGCCGACGCCACCGCGACCGCCCACAGGTACCTAACAAAATAACATCATCCTGACTGCGATGCACTAAGTTATATCTGCGTTACTTAAACGAATTTTTAGGTATGCAATTATACACATACCCCCTAACTAATAAACGTTGAATAAGCTTGGAATAGCTATACCATGCTTTGTACTTATCTGTCTTTGGGATATTTGAATTCGACAGATAAGGACAAAACATTGTATAGCTATACCACCGTTATTCAACAATTATTATTAATAGGGGGTTTGTGTTTTATTTATCAGATGAGATTTAGCATTTTATTAAGAAGGGGGTTCTATGATCTTTAAAACTTATCTAACCCACCTCAGGTCTGGTCTCGTAAGCCTAGGTGTGAAGGCGTTCACTTGTTCAAGGGGGGCCTTCATGGTCCCTAGACTGATTACCAAAGTAGCGACTAAATAGCATGTTGTTAACGGTTACTTTATGTCGATATGTGTATGTAGGCAATTGATCTTATTTTTATTTACAAAGCAAGCTTATAATAAATCAATTTAATACATTATAGGTATGTATAATACTCGTATCGATATGAGTTGACCTACTTACAAGGCCGGCAGCGCACTTGCGGCTTTTATGGTGTTTTCCTACTCCTGTACTTTTATCTGTCATTTATATAGTCACGAACACTAATATAAGAATATAGATAATATGTCCGCAGAACATTCCGTAGAAAAGTCTATCTAGTCTATTCCCCTTAACAGCACTTGTGCTTTTTTGAGCCAAACCGACATGCCTAGCTGCCAAAGCTTACACCTAGGTTAATTTGACCAATCAAAATACTTCACCAAATTAATCCACCAATCACAATACACATTGACTGTCAATCGGAACGTTAGGTTCTTTTTGGTATGTAAACTCTTTTACTAATCTAACTAAAAACATGGTATCAACCAACCAGAATGCAGCTATATTAAAATCGACCAATCAGGTAAAAGAATTCATTTCTCAAATCATTAGGTGTTTTTAGTCCCTATTTCACAAGTTAAATCGATTGTGCAACTTTTTTTTTAAATATAAAACCTGGCAAGTGCACATCAATTTAAAAACAAAGTTAACCATAAACACATATTTTGTCGTTTTCGAATGTTTCCCGCTCGTTTGTTGTTCTGTTCTGTGCTTCGTTCGTTCGTATTCTAACCTTTTTATTTGAAAAAGCATTTTATTTGAAACCTAGTCGTAGAAAAAGTATTGTATGCAACGGTGTATAACTAAGTCAAAAAATACTCGTGGCGCGGCTCACATTGTAACCACACCACTCGTCTTTTTTGACCTCTCTTATACAACTGTTGCATAAACTACTATAATGGGTGGCTAATTTGTCTGCCTTCTTTTTTCCATAGTAAAAAAAAGCATGCATAGTATTTATTATTAGTCATTGATATTTTTAAAGTTTTTCATAAACATTACCCTGGTGCGCCTGACCAGCAAGCTGGTACAAGATGTAGTGCAAAATGATTTTCCTTCGGAATACGATAGCACCCGAACTGTCAATCAATGATTGTATTAAATGAGTAAAGTTTTCATATCCATTAATATGGAACTTTATTATTTAGTGGCAGATGTCAATGTGAAAAATGTTATTGTATAATATAGAGATGTTACAACCACCTTCAGTAACTTAGAGCACGATAAATACGAACTTTTCCGATAAAGTACGAAGGAATATCATTTTGCACATCATCTGGAAGTCGAACGCGTCTCTCTACAGCGTCACTGAACTCATAAACCTATTTAGTTGAGTAAGACGACCGTAAAAGCTCCCAAGATACGTTACTGGATTCTGCTGAATTGAGTTAAAACTACCGAGTACTTTACTACATATCGCACTGCTAGATCAAAACAGTACCTATCAACTCGAAAAAACTGTTAGATTTGTTTCAAGTCCAAACACATTGGTATTAAAGTTGATTTTAAAATACAGTTTTATTTTGAGTTGATGCTGTTTTGATCTAGCAGTGCGATATTATGTTTATAAATATTAAATAGGTAATTATTCAATGATATAAACACATCAAAAATCTGTAGGGATCAAATTTATCCCTACCTTATTTTGATATTTTACATTATACTGCTTTGCGATACTTGTGATGTGTGTTTATAAATGGTAATCAAAATTGTAAGATTACATCCCTTTGTCAGAGTTCCGTAGTGGCCCATTTGTATAAAAACAATAAACCGCCTTCAAAAACCCAAAAATTAACTTCTTTTCAAATGGTAATAGGCCAGTGTCAAACTGTAGTCGGCGTCCCACATTTTTTATAACCAAATGCCACCTTCAGTTTGATTGAAGCATAACTTTCTACAAACCTAAAAGAGAATTTAATCAATAATACAAAAAACTCAACATGTAGTTTTTTTGCGGCATTGAGAGGGCAAACGAGGATACGAGTCACCTGATGGTAAGTGGGATCAGTGACCCATGGACATTTGCATTCTCAAGACTACAATCTTAAGACTGCAATCCAATGACCGCAAATGCGTTGCTAACCCTGAGGATTAAGATACAATGCCTCTATGCTAGTAATTCCACCGGTTGTCTATCCCCATAACAGAACCCAATTCGAACACTGCTGCTTAGCGTTAGGTTAAGGGATAAGATGGTGGTAGCGATCCGGACGGACCCTGCACAAGGCTCTACCATCACTAATATAGTGCAGGGCACCTATAATTTTCTACACGGTAAAACCATATTGCCTTTGGCATGTTATAGTATTGCCACCGTAATATTAGCTTAAACAATGCGATAACACAATATTGCCAAAAGGAATATTGTTCTACGGTGAAAGAGAGGGCGCTTGTTCGCAACACTACTGGGGATGTGGTTGATATTAAAGTTGCAGAATCTAGAAGGAAATAATAAAGTTCTGTTTTATACAGTTTTTATTATTGATAGGTATTTATTTTGTGTATTAATATTAAATCACTGTTGATAGGTGGTGAATTAATAACCGCAGAGTAGGTATACACCAAGCAGCTTAGTCGTCTAAATATCGTTTAAGTTATCAACCTCGTGAAGCTCATCATACTACTAACGGGGAGATTTTTGTAAGTAGGGATTTGAATCTATCAGTAAGGAAATAAAGCTCATGTACCTTTGCTTTTTTCTTATTTGTAACTTTTTGATTATTGTAATAAACTAGAAACTGAATTGCCTTGATTTTGTACCTCCTTTGGCACCCACCGGGTTTTACGAGGTCAACGATCAAACAGGAGAACACTCTAGTATTCATTTGTATTATTTAACGCACAAGTCCGAAATGTCATCTTATCCATTAACCACCCGCCAAGCAACAGTGTTCGCATTGTTGTGTTCCGGTGTGGGGATAAGACAACCGGTGAAATTACTAGCATAGAGGCATTCCATCTTAGTCCTCAGGGTTGGCAACGCATTTGAGGTGTTAGGATTATGGTCTTAAGAATTCAAATGTCTATGGGTCTCAGATTCCACTTACCATCAGGTGGCCTGAGTGCTCGTGTGCCTTCTCCTTAACATAAAAAAAAAAAAAAAAAAAAAAAATGTGGCGGGCTGTTTCCTGACGTTACGTGAAATACGTGAAATTTCGTAGCAGTGTTTATTTAATTCGTCAAAGCTGTGTTCACAATTTGGCTTCGAAAACCTAACGGCCATAGTTACGAGTTACGACTTTGCACGATGTCGACTGTGGCGGCAGAGAATGGCGAGCGGCGAAAACAAGTCGTATGGTTCATGTTACGTTTAGAATGCTATAGTTGTAGTGGTCCTTACGCCCGACGCAGGCCACCCGGCGGACGCGGGCGCCTCGTGCGGGCTGTGCGGCGGCGGCGGTGCGCGCGTGCGCTGCGCCGAGTGCGGCCGGCGCGCGCTGTGCGCCTCCTGCGACGACATGTACCACCGGCACCCCAAGCGCAGAAACCATCAGAGACAGGTAAAGGTGTAGCAAAAAAGTAATAATCACGCCTCATTGCGGAAATATTAACCACCTTTTCTGAAGTAACGCATATACTCCAAACACTGATTTTGAAAATTTTAGATAGATAGTTAAACAGTACTTACTTACAGTACTAACCATTTGCTTTGTTTTCAGTTTTCGGCTTTCTTTGTGACTCTATGATGCACAAACAAGTAACAAATATACTAGTAGCTTTATCGCTAAGATCTCGCATGCTGTTTAGCCAAACGATAGTTTTTCAAGTCTCTTCCGTCTCTTCAGAAGCGTAAGTATTTGTGACTAGTGTTTCATTAAAAAACAAGAAGTTAGCCGATAGCACAGTGTTTTTTTTAGTAAGTATGAACAACAAGAAAGCATCAGGTCTAGTCTACTTAGTCATGATAGTTTTCCTTTTAACCCTTAACTTGGCAGTGTGTAGGTACAGTCAAGGTCATTAATATATATACACTTTAGTACCTTGTCTATTTAACGTCATATTTAAACTGCCATATGAAATAGTTACAGCGATTAAAGTGAAAAGGTACTAAAGTGTGTACATGTTTATGACCTTGACTGTACCACAGCATACATACCATAATGTTCACTTTTTGTTTTTTTTTGGATTGATATTGTTTTATGCTGGTTCGAAATCAAATAGGGTTTGAATTCACGACTATTTTAATTTTTGTCACTTTAAGGGTTAAATTCGCTTGTGCTTTCTAAAATATTGTCCTTTAATTTAAGATATTTTCTAGATTTCTAGTATTTGTACTTTTGACTGTAGGGGATGGGGACACGTAACTCTAGCAACAATGGCACTTTTAGAGTTAAATTTATCCTACTTCATTGTTTTTTATTTTAAATCTAAAAAAATACAATGGTTTTTAAATAGCTTCCCAACAAGATCACACGATCACGATATTGTGGAGTAAAAACAACCTAGTAAGCCTCAAAAGGTAAATTATTAAATTTATAAAGGATACTTACAAAGTTTTAAAAAAAAATATAAAACATAAACACTTTATTGTACATGGTAGAGCCACCGCATACTGTCTATTAAAATATCCATTAACCATTTTTAGGCAAAGCCGCCGGCAAAGTTATAAAATAAAATCTTGTAAAAATCAATAAAGCAAAGGTATGTGTGTGTGTACTCGTAATTAAGCTAAGATCTTTCTTCTACCATCTGCCAAATGACACTAATCCAACGAGCTGCATCTGCTTCTGCTTCCTGATCTATGACCTACCTAATCTTGCCACCCTCTGTTAGCGCCTTCGACTACCTACCATCGTCTCATCTAGCCAAATGTCCATCTCCTATTTTATATGCATGTATGTTCCGATATAGTTAATGGCGACCTTAAAATCGTATCTGTGTACCGTAGCTATTTTGTAGGTAAGTACATATACATGTAGGTAATTTTTACTCGTCTAACTGTTAATGTCGTGGCGAGTCATGCATAACGTTGGCTCGGGTGTCAAAATTCTTTAATCTATCAGCGTCGTGATAGGGTTTTTAATCCAGATTGTTAGGTGCACTTTAAATACCTAGATTATCTGAGAGGTGCAATAGCAATACAGTTTGAGCAGAGCGTCTGATATGCACTGACTATGGTCGCCGTAAAGGTTGAGTCGACTGACTGAGCCTGCTAGCGCCCAACGCGCGCCGGTGTCGTTGTTGAAGGTGGCATTGCCGCCGCCTGCGCGCTTCAGCGTGGCCTCGAACATGCCGCCGCCCGGCTCCGTTCGTACTACCACAGTAAACTCGGGCCACTCTATTACATTAGTCTGGTTGGCAGCCAGAATTTTTATTGCATCTAATATTTCGACAACAGCGAGTTTGTAACATTGTGGATAGTGTTTTAAGATATTATTTAAGTGCCTTACCACATGCTCTGCGGCTTCCCTCACTTCTACACCGTCTCTCGATACGGGTACACTTCTATAACATGTACACCAATGGTCTTCTATATCCGCAGCTTTACATGTTCTATTCTCTGGTATGGGCAAGAATAGACTGATGTTTCGATATCTTGAGTATTGTTCTTTGCTTCGCGCAATAATCTTTTCGTTTTCGACATTATCCATATTTGCCAAATCTAATAAAGTGGCATGTATGTCGAATGGCGTAGTAAGACGGCGACTGTTCAGTTTAAGGTTTTGATAAGCCTTACCATACTTATTACGAAACGAATGAGGCATCAGAGCGAAAACAAATGGTAGTCTTTCCTCTAAACGACCTTGCTTCGTAGATCGGAACTTGCCCCATCTTATACCATGATCACTCACCAAGAAAATAATAGATTCATTCAAGTAACCCGAAACATGCATTTTTCTCAACAGATTAACGTAGTCGTCGTCCATCACCATAGGATAATTTATAAAATCGTGACTCATAGTCGTTTCCCAAAAGAATCCGAAAAGTTTCGATTCGGTCAACGCTGTAAGGTGTTCGATGTAGTCCAATAATATCCTGTAGAAAAATTTGTCGTTCATACATAAGTGCACATTACTAATTTTCTTGTAACCTGCGTGCGTCTCGGCTTGGTGCATGAAGGTGTGGGGGTAGTAGTCGGTGGGCGCGGCCAGGAAGCCGCGGCGCTGGTAGTTGAAGGTGCCGAGGCGCGCCGAGTCCTCCGCCAGCGCCGTGCGCGCGCCCGCGAGCCGGAACTGCTCCCACACGAACGGGCAGTTGTCGAACGACGAACCACTGTTCGGCACGCATGTTTCCCTTAACTCAGTATCTTTTCTACCTAGTAACATAGGCATCAAATTCGGAAACGTATTATCTCCGACTTTATTGTACCCGAACAAATCCACAGCGCCTAAATTATACAAATAATTTACTGTTTTAGGCATCATTCTTAACAAGTTAAATCTAGATACTCCATCTATTCCCAAAACCAAAACATTGTAGGGTAAACTTTTATTCGACCCATTGAAATCATTTTTATTGCTATCTTTTTTTTCAGTAGCAAATAAAAAAAGGTATCAAATACTTTTCGTGTATCGCCACAAATTACCCTGACGAATTCATCTGTCACTCTTATTGAGTACGAAAAGAATTGGCACTCCTTGTACGTGACGCGCTCGTCAGTGTCGGGAGAGGTGATGTCGTCTATCCGGACCGAACGGTAGAATGGTTTATAGCAACAAGTGAAATTGCCATGGTAACTGATATTGTACAAATGCATGTTTTGCTGTTGAACCCAGATGTGAGTTTTATTGGATTGCAACAAAGGATTAGCCTTACAAAGTATGTTTGGATATTTTACGAACGGAAGAACTAAATCCGCGAATGGGTTCATGAATGGTATTCGGCAGCCTTCAGTGCGGATGGTGAAATCGTCCGTAAATTGGTATTGGAGTTTCCTTCGCTCGGCGTCCTCGAGTAGATCCGCCATGTTGTTGCATCCCGAAATTAAGAAGAGCAGAGAGCTGCCGCCGACCAGCAGCGCCAGCAGGAATAGCGCTCGCAGGCGCACGCGCGCCGTCGCCCCCCCTCCTGATGAACTCATGCTGAAACGATTTCAAAACAAATTGAATTGCTTTGACGTAAAGAGCCACCAAAAATCTATATAATAATAATAATGAATCGCTTAAATTTATGTACGCCCTACGCGCTAACCTCCGAACGACTCCACCAAATTGGATAATAGAGAACATGCATGAAAATCAGGATTGAGTTTTATTGATACGATTTAGGAGAAAATGTAAAAAAGCATATAAAACGCAATACACTTAGTTTTGATCCGTTTATTTAGATTTTATATAGAATCAAAACTTGATGAAATTTTAATACTCCTTTTAATGTTTAGATTGTATTTTTCGGCACCCTCATTTTATTTACGTTACATTTTAATTCAACGATATTGGCTTAAACATAGTAATTTACGACATAATGCAATATTCTTTAAAACAACGTGGAACAACAGCTGTGACGTCATTCCTGTCGTCGCTTTTGTATAGAGTGTTTTTGTTTTTGCAGGGGGTCTGAACTATGACTTTTTAAAGCTTACGAAAAAAATGACACAACTATGATTTCGCGTATACAGTTATTCCTCTCTTTCATAGCACTTTCCAGAGAGCGTAAGGTTTTTTTTTTGCATATTCGCTATTGTTTATGTGGTTGTCTTAGTTATTGTCAGAATAAGGTTAGTATGTCAGAAAAAAAATCAGAAATGTCGGAAATATACAGCGGGGGCGAGCTGCTGGCGGGCAGCTAGTATTTAATATTTCTGTTTGCGAATTGATATTTAAAACCTAGTTCAATTGGGGTTAGGTAGCTTAGGTACTTGGCTAGATGGAAGTTAGATTTGTGTCCTTATCTGACGTAGTGACTAGGTTCATCATGTTTGAATTATATTTGAGTTCTTAACAGACCGAATTCTTAGCCTGAACTA
Organism: Acleris holmiana; assembly: GCA_949316455.1. Taxonomy (NCBI): domain Eukaryota; kingdom Metazoa; phylum Arthropoda; class Insecta; order Lepidoptera; family Tortricidae; genus Acleris; species Acleris holmiana. The sequence goes on from OX438763.1 coordinate 17,629,726, forward strand.
GAAATCTTAGTCTTGTAACGAATTTATAGACTGATTTATAAGTGCCCGTGCCGCCTGCCTTCACTCTTACCAGCGAAGAGAATTCTTTGATATGTATTTACCTAGGTAGGTAGTACTTGTAAAACCATATACTCTATAGTCGCTTGAAGCTGAGAAAAACTTAAAATTCAAGTTAACGTAAAAAAAGATACTGGCGTTTATGCCGCAAAAACCCTAAAAACGTATTTGCAACACTCGAGGGAATCAAAACTTATACGGTAATTTCCATAGACCTAGAATCCTGAACTTTGGCAAGAAATCGTTATTTTGTTGCTCCATCGCAAAAAAAAAAAATGCGAATTCAAACTTAATTGCAGTTGGTAATTGCGACCTATGTCGATGTATGGAGTCAACAGTATTTCCAAGGCAAAGTCAAGTTTATTCATCAATACAATTTTACATTCTTAAACGTTTGTTTGCACGGAACCCTCGGTGCGCGAGTCTTACTCGCACTAGACCGGCTTTTTAGTAGGTATAAACAGTTCACTTGCCTGTATCTCGAGAACCAAACATGTCTACTTAGTCGTGATAGTTTTCCTTTTAGATTCGTTTTAAGTATGCGCTTTCATACTCGTAGATATTTTTCAGATTTTTAGTAATTGTAGTTTTTACTGTAGTCGGGGGGACACTTGACTCTAACCAAAAACAAACGGATGCCTCAGTCGAAATATTGTTTTCACAAACCCGCATTTAAAATGCATTCTTAACATTTTTGAAAGACCTCTTTAACGGCACCTAACACACACTATGGGTTAGACGAGGAAAAAAAATCTATCCTACTTTAAGTGTAGGGGAGGTACCCTATTTTATTTCCATATTCTATTTTACCACTGTCGGTCGATGTCACCTAATTAATATTCTAATTCACGTTAAATAACAGAATTTTAGTACCTACTGAGAATCTCTGAGCTAAGCTGCGGACGAACGGATGGATGGAGGGGATGAACTAAAAAGGTAAAAAAAAAAAAGCCGAACTCTAAAAAACTGATTTGCGAGTAGGTATATTAATTGTGGAATTTTGTCCGATTTGCAATGCAGTCTGTTCGTTGCTACATTATTTCAGATAAATAACAAGTACACTTACTTTTTGGTACACAGATGTTTAGGACACTTGTTTCGCGGGTTGCACGTGCATAGGCTCTACAGTATCTACTCTAGCTTGTACACATTTATGGCCGCTGATGTTTCAAAAAAATCAATATACTGTTCCAATTATTTACACTGTTATTTAACTTCACTGTACTATATCTGCTAAAACTGCTAAGTTGAAGGTAACTAGCATGTAGTTCACTATTTGGACTGTGAGATACCAGTGTCCGTTTCCATTGTACTACGTGACACTTAAATATTATGGCTGGAAAAACAAGTGTTAAAATAGGCGACTGAGTTCGACATGTCGACATCAAACAGATGTGTGGTTATGAATTATGGAACATTTACAAGACAGAGCACTGTAGTAGTAGGTAGGAGCGTGAAAATGTGAAATTTTACGGGTTTAGAAGGTCAGTCGATCCTTCACGCTCGCTCACGTCACGCCTCCCAGTTCTAGCAGCCGTAGTACGTTTGTTCGATGTAGAATGGATTCTTTCGCGTAATATTGTTGACAAGGTTACGTTTGGCGTAAGAGCAAGAACTTGGTTTATATTTAAAGGTTCAAAAGAATATCAGGGTTCCGTTAACAAACCATTACAGCAACGTTTTTAAAATCTAGCACATCACACTATTGTGTAGTAAAGTAATAAATAACTTTCTACCGTAGTGAAAATACCTCTATAATATTCCAGGCCAAGTAAAAAATGTTAGCATCTTAAATAACGCCTACAAATACAACACAGAACAAAAAAAAACAAAAGGAGGAAAGGATCAAATCTATTATTAGCGTAGGTATTATTTTTTAACGAGGTATCAAACCAAAAGATCTTCGCATGGTGCTCTTACAATTGGATTGTTCTTACAATTTTCTATAGATTATAGAGCTGGTTTTTTGACTTTTCAGTAAATATTTTTTATTGCATTCGGATTTTTTGGTTTTGAAAAAAATATTTAGTTTTTCACAAGTCTACCCACTCCTCTAAGTGGATATCTCAAGGGGTGGATGTTATATGTCTATGTAGCCCGCTTATATAAAAAATACAAACGTTTTTTGGATAAATAGTTTTTGCCAGGCGTAGCCACAATCCCGCAGGACCCTGCACAGAGTGCGGTTATTATCGCCCATTTTCCTTTGTTTAGATGTTTTGTATGGCCGCACCAATACCATTTCAGTTTTTGTGCGTTTAAAATAGCATCTTAACATCTTTGTTCTTGTCTGTTTGTCGTAGTTATATCCAACAAATGTTTCTTTCGTGATCTAAAGAAAAAAAATAGATAGGTACTTGTCTCTTATTGGCATACTTGATATTAGAATTTCTTTGCATATTTGACCAACTTTTGACCCGTGTTGTTTCGTTTTTTAAATTCTTCAATATGTCTGCTTTTATCAATAAAAAGAAAGAAAACACATTTATTTAGTAAACACAACAAGACACAAAAAAGTAAAAAACAAAGTGGTCGGTGTGGGTTTTTAAATGATATTGATAGGTACGAATGATAATGAAGAATAAGTATGTACATACTTATTCTTCGTCATACTCCACTTATACGAAACACGCGACGGCAAATTAATTAACAGGCTGCAAAACAAATTCTACGAATTGCACAAAACTAACTTTTTCAAACATCTATAATATTGCATTATGTACCTATGTAGGTACATAATACCTTATACAACCTATCCTAATTTAAATTAACATAATAATAGATATACATCATATTAATAGACAATATGCAGTAAGACATAATTTGATCATATACTTACCTACATAATATGCGAAACGGTAAGGACACGATGTTTGTTTAATTTAAATTATGATGTTTATTTATATGGTTGACTAATATGAAATTGGCAACCACGACACAGCTACGCAAAAGTGTCTACTAGGCAAATGCTACTAATGCTATTATAATCTGGAACAGTGCCAGTAATGGAAGAATAACTTTCATTAGTTTTAGGGACAACATATTTAAGCTTTCGATGCACTTGCAGATACTAGACAATTAATAGTTAAGTATATATTTAAAAAAAAATTACATTAAAATTCTTAAAATCGAAAATCTGCGCTTCTTGAGTTGATACATAAAACGCTTCCGCAGGTACTTACGAATCTACTCGTAGAATACAAAGACGCACAAATGAGCAAACCTTATTAAAGAATCAGGCATCAAAGTGTAACGGTAGAATGATTTAACCAATCAGTTACTTATTATAGTGTATTTAAGTAATTCACTAACTCCTGCCCCACTGGCCACTACTAAATCTTAAGTAGGTACACTGACGCACCTTTTAACTTAAGTTTGCGTGACGCTGCGAGTCTTTTTGAATTAAAAACACTACACAAGTATAATTCAGAACCACAGCGGATATTAGAAGTTCAGGTGGTGTGGTCGCTCGACTGCCAGCATTGTTTTTATTGCGAGCCCCGGATAAAAATCCTTACTTGATTATTATTCCTTAAGTATTAATTATACACCTCACAAAGCGAATGTTTGACTAGGTTTAGTGTTTAGACATGGCTAGGTGCTTTATCATCACACCACCGTACACTAATTGAACTTAATGTACCAGGCTCTGTCTACAACTCAACTGCGCGAGGAACAGCGACCGCCGCTACCACCCAAGGCTAACGCTCCGGTGCCGCCGCCACGTAGACACAAGGTGAGCTGTGTCAATACATACTTATTCAATTAGTAATGTACTTATTTTATTGAAATAGTAACAGTGTGAAACTATGTTAGATTGGCGGTGATAGATCAAGCCCGAGACCTCCTGGGCCTGAGCAACGACGAGCCACACTCGGCTCCATCAACCCTATGTTGGGACACAATCAGCCGCCAAGGCCCCTAAGCAACCAAGGTGCTCCTCAGCACCAGCAGTTGCCACCACACCTTCAGGGCAAGCTGTTGTCGCCGACTCCGCCTGCCCCTCCTGCCGCTCACCTCGGCAGCATGCCGTACCTCCAGAACATGCAGCAAGCGCCCGTGGTTCCGCCGCAGGCCCATCCGTACCTTAATAACACATTGGGTCACCTTACGCAAGCATGGAGCCGTCCGAAACCAACTTTACCCGCTTACAATTTGACTCCGAATCTGGTGAGTTAAATTTAGTTTTAGTTCATTACCGAAAAGTTATTTTATTCATATTTTCGCTCAAATTAAAACTTATTGGATTTTATCTTTTAGAAGTTTACAATTTACACTGTAATGCACAAATTGTAAATAGTTTCATCTACTAGCAGGGAGAACAGCCAATGACGATTGAATCATGGCAGAGCCACGGCCTGCCGCCGCAAACACAGACTTGGGCTCGTCCGCTGCGCCGAGGCGCTTCTGTTCTGGAGCTTGGCGGGGGCGGGGTGCCAGCGTGCCCGGGCTGCGCACACTGCGTCGGCGCCGCGCCGTGGCGCTACGGCAGCTGCGCCAGCCTCGATCACGGGCCCTGGGGCTGGCAGCCGCCCTGCTGCCCGCCGCAGCACCCGCATCACGTTATGTCCCCCCACCCACACTCGCATAATATGCATTCATCCATGACGCCGCAACCGTACCGCAGAGGTAGACTAAAATGTATCCAATTTTAAATTAGTTTTACATGAAAACGCACTTATTCTATTCTAAAAACAACTTGAATAAACTAACATAATTCTTATTTGACATTGGCCCTAGCGGACAGCCGCGCGGTGTCACGAGCAGCATCTCGCGCTGGCTCGCGCGCCGCTTCTCCTGCCATGAGTGTGCGGTCACGTGTTTCTCGCCGCACCAAGCACCGCACGCCCTCGCCGCCCCCACTGCCATCCAGCGACGCCGATTCCGAGGATGAAAGCGACCCCGAACCCCTAAAACAAACTGTCCAACCAAAAACCCAACCAATCCTAGACAACGAGGAGGATAGCCTGGGGCCGGCGCCGCCACCGCCCGATGCGTCATGGCAGTGCGAACACTGCACGTTTGTCAACGAACCGGGCGTGCGCGTGTGCGTCGTCTGCTGCCGCACGCCCACCTCTGCGCCCAAGATCGTCCCGCACGACGGAACCGCTGACGCTATAGCACGTCTCAACATATCCGATAGTATATCCGCTCGGTCTAATGGCTCTCGTAAGCAACATAGTAAGTTAAATTGTAATCGTCACCTCTTCTCACTCAATACTCATAGTTCGTTTATACTTTGTTTAACTCTGTCTTACCGAATGCTTTAACTTTGTTGTAGATGGCGAGGTATCAAGAGCTCAGCCAAAGAAAGAAAAGAATTCCACCGGATGTGGTCCGTCCCCGCCGAGAGAAGATAATACCATAACTAAAAATCCCACAAGCAGACTCGCAACGCCAATGCGGGAAGTGAACCACGAAAATCAATCGCAACGACATGACATGGGTGTTGGACCTTCACCTCCTAAAGAAGATCAAGGTGTCGTAAGGTCTCAGGATGTTAATACAAGAACGTCTTATAATGGAAAGATTGGTGTGAAAGCTGTTCAACCAGCACCGCCGGTCCGGCACAGCGTGTCAGTGGGGCCGTCGCCACCGCGTGAAGAAGCCTCGCGCGCATCTGTAGCGAGAACACCTCCAGAGCCTCCCGCGCGACACAGCATTTCAGTGGAGCTCTCTCCACCGCGTGAAAATAACTCGCGCCCTTCAACACAAAAAAAATCCGCTGGAACTTCCCCACAGCGAGGGCGCGCTGATTATCGCGGCAGTTCCATATCCACTCGAACGAATGTCTCGAACACAGGAACATCGCCTCCGCCTCAAAGCATTTCAACTCAGGTGATTTACGCCATTTCGTTTCTGTTTTATTATTTATTTCACAACTCTGGTGTCGTATCGTACATATTTTCAGTAAATATCACATAAAAAAGATTTTTAGTTCTTTGGTAGAATAGTATGCTAATCTTTTCAGACATACGAAGCTCCGACATCTTGGCAGCGAGAGAGAGAACAGGAGCGAGCGCGCGAGCGAGACCCGGAGCGAGAGCGGGAGCGGGAGCGGGAGCGGGAGCGGGAGCGGGAGCGGGAGCGGGGCCCTGCGGCGCCGCGGTCGAGGTCGCGACGCCGCTTCCGGGACGACGCGCCACGCGAGCGGTCCCACAGCCGACACTCCCTTTCTAGCGATACACGGGTCAGAATGCCGGTTTATTTATCACATGCACCTGCATCGATTTCCACAATTTTTTGCTAAGTAGTTTTTTGTTTAGTAAGTAGTAGTAGTAGTGGTTTTTTGCCTCAGGGCTCCAGATTCTACCATGACCTGTTTCTAGAGTTCCGAACCAAATACTGAAAAAACCGGGCAAGAGCATTTCGGACCATGACCAGGGCCCGTATTATGGTCACCTTTATCGCGGTGGATAAAACATCTGTCACTCTCGCACTTACACACTGGTCAGAAAGTGATAGATGTTTTATCCACGTTTATACACAGCGATAAACATGACCATGATAGGCCCGCAGTGTAGGGTTCCGAAGCTCTAACTACCTGCTGGTCATGGTCTGCCAGCTCTTCGGACTCCAGTGATGTCAATGAGCCTCGCTGACATTTTCTTAAATAGGTTTAGAGCGCTAGGACCCTACGGTCCAGGGGTCTTCACGCCAAATGGAATTAAATTATATTATGGGCCGAAATATTATACTTACATTCGCCAATTGCCTACTGTAATGTTTTCAGCCGCTTCGACCACTGCACCAGCCTTCTGAGGTTCGGTGGAGTGTGACGGGTCGGGACTAGTGTATATATAGCCCCACATTATATGGAACCAACGACATCCCGTCAAGTCTCTTGCCATCACTTCTGGAAATACCGGTCGGCTCTAATATGGACGGATGATGTAATACTGCCCTTAAAAAAAACAGCCAACAATTTATAACATTACATGATCTGATGCAAGTTTTTCGCAGGAGAGCGAGCGCAGCGTGCGCACAAGCGGCGGGGGCCGCTGGGAGTGGCGTGCGGACCGCGAGCGGGAGCCGCGCGACAGCAGCCCGGGCGGGGACTGGAGCGACGGCGAACGTCGCCGCGCCGCCCGCCTCACGCGACGCGCCTCGCACCTCGACCTGCGCCGCGCGCGCCCGCAGCGTCGCTCCAGTTTCTACGGCTCGCAGGTCACTGACACCGACCTCACCATACAGACCCGAGGAACTGAACGTCGCTGGTGATAGGAAAATGTTACGGGTTGGCAAATTCAATGTAGAGTATAGTGCCTTCTAAGGACACGTAGTGACGTACAGTTTCTACATCGAAGTACCTAGGCTACGTAATAAATATTTATTAACGATTTACAATGCGATATTCAACCTGAGTTCGGCTGAAGACATGATCTAACTCTAGCTATGAATGTCAGCAAAGAAACAATCTGCTCCACGTGTCATATTTACAATAGTAGGTAGTACAGTGAGCTTTCTTTTCTTTTTGCTTTATAGTATAAGATTCATAATCACGATCTCTGTTTATGAATATAACTATAATCGATGTATTTATTTAATTTATTGAAGTATATTTCTTATTTATTTTTATGATTGGGTTTTAATAATTCCATTTATTATTTGCACCGCCTACCAATTTATTTGTGTTTCTCTTTTATCCTCTCTTCTTTGTACGGTTATCTGGAACCCGACCGCCCGTTAATTCACTTTATAATATTTTCTTTGTATTTACTTTCCATGCTGTTATTAAATGTAGTGTTTAATAAAAACAAATTGTATTGTAAAGTGAGCTTTTCTATTCCGTGTATAAGCAGGCGGCATCCCCGGAGCCAACGCCGTCCAATCGCTGCCTGTCGATGGAGGCACTGGCGGGCGCAGGCGCAGCGCGCGAGGCGGAGCGCGGCCTGGAGCTGGCGCGGCTGATGGACGCGGCCGAGCGGCTTGGTTTCAGCGCGGCCGAGGTGCAGGCGGCGTTGGTGCAGAGCCCCGCGGCGCCGCTGGCATGGCTGCGAGAGCGCTGGTCCAGCCTCGTGGCCGGCGTGCAAGCGGCCGCGGCGCGCCTGGCGCCCGGCGCCGCCGTCTCCGAGCTAGAGGCGCGCGCCGCGCTGGCCCGCCACCGCGCCGCCATGTGGCCCGCCGTCACCGAGTGCGTCGAGAGACACCGCCGCCAGGTATGCCTCCGGATAGAGACTGGTGTGGCGCACGTCGGTCGCAGGATGTTACCGCAGACGCTGCCTGACTCACTCTACATATTTGTTAGTCAACTTCTGTAATACATAATAATATATCGTCATGCAACTATTTGAAAACTTTGTGTGATTTACCCACTGTGACTTATTTTAGTAAATTTGGACATAGAACATTGTTCCAGGCGGAGGACAGCGTCGGTGAGGAGCGGCGACTGCGCGGGCGCGTGTGGGGCTCGCCTGCCGGCGCCGACGTAGACGCCGCCCCGCCCACCGGCCCGCGCGCCTTTAGTCCGCCGCGACCCCTGCATCGCGCGCGCGGTAATCTTTCGCAAATCGCAACCAATCGTCATTCTTGCTCAAAGCTATCGCAGATCACGACGCCGCGAGTAGACTTACATCTATAACAATCTAACGCTACGCAACTTGAGCATACCCTTCTCTTTGTGCCAGTGTTATTATCCAGATTATCCTCGGTTTATGTTATTGTCTATCGCCTTTTCATATACTCAGTTCAGTAGTCACCTAACATATCATTGATTAAACGTTATCATAAAATTTAAGTTTTACTCGATACTGTTCCTATTTGTATGGCATTTTGTCAATTTGGAAGCCGCTCGGGGGACAATCCATGATACATCCATGTATATTAATCAATAAAAGTATTGTTATTTTATCAAATAATATGACAAATATAATTATTGTACGTACATGTTGCATGTATGTTTCAGCAGACGACAGTTCAGATGAATTTGAAGATCCCAAATTAAAAACATTTCAAGATGACGACTGGATGTATTTGCCGTTACCGGCTCCCACTCCGAGCCCATACAGCATAAATCTGAACGCAGATATGTGGAGTTTACCTACTAACACTAAAATAGAAGAATTCGAAAACATTCATGCTTCCAATACTGCTAACATTAATGCAAAGGCTGAAGAAGAGCGTTATAACGCAAGTAACATTCACAATGAAAAAGGGACAGTTATAAATACCGAGGACATAGCTCAAAAATTAAAAGAACTTTTAATACAAGCAGGAGTACCGTCCATTAATGAAAATTTGCTTTTAAAGGGATTATTAGCAGATAATAATAATTTAGAGCAACGAAAAGATAATTCCATTGTTGTGGTTGCCCAACACGATAAACAGCTGACTGTTGACCTTGGTCAATCAGAAGATGACTTCATAAATGCTTATAATGCACTTACGAGGCGCAGTCCGTTACCTAATTCTACCAATGAGCTCAAAAATGAGATCGTTATTAATAATACAGATCAAAAGTTTAGTGATATACCAAATGGAAATGTAGAACCTATAATGTTAGTAGAAAGAGTTGCTATTGAGTTTCATAATACAAAAGAAAATACTAACAGTGCTGCTTCTCAATTAGTACAAGAACTAGATTCTCAAGAAGCGCCAGGGCAATTCGACAAGAGTAACCAAAATAATAATCTGGACATACAATTACCCAATTCATCACAAGTAACAAATGTTCGTACCAACAAAGAGATTCATAATGATACATACCCACAGGCAGAAGTAGCTGTGCATGAAGGTGATACGTATATACAAACAGAAAAACCAATTCAAAAAGTCAACATATCTACTGCCATTAAACAAAGTGATAAAAGAAATCTACACTTAGAAACTTTAAAAACAAGGTCAAATAATGCCGATTTACCCAAACAAGTTTACGATTCCGCAAAAATGTCCATAAACATAGTGGAACGTAATCAAGTAGTCAAAGATAATGATAAATCAAGTAACTTAAACGATATAGTAGATAACACGCAAAAATTAATTCAACAAATGAAGGCAGAAATAAATTCAGATATAAATTCCTTCGATGAATCGAACACATCACAGAGTGAAGCGGATAATAGTTCAAATGGATCTGATTTATCTACAGACCATGAATCTTCATACAGCGATTCTGAACCAGAAACCGACCACTTAACGACGGAAAATAAAGATTACACAAGTAGCGAGAATGAGTATTCAAAAGAAATTGATAAAAACACTGCAATAGGTAGGACTAGTTCCGAAGAAAATGAGCAATTTGAGGAAGCAATGGACCACTTAGAAGAACAGACAGATGTTATACAACAAACAAATTTAGAAATGCTGGATTCTATTGCGAGGAGTTTAAAAGAAGAGCATACTATTTCTGTTGAAATAGACTCATCAAAACCAAAACAAAATCGCTCTAATCATCAAGATATCAATAATAATTTTGCTAAGGTAAATACTTTCGAACAAATCTATGAGGAACTTAAAATGGACCAACCAAGTCACCACAAAGACGTGATGACTAAAAATGTCAACGTATCACATTCAATTAAAACTGAAAAATCTGCTTACGTTAAACAAGACATAGAGATACTTACTTTTAAGTTCGTACCAGCGTTTATGGTTGTTAGTGAGAATATACCACCTGCATTCAAGGCAGTTATAGAAAATAAAGAGGATGTAATAGAAACTCAAGAAGAGTCTTTGGATGCTATGACTACGGTAGAGTTGAACATAATGGAATCCTCTGATGATGATAATGGAAATGCTATGCCTTTAAGTGATGAGGAAGATCATGTCACTGTAAACTTAGAAAAAGGTTATACCAGGAAAAGCACTTCACCATTGCCACAAAATAACAAAATAATTGCTATACCAGAACCTGATAATACTATCGTATCTACGAGCAATGAAGAGGTCCATGAAACCCATTCTGTAATTAAAACTGACCACCAAGCTAAAAGCACAATTCCTGATTCTAAATCCATTGGGCCTGAAAGTTTCTTTCAGGAACCTAAAACATTAGAAATTGAAAATTTAATTAATAGTTCTGAACCAATCAAAAATGAAAATATAGATAAAAATCAACAGGATCAAACAGAAACTCAATCGAAAATAAGAAGTTCACCTGACAACAAATCATTAAGCCCGTCAAAAGAATCAAATAATGAAAAGAATAATACCTTCAGTAAGTCCAATATACCAAAACTTGTAAAAATGCCTCCAAGTATCAAACAAAAAATTGAAAAGATCGCACCAAAAGTACTCGTTTCTAAGGTGCCAGTGCGTCGTGCATCTATAAAACAGCATCCTGCACCTGAACCACCCAAATCTCATTTTGGAAACATTCGCAGCGGCCATGTCAGGCAGCTGCAGACACGTTTGTTCAACCCAAAGTCTGTAAAAACGCCAGCTCCATCTACTACAGTTGAAGTTATTGCTTCAACATCGTCCACTTTGAGCAAGAAAAAACCGGCTCCACCACCTCCCACAATAAGACAGGCGAGCAAGCAGCTATCACCACCAAAAACGCCGCCGAAAGAAAAGAAGCAACAGTTCTTTCGTGAAACATGCCGAACTGAAGACGAATGGACGGAAAGCGATTCAGAAGATTCTCAAGTCCAAATTCTAATCAAACCGGAGACGGAGCCGGAGCGGAGGCCGCCTTCGCCGCCACCGCCGCTCACCTTGCGCCGCGTATCCGGCCAGTTGATTGACCTGGCTCTCGTTCGGCTACCGGAGGGATCACCCGAGGTAAATAAACAGCATATCAATTTTGAAACACTTTTACATCAATCATCCTGAACGTATAGGTTTATACATATATATGAAATAAATCCTTTTACTTGAATCGGTTTTGTTTGAAGACTGCCTGAACTGTTTGTGTAGCGTCAAGCCCGCATGCTGCTGGCGGAAGGTGCGGCGGAGAGCTGGGAGCAGGCGCAGCTGGCCGTGGAGCTGGTAGCGCGTGGAGCCGACGCGCCCGCCGCACTGCTGGCCGCGCTCGAGTGCATGGACCTGCCCGCCGCGCTCGCCTACCTGCACCAGGACTGCGAGCTGTGCGCCGAGCGCCTGCCCGAGCACCAGGTAGGTACACTTACATATGACCATTAGTGCATGCCATGCATCTGAATGAACATCCATGACTGCAATAACCTAGCACCCAGTCCTCGTAACTAACGCAAAACTTTTTTCGCATGTAACTTCTGTGCCAAGATGCGATCGCTAACTAGCGTTTCTATTCGTTTTGTTTTAAAAACTAATCGCGTCACTGGTAGATCACGTCACTCGAAAAGTCACGTGATCAACCAGTGACGCGATTGGTTTAAAAACCAAATGAATAGAAACGCTAGTTAGCGAACGCCTCTAGGCTAGGGGCTCTGATTGTCTGTCCCCTTTTCCTAATAAGATATTTCCGTAATAAAGCAAAACCTGTGTCTGGCAAATTAAGAAATATACCATATAGAACAGTGTTAAGTATAATTAAATCAAATTGCATCACATTGTAACACAATCCATGATGAGTCGGGATATATACAAACGCGACGAATTGAGATCCTCCTCCTTTTTTTCTTTACAACATCACGCTCTATGTGCGTGCATTATGCAATTACATAATTATTACCCAATATATTTAACCCCTTACCGCATAGGAAGCCATAGGTATATGGCTTTATGCATGTATTATATTTTTTAAATGGGTCCTTTTGATGATTTGAACTAAAATTATTCAAAATTAAGAAAACCGATCCAATGTCTTTAAAGTCCATTTTCAAACAAACATATTAAGTAAATTTCATGCTTGTAATTTATGCAGTAAGATTCGTAGCTTTGTCTAAATTCGAATTTGGAAATGTACTTTAAAGACAGCTTTTCACTTTCGATATGCTATTCGTTAAGGAGTTAAATACGTAGTTAAAATCATAAGTGTTCAATATTGTGATAACCAGGGCTCGGACAAGTCATCGCAAAACAATCGCAAGACGGCAATAGAACAAGATCAATAGAATCGCATTATGTACAATATTATTTAATTATATTTTTCAATTACATTTATTTTTCAATTAGATTTTTTTCCTAATATAGGTTATATAGGATTCATCAGGTATTTCCCACGGGCACCAGAGATACTTTTTGAAAAATGCCCTGAAGCGTGAATTATTGAGTTGATTCCATGGAATATTAACAGAAATTAAGAACATCAACAAATCGATGCAAAAAGTTTCATAAGAAATTTCTGGCGGAGCTGTCTTCAATTTGTGATTTTTTGACCTAATATGTTTATCATTATATCAGCTTTAGATAATAATAATCTTAAGTCGCGACTCTATAATAGTCTTGTCCCATGTCCCTATCAGTTTCTGCGATGACTTGTCCGAGCCCTGGTGATAACTATAGTATTTATACTATTTATAGACTCGCACCTGCAGACAAACTGTTAAAACAGTTTTGCAGGGAAATGTAATAGATTAACTTTTCTATTCCATTGTTTTAGTAATAATAAATAAAGTTATTAGCATTGGCCAGGCAGACGCCATAGTTTCATCGATAGCCTAATTAACCAATTCATATCATTTCAGTATTATAACCTATTATTAATGTTCCCATTCTTCTTAAATAGTCTTACACTAATCGGTGGCTATCCGTGGGAGCATACTTCTATAGTGTGAACTCAGGGACAATCGCCGGTTGGTGTCCATTAACCTACCGCCAAGCAACAGTGTTCGCATTGTTGTGTTCCGGTGTGAGGATAAGACAACCGGTGAAATTACTAGCATAGAGGCATTCCATCTTAGTCTCTGAGGACTAAGATGGAATGCGTTGCCAACCTCAGGGTTGGCAACGCGGTTGCATTTGAGTTCTTAGGATTGTAGTCTTAAGATTATAGGCTTGAGAATTCATGTCTATTGGTCTCAGATTCTACTTACCATCAGGTGGCCTGAGTGCTCGTGTGCCTTCGCCTTATCATAAAAAAAAAAACACTTTATTAGATTAAAGGCTCCATGCATGCCTCCAAAGGTCCGTTATATGTTACTCCCATAGTCCCGTGTTTGGTAAAGACATATCTACAAATAATAAAACAAAAATAAAAAGATGGCTGTTAAAAAAATATTATGTGCACGTCATTATCAATTTTTAGATTTGGGAGACTAATTAGGATATTTGGACTTTTGGAAGTGTTATTTTCGCTAGATTTACGTGTCTTCCCCCACCCCCTCAGTTAGTCTAAACTACAAATGCTAATAATCTGGAAAATAACTGAAGTGAAAGCACATTTAACGAATTTAAAAGGAAAACTATCACGACTAGGTAAGTAGGCTTGATTGGTTCTTGAGATACAAACGACTAAAGTTTTTATACTCGTACCTACTAAAAAAAATCTAAGACGGCACTAAATTATTTCAAACTAGCGACCCGCCAGCGGCTTCGCCCAAATGCTAATTTCTGACTTAGATTTTTGTTTGTGATTTGACAATAACAAACACAACAAAAAAATAATTTGCGAAATCGGTCCAGGGGTCCGCGCGTGGCCAAGGTGACCAAGGGCAAATTGGAGTCATTTATATATATATAACAAGATAGATAGAAAAAATGTCATACTTGTTGTTATTCGAGATAGTTTTTTGTGTTTGTAATAACGGCGTCGAAACCCTGGCCTAGACTGAGCATGGCCCGGCATGGTCTTGTCCGGTGTTTTTATGTTTGTTTATACACTCGGCGTCAAAAATATCGCCCCTCCTCGGAAAATAATTACAACCGACTTTAAACCCTATTTGATCAAGGACAACAATATGATTGTTAGGTATCATTTGAAAGGTAATAAAGTGTTTTTTTAGGAAAATTTTAAAAAAAAAGGATTTTTCCTTGGGGTCAAAAATTAAAGGAAATGACATTGCGAACAGTTGAAAAATGTTTATTCAAGTTTAAATTTAAAACAATAAATGGATAACAAAATTTTACAAAAAGTGCCTAAAATTAACTTAAAACCTAGTGTTACCCCCTTTTGCCCTTATCACTGCCTCTAAACGGTCTTTCATTGATCGCACCAACTTTACGATGTCCCCTTGTGGAATGTTGCCCCATTCTTCGATGACTGCGTCCTGAAGATCTTGCAGGGTGGTAGGGGCGGCATCTCGTGACCGAACCCGTCGCTTCAGCTCGTCCCAAAGGTGTTCAATCGGGTTTAAGTCAGGACTCCTGGCTGGCCACGGCAAAACGGGAATCCCGACCTCCTCCAGATAATCCCGAACAATTAATGCAGTGTGGGAGCGAGCGTTGTCGTGCATTAATGTGAACCCAGAGCCGACGTAACCCGCATATGGCATCACATGCTCTTCCAGGATCTCGGCAATGTATCGGCGAGCATTCAGGGACCCTTGGCCGCGAGTGCCTCCAGTCCTGGAGACGCAGACAAGGTCGGTTTTGCCGTCTATAGACATGCCCCCCCAGAACATGCAAGAGCCACCTCCGTAGCCCACTGTCTCTTCAATACAGGCTTGAGCAAATCGTTCGCCCGACCTTCTGTAGACTCTGGCCCGCCTGTCGTTGCAATAAAGACAGACTCTCGTCTCATCGGTAAAGAGAACCTGCCTCCATTGCTCAAACGTCCAATCGACGTGGTCGCGGGCAAATTGCAAGCAATCTCTGCGATGCTGTGCGGTCAACATTGGGCCTGTAGCAGCCCTGTGAGCCACGATATCCTGCAGTCTTCTTCTAACCGTAGAGATGCTAACTGATCTTGTCCGAGCTTCTCTGAGGCGTTTTTGCACCTCAACAGCACTAGCGAAGCGATTGCGTAGAGATGATGTCAAGATTAAGCGATCATCTGTTTCGGATGTGCAGCGTCGCCGACCAGCCCCACGTCTTCTGATGTAGCCCCCAGTCTCCTGGAACCGCTGAAATACTCGGCGGACAGCATGGCGGCTTAAATTAAGTTGCCGAGCGACATCACACTACCGAACTCCTGCTTGCAGTAGTGCAACCACTTGAGCTGATTCAGCAGCGGTGGTCTCCATGTTCGAGGGTTGTTTTCTTGCTTGAGTTCCTTAGATGTGTTCTCTTCGACGTCTGGATAGTGAATGATTGACATTTGACCTTGTACAGGCATTTTATACCCCTGGAAAAGGGCACAACTCGCGACCCTTCAAACGAGTATTTGTGCACTTTTTTTTCGAAACGCTCTGATTCACAAGCCATTACGTTTTGTTTAAATTAAACATTATTAATTTAAAACACATTAAACGTGCTTTTAATTGATACTAATATTAATTATGTAACATAATTTCGCTAAGGTCTAGATTAGCTTGAATCTGATTTTCGCGGAGGGGCGATATTTTTGACGCCGAGTGTAGTAGGTTAATGAACCAAATTGCCAATCTACGATTACATCTTATACGATTACGATTATACGAGATTTATTACATCTTATACGAGAACTGTCATTTTTAATATTTGGGATAGACCTGTTTTAACAATGTATGAAAATTAAAAAACCATTTTGAGGAATAAATAGGCTTCTCGATTCAATGTCTGTAGTTAGATTTAAAAATATGTTGCAATTATATTAAAATTAAGAAATGACTCACACTTGACTGCTAAATGCTGTCCGAATTGCGCTATATCAACCTTTTTGTGGTTTTGTATAAAACTATAAAACGTCTCCAATATTTACCTTATTAGTGCAATTTAGATAGCAAGCTGCACACATGCCCCCTATTTCATGATTATGACAGGTTACAATTTGCAAAGTTAACAAGCTTTCATCTCACTGGGATTCATATCAGCTGCCCCATGTGCACTGAAATGTCACGTGTCACCTGTCAGGATCGTGAAAAGGGGGCAGGTCTACGCTTGAAGACAGCTGTTGTCGATAATGATAAATAAATATATTGTTTTGCAATTGTACGTTCACATTATGATTCTATGACATTATGTTTGAATGACGACATCGTCTGTCATGCACAGATTATAAGGGTAGTGGATAAAACACAAGAAAAAAATATATAAGTGTAGTTATGTGCTATGATGACTTTGAAAACAGATCACAGATTTAAATGCCTATTTATGTCTTATAAATGTCTTCCCAAATAGCTCTGTATTTTTTTCGTTGTAAGAAGGTTATGCTTTAAATTAGATTATTCTAAAAAAGTCGAACAATGTGTAGTGTTTTTTTAGATGTACATATTTTAATTGAATATTTCAAAAGCAACATTGGTGTTGTAGATGGTATCAATGCTCCGTTGCACGCATCGCTGCTGCCGTGACTGCGCGCGCCTGTACTTCACGGTGCAGATCACGGAGCGCAGCATCGTGGACTGCGTGTGTCCGTACTGCAAGGAGCCCGAGCTAGAGGCGCTGGAGGAAGACGCCTGGCTGGAGTACTTCGCGCACCTTGACATATTGCTGAAGATGCTACTCGAAACTGACGTGCACGAACTGTTTCAAAGAAAGGTAAGCGTATATATAAGGAAAGCATACAACGTGGGTGCTATAGAGTTCGTACTTGTATAAGACAAGTGTCATAACAGAGATCGGACAAATTGTCATCATTACTCTCAAAAATAGTGACAATATGAGTCAGTCCTAAGGTTTAAATTAAATGAAAATGTTATTTCTTACCTGAAAGGTAGTCAAGAGCAGTGAAAACGGGCCACTTAGTACAGAATTTCCATAGAAAGTGACCCGTTTTCACTGCTCCTGAGTGTATTTTCTAATTTTTGTTTGTTTAAAATATTGTTCACAAACAAGTTTCCTCTCTTAAAAATTGTTTTATTATAGAGCGACATGGCTTCTTGAAGAAAAGATCCACCGATTCGAACCTCTTACTATATAATGAGAACACTACCCGTAACATGGTGTCTGGCTGCCGAATTGGCGCTAGATTCACAGATCTTAGCAAGGCATTCGATAGAATAGATTACTTTATATTACAACGAAAACTAATTAATTCTGGCATACATGATATCTGTTGAGATGGTTTACGTCTTATGTACAAAATAGGACTCAAGTAGTGGCCAACGTGGCCATTAACGGTATCATTTCTGCCCGGCTCAGTATTCCATCTGGCGTGCCGCAAGGCTCTTTTTTAGGCCCCTTACTATTTATTATCTTCATCAACGATATTCGTTCCATTTTTAAGCACTCTCGTTTTCGTCAATGATACAAAGATTTTTAAGATTTTTAAGGATGTTAGCACTGTTATAGGACGATATCAAGTTTTAAGAAATGTTGTATGGATAATAGACTAGATCTCAACGATGCCAATGTCCTTTACAAGTAAGCCTAATCCAATATACCCTTAATTAACAAGAATTCCGACGGTGATTCTGTCTGTACCAAGACCCAAAACTAATATTTGATAGTTAGATAGATAAAAATGTGAAAATACAAAGAGACCGGAGGGGTGGTTTTATTATTAGATCCACGGCAAAGTTTACACGGTACTATATTGTTCGTTTGTGGGTTTATCCTCGAATGTGTCCGTAGTGTGGAATCCCTCTGCGATAACCTCTAATTAGTTTTGAAAGCTGTTGGTTTTTGAATTAAATAAAATAGAAGTAAATAAAATGAACCACATTATTGCGAGTACCTACCTAATGACGCCGACTTGTCCGATCTCTGGAGTCATAATCAATGTCTCAAAGGACCAAAGGCTCTATTCTACTCGGTAAGTACTTATTGCTTTTGACATATTAACGTATTCTTTTTAGCTCGGCCGCCATTACTGCTACATTAACGATGACTGTACGATTACATGTCATGTCAAAAGCAATGTAGTTTTACCGTGTAGAATGACTATGAAAATAAACCTATAGTATTTAAAATAAAATATAATTGCCTCAATCTAACTCATGAGTGAAAATCAGTTCTTAGCGTGAACGCGACCTACATAGTGAGTGAGCATTTTTTTTAGTGTTTACTCACTGTTAGAGTTAAAACTGCAACCAAGTTTCAGCAGAATAACACGAAATGTATAATGTAATAGTTGGCGGTTCATTACAAATTATAATTCGACATTGTTTATTTAAGCACGGTAAAAATAATGTTCATAACACATTATTTGAATGCTCTCATGTGTTTATTATTTTTTAAAGAAGAGCGCCCTATCCCTTCTCTTTATTTCAGAAACTAAGAGTTGAAATAATTAATAATTTAAAGATACATATATCATAAGAGAAAATTAAGTATGTTTTTAAAGTAAAAAGAAAAACTTGTAATGTAACAAGGCTAATTTTGTATCATGCGGTTGGTAAAATAATCTATCGCCAAAATGTTTAGTTGAGGTTTCTAATATTTCATACAAATAAGCGGTAGGTGCGGAACCTCCGGCGATGGAGTGACTTGTGCTTGACTAAGTAGTTTTATATAACTCCTTATCATTCCTAGTTACGAGACCGGACCCTAGCGAGAGATCCCAACTTTAGGTGGTGCGTGGAGTGCTCGTCGGGTTTCTTCGTGCACCCCAAACAAAAGAAAGTGCGCTGCCCCGAATGTCGATCGGTCAGCTGCGCTTCTTGTCGAAAACCGGTGAGTTAAATAATAATAAAAAATAATATTACCTGCAAATCATAATTATGAAGTTGTTGCATGGTTCGTACCTTTCTGTTCCTATTGTTCTCCAAGCGCGTGAGAGCCTAAGATCATCTCAATAAGCTATCGGAGTGTGGCCTCTACAGTCTTTTCCAATCTTCTACAATATAGCCTCCTATGATGGGGAAATAACTAACGACCTATTTTAAAACTTCTGGCAACAGTGGCATCTAGATGATGGGAAATATAATACATTGCTTAGATGGTACCTATACTTAATAGTAGTGATCGTGCGGAGGGGGCTAATTACATCTGCAAAGAATCTGAGCTGTATCTTTTGAACAGTGGTCGGCCAGCCACGAGGGCCTGACCTGCGAGCAGTTTGCGGCTTGGCTCGAGGACAACGACCCCGAGCGCTCCGTCGCCGCCGTTCAGCAGCACCTGCGTGAAAACGGGCTCGAATGCCCGCGGTGCCACTTCAAATACTCGCTCTCCAGGTATCAACATCATCAATATCCAGCAATAACTAATTATTTGGCACATAAACAAGCGCTTGTGAGGCAGCGAACGCGAGCCGTCATTTCAAAATGGCGTCTGACACGATGACAGCCGCGGCTGCGTTTATCATAATCATAATTCACCGAATTATAAACAAAAAGAAGAAGAAATCGCCTGGGTGGTGGAACGGCTCAGCAATTTTATCAAATTTGTACGCGCCTCGTCCGCAGACAAGTTAGAATTGTCGTTCTGACCGCGGCAAACTCGGATTCACGTCCAAATTACGCGAGGCAGACACACCGAGGCGCCATTGAGCACGGTCAAAAGACCGACTCTCGACGGCTCGCCGCGCGCAGCTCGCCCGCTGCTCGCGCACAGCGCGTGAGCGCGTACGAATTTGAGCAAAATAAGTGAGCCGTGCGTGCCTCAACCCGAGGCTGCTCTAATTCGTACGTAAGAAACAGTTCGCTATCACAACAATCTGTCTATTTTAGGAGCTCGATCAGTGCTTCCATATTGTACTATTATCATCGTGTCCCAGGGGCGGATGCATGCACTTCACGTGCACGCAGTGTAAGTACGAGTTCTGCTACGGCTGCGGCAAGCCGTTCATGATGGGTGCGCGCTGCGGGCTCAGCGAGTACTGCGCCCGCCTGGGGCTGCACGCGCACCACCCGCGCAACTGCCTCTTCTACCTGCGCGACAAGGAGCCACATGAGCTGCAGACGCTGCTGCAGGTAACAAACGCTTCGACCAACGGTTTTTGGAACAACTTCAAATATGATAATAACTTTATATGAATGTAAAACCTTTATGGGCGAATTGCAAAATTATTGTACGTACATAGTTAAGGACCTAATTGATGTCAAAGTTTAATTGAAACAAAATATTTTTCCTTTGTGTGACGAAAATTAGTCATACAATCGTATGGTTAATCTTACATAAAATGGCAGTAATTTTATTGTTTTGTTTAGAAATAAAGTTTTATGTAACAGCTGTCGTAAAATTTAAATTTCAGTTAGTTGTCTAAATTACACTAAGTATTAAGGTAAAATATTTAATATTAATAGTAAGTAAGTACTTAACATATTTTGTTAGTAAGTGTATAATTACTACACTAATAAATAAAAGACATGAAAGCCGTTCATTAAACCTTCACTCAAATCTGGGTAGTAAATATTGAATGGAATTTCATAACTGGCCTGGTATACCTAGGTATCGCCACGAGAGTTGAGGCCACGCAAACATTCAACATTGCATGTAATGACAGTGAGGTTTTGAAAATAGTGTTCTTTTTTCGTACCGATAGCAAGTTCAATAGCAAACTGCAAGATTTACTAAAAGTTTTTTTCCGTTTATTTAGTTACAATTATATTTTTAGAAAAAATAAACTGATTGAATTAAAACAGGTCATAATAATTATATAATTTTACTTACTTACGTTCACGACACCGGGACTGAAGCGACCAAGATTATCATCAAAAACCAATTTAGATAAATTCAATTACGATGTCATAAGAAGATGCCTATATGACTTTCATTTAGTACACAAAACATTGCCCACAATAAAAAAACACGATATTTTAAAACGTGACATGAACTTCGCGGGATCGGAACATTAATTAAGGAGAATTGTACGTAAGTTAGATTTACCCTGGAATAAATCGCAATCCGATAGTGTCTTATTGAAAATCATGACATAAAATTAAAACGGACGCTATATCTAAACAAGTTAGAGGAATATAATAAGCAGGGGCGTCCTATCGTGTACACCTATGAATCCTACATTGATAGCTCGCATTCAACTGCAAAGGCTTGGACTTATAAAACAAATAAAGAATGTAAAGTGCCCGTATCTAAAGGTCAACGTTGTATTATTGTACATGCATGTACTAAAAATGGTTTTTTATCAAACGCACTAATCACGTTCAAGTCAAATAAAAAAACTGGCGATTATCATGGGTCTATGAACTCTGCCAATTACAGAAAATGGGTCTTTTGCCAAATCTAGAACCAAATTCAGTTTTAGTTGTAGACAATGCTTCTTATCATAATGTACAGTATGAACAGTGTCCAACGAAAAACTCGATCAAAGCAGAAATGTTGGCCTGGCTCAATAAGCAGAATATAACATACCCTGAAAAGAACACGAAGCCCGTTTTATATATTATTCAGCTTTATAAGCCACGAAATAAGAAATATGTTCTGGACAAAATGCTGGAAGAACATGGGCACTCGGTATTACGTCTGCTACCGTACCATCCCGATCTCAATCCCATTGAACTTTGTTGGGGAATCATAAAAGGAAGAGTAGCGGCCAGTAATACTGAATTTACATTTAACAGCGTCATGAGAAAATTAGAACAAGAAATTGAAGCACTTAATCAAGAAACGTTTAATTCACAGTATTTTCAGAAAAACCCAAGAAAATAAGAAGAAATATACTAACATAAAAACGTAATATACAAGGTGTTTCCGACCATGAGGCTTTAAATTTATTGATCGATTCTACTCCTCAAATGGAACTCCTTTTGTTTTACGACTTTGAAAAATTAGGTTTTTTTTTTTTGTTGTTTTCATACAAAATAAATTAATTCACTGATTTTACAAGTAAAGTTTGAAAGTTTGATCACGTATAACTAACTGTAAATTAAGTTATTTTCTAAGTCGTAGAACAAAAGATGTAGCGTTTGAGGAGTAGAATCGATACCTAAATTTAAAGCCCCATGGTCACAGTCACCCTGTATAATTCGATCGTGCACTTAAATTTCATTCACTCATTCGTTCATTCACTACCTTTCTTGCTATTAGTACTCTATATCTCTATATAGCAGTGTGTGTAACCATTCACCTCAACTCTCGTGGCGATACTTATACTAGGGCATTAATATCATATGAAAATCCATTATTACCCCTTTTTTTAATTCTTGATGACGTTGTCATTCAACCCACTTTGACGCGCACACAAGTTGGACCCTGCAAATCGGGGCGTATTCACCTTCTTTAACGTCTTTTGGCACGAAAACTGTACAATTCACAATAAAAATACTTTTGTTACTGCGGCTCTACTTTGAAATTCGTAATTTCGAACTTCTGATCACCCTGTCACTTTTTGCAAATTAGTTACGCATCGAGAGCAAAAGGGATAGCAATACACGAAGTTCGAATTACAGCAGTATGTATCACTCTAGGGTAAGTACAGATCACTAAACTCGTTTGCGTCGGGCCGCAAATGCACACTCGATTAGTAAACTACTATTCAAATCGAAATAGTTTAGATGGCGCGCAGTGCGCGTTCTAGTCCGCGGCGCGGTTGCACAGGCATGGGTTGGACTTAAGCACCAGTCGTGAATTCCAGATGAACAACGTGGAATATGAAGTGGAGACGCCAGCGGGCGCACCGGGCCGCTGCCCCGTGCAGCTGCAGCGCGAGACGCCGGCCGGGCTCGTGGACGGTGCCTGCAACGGCGACGCGCCGCCCAAACACGCCGGCCTTTGCAAGTATGGCCTACTTGCTCACTTCCTTTACACTACAATTATTTTGGTTTCATGTCATGACTCATGACTATTCCTAGTCTACAAAGCTTGGGTCAGTGTAGGGTGATCCCTATAACAGGCAAATTTTGTAATTCCAGACTAAAAAGGAAAGAATAATGAGTTAACTATACTTAATCACAATCTAGGCTTTACTGGGCCTCTATTGTACTGCGTTATAACGATATCGCGTTTTGGGTGTTTTATAATCGTCTTTAACTCGGCCGCCATTATTGACAATGACATAAGAGTTATCAAATCGTTTACAATTCGGAAACACTTCTAAGGCGATACGTTTTTACCGTGTAGAATCTCGGCCCTGGGCTTATTAAGTTACGCGTAGGGGAGGTGCACTAAGTAGACATCATTGGTTCTTGAGATACAGGCGATTAAAGTGTCTATACCTACTAAAATCAACTAAGACGGCACCAAATAGCTTCAAATAGAAAATTAGTTATTACTTGTTGATTTTTATGTTTGTAGTAAGTACTTAACGGCTTCGGAACCTACACTAAGCATGATCCGACATGCTCTGGCCCAGTTTTTTAATAGATACAGTGAATCAAAAGGAAGGTTTATATGTATAATACCCGGAGCGAAGCGAGTATTCCGTTTAGAAGATATTAAGGAAATTGACAGAAAGTAGCGCGTCAAGGCCGTTAGCCCAGGCCAGGGTAGCCCCTTAAGAATAGGACCTTTAAACGTTATGGATATCAAATTTATTTCTTTAAAATATTATATGTTTCACATTATGGGTGAATTGCAAAAATATTGTACATAGTTAAGGCCCTAATAATTTATTGATGTCAATGTTTAATTGAAGCAAAATATTTTCCTTTGTGTAACGAAGATTAACCATACGATTGTATGACTAATCTTCGTTACACAAAGAAAAATATTTTGTTCCAATTAAACTTTGACATCAATTAGGTCCTTAACTATGTACAATATTTTTGCAATTCACCCTTATGGATAATTAACGTTTGAATTATTAAACGTTAAGTATGTATGTAAGTACCAACTTTACAATACGATGTTAAATGTTACCTAATCGACTGTTAGTTCCTGGTAGACACCTGTTAACACTCTAATCGTCTAAGTGGTTTTTGAAACCAGACATAAGTGTGCTTTCCTCTCTTTATGAGTAAGCTATCGATACTTTTGATTATGACCACTAATAATAATTAGGAAATCAATTTCTGACTTTCAAATTCCGTTACAAAACTTTATGGGTGACTAAGGGATCCCCAATAATGAGCCAGCAGTTGTAGGGACGTTATCAAAAAAAAATACATAGTTAAGGGCTTTAATTAAAATAAAAAACTAATTGATTCCTTTGTGTAACAAAAGTTACCCACATAATTGGGAAGACTAACTTTCGTTACACATCGGACGCGATCGTAATTTTGTTTTCATTAAGCCTTTAACTATTTGCATATTTTTTTTAAACCACACTATAAATGGAATGACAAGCCAGCGCGCCACGCGGCACGTCTCCGGTCGTTGGCAGTTGTTGTGCACTGTGCTTGCAACAAATACTTCTATGTATACTATTAATGACAAGCATGGAAATTAAGTCTTATTTTAATATGTAGCTAACGTCCTCTAAGCGGGTGAACAAGTACTGAAATATAATGAATTACAGATGGTAACTCGAAAGTGTATTTTATACTCGTAAGAGAAGCTTGTCTACATCTAGTATACATAGAAGTGTTTGTTCGCAGAAACCACTACCTGGAGTATTTGTCGCGGCTGGTGCGGCGGCACGGCGTGGACCCACTGCCGCTGCTGGGCGTGGACGACCTGGAGACGCTGGTGAAGCGCGCCGCGCTGCGGCCGCCGCCGCGGCCCTACGGCTCCCTGGAGGGCCTGTACCGGCGCGCACTTACCGAGGTCTGTCCCCAGGGCGCACTACGTGGTGTACCTGGCAGCGCGCGCGCGCGCCCTCGACCCGATCCCCATCATGGACGTGCCCGAGCTGGTGGCGGAGCTGCGGCGCCGCGCGCTGCCGCTGCCCGAGCGCGGGCCCTGGGACACCGACCCCATCTACGCCGGCATGTGCGCCGAGGTAACAGGCGCGATGCCTCACGAGTCACGATCTATACCGCCCACGCTGAACCGGTGTTTTTTTTCACAAGTTACGGTCCCTTGTAGTGCTGACGTGCCATCATCTATGCGAAGTAGGTAAACCCGCGCCAACGGCATCAATTCTGTCGGGCATGCTCGACGAGATGTAAGTAGGTAAGTAGATTCAAGTGTTTTGACGTCAGCTATCAGATAAAATAAATTTATAACAAGTTACATAATTTTTAACTGCAAATGGTAATGTTTGCGGTTTCTTTGTAAATACTGGACTTGTTGAGTAATAGAATCTTCTAGGAGCTACTAATACGGTCCGCGGCGATAGGCCTATTGTTAATCTATCCTACCTACTTAATATTTAAATGCGAAAGTTTGTGCGTGTGTGTATGATTTGGAATGGAGCTTATACCCTGGATTAACATAGGCTAATTTTAATCCCGGAAATTTTATAGTTCCCGTGAGAATAACGATAATCGAAATCTACGGCGTGGCGTTTTCTTAGCGTATTCGCGCGACGCAATCTCGATCCATGTTAACACATTTTTGTTGCTTTTATGGCTCAAATCATAGAGAACTGGATGTTCTCTAATTGATAATTAATTACATCCATTGTCACATTTGTAAACAAATATACAACGTAAAAATCAGGATCCAGACAAGTCTTTTGGAGAACCACATTTTTATAGTTTTTATATGACCCAAGTCATACAGTTCTGGATGTTTTCTAACACAATCTATTATTTTTTCAATATGTTTTGTACATATTTGTCACAAATACACTGTATAAATAAATTTGTAAGCGAGTACAACAAAAATTACGTCCCGAGACGCTTAGCGTGGCCTGATCGCGCCGCGCTCTCTATGTGCCGACTGAGTGGCATCAGCGCACGCGTCGCGCCGCGCTCGGCTCGGCGTGATCGCGCCCGGCCCGAGCTGTGCCGGCGGGAAAACGCCACGCCGGGCGCGGCGTGATTATGTGTGACGGCCTGACGGCCTGCACAAAACTTCTTGTTAATTTCCACGCTAAGAACACGTAGTAAGAGATTTATACGAAAAGACATATAAATAAAGGACGATCTGGACCGTATCATATATTGTGGCAAAATGTCCAGTAACGCAAATTGACCGAGAAACATAATGTCCATTTGTACATTGTCAATGTTGTGAAGATGCCTAAATAGCAAAATACACAATTAGCTAGTCCATAAAGCGACACGGCTAGATAATGACGACAAACGACAAATCTAAAACGCAAATTACCTAATGTCGACCACAAAGCTGAACACATGACTCGTAGACAGTTCTTTTCACTTATCTCGCTCTAAAATGACTCATAATAGCCATGTATATAATCTAAGGGACTGAAGTGATGCATTTAATCACTAGGGACTAAAGTGACATTTTAATATCTTGCCTTGGAAAACTACAAATAGCCAAATACATGTTGCCATTTGATGATGTTGCCCTTGACGTCGGAGTGCGCGGTGGAGCCGGTGCAGGCCAAGGCAGGCTAGAGCTGGGCATACAACCTCCACCGCCTCAGCCTTCGGTTCGGAAATGTTGTCTATGGACTATTTGTAATGTTCTAACTCCAAAAACAACCTTGTAGCTGTCTCGTTCTGCAATACACTGAAGGGTTGAGAGTAAAAATGATAGCGCTATTAAATTGTATTTTTTAAGGTGTCTATGTCAAAACTATTACATTGTTTTTACAGAAATCTTAGACACTCGCTTACGACTGTATATCATAGTTTCGACTAAGTACTCTCGGAATATCATACTATTGAATGCTCGACTGTTATTGGATCGAATATTCGCTATATCGAAATACTTGTGGCCGAAATAGTTAAAATCGACAAAACGTAATCTAGAATTGTATAGTTTCGGTCAGTGGTGTATCGAAATTTTATTGGCTCGAATTATATTGTAACGAATATTCGCTATATCGAAATACTTGTGGCCGAAATAGTTACAATCGACAAAACGTAATCTAGAATTGTATGGTTTCGATCAGTGGTGTATCTAATTTTCAGTGGTCACATCAAGACTGAGTCGATCACCTGCAGAATCCACATTCGTTGATTCTTTTTTCAAGATTTATTTAAGTCTGATATCTATTGAAAATTCGTCCGTTTTTTTACTAATAAGGTGAATAACGCTTCTTGCTATCCTTCTTGTAATATGATAATGATAACTCTTTATTTCAAGTACTGGCACTTTGTATAATGAGTTCATATTTTATTAATAAATTTAATAAATTTAATATGAACTTACGATTTATTGTTCCTAAGTTTTTCGACCCATCGAATATTCGATCAAGTAACAGTCGAGCCAAAGAACATTCGGGTCTGAGATCTTCTGTGCGATGACAATCGAACAGCAATTTCGATTTGACGATTTATTGTTCCTAAGTTTTTCGACCCATCGAATATTCGATCCAGTAACAGTTGAGCATTCGAACATTCGATAGTATGATATTCCGAGAGTACGTAGTCGAAACTATGATATACAGTCCTCGCTTACTGCTCGGGTGGATAAATATCTCGGGTCATAATGGCTTAGTGCTACTTTAGTCCCTTGTTGAACAATCTACTAATTTTACCTGTTATGATTTATGGCCTTGCTTTTTGGTCATTGTGCTACCTACTTGAGCTAACTGCATTTGTAAAGATTTAATGTGCTATTCCTGGTATTAGCTTTTTTGGCATTTTGAACTTTGGACATTATCTTACACCGACTTATTGCAACTTTGATGGTCTGCGTTGTGGACGTTATGTTAATTTGGCAAAATGCTAATATGACACCTGACATTTCGCTTCTTGGCCAATTTGCGTCACTAGACATTTATTTTTACCCGGCTACGGCGAAGCAAAGGAAAGGTAATGATTTTGACACCCTATATATGTTTCTATGTATGTTTGTATGTATGTATATATGTATGTATATATGTTCCACTCTAGCGCCGTTCCTAATGAACCGATTTTGACAAATGAGGTGTCTATCGATTTGACTTTTTTGTGCGATGGTTATAGGCTATTTTGTTTTATCATAATTTAAATATGGCAGACTAAAATTGAAAAAAAAAACAGAATTTGAGGACCATCTAACGGGTAGTGACGGTACAAAGCTTGTGATATGCCCAGATATTAGTTCCGCTACCGGATGGTAGATGGTGTAGAGAAGCAATGTTTGTGTCATTTGTTACACGTGATTGGCCTTCGACTACGAACAATATTTTTCTTTTTAGTCGGGTTTTAGTTTTATAAACTTATTATTGCGACATTGACGATTCGGTACAGAGGCATAAAGACAGCATCTTTACTTTCAGTCTCACTCCACTACGTTTTTTCAACGCCAAGTGAATTATTGCTTTTAACTATTTAACATCTACCTACTTTATTGTAAGTTGCATAAAAACAAAAATATGTTTTCGTAGGCTTCGTAGACATCTATGATCTGAATGTTAGTATTTTAGCCTGCAAAGGCCGCAGTGCTCGAAAAGATCTCAAACTTACATCGGTAATAATTTCAAATGATAGTCCGCCAATAAGTTAGGCATTCAATCACAGGAGCTTTGTCTACTAAAGGTGATAGGTGATTTGGTCGGGTTGTCTGCTTTGCTATCTCATGGGGTATATGCGAACACCCCGTTTAGGTAGTAGTACTCTGTGTATGAAACTAACGTAATACATTATAATTATTTATAGTATTTTTGCATTCAACCATTGTTTATAAAATGTAATGTAATTTTCATTTTTCTCTTATTTCAGATTGTAAAAGAAAAAATCCCCTTAGACTGATGTACGTTACTCCACCAGCTTGTGGTGCGTTACTCCACCAAACAAGCGTCGATGTCTCACGAAACAAAAAGAGCAGTCGGAAACAGGCAGGGTGTGCCTGTGTATACACAGTGGATTTTGTTTTAGTAAACAAGATATAAACCATAGCTTAATTTTGTGTTACTGATTATGATTGCATTATTTAATATTGTAATATATCGTATTCCAGCTCTTTTGAATGTAGTCGTTATTAACTTATTAAAAATATTTATTAAAAAAAACTTAATCCCATTTTATTATTTACTAAAATTTAATCTGTTATTTCATGAAATATCAGAGTGTACAAGATGCATAACGCTAATTATTCCGATTTTCGAAAACTAACAAAATGCATGCTTATGTCAGTTGCATGTCTACATTTGGTTAGTTTTGGAAGATTTGCTAAGGTTGCCTTAATGCATCTGGTCTAGGCCCCCTGGAAGAGAAA